>JAEIGQ010000001.1:6667500-7267500 GCA_018904275.1 Lordiphosa clarofinis
ACTTTACCCGCGAATTAAGTGTATTTCGCCAAAATGCTGAAAATACGTATATACTATTTTACTACAAGGAATACGAAAAAAATTATTTCGATCCAAAAAAAATCCCAGTGGGCGATTTTTCATGGAATCGCCCATATATACTTAATAGGTTCGAAATGCTTCCTTTTACTCTATCCTACTACACCCATTTAATTTTTGGCTTAGAAACCAATTAATATTTTAATAACTTTTGCCAAAACGTAGAGAGTTCTTTTAGTCATAAGTTTCAGGCTCATGCTAAACTATATAGATATATTTTCATACTATGAAATCCATATCAGGAAGATCCAAAATCCTGAACTTGACCAACTACTGCATCTATAACCAACTTCACGGACAAAGCTCAATCGACTCAGCTCGTCGCCCTGATCAAGAATATATATAGTTTATAGGGTCGGAAATGAATATTTCTATGCGTTGCAAACTTCTGGGCAAAATTATAATACCCTTTTCAAGGGTATAACAATTATATACATTTCGAAAATTATATTGGAAAACAAAACAACAGTTTGGTGTTTTTTTTTTTAAAGGCCAACAATCGAAAATGGTCAGACTTAGGGAAGTCAATCAAGGTCCAAGTTTAAAATTTAGATGACTCAGTTATAAGTTCGGAAAGTGAATCCTCGTCTGTGGCGAGATCAAAGATGGCTTTTATTCCACTTACAAGAAAGCCAGACGATGAAGAAGAAAAAGAAGAAACATTTATAGTTTGAGGCTGTGCGATCCGAAGTTATACACCAATAAGTCCCAGTATGAGTGTAATAAATAAATAAATAAAATGAAAATTTTTGAAAAAAGAGTATAAATTATTGGATCAAGCAATTTGGGTTCATATATTTATTTCAAAAAGAGCATGCATAAAGCCTAATTCCTTCATTCATATGAAGGAATCTTTTCGTCTGAAATCCAAAACAAGTAGACAATGTCTCTACAAAAAGGAAATCACAAACAAGAAAAAAAACTGACAACGTGCGATTTAATTAAAAAATCGGCCGGCATCTACTTTAAACGCAAAATTTTAGATATATCAGATTACAGAAAAAAAAAGATGTAGCATGTCAGACACTGAAAACAGGTCTTGTACCCTTACCGATAGCCGAACCGCAAGTCATTCGAAGCGAAATTAAAATTTTGAGGGCATTGATGGATAATAAAATGAGGACCGAAGCCAGCGAAGGGGATCGCAAACGCTTGGCTTCTCTCATGGAATAAAAGGCAAGCCTAATGTGGTTGGAAGTAGATCAGCTTGTTGGGCAAACCATAAATTATAACATTTTCAGTAATGATTTTCAAAATAAACAGAAATAAAAACAAATAAAATTTAATTCAAAATCAAATAAATTAAAAAAATCTTGCGCTACACAACCGCTCTCTACGACGTTTGCATTCCTACTGTCAAAAATCAGACACAAGTCTGCCTTCACAATATTCGACAAATGAGACATGATAATCTAGTAGGCTAAATTTGACAAGCGATTTAAATTTAAAACATAACAAAAAGCAGGACTACTAGATTAAACTAGTGTGAACGCAGGCCAACAAAATGACCACTTTTGTATGGTCCAGACTTCTTGGTAACAAATTCTGCTTCAATTTTGGTCACTGCATAGACCCCAAATTCGGTTTATAATCATATTTTGGGCGCCAAAGACATCTTTGAAAATTTTACTCAATTTGGACCAATATTTGATATAGCTGCCATATAACCAATCTGGCCGATCAACCTCAACTTTGTTGTTTTTAACGCCATTGAACTTAAGGGGGTATTCTCCACGTCGAGGCTGTTTTATGGACCGTTTTATACCCGTTACTCGTAGAGTAAAAAGGGGAATACTAAAGTCGTGCAAATCTATGTAACAGGCAGAAGGAATTATTTCCGAACATATAAAGTATATATACTCTTGATCAGCATCAACAGCCGAATCGATATAGACATGCCCGTCTGTCCGTCTGTCTGGAAAAAACGTTATATCTCCTACAGTTTACGATTCATAGTTCTAGAGATAGTTAGTAATTAGCCAAATGAATCGATTTGCCGAAGAAACTATAAAGATCGGATGAGCGGTTCTCAAGTTATGAGCAAAAAAGTGAACCAAGCCCCCCGACAAATAAAATGTTGCATACTTTTCGGATGTGACCATCCAAAGGAACGCAGGAACATTGTTAAACATGTTTTTTCATAAGTAACGTGTATATCAAAGTTGGTTAGAGCCGACTTAACTTACGCTTTCGTTATTAATGATCAATTCACATTATCTAATGTATGCTGATGATTTGAAAAGTTTTAGATCTAATCTTAGAGGTGTTGAAGCCCTTCAATATGATCTGATCCATGTTTCCGACTGGTGCGCAAGGAATTTCTTACCTCTTAACTTTTCCAAATGCTTCTATGTAACTTATGGCAAACGTGAGCTGTTGATTCTTACTTCTTATACCATTGCTCATCACGCGAAGCCTTAGATTTGGGTGTTTTATTTGACTCTAAATTTCAGTTTTCTGAGCATTTGAATTATATCCTCCCTAAAGATTATTCAATGCTTGGCTTTGTAAAGCGAAATTCTAATCAGTTCCGGGATCCTTATACACGGTTGAGTTTGTACTCTGCCTTAGTGCGTTCCAGAGTTCAATATGCTTCTCTTATCTGGAATTCTTCCGCTGCAGTTTTCTAAATGGCATTATAGTTGGCAATATTAATCAGGGCTGCAAACCCCTCTGAAATCGGTGGAGGTTCACTCCGGGGTTCGAACCTGTGAGATTTTTTGGATTCGGGTTCACGGAGCGGGTTCAGTAGGTCAGTGAACCTAGGTTCAGGTTCGAACCGAGGTTCAGAATAATTTTGTTTTTGCTAGCTTAAGAAACAGGAATGTAAATTGTAACAAAATTAGTCAACTATTGATATTTTCCAAATAATATTCGAACTATACTCAAGTTAATAATGGATAAAACAAAATTAACTGACTGAAGAAAAATTTGCCTGATACGTGTGTTTAAGGAACAGCTAATGAAACATATTATAGTTATTTACAATGATAGTTTACCCAAACCTTTAACACATTAGAATCTTTAGGCAATCTTGGAATTCCTTCAAATGAAGCTACGAAGTCGTTCACTATTATGTATTTGTCACTAATTCTTTATATTCCAGCTCTTTAGCTAAGGATTGCATTTCATGATCATAAGAATAATCAGTGATGCTTTTATTAATAAGTTCTTTTGAGGTTCATACAATTCAGCAATTTGTCTCTTTGCAAGCTGTTTTTGTTTCAAGGTCAAAAAATTAAGTTTCTTGGATTCAAAAAAAAAACATTTTATTATGCTGCTCATGTCGGGTTTTGCAACAAGCCTGCCTTTGGGATTCCCAAGCGGTTATAGCAGTTCAGTCATGAGGTACTTTCCAACACACTAAGGACAGACGAAGACAGCTGAAGATTGAATTGGTATTTATGAAATAGCTATACTGTCAACCAGCCTCCTTTGTGGTGTTATGCTTGTCTTGTTTTAGACAAGTTATGGACAAAATCCTAACTTAAATGACCTAGTGTATGCTTAAAAAAGTTCTATGATTTTATTTGAGATTGAACGTAAAACGTAAAAACGTTTTTCTAAGAACTTTCTAAGTATTTACGAACATTTAAACCTTAAAGCACCAATACATAAGTCAGCCCGAAAAAATAAATATGCATTTTTTTTGAACCGAACCACTTTTAACTTTTTTTTTGCTCCGGTTCGGGTTCAGCCGCAAAATTTTTTTTTGCTCCGGTTCAGGTTCGGTTCGGGATTCTCGAAAATGCAGCCCTGATATTAATTGTGTTAACCTACTTTCCCAAATTCCCTTCAATGTTCCGCCTAGATCTTTGCGTGCCATGGTTCCACTTAGAGTGGTGACTCACAGGGCCAGTTATGCCCTTAATGATCCAATATTAAGAGCTCTTCTTACATACAATCGTCTTCCAGTTGGCATGCGGTTCGACTTTGCCAGTAACAACGTTACTTTTAAGCAGTTACTTATAGACTTTTTCTTATAGTTTATTTATTACTGTTCATTTTAAGTTGTATTGAATTAATCTACAGTTTAGGGATCAAATACCCCACTGTGCTCCGTCATCTTGACAGCTTAGCGCCGGTAACTTGACAAGTTGTGCTGTGAGTGACAGTGGATGCTTGATAAGCTTGCTTGTGGTAATTACCTGCATTTTCCGGAAATTGGTTTCACTTTGATATTGAAATAAGTTACAAGCAATGAGGAAAAGTAGTTAAAGTAAGAGCAGTAACTAAACTCTTCTAAGTTATGTTTATGCTTTGCTTGGCATGCAACTTAAAATTTAAAGTAGGCGTCAATATAACTCCAAGATACTTGTTCCAAAGACCAATACAATCTTTAAGATGCCGAGCGGCCATATATTGGTCTTGCAGTATGTAGCTTTTTTTTTGGTGGCGACGAAAATTGCGCTCTCTCAGCTCGCACAGAGTTGAGAGCGTAATAATCTAAAACAGGGTTCCCCAAGCAGAGAGCGCTTAAACGTGACTGTGTCTCTTTCTAACACACAATGAAGAATGACTTCGGCAAACATTCGGCAAGTAAGTTCGTGCCGCCGGGGCCATGGTGTAATAATATAAGGTGAAACCGTCAGCATCTGCTGAGGGCCAGTGTCAAAAAGAAAGAGATAGCAGATGGCTTGCTTTGTTTTGTGTTTGTTAATTTTTGTTTGTTGTATGAAGGAAGATAGGGAGCTGTCATTTAGTCAACAATATTCAGGAACTCAAATTTAAAAAAAACCTAAATACTCTTCCCAAATGGTTTTCTTCCCACGTCTTTTGGAACACGCATGAGCTTAACGTTGCTTCGCGCAAACGATTTGCGGCAAATTACACAGTAACTTGACATTTGACACTGAAACCAGCAAAAAAACAAAAACAACACATATACAAAAAAAAAAAAACAAAACAAAAAAATTTGTCCGCACCTAACCTTTCGCTTCAAGCATTCACAACGAACTGACCCACTGGCCCTACAAACAGAGAGACCGATCTTTCGCTCGGTGTCACCTTATATTATTACACCATGGCCGGAGCTATCGCTGGGGAACTCTGATCTAAAAATAGAATGCACTTGCTCGTGTGAGTAATGCTTGAGAATAATATAACATTTTTTGATTTTTTAATTCATTATGTACACCCTAAAAGTAATCGCTTAAGATGGTATCAGTTATATTTTTTATCGGCGTCCACCCTAGTGTGCACACATACAGTAGTCGGCTGACTCCTCTGACTTCTAAACAAAATTTCAAGAGTGCTTGGAGCCAGCTCTAGAGTCAGCACGAAAAAATCGTGTGCAAAAAAAATTGAAAATATTGTAAAGTCTTTACTTGTACCCAGGTACAATCTTATGGGTTCGCCCTGAAGTGTCCTATTTTTTATTATTTCCGATTTGGTCATATTCCAAGTCTTACATTATTATCAGCAGATCGATCATTTGCTACAATACAGTGACTTCATCAACCATTATGACTTTGTCATCTGTTTTCTCTTCCCACTGTTACTGTGGGACAAACTTGGGACATACTTGCGACATATTTGGGACATACTTAAGACAGACTTGGGACATACTTTGGGACATACTTAGGACATACTTGGGACATCCTTGGGACATTCTTGGGACATACTTTGGACATATTTAGGACATGCTTGGGACATACTTGGGACATACTTGGGACACTTTTGGGACATACTTGGGACATACTTGGGACATACTTGGGACATATTTGGGACATACTTTGGACATACTTGGGACATACTTGGGACATACTTGAGACATACTTAGGACATACTTGGGACATACATGAGACAAATTTGGGACAATCTTGGGACATACTTGGGACATACTAAGGACATACTTGGGACATACATGAGACATACTTGGGACATACTTGGGACAAACTTGGGAGATATATTTGGGATATACTTGGGACATACTTGGTACATACTTGGGACATACTGGGAACATATTTGGGACAAACTTGGGACATACATGAGACATACTTGGGACAAACTTGGGAGATATATTTGGGATATACTTGGGACATGCTTGGGACATACTTGGGACATTTTTGGGACATCCTTAGGACATTTTTGGGACATACTTAGGACATACTTGGGACAAACATGAGATATTTTTGGGACATACTTGGGACATACATGAGACATACTTGGGACATACTTGGGACATACTTGGGACAAACTTGGGAGATATATTTTGGATATACTTGGGACATACTTGGGACATACTGGGTTCATATTTGGGACATACTTGGGACATACTTGGGACATATTTGGGACATACTTAGGACATACTTGGGACATACTTGGGACATACTTGAGACATATTTGGGACATACTTGGGACATGCTTGGGACATACTTGGGACATTTTTGGGACAAAAAAACTAGAACGAATAATTTGAGTTTGAACGCTCTTGAAAAAATTTAGTCGGTTTTAAATTTTCAAGGATTTTGCTCTTGGAATCGAGCTAAATTCGTTCTCCATGGGGTTCTTTAGGCAAGGGGAGTGAGAGAACGCAAACATCGAGAGAATAACGTAGCACCCTCAGAGAGAGAGAGAGGCGGCATGCATAGTTAACTTGGCCTTCTTGTTTTATACTGCGTTCCCAGAAAGTTAGATCTTAAGCTTAAAAACTTTAGTACCACAAAACTACCTTGAACTGTTTGGTTAATATCAAGTAAACGAGCTTGCATTACAAACTTGTAAATTGTATTTCTTGTTATTTATATTCAAAATTCGGCTGTCCCCTCTTCTTCAATCTGCTCTCGTACATATATATACTTATTCCTCTTGTGTGCCATATGCATTTTCTGTAATATTAAAGAAAAACTCATTTGAAAAGTAAGCAAAACGAACTGAAACACAACAAAGTTTTGCGCTTTGCCAACAAGAAAAAAAAATGCCAAACAAAATTATGAAGGCAACAACTTACACACAAAAGCAACGAACGACGACATTTATGATGACGACAAGTTGTGGGAGATGATGAGGATGTGAAGGAGGAGGAGGGAAAACCTGCTGCATTGCAACAGTGCGTGCTCGCTCGTATGTGGCATGAATTGTTCTTGCATCGAAGCTCAATGATGCGCGAGTGCAAAAATTGTGAGCTGCATTTTTAGACAGGAATTGGACGAAATGGCGCGATGGAGCGGGGTGAGACGGGAGTGAGAGTGGCGTCTGTGTTCAAGTGGCTGTCAGTGCAAAAAAATACTCATCACCGAAGTGGCAATAACGAGTGTTGACGGTTTCTATTGAAACACAGCGCCTGCAGCCGCTTCCACTTGCGTGTTTCTTATCGTGAGCGTTTTTAATTGGACATTTCACTCTTGCTCTGTCTCTCTCTCTCTCTCTCTTTAATCACTAACTAAATAATTAATCAACCTAAACAAAAGCTAGCCCATGTGTTTTGGTGCTGGTTGGGTTGACATTTTCGAGGCAAACGTCAACACGATGGCCATGTCAGCCACATGGACAGGAAACGCCAGTTGATTAATGAGCAGCGATGCTGTGAGACCCCAACTGACTGCTAAGCTGGGCCACTGGAATGACAGTCAGCCGGCTGAAGGATTTCCAACTGACGGTAACTGGGGAAATGAGCTGCTTGACTACGCGCATAGGACACTTGGGGAAGGTATTACGCTTAAAGAGATAAAAAGGAGCAAGTAAAAGAGCAGAGGTCGAGTGACCCGACTTCAAAATATCCTGTATCCTTAATTTGGGTGCGGGTTTTAGTCGCTTAAAAGGCTGTGGTCAATGCATCCATCTACGGTGTTTTTTGTTGAATGTTTTTCTTCATTTTCCTACTTTGCTAGATTTTAAAAATTTTAGAACTTTTTCCCCATTAATTTGGTCGTTTTTCAATCTGGGTCGGATTTTCCAACAGAGCATAGTTTAAGGTTGTTTCGGTACCTCTATTCAATAGGGTCACAAGTAAAAGGGGGACTGATAGTATGTCTAGCTTTCAATGCTCTCGTTTTTCTCAAAAAAAGAAACCGCAAACGCCGTTAAGCTGTTGTTGTCATCTCAAGAGGCAGACACACAAATGAGAGTTTGCCAAAAAGAAAGAGCGTTGCTAAAATTTTCAGGGTGATTCCATTACCTCTCAGGTTGTAATGTATAAAAAATGAGCCATACCAAACGCGCCGGTTGTCATTCGCTCTTTTCCGCGGATATGCCATGAGTGGAGTACACACTGTATACATTTTTTGCAGTGGTTGGAAACGCTCGAGCTTGAAAAATATAAATAACGAATGCAGTACACTTGTAGTTGCAGTGCACTCGTTCATATCTCTCTCTTTCCCACTTTTTCCTTAACGGTGCAAGTTTTAGCCTTTTATCTATTACCGTTTAGACGGTGCGTTGATTGTTTATCAGTCAGTGAATCAGCAAAAACAAAATCTTTTATAAATAGAGAGGAATATTTCGGAACTAAGTTATAAATATTATAATAGCTGAACCCATCGCGACATTGTCCGCGTGCGAGATTTTACGAAAATGTAGAAATTATGTTGTTTTACCTTGTAGACAGTTAGTTCACAGCTGGTAAAAATATGTCACAATTTTCAAGATTGATAAGACTTTCCCAAAAATTAAAGAGACATTATTTTTGAATAAAACTTCGACATAAGTCCCATTTCGTTTAACCAACAATATCAAAACAAATTGACCTCATAGCAGACATTCTTCAATTATAATACAATTCAAATTGGCTTTAACTTTTTTTTCCCACCCCCTCCTCTACAGCTCTCGACTCTTTTCCCTCGTCCCTCCCTCTTTAAACGCTCTCCACTCCTTCCCGTCCCGTCTCATTCCTCTCCTCCCCCCCTCATTCCTTCAGAAACATGTTGGCATTTCACTCAGACTAACTATTTCAACATAAGCTTTTAAAAGCTTTCACTTCTAAATCAATGCAATTATATGTCATTATTATTGTTGAGTTGTCACAATGAAGGTTCTCTTGGTCAGGATGGAGTTAACATCACTCAAAAACGAGAAGGCCAAGCTAACTTCGTCTTTGCCGAAGTTTTTATGCCCTTGCAAATGTTTTAATACATCATAGTTTACAAACGTTAGCAATAAAACAAAGAATTTTTCTTAATAAAATCCACCTTTCGGCCGATAGTTTCTATGGCAGCTATAAGATATAGTCATCCGATTTTGACAAAAACTTCCAAATCTGTGTAAAAGCGTATAAAACTAATAATTGTCGAAGCGGAAGGCGTATACATTAAAAACAAAAAAGTTTTCTCACAAAAACCCACTTTTCGACCGATAGTTCCTATGGCAGCTATAAGATATAGTCATCCGATTTTGACAAAAACTTCCAAATCTGTGTAAAAGCGTATAAAACTAATAATTGTCGAAGCGGAAGGCGTATACATTAAAAACAAAAAAGTTTTCTTACAAAAACCCACTTTTCGACCGATAGTTCCTATGGCAGCTATAAGATATAGTCATCCGATTTTGACAAAAACTTCCAAATCTGTGTAAAAGCGTATAAAACTAATAATTGTCGAAGCGGAAGGCGTATACATTAAAAACAAAAAAGTTTTCTCACAAAAACCCACTTTTCGACCGATAGTTCCTATGGCAGCTATAAGATATAGTCATCCGATTTTGACAAAAACTTCCAAATCTGTGTAAAAGCGTATAAAACTAATAATTGTCGAAGCGGAAGGCGTATACATTAAAAACAAAAAAGTTTTCTTACAAAAACCCACTTTTCGACCGATAGTTCCTATGGCAGCTATAAGATATAGTCATCCGATTTTGACAAAAACTTCCAAATCTGTGTAAAAGCGTATAAAACTAATAATTGTCGAAGCGGAAGGCGTTTACATTAAAAACAAAAAAGTTTTCTCACAAAAACCCACTTTTCTACCGATAGTTCCTATAGCAGCTATAAGATATAGTCATCCGATCCGGTCGGTTCCGACATATTAGCAGTGTGCAGTAAAAAGAAGACTCTGTGCAAAGTTTCAGCTCGATAGCTTTAAAACTGAGAGACTAGTTTGCGTAGAAACAGACAGACGGACAGACAGACGGACAGACAGACGGACGGACAAAGCTCAATCGACTCAGCTCGTCGCCCTGATCAAGAATATATATAGTTTATAGGGTCGGAAATGAATATTTCTATGCGTTGCAAACTTCTGGGCAAAATTATAATACCCTTTGCAAGGGTATAAAAAAAGAGAGGCGTTTCAAAGAGTGCTTCAATGCTAATTTTTCTTTGGTATGAGTCGTTCCCTCTTTCACTATCTCTCGTGCGTTTAGCAAAACAGCTTGGCACAATGTTGCTTGACCGCACTAGCTCATTTATTTGCCCCAAACAAACTCTTCGTTGGAGTTTTTACCCACTTCCCGAACAAATTTTTAAATTTACCCTCTTAGTGCGCGCCTGTATAACTTAATGAAGGGGTATGCCAAATCTTAGATCTTTAGGATAAGCAGTTTTTTCTCAGTCTGACAGTCAGATTTATAAGTATAGATTTATTTTACGACACGAAATTCATTCTTTAATAAATCAAACCCATTACCAATTGAATTTCAATTTTCGCTATGAATCTTTCCACAGTCTTAAAATCGAGCTTGGTAATTGTCTAGTAATTGGGACCTCACCTCAGAAAATTCTAAAAAAAATTCCCTTCGATAGATGGTGAATTATGATGAATTTTCATGGAAAAAAACGCGGGGGTTTTCCATGGTTTCTTTTTAAACGAATTTTAAAGAAACCCCCGCGAATTTTTTGCATGAAAATTCTTCATAATTTGCGGTCCATCAAAGGGAATTTTTTTAGAATTTTCTGAGGTGAGGTCCCTATACTAGACAATTACCTCGAGCTTTAAATGAATGCTCTCTTTTGCGAAGTACTGAATTCAAATTATTGGATGCCACAAACCATGATACAGGTATGGCGCTCTCTCAGTGCGCTCTCTCTTTGGAAGTCCATAACTTCAGAGTGTTGCTGTCTCATGTGTTGTGTGTGTGATTTCTAAGGGATGGGTTTCTGTTGCACTGTTCGCATGCATAAACTATAGGTATGTATTTAAGTGCGTAGGCCAAATGCTCTTTTTCTAACGCTCACTCTCCCTATTTCTCTCTCGAGTTTAGCAAAAGCTGTCAGAACACAAAAAACGCTGAGTGCCATACATGTCATTGTGGTAACAATGTGAATTAAATCCTTCCTTAAATTTTCGATAAGATATGACTTGTCCCTAAAATGATCATTAAAAATGATATTTAGCAATCCACTCACTTATTTCACCAACACCATCATCCACATCCAGCCTATTCTCGAAAAGCAATCACATTATGTTCAAATCAAATTGCTTTAAAATCATTTGCCACCTCTTGGTGCTAAATTCAACTAACCTGCTGCACTCTTGCCTCTTCCCACTTGAAAGCACTTGCCACAACGCACTTGTAAAACGCGTTTGGGCTGCACTTTGCCTGCATTTGCCAAGCAATTTCTGATTACATTTCAATCTACTCTCTCTCAAAAAAAAAAAAAATATTTAGGAAAAAAATGGGTCACGTGCACATTTGAAAAAGTGCAAACGCAAACGCAAAGAATATTTTACAAGTGGGCACAAATCACTGTGGCAAAATGGAACTGGAAAATCCACCAAAAATGCAACTAGAAAATCTATCAAAATTAAATTTCAGCTGCAAATGCAATTGTTGAAAGGGCGCAGAGCTTACTTGTGTAACTTCATTTACGCAATTTGAGTGGAAATTTTGTTGTTGTTCTTTATTTGGTGATTCATGAACAGTGCTCCGGTTGCATGTGAATTTTTGTAAGGATTACGCATACGTCATGCAGTGGCAGAGAGGGGGATATAGAGTACGAATAGGTAAGCTGTATTCATGTTGATTAGGCTGCCATTCAGAATGAAGCGTGATGTGAAATATGATTGAAGCACAGTTACCAAATGCTTTGGTTTCTGGATATTTTGTAAAATATTTTTTGGGAAATTTTACCAATTTTAGGCAATTTACAATATATTTTCGCTTACAATTGATAAGCAAACCTGTCGGACGGTGGTGTGGAGTCACTGTAGTCAATGATGTGGTCCTTCCAGCCGGATATGCTTTATAATGATACCTTTCCAATCAAAAATTCCACATATTTCTTATTAATTTTCATTGCTTCTTAGTGAACACTAAAAAATTATAGCTCAAAGCGATTTAATGATGTGGTCCTTCGAGCCGGATATGCTTTCAAATAATTCCTCCCATCCAAAATTTCAAATTAATCATACTTATTATTTTAATTCCTTCTTAGCCCACAAGGTTTCCAGTTGTAAGCGATTTGATGATGTGGTCCTTCGAGCCGGATATGCTCTAAAGCAGTTATTTCCTTTCCAAAATTCCATTTTAACCTTACAAGCTTATAATTTTTAATTGCTTCTTAGCTTACACTCAAATCGCAATTAAATAATGTGGTCCTTCGAGCCGGATACGATTTAAAATATTTCTTTCCAATCCAAACCTTTAATTAAACCACACAAATTTATTATTTTAATTGCTTCTTAGCATACACTCAAAAATTATAGCTTTACGCAATAAAATAATGTGGTCCTTCGAGCCGTATACTGCTTACAAAATTTCTTTCCATTAAACCACACAAATTTATTAATTTTAATTGCTTCTTAGCTAACACTTAAAAATTATAGCTTTACGCAATTAAATAATGTGGTCCTTCGAGCCGGATAGATTTAGATTTAGATTTATTGGTTTTTATATCCCAGTGCTACAAGTTACAACTTATATTTAATGCACCAGTCACATTAATTTATAACATGAGAATTTGTTTTGACTAAGGACTAACAATTGTTTTAGCTTATTTAACTAATTTTACATTAAAAATTTATATATTTTTTATTTATTTAATTTTTATTTTTGCTTATTTTTATTCTAATTGGTTTCGTTGAAGGTAAGTTTTTAAGTTATTTTTAAATTGCGTTTCGTTATGTATTGTTTTTAAATGATTAGATAATTCATTCCATAGTCGGATAGCAGGTATAAAGAAATGTCGCTCTGAGCAAGATAGCTTAAATCTAGGGTAATTCAAATTATTCGTTCTCTGAGAGGCAGAGAAATTTAACTTGGAGTAAAGATAGTTTGGTTCTTTCGTCACTATAATCTTGTGTAAGAAACTTAATGTTCTGAAGTCAATCCAATCTTTTAGGCTAAGGTCAAAAATCGTGCATGCTAGTGAAGTAATATGGTCAGAGAGTCGACGATTATAAATATATCTAACAATTGAATTAAAAGCTACCGTTAATTTTCTCATGTCATCTACATTGGAGTGTCCGAATATTTCGATTCCATAAAAAAGTGAGGGTATAAGGTATGTCTTTGCAATGAGAAGCTTAATTTGTATTGGTAGAAACATTTTTGACATTGACAGTTGCCTCAACAGTCCATACGTTGTACCGCACGCTTTAGTGACATGCCTACTCCAAGTAAGAGTGTTATTAAAAATAATGCCTAAGTTGGAAGCCTGGTTCTCGTATTTAATTGGAGTATTATTAATAAATAGTTTTGGCAGCTGCGTCGTTTCCAGAGGCTTTTTATGTATAACAATACATTTGGACTTGGAAGGGTTTAATACAAGCCCATTGTCCCTAGCCCACCTGTCAATCTTTAAAAGCTCATTGTTACAAACATTGATACAATCATGAATTCTAACTAACGGACGACTAACATATATCTGGACATCATCAGCATACATGTGGACTTTACAATTAGACAAATTACTCGGAAGGTCATTAACATATACAGAAAACAACAAAGGTCCTAAAACAGAGCCTTGAGGAACACCTCTCGTTAGGTTTATGAAAGTAGACATGGCAGATCCAGTGACCACTGCCTGCGATCTATCCGTTAGGTAAGACCTAAGAAGCTTGGTTGCAGTGCTAGTAAAATTATAAATATTATTTAGTTTTGTACATAGAATATCATGATTCACAGTGTCAAATGCCTTGCTATGGTCAAGCAGCGTCAAGAAAACCACATTACTGTCATCCAGCTCTTTTCTGACTTCCTCAGCTATATTTACGAGGGCTGTGGTGCAACTTCTTTTCCTCCTGAATCCAGATTGCACATCACTTAACAGTGAGTTTCTATCAAGAAATTCTTGAATTTGTGCAGCCATGATACGCTCAAATGCTTTTGCCAAAAATGGGAGAATAGAAATTGGCCTGTACTCGTCATTAGTTTTAGGGATTGGCAAGATTTTGGCTCTTTTCCATATTTCGGGAAAAGATGAAGTGGTGAGGACAGTGTTAAAAATATGCGTAATATGGTCAAGAAGAAATGGAAGAAGAAGCTTTAACATTTTCGGGTTAAGATCGTCGAGTCCTACCGCATTTGATTTAGTCTTAAGTATACTTTCTAGGACGTCACAGGAACTGACACACACAAAACTAAAACTATTATCACAGTAGGATAAATAATTCAGGTACATGTTGCAAGCTGTTTCAGGTACTTGGTTTTTTATAAATTGTTTATTTAGTTTGTTCACGTCGATGTCGGTCTTGGCTTGTGTTTTATTATTTAGAATTCCTAAATTTTTAAGTTCTCTCCATTTGTGTCCAGTCGATATAGAGTTCTTAAACTTATTGCTGTAGAAATCCCGTTTAGCCTTGTATATTGTATTTGTCGTCATTTTACGAAGTCGTTTGTACTCATCTTTAAGGTCATTCGTTTTATAGCGCTTCCATCTCTTGTAAGCATAATCTCTTTTGTTTATAAGTCGTTTTATGTTGGTATTAAACCATGATGCTGCCAACGGCTTTATTATTTTTGATTTAATTGGCATATATTTTTCATAAAGATCAGACACATTTCGTTGTAAAATGCTAAGTTGAGCATCAGCAGTAAGGGATTGATATAGCGGCGACCAATCAACCGTAATAACTTCAGTCTGTAAATCATGGTAGTTAATATTTCTTAAATCTCTATACTCTATCTTAAGGCTACTGTTTAAAAAATTTCTTTCCAATTCAAACACTCCATTTAACCACTCAAACTTATTAATTTTAATGGATTCTTAGTAAACACTAAAGAATTATAGCTTTAGGCAATCGCCACAACATTAAATCTAATGTTGTGGTCCTTCGAGTCGATTATGCTTTAAAATAATTATTTTCCATTTCGAAATTCAATTTGATTCAGTAAAAACCCGGTTTGTGTTGTTGTTAATTATCATATTTTTTAAATCGGTATCCTTGACATCTCTCATAATAAACACTCAAGTTCAAGTCCTTTATTTGCCATCAGCATCTTCAACCAAGCGCACTATGCAATTTGTAACTGATGGCAGCCGCCCCTCCTCCCCTTCCTTTCCTAGCCTCTACATATGCCTAACGACCCATTAGTCACGTCATATCAACACAAGAGCCACAACGGAAAACCGAGAAGAGTCACCATGGAACAGGAAAAAACAATAACAATGTCAAAGTGATCGTGACCAATTGTTGATGTTGGCCAAGCAACTGCAACTGCAGAAGCAACAGCAAATATTTGCACTCTCTCTCTCTCTCTCCCACTCCACCTCAGCTTGATTGGGGGGGGGGGAATTTTGGTGTCCATCATCTGACCACAAAATGCCTGCCAAGAACATCCGTCTACCATCAACATCAGCATCGTTCGTCGTTTATTGTAATGAAACGTGACACCTTTTGGCCTCATCTGATTCATCGCCACCAGAAACTAAATTAAAGGGTCTAGCCCGATAAGGGAAGGGGTGCGGCCTAAAGTCTGGGATTTTGAAATTTCTTTTATAATTGGATAGATAACTGCAAAACAAACTGATCTGGCCCAATGTTGGGTCATTTTGGTGCCATGTCCTTGAGATATCGTCAAAAATCTTTTTGTTATAAGCTTTTTTTTAAATAGAAATATCTCGGGAACCAGAGTAGCTAGAGACATGAAATAAATTGCCACTGATAGAGAATTGATGAAAGTGTTCGAAAATTAGAAAATTGGTGACATACACTGAAAAAATTTTTTGCTATAATTTAAAGAAAACTTGAATGCGATGGTTTTGGCAGTTCGCGTTAGACCGCCACCTTGAAACTTTTCCTGGAATTTCCTCCAACCTTAAAGCCAATTATCAAAAAGTTTGAAAAAAATCGAAGATACGCTTCCTAATAAAAAATTCATAGATGTATATATTCTCTGAGTAAAACTGTCATTTCATACATTAACAATATAGTTGGCGTAAACACATGACCTTGTTCAAAATCGTGTAATAATAATGAGTTCGTTTCGGAATTCCAAAGCGTCTTGACTTCTTTTGCTAAAACTAAACAGGAATATTTTTTTCAAATTAATTAAATATATAAGGGTCGAATTGACATCTTCTAAATGTCTGCTATTTGGAGACATAAAATTAGTTGAATCTAGATGATGTAAATTCGGCTTTAACTGTATTATACGAACTTTTTTTTTCAGAGAGAGTGCTAAAAAAAATTTTTATATTTTTTGGACATATGCGGTCCGTTTTATGGTAAAGAAAACGATGCTCCGATTATGAAACAAACTCTTGCCAACACTTATTTAATGAGGCTTTTGCAACCTAATGACATATTCGTTGTGGATAGGGGTTTTCGCGATGTCGTTGGTGAAAAAGAAGGAAAAGGCTTTAGAGTTCTGATGCCAGCATTTAAAGGGAAAAAAGCTTAACTGGACACCGAAGAAGCAAATGAGTCCCGAAAAATCACCAAAATAAGGTGGGTTGTCAAAGCCGTTCATGGATCAATTGCTAAAAAATATAAACTTTTTCATCACAACCTGGACAACAAATATCTCAACAAAGTTGGTGCTCTATGCAGAATCGCTGGGTATTTCACAAACAAGTTTGGACAGAGGTTGAACTCAGATAAAGAATTAGGAAGCAGAATACTTTCTCATTTTAAAAATCGTATGATGACTCCGAGTACTTTGTCTGAAGAAGTTGAGCAAGAGCGTTACAACCGAAGAAGAAGTTTATTAAGTTCATTGAATACATCATCGCTTTTGTAATTTCCAAGACTCACGGAAGACGAGCTAAAGGTATTATATTCTGGATCTTACCAACTGTCGCTAGCAGTCTCATACCTAGCAAAAATCCTGAATGAGGACAGGGCGATTGATGCTTCATCCGTTAAAATGAGTCCCTCAATAATAAAATTCGACGTTCGCTCGAGGCATATTAACAGCAAGTCCTGTCTACGGCGATTTTATTCCAAACAATAATAGCATAGATGGCGTACAACGTTATTGCTGTAGTTGTCCCAACGGAAAGAGGACTGCTGGCTGTTGTTCTCATGCTGCAAGTGTGATTTATTACAATTTATCAAGAATTTTTGAGGCGGATGAAGCGAATGTTGTAATAGACGAAAATAGTGACGACTACGAGTAACTAAAATAAGCAAATATATATTTTTGAACTTTTCATTAGGAAGCGTATCTTCGATTTTTTTCAAACTTTTTGATAATTGGCTCTAAGGTTGGGGGAAATACCAGGAAAAGTTTTAAAGTGGCGGTCCAACGCGAACTGCCAAAACCATCACATTCAAGTTTTCTTTTAATTATAGCAAAAAATGTTTTCAGTGTATGTCACCAATTTTCTAATTTTCGAAAACTTTGATCAATTCTCTTTCACTGGCAATTTATGTCATGTCTCTAGGTACTCTGGTTCCCGAGATATTTCTATTTAAAGAAAAGCTTATATAAAAAGGTTTTTTGACGCTATCTCAAGGACGTGGCACCAAAATGACCCAACATTGTGCCAGATCAGTTTGTTTTGAAGTTCTCTATCCAATTATAAAAGAAATTTCAAAATCCCAGACTTTAGGCCGCACCCCTTCCCTTATCGGGCTAGACCCTTTATCTGTCATTGATTTGACAATTGAATTTGCTTATTAACGTCCACTTTGGCTGAGGATTATATGTATTTGTTCTCGGTAAAGCACGACATATGTGCCCGCAAATAAACACATTTCAATGACGACGACGACGACGACGACTACGACACCCGGCAACAACAAGCCAAATCCATTTACTAACCTAGTCCAATGCAATGTGGCGTGGCGTTGCATGGCGCGGAGCAAAGCGGCGTGTGCATTGCGCAGAAAAACGAATTTTTCGAAGCTGGGAAAAAAACCACCATAACCACCCTAGTTGTAGAGCATTTCACTTTGCTTTTTTTTTTAATTTGTCGTTGAGGGTATACTGATTTAGTGGTGCACGTTGAATTAAACGCTAGTACGGGGAAAGAAATGCATGATGTTTTCTTGACTTGCAAGCTGTGTGGAAGTGTGACAGCAACAAAGACTGCTGATGAGAGGACTGGACAAAACTGTACTGTTTAAGATGTTGTTTAAATGGAGCTAAAAAATTAACAGTTTATATACTGATTTAAAAAATTTGGTAATTGGAAGTTAAATATTTATTTCTTGGTACAGATAGAGCTGGCTGAACCAGTTCAAAAAAGGTTCAAGGCTATAGTAAAGCTTTCGACACAGTGAACCCTGATGATGTGCAATTATATGTAAGCCCTCCATTGAGCCAACTTGAGTGTGTAGATAAACAATGAGCTACAAGAAATCTGAAGCTGGGCAAGACATAATGGTCTCTGTCTAAATCCAACTAAAAAATATTTTAATTTGAGCAATATACGTCCCCTCTTAATAGACAATTTTCCAATAGAATATGTTGAACAAGCTAAAAACTTGGGCTTCTATTTTAATAGGAACCTAAACTGGAATAACCATATTATAAAAGCTGTAAGAAATCTCAACAATTCTGAACAACATCTTCCTACAAATATTCGCTTACTTATAGCTAATGCATATATATTGCCAACACTCTTCTATGGTATAGAAGTATTTGATAACAGAGACCATATATCCAGTTTTTCAATCAAATTATTTAAACTTCCTTTGAAATCGTGGACAAACTTTAAGGTTTCATTATTGCTATATACAAACGAGAAGGCCAAGCTAACTTCGTCTTTGCCGAAGTTTTTATACCCTTGCAAATGTTTTAATACATCAGAGTTTATAAACGTCAGCATTAAAACAAACGAAATCTCAAACTGAAACCCACTTTTCGACCCATAGTTTTTACGGCAGCTATAAGATATAGTCATCCGATTTTGACCAATACTTCTAAATCTGATGGAATCTTTCGCAAATTCGAAACGACTTTCGCAGGATAAAGTGATCGATGCCAAAGGGAAAAACTAATCGAACTTTGCGAATGTTTTTGGCTCACAATCCTGAACGGCACAACAGCGAGCGATACGGGGAGGTTCACTTTCATACGAGGACAGGCCACATCGACCATAAACTATTGTATAATCCAAGGCATCTGGCACGCCCTAGTAAAGGACCTGAGAACAGAATCACAACCGTTCTCCGACCATATGCCACTCGCGCTGGATCTCGAGTTTCAACATAATCTCATTATAACAGACAATACACGCGAGTTACTGCCAAAACTGAAATGGATGCAAAAAAAGGCACCTGAGTATAGGGAGAAATTGGACCAGGAGCTATCGAAACTATCAACAACCCCTAAAGAGATAACTATAGATGAGCTCACAAAATGCATCACATCAGCAGCGAGATTTATGCAGTCGAAAGACAATCAAAAATGGATTCAACCGTGGTTCGA
This sequence comes from Lordiphosa clarofinis, assembly GCA_018904275.1. Classification (NCBI taxonomy): domain Eukaryota; kingdom Metazoa; phylum Arthropoda; class Insecta; order Diptera; family Drosophilidae; genus Lordiphosa; species Lordiphosa clarofinis. The sequence continues at coordinate 6,687,271 of JAEIGQ010000001.1, forward strand.
TGGAGACTGTGATAAAGCCAGAGAAAAGTCTATCAACGCACTTAAAAAAGCTAGACGCACGAATGCGTCGGAAGACAAAGAATATTATAAATTCGAAAATGCGACATACAAGCAATTATGCAAAAACAAATTACGAGCTTATTTTTGCGATATGGAAAAGAAGATTGGCCAAATTGCAGACAGTAAATCCTTCTGGACCCTGGTAAGGAGCCTAAATGGATCTCGCGCGAATAAAATAATATCTGTTGAACCATCAGCCTTAGCAGAATATTTCAAAAGTCTTCTTTGGACGAACGAACATACCAGTAGGATGAGTTTCGCACTACCTAACATCTCAGTGGATGATCTGGATTGCATCATTACACCACAGGAGACTCGAAGCGCCCTGGTAAGGAGTAAACACAACAAAGCCCCCGGTACAGATAGAGTCCCCAGTGAGTTTTATAAAAATGCTTCTGAATCATTTATCTTAAAGCTCACCGAAGCTTTCAATAATATTTTTGAGACCTCCAAAGTACCCGTCAGCTTTCAAGACAACATCTTATACCCGATATATAAGAAGGGAAGCCCAAACGAAGCTCAAAACTATAGAGGAATCTCCTTCTTAAATGCTGCAACGAAAGTGTTTGCGTCTGTACTTCTTGCCCGCCTAGTCAACTTTACTAATCAACACCAGCTCTTAAGCGAAAACCAGATGGGATTCAGAGAAGGATATTCTACAGTCGACTGCATTTACGTACTTACTGCTATAGCAAAGGAATACCTCAGCAAAGGAAAAAAGATGTACTGCTTCTTCATAGATTTTAAGGCAGCCTTTGACTCAGTAAATAGGGACAGCCTACTGTATAAGCTAAGCAACCTGGGCGTATCCACCAAAATGGTAAAAACACTAGAGAGCCTATACAACAATAATATTACAAGGGTGTGGGATGGCCGAAGCCTGTCCGAAGGATTTAACACAAACCAAGGCGTCAAACAGGGGTGCTTACTCAGTCCCCTTTTATTTGCCCTCTATATAGATGATATTGTAGACAAACTGGCTGGAGGAGTCAATCTAGGAACGCATCGCTTCAAGGTGCTGATGTACGCTGATGATATTGTCATGATGGCGGAGACTCCAGAAATGCTGCAGGAAATGATAGATATTACACAGACATACTGCAATACATGGAAACTTGCTATTAATAGCGAAAAATCGAAAATACTTGTAGTACGAAATGGAAGAGGAAGATTTGCCAGAAACGAATATTGGAGCCTTGCAGGTACACAGTTGGAGGTGGTCAAATCGTTTAAATACCTAGGGGTCACACTCACGAGCAACATGAACTTTCAAAAGCACGCAGAGCTCAAGAGGAAGGATACACAAGTAAGTAGTACGTGGAACGGTCTGCTGAAACGGAAGCTAGTGAATATGAGCACGAAATACAAAATGTACCAGGCAACAGCCAAAGCGATCACGTGTTATGCCGCTCAAGTATGGGGTTCCGAAGCTTACGAGGATGTTGAAAGGAGCCAACGCTATTTCATAAAAAGGGTTTTCCACCTTCCGCAGAATACTCCAAACTATGCAATCCATCTGGAAACTGGTCTCCCTGCATTATTCACACACACATTAGACCTCCACTTTAAATATGTCCTTAAGTCCTGGAACATGCCGGACCGACGATATCCAAAAATAGTTACAACATACCTGCTTGAGTCAAAATCACAGTTTTTTAGTCAATGGCTCAAAATGTCAAGCGATTATGAGTCTCAGCTAACACTGGAAAACCCAAGCTTGTGGAGATCGGAGCAGAATAGACTGATTGTTAGCATTGACTCTAAGACAAGGCAGATGTGGGAGGATCAAGCCAGAGAGAGTTCGGGGAGACTAGTTTACAAACGATTAACATACAACTTGCAAGAAAACAATTACTTCCAGGACGACATCGGCTCATACAGGATAATGATAATTTTTAAAGCAAGAGTAGAGATGCTTAATCTAAATTATAGACCACACCTTCAAAATCATGGTAATGAATGCTCACTATGCAACCTGAGGGAACGCGAGGATATAATGCACTTTTTGGGAAAATGTCCAATATTAAAAGAAATCAGGGAAGCACACCTCGGAACACAGTATTTGAATGTGGAGGAATGTATCAACTTATTGAACGGGAGCAACTGGAACAGCCTATCATCATATATCAGCCGCGCACAAAAATATAGGAAACAAATAATAGAAGAAAGTTTTTAGGGAGATTTTTAATGTAAATTAATTGAATTGTAAAATGCTTAAATTAGAATTAGAACTTAATAGTTATTTTAAGCAACAAAAATTGTCAAATTGTAAAAATGAAGAATCGGCATTGGGCTCACGGCTAATAAAGCCATGCCTGTTATATGCCAAAAATATACTCTACTACTACTACTACTTCCAAATCTGTGTAAAAGCGTACAAAACTAATAATTGCCGAAGCGGAAGGCGTTTACACTAAAAGCAAAAAAGTTTTTCTCACAAAGACCCACTTTTCGACCGATAGTTCCTATGGCAGCTATAAGATATAGTCATTCGATTTTGACCAAAACTTCCAAATCTGTGTAAAAGCGTATAAAACTAATAATTGCCGAAGCGGAAGGCGTTTACACTAAAAACAAAAAAGTTTTTCTCACAAAGACCCACCTTTCGACCGATAGTTCCAATGGCAGCTATAAGATATAGTCATCCGATCCGGTCGGTTCCGACATATTAGCAGTGTGCAGTAAAAAGAAGACTCTGTACAAAGTTTCAGCTCGATATATTGTCTTTTTCACGTAGCAGATTTTAAAAAAATGTTGCATACTTTTTGGATGTCAAGTAATTTATATAGTAGATCTCCCAAAGCTGCACTTAAATTAAAATATAAGAGTATATTTCTTTCTTAACTCTCAATCCCAAATTCTAGTTTTGGTTTTTCCACATTTGACTTCTTTTTTGTTGGGTTTTTGGTTTTTGGGTTAAAGTGCAGCTTTCCTTAAAAAAGGGGTCTAGTGCATGCTCAGCATACTTTTGCGTTTCATGTGCTCTTGGCCCTTTTGTCCTGCCACGCGCAATGCGTGTTTGCAGGCAAACAAATAGTAGCAAGCAGCGATGCCAGTTGGTTCAAAGGGTGGTGGGAGGAGGTTCTTCTTGCCACATGTTAGACATTCTCGATGGCAAACTGTGGACAGGCTAGGCAGTCAGGCAGCAGCTGCGAAATTGAGTTTTTTGGCCACGACTTGGATTTATTTTGCATGGCCGTAGACAAAATTTGTAAAGCTTTATGAAGAAGACGAAGGCTAAAGCAGTTTTAAAGAATGCATGTGGCATGTGTGAGCGAGCACCAGAACACAAATGGTCAGCTCAGCTGGACTGTAAGCCTTTTGCGGTAGCTTATGAGCTCTGTTTGCCAGGTCCTGGGACCTAATCCAATGACATAGTCTCTCGTGAAGCTGAAAGTGTAAATGCCATCATAATGCTTGCTTGTACCGATGTCAGGCTTGACAGCCTTAGTCCTAGCGGTAGTTAGTCCCTTCTGATTCTATGAGGGTGTGGTACGTGGCTGGCCAACATGGCGTAGGGTGGGGACTTGTGCTTGTTTGGTATGCAACTGTGTTAGTGCCGCTCCCTATGCAATTGTTCGTGTGTGTGTGTGAGTAAGTCTGTAGGTGCGTGTCATGTTTCAGTTAACTTTAATTAATTTCTGGAATAATATGAAATGGAAAATTATACTCTCTGGATTGTGTTGTACATATCTCATGGTAGAATAAATAAAGACTGTATACTAACAGTGTGGAAAATTTAAAGGCACGTGGCGCCGTCTTGTTGAAACCAAATATAGTCCAAGTCTTCCTTAAAGAACCAGTCAGCCGTGTCATTTGACCAAAATTATTTTTCATAAATAAATGTTATGAACCAACCTTTCGAATACAATAAATGTTCAACCTTTGAAAAATATCGAGCCGTTTTAGGTTTAGGTGTTAAAAAATTAAATTTCTTGCATTTTCGAGCAAAAAATCAATTTTTTTAAAATTCCTTGAATTTAAACTATTGAACTGACATAAGAATTATCGCGATTACTGACAGCTCAACTACCTTTCGACTCATATCTTGCTTGATTCTATCTGACAATTATGAAGTGAGTTATGGCTTAAAATGTAAGTGCACCACCAAAAAAAATATAAAAAAAATGTCTGAGTGTCGCTGTGAAACAAGATGCTAAATTTAAGTGCTAATTTGAATATCACCAGTTTTTTGATGTGAAACATCTTTAATTTCGGTACGGAATGTTTTAGTAGGAGTAAAATTCGATTTCAGCGTCACGTGACGCTGAAGAGTGAAAGAGGGGTGATAGAGGTGGTGGATAGAAGAGGGGAAAGTGGGTGGAAAGAGGGGAAAAGTGGTGGAAAAGTGCGGTGGGACGAAGATGGGGTAACTCAAAAGCAATTTGACTGAACAATGACATAACACTAACTAAACAGTGACTTGACAATGACTACAGTGACTTGACAGTGACTAAACACTGACAAGATGTGACGTGACAGTGACTAAGCGCTGACTTACTAAAACTAACTAACAGTGACTTATCAGTGACTCATCAGTGACTTATCAGTGACTTGACGATGACAACAGCATTACAGCGAGTAATCCTGTTTGTTGGTAGTCCTACTTCGTGTTTTTTAGTCACTGATTAATAACTGTTGAGTCACTGTTTAGTTACTGTTTCGTCCCTATTAAGTCACTGTGAAGTCACGGCTTATTCACTGTTTAGTCTATGTTTAGTTACTGTTCAGTCGTCATACATTTAACGTAGCCAAATATAACGACCAAACAACCGCATGGGAGTTATATAAACAAAAGCTAGCTACTTATAAGAAAGCTATCGGGAGGGCAAAACGCTCCTCCTGGACCCATTACTGTAGTAATATTGAATCTACTTCTGATGCATCACGGCTCAGAAAGATCCTGGCTAGCTCACCAACCCCGCCAGGACTCTTACAAAAAACCGACGGAACCTGGATCGACTCGAGCGAAGAATCTCTAAATCTTCTGCTAAGCACTCACTTCCCTGAATGCTCCCTAAACTTAATACCTCAGGTTAGGCCAACCGACCTTTCTATGCAATACGACAAAACCATTGTCACAGAGACCAGAATTAAATGGGCTATCGATTCGTTCGAACCATTTAAGTCGCCAGGTCTCGATAACATATATCCTGCCCAACTACAACAAACCATTGGGTACACAATCTATGTAAGCTGTCTCAAGGTAAACTACATCCCCACTAGGTGGAGAGAAACTAAAGTAATATTCATACCGAAAGCTGGCAAAGCTTCACATGTGAAACCAAACGATTATAGGCCAATCAGCCTATCCTCGTTTCTTCTTAAAACTCTCGAGAGACTTATAGATGCACACCTGAGGCAAACTATTAGTCCCGCTCATCTAGCACACACCCAACATGCATACAGCAAGGGTAGGTCTACTGAAACCGCCCTACACTCCCTGGTCTCAAGGATTGAAAGATCACTTTTAGTATAAGAGTTCTCTTTAGTAGCATTTCTCGACATAGAGGGTGCCTTCAATAACGTCCAACCTAACGCCATCACCTCTGCCTTGACATGTGTGGGAGCAGATGTGCCGCTAGTAAGATTCATCGAACAACTGCTAACCAGCAGAACGGTGTACTCCCAACTGGGCGGTGCAACTGCTCGCAGATGTGTAAACAGAGGCACTCCGCAAGGAGGTGTTCTCTCTCCGCTGCTGTGGGTTGTAACAGTTAACCAACTGCTGCGGCTAATGGAGGCGGAGGGACACGAAGTGGTGGCTTACGCGGATGATATTGCCATCTACAAATGTGGAATGTTTCCTCAAACGCTGTGTGACCTCATGCAGACCGCACTGACAACACTTGCTCAGTGGACAAAATCTTGTGGCTTGGGCGTAAACCCGGCTAAGACGGAATTAGTGCTTTTCACCCGAAAGTACAAAATTCCTGATCTTATCCCGCCTAAGATCAACGGAGTAAGCCTCGTACTTGGTGACAATGCCAAATACTTGGGTGTCATTTTGGATAAGAAACTGCTCTGGAATGACAATATAAATGAACGTATAAAAAAGGCAACCATTGCTCTTTTTTCTTGTAAAAATGCCATTGGCCGTAGATGGGGTTTTTCCCAATCCATTGTACATTGGCTTTACACAGCCGTAATACGCCCCATACTTCTCTACGGAGCTCTAGTATGGTGGCCAGCACTTGGGAAACAATCAGCCCTGAACAATCTGCACAAAGTACAAAGAAGTGCGGAAATTTGTATTAGCGGCGCTCTCCGAACGACACCAACGGAAGCGCTCAATACTATTCTTCACCTACTACCACTAGACCTCGTAGCTAAGCAAATGGCTACCACAACAGCCTTAAGACTACGAGAATCCGATACCTGGAATAGGGGCAATTCGGGACACGCTACCATACTCAAAGACCAAACGGGTATACCAATAAGTACAGACTACTGTATACCACAAACGACGTTCAACAAATTTTACGACGTCTATATCCCAAGCCGAAACGATTGGGACAACCTGCCCCACAGCAGAGCTAACGCCATTAACATCTACACTGATGGTTCTAAGCTCGACAAAAAAGTTGGAGGGTGAGTTTTCTCTCCCAACCTAGATTTGAACTTATCGTTCCGCCTTCCTGACCACTGTAGTGTGTACCAAGCAGAGGTGGTAGCCATCCAGGAAGCTGCCACCTACCTTAGCACACTCACGGTCAAGGAAGGAAATGTATTTATATACTCAGATAGTCAAGCCGCCCTTAAAGCACTTGACTCACACACCAACAATGCTAAAACACTTACGGAATGTCGCTCATCTCTGAATGAGATCGCACGGCATTTCAGTATACACCTTATATGGGTGCCTGGACATCGCAACATAGAAGGTAATGAGTCTGCGGACAAACTGGCCAGAATAGGTACCACCATCGAGCTCCTTTCAGAGAGGAGCACGATAGGGATTCCTATGGCGACATATAAACTTCATAAAAAAGCAGAAACACTTCGTCTCGCTACGAACCGGTGGAAAAACCTTTCTTCCTGTGCAGTAGCGAGGCTTACGTGGCCAACATTCGACCAAAAACGTACTAACACACTTTTACGTCTGGTGGGGACCCTCACGGGTCACTGTCTTATTGGCAGACATGCAGCACGCCTAGGCGTCAATTACTTTGATTTTTGCAGAAGTTGCGGACACGAAGAAGAGGAGGAGTCGGTACAACACCTTTTGTGCCATTGCCCCGCCTTGAGTGGAAGGAGACTCAGGACACTTGGTCAACCTCTGCTACTCAACCTCTCGGAGACATCCGGGCTAGAGATCCCAGCTCTACTGAAATTTATTCTGTCCACACAATGGTTCAGTAACGAGGACCCACCTCAGTATTAAAAAGGGTTAATAGGGAATAAATATGGCATCGCAATGGGCCCAAAGTGGCCTAAGTGGGAGAGCGGCTCGTCGTTCTCAGCCATCACAACCTAACCTAACCTACTGTTCAGTCACAGTTTAGTCACTCTTAAGTAATTGTTGATTCACTGTTAAGTCCCTCATACCGTTTTTCCATTTCTTTCACTCCTATCCACAGCGTCACGTGACGCTGTAATGAAATTTTACTCCTACTAAAATCTTCCGTACCGAAATTAAAGATGTTTCACAATTAAACTCATAATTCAAAAACGGAGTCATAACAAATATTTTGAAATTGATTTTTGAGATCACCATTCCAATTTCTACACTAAAAAATTTCTGTAGAAATGGGTCTGTTTGGTTATAAACTAGTGTAATCAGTCAGTCAGTCGGGCCAAGAAATTTATATATAGTCCTACTCTATATAGAGTCCTAACTAAACGTACAATGTAAAGTAAAACGACTTTGGAATTTGATAATCTACCACATTCTACGTTTTGTATCTATACCAGTTCACTCAACTCACGTAGTTTGATATAATTCAATTCTGTCCAACAACAGCTCAACTTACTCACCTTATCATTACATCCATCAATCATATATTCTTCTCAACATGTCACTCACCTGCAAAAATAAGAAGTAGCAGAAGTAGCATTAGTCAAGCATTCAAATGGCATTCCTTTTACCATTCCAATCCAAATAATCATAAAAATAATCATTTCCATCACCTTTGTCATTTCTTGGCAATCACCGAGACCCCCACACGTTGACTGCTGAGTGAAGATTTGCATATGACATCATCAAAAAACAAAAACTTTGAAACTTTTGCGCAAAACACACACAAAGAGCTGCCAAGCAAGCAAGCGGAATGCATTCGCAGAGTAAACAACAACAAAAAAGTCAGCAGCAGCCTGTCAAATGATTTGCAACTCTGTGCAAATTTATTTGCCTGGCAGTTGTATTGGCAATTATTAGTTAGCAGTCCACCCAGACCATCGACATCTGCCCCGCGGTCTACACGACGCGAAGGCCACAAAATACTTGTACAACATTTTTCTCTTGCTGAGATTCTACTGCAAGTTGAGTTTTGCATTTGGGCGATTTGACGTTGATGAAGTGATTAACAAAAAAAAAAAAAGCATTTGCCTTTTGATATCGTTTAGCTGCTGATGAGACCTGCCCCCAGCCAGTTGAGGCAGACGCAGACGATGATGACTCCGGCACAGCAGGTGGATTGCTGATATAAAGGCACGAGTGCAACGAATCAACTCAAGTGAAGTTGAGCAAGACAAAGTGGTAGCAAATGGACCTGAAGTTGAGTTGAGTTGGATAGATGATGGGTGGAAGAATAGAGGTAGCTGCTATGCAAATTATGCTGTCAGGCTGTTTGCTACAAGGGAATGATTTTATGTGCCGAAAGGTTGAATTACGGAATTAGTTTATACCTTGTCTATGGGAAGCAACAGTTAGCAACTTGATTGGAATTTGGTTTTCTTAAGGGAAAATTATTTTGAATATTTTTAAATTTTTACATTTTGACTTTCTGGTTCAGTTTTTGTTTGTCCATCTCAATCAAGGTCTCTCCCATATTCCCTTTTAAACTGAACCACCTCAAAATCTGGTAACTTAATACTCGCCCCTCCAAGCTTCTCCCTGACAAACGAAACAAAAACAAATGTACCTTTAATTCACACACAACACTTGCAAGTGACAAAAAACCAAACAACCAAATAAAACGAGAACAACAAATGTTGGAAATGCTGTAACACGCTTGTCCAAAAAGTCCAACAATAAATCATGACCCAAGCCAAACCAAATGTTTTTCAAAGTGTTTTTGTTGCGAAATCCGCTGAAAAAAAACAGAAAATCAAAAATACCGCAAAAGACAAATTGAAAGCGGTGTCAGAGCGGAGGGCTGAAAGTCTAACAGAGATTTTTCCCTGACATGTCCATGTCACGGTCGCCAAGTGGGTCAAAAAATTGGAAATTCCATTTCGACAACAAAATCTAATGAAGCTAAACTGAACTATTGAACCGTTAAGCGAAAAGTAAACTAAAAAGTGTGGCCTATATGCAAATAGCTGGCGTCCAGTGTGTAAATGTGTGCATTCTAATTCACATAAATCAAACCATTTGATTTGTGTTTTTTCGATGATCTCCCTTTTCAATGTCACCTGCTGCGTCCAGCTGCCTTGGGTCTTTGATGTAATCTCTTTAACAAAAAAAAAAAAAGGTCAAAGGTGGCTGTGCAAATGCCTTTATTGAATATTGAAGTTGATGCATTACCTACCCATTCGTTTTTCTTCTTGTGGGTCATTAAAAATTTAACATAAATCTTTCAGTCAGTCAGTTGATTACAACCTCTCAGTGAACCTCTCTAGTTTGGTATGTGTGTCAAAAGGAATTAAAGCCATGATTAGACAGTAAACTGAGAAGGTAATAGGTAGGTGAGACAGTCTAAGAGAACATGTACAGCGAGAGTGTGTTTGTGTGTGTCTGACAAGTGTCACCCAGTTTCAATAAGTTGTTTACAGTGTTGCGTGAAAATGCATTAAAGTCCAGAAAAAAATGTTTTATGGTCAGAAGTTTGGATTATGCAGAGCTAAGTGAAAATCGGTTTTATGGTCTAAGATTGGAAATTGCATATCTCCCATAGTTTTGTAGATAGACGGTTTGTTTCTTTTAAAGATATTTAGTAAGAAAGATTATTTTTCGAATTGCAGAAAGAATGATAAAGATCGGATGAGCTATTCTCAAGATATGACCAAAAGTCCATTTAAGTTTCTACAGTAATGGCGCCATCTATTGGTCAGCGCTGTTACGGCAGGGAACTTTATTTCTTGCTTAATCCTAAAGATTCTTTGCGAAGCTAAAACCTCATGTTTAAGTCGATATATGTCTAATTCGGTTTCTAAGCTCAAAGTCTACTACATACACAGAACAAGAAGATGAAGATGTCGAACGGAGCCAACGGTATTTTATAAAAAGAGTCTTCCACGTAACGCTGAATATGCCTAGCTACGTAATCCATTTGGAAACTGGTCTTATTCACCTACACATTGGACATCCACTTTGAATATGTTCTGAAAACCTTGAAAATGCCCGACCGTCGATATTGGTCATTCTTTTTCGAATTGAACGATTTTAAAATTCTACATTTTTCGCAGAAACAATATTTGCGGTTCTGCAAAAAAAAATTTTTTAAATTTATAAACAATTTCAAAAATTGTCAAAAAGGCAAAAATGGAAAAAAGGGTTTTTTTATAAACGTGATATCTCAGGTATAGTTTATCGGACAGGTCTTAAATTGATATTGGTGGAAAGTATTTTACAGTATCTACATAAATTATAATTTGATAGATTTTGAAATTATTAAGTAATTGTTGCTTAAAATGATATACAATTTTTTCTCAGTGTTAACCACCATGTTATAGCTTCTAAGGATACACAATTTATTGCGCTAATCACAACTTAAAAACGAGAGCGTAAGTTAAAGTCGGCTCTAACCGACTTCGATATACCCGTTACTCATGAAAAACATGTTTAACAGTGTTCCTGCGTTCCTTAGGGTGACCATCCAAAAAGTAAGCAACATTTTTTTATTTGCTCATAACTTGAGAACCGTTCATCCGATCTATATCATTTCTTCGGCAAATCGATTCATTTTGCTAATTACAAACTATTTTTAAAGGGTACGAATCGTCTATCTTCAAAACTGTAGGAGATATAACGTTTTTTCCAAATTGCGGGGGCGGGATGGGGCTTGGTCAAAATTTGAAACAAACTTGATCTGCGTGCAGATAAAAGAAGCATTTGTCCCATACATGTCAAATCTCTATCTCATTCCATCTCTGAGATCTAGGTGTTCATACAGACGGACGGACAGACGGACATGTTTATATCGACTCGGCTGTTGATGCTGATCAAGAATATATATACTTTATATGGCCGGAAATGATTCCTTCTGCCTGTTACATACATTTGCACGACTTTAGTAGTATACCTTTTTTACTCTACGAGTAACGGGTATAAACAGTGTTTTCTAAAAAATGGAGACTATTTATAGTTTAAAAGATATTAATTTTTGAAGTTCTAAACAAATAAAAATATACCCTCAAAGAAAGCTTTGCCACGCAGTCAGTTTTAAGGCTTTTGGATTGAAACTTGGCAAGCTTTTCAAAAATATCAACATCACGCAGATCGGATGTATTTATCATATACCAACCATAGGAATGCTGAACTTGGTTTTGGTATAAAAGACTTTGAAAAATCTGGTAACCCAAATTCGCAACAAAATTCAATTAATCATAACATTCGTATGACAGTTATATGGTATAGTCGTCCGATCTGCGTGATTTTGACATAATTGATGACGATGTCGGCTTCTACCAAATAATGCAAGTTTTTAAAGCAAGATAGAGATGCTCAATCTAAATTATCGCCCACACCTGGAAACTTTATTTCGTCACAATATTTTATATATAAAGCACACACATGTAAATAGAAACAGTTTTTGTTATTAAGTGGTTTATTAAAGTATCACTTACGATCAAATCGTCCACACTTATTTTCCTTATAAATTTGTGAAATCAATACTTGCTGATTGATGCACTGATTGGACCCTATCAGTGTGGCTTTAGACCTGGTAAATCCACCACAGACCAGATTTTCACATTACCACAAATTCGAGAGTGGCTTAAAAATACACCACATTTTTTGTTGTTCATAAATCAGCCTTCGACACACCGATAAGGTTCTTCAAAGCCCTGTCTACCTTAGGTATTTCAGCAAAGAACGTTTGACTTTGCAAGATGACGTTGAGAAGTACGCAAAGCTCCGTCAAAATAGAAAAGAAGCTCTCCGAACTTTTTGATACCAAAAGAGAGGGCAGGGCGTTACCTTGTCGTGTGACTTCTTGACTGATGACATATATACTGCGCCAGTGCCCATATGCCAACAGAACCGGCGCACTTAATCATAAAGATCTAATGCTACTTGCATATGCCGATGATTTTGACATTATCGGCAACGAACCGAACGGGCAGTTAGCAGGGTTTTTTCAGAGATTGAAAAGCAGTCGGAACTAATGGCCTTAGCGGTAAATGAGGACAAAACGAAATACCTAGTATCCACGGACAGAAAGTCCTTGCGTCGTGGATAATGGGACAATACTAGAACTCTGGACATCCGACGAAGAATTACTCTTGCAATCCGATTTTACTATGGGCTAAGAAGGTAGTTCAAGAGCAGAGACCTCACGCAAAAAACATAAATAGCCCTTTACAAGTCGCTTATCATCCCAGTCCTGCAATATGGCGCAGAAGCATGGACAGTGATAGCAGCGGTTGAAGCAGCGATGGGCGTGTTCGAAAAAAAAATTCTTCGGAGGACACTGGTCTGGTCAAGCGCATAAAGCAACAGCGGCTGCGCTGGTAAGGACATATCGCCAGAATAACCGAAAAAGCTCAAGTAAAAAAAGCGTATTAATCGAAGGCGGCTGACTATGGAGGCGGCAAGAGGGGGAGACCACCATGGTGTGACCAACTCGAGCCAGCTCGCAGAGAACAGAAGTGACTGAAGAGCTTTAATCGCAGATGCCCAGATCGTCAATCGTTTGTGATGGCCAATAAAGAAGAAGAGAAAAATATTTGCTGATTTTTAAGTTCAATTATTTTGCAAAAGAAATTCTTTCCCACCCACCAAGCTTAGTTCTAAAAAAGTAAGAGCGTTGCTGTCGATTTTCCCGACTTCAAAATACCCTGTACACAAATACCGCTTGGCTGAGCACATTAAGGCGAATCTCCAACTGGACGCAAAGTTCACTACATTGGTGTCAGGTGTGAGTGTTTTGACCAAGTTTGCGGAAGCCAAAACCGTGAAGGCCTAAAATTCAGCTTATTTCGGTACCGAAACAAAAATTCAATTAAAGATTCAAACCTGATTTCAGTTTCAACTTTTCTTACTTTATTCTTAAATTTTTATTTAAACAAAATTTGCAAACGAACAAGTTTTCATATCCAAATTCATTACTTTTCTTCCACTGTTCATTTCAGTGTTTTTATACAAAGTTATCGAATACAAAAAAAATGACTGGGCATAAAAAGCGAAATGAGCCAAAGTGCAATTTTGACAGCTAAATCAATAAACATAATAACCATTTGACATGATCGAGATCGAGTATTGGAGTCTTGTCGTGCTGTTTTTCCATGCATGTAAATGTGGTTTTAATGAATACATAGTTAAATGTTTATTGATGACTCAATATCATAAGAAATGCCGACGTGAAGCATTGACACCACATAAATCTCTTTTGTATTTTTCCAGGCGCGTCAAGATTTATGACATTTCGAAAATTATTTGAAATGCGAAGACAGCAAATTGAATGCCAATGTCAATAAATTGAATAAATTGTCTAATTGATTTGCTTTGGCATAAAAGAAAAAGCCCAGTAGTAGTCAGTCCATGCCCAAATATGTCAGAGAAATACAGAAATTTGTTAGAAAAGTTTCCAATGTCTCGAGTTGCACTTTCTGAATAATGCATGAGAAGTCTACGACGCGGTGAGTTTGACATGCGGACAATGCATCTGTAAATTTCATCAATATTTCATTTTGAGCATTTTGATTGCCCCGGCCTGTAAAGCTTATAAGCGCATTTCTTAAACGTTACAACACAATTTGATTTCACAAAACAAAACAAGCTCTTGAGGCTAATAGCGGTAATTTTATGGCAACGGGGAGACACTTTCGCTTCTTAATGGACTTTAAAAAGCAATGATCAAAATATTATTGAGCTATAAATATTTCTAGTTCTTTCCACACAGCATTCTGAAGAAACAAAGTCAAGGACTAAATTGCCTAAGAAATATAAATAAAATGATTAAAGTGGATGAATCATAGAATTATGATAGAAAGATTAACAAACACAAAGAAACATAATTTTCACATAATTATGTTTTGAAATTTGTATTAAATTTGTCGAGTGTGGGCGAAACAACAATTAATATCAACTTGAATGGAATGTCGTAAATTAAATGAAATTAAAATACACTGGAAAATATTGTAAATGGCTGAGAGAAGGATAAACAACAGCTGCGTGTGGAACAACAGCAACAAAAGAAAACAAAAGCGAAACAGGTGAACGTGGCGTTCGGCCATCAAATGACAAGGCGCCAGCTTCCACTTACTCTGCCTCCCCGCGTTCCCCTCTTTTAACAATACATTTACACATGTCTGCGGATAATGACGCCGCGCCGGCAATGTGTATTCCGTTCTGTTCTTCCTTCCTCTCTTTCGGTTCGGGATGCTAAATGAAAGTAACCTGAATGTCCATGTTTACATGCTCGTAATGCATTTGTTGTTGTTCTTCTTGTAACTGGTTTGCACTTGAATGTTTCAGTGGAAAATGTTTTTAAATTTTATATTTTTCAAACTGTCCATGCGGTTTAGCGTGGGGCTGAACTTTGTTTGGGGGGGTTATTTTAAAATTAATTGCTGTTGACATTCTATATATCGAGAGGATGTGCAGCGGAACTGCAGTTAAAAGTGGTTAAACCGTTCAACCGTTCAACCGTCACTTTTTGGTTTGTTGATTAATGCTGCTTTAAATGCTGATCAAGAGTTTTATTATATTGACATTTGTTCGATTCTCTCTTTTAATTTTGTCGGAAAAACTGACTTCAAAAATTGACACAGCTTAAAGCTTTGACACAATTTAAATGGATTTTATTTAAAATTGTCGACTTCGATTGATACATCAAGTTTGCACATACACTGAGGGCGTCTAGCCAAGCTGGAAATAAGATTAAGACTAGAACTTTTCAACCAAGTCCCTAAATTAAAAAACAATTTAAATTTACAATAAACCAAAAATATTTAACACATAAAGATTTTTATCATAATAAATTTCTATCATATAAGGGTCAGAGAGTAAGAGAACTTCATAACTTGAATAAGAAAGCTAAGAAAGCTTAGTTAAAACACGGGAAACTGCCTTCTATACTATTTATGTCTTTATTCTATGACTCAGCAGCTTTTTCCGAGAGTTCTCCAATTGACACTAAAGCGTTCTTAATTATATCAGGCCCGTGAATTGATATTTTATGTTCCAGTCTAGACCTGTTTTTTAAATCGAACCTTAAGCTTGCAAACTTATAGAAATGTAGTCTTCTGGTCTGGAAAAGTTTTTTCAACATTTTTTTAAGTTTTTTTATTTTTTAGCTCAGATATTCAAAAATATTATTCCAAAAGGATTTTTTTCAAATTCGAAATACTTTAGAAGATATAGCCTTTTTTGTCGACTAATGTCTTCGATAAATCAAGCAATTTTCAAAATACTTCAAAATTCAAGCGCATTTATCTCGAAACCACGTTTTTCGAAATGGTGCCCACGTTTTCTCAAGTTCTACCAAACCGATCTTGATGATGTAGGACTTTATGGACGCAGAATTAACGTGGCTATCGTCCCTACCTCAATCTTTGAGAAAAAAAAGTTTTTTCTATTTTTTTTAGACATTGGACTGCAAAAAAAAAATGGTAAAAAGTCGATTTGTCGTTTTTTAAAGGCCGCCATTTTTTCAAATTTAATTCTATTATCACAATTCTGCTACGGACGATAAAGGTATTAATACTATTTAACTTTCGATCTTACGTTTTGCCTTTCGCTATTGGTAACTCCCGGAAACGTGAGTACCATCGACACAACTTTTTTTGGAAGAGCGTACTTTGGATCCCGAGAACTTTTTGAACAGCCCTCGCATTTACAAATTTTTAATTATGTATTTTTTATAATGAATTGTACAACCAAATACAAAAAAACAGAACTACAATATCTCTTCCCGATTTCTGTCCACGAATTTAAAAAAGAAACATGTAAAATTGAGCCCTCTAGACCAGAAGAGGGCCTTAAGTAACTTTTCTTCTTAAATGTGATTAAATCTGTAGTCGTGACTTTCGATATGATATGTTATTGAATCGAAAGTATACCGAAATGTTTCATCATTTTTGCTTTCGCCAGAGCACCAATTATCCAAATACAGCAAAACACAAATAAGATTGTCGGTCAAGCCTAAAACATACTCTGTACCTGGAGTAGAAGCTGAATGCAATGCTGGTGCTGCGCTCACCTCTAATTCTCTCTCTCTCTCTCTCTCTTTTGAGAGTGGGTGTGGGAGGATTGTTTACTTATTTGCTCGTAACTTGAGAACCGCTCAACCGATCTTTATCATTTCTTCGGCAAATCGATACATTTTGCTAACTACTAACTATCTTCAGAAGGTACAAATCGTCTATCTTCAAAACTGTAGGAGATATAACGATTCCAAATTCCGGGGGCGGGAAGGGGCGTGGCAAAAATTGAAAATAAACTTGATCTGCCTGCAAGTATAAGAAGCATTTGTTTCATACATGTCAAACCTCTATCTCTTACCATCTCTGAGATCTGTTTGTTCATACGGACGGACAGACGGACAAACAGACGAACAGACGGACATGTCTATATCGACTCGGTTGTTGATGCTCATAAAGAATATATATACTTTATATGGTCGGAAATGATTCCATCTGCCTGTTACATACATTTGTACGACTTTAGTATACCCTTTTTACTCTACGAGTAACGGGTATAAAAATAGAGGCAAGCTAACTTAGGCTTGACCAAAGTTTATATACCCTTGGAGCATGATATATGCGATATGTTAATCCAATTTTGACAAATTATTTGAAAACAAAAAAGTTTTTTTCACTTGAACTACTTTTTCGACCGATTGTTTCTATGGCAGCTATACGATATAGTCATCCGATCCGGCCGATTCCGACAAATGTGCTGCGTATTTGTACCAAAAGCAAAGTAGCTTTAAAACTGACGGAGGAGATAGCATAGAAACAGACGGACAGACGGACCCGTCGTATTTGGTCGGAGGTGCTTCCTTCTATGAGTTAAAAACATTTTAACAATTTCAATATACCCTCTCCTAGAGTATAAACATGCAAAATCAAAACGAACACCTTGCTGTTCCTACGAATACACGATATACAACGGGATAAGCAAGGATAATCAACACGCTTGAAATAGAACGAGAAGGATATATTCTATGAATGATAGCACAAAAACGTGCAAAAATTTGCAGTTCATTTTTACAGCTAAGACTCTCAATATTTAGATTAATATTTTAAAAAAAAGTTTCATGGGGGGAAACGTGGAGGTAACGCAACTTTTTCCTTTACTGAAAGTCAATGTTATTTGCTGTTGAACACTTAAAATTACAATCAAAGATTATTTATTATTATAAACACATATAGGTCGCAAATTTAATACAATTTATAAAAACACAGTGTGTATACCTTCAACATTAATATTCAATTTGTTTTGAGCTCTTTAATAAAAGTTTTATAAATTTTTAAGTTCATTTCACACACGATAACTAATAGCGACGCGCACACTGACTTGTTCTGCCCTCTCCTTTTTCGCGCTATAAAGAAGAAAGAATCTATAAATAAAATAAGCAAAACAAAACGAATTATTGCTTTTGCAACTTTGTTCTATCCAAAAACAGATATGGCATATTTGGCAGCAAAATTCAAAAATTATTTTTTTACTTTTGGCCTATGGGACCGTTCACTGTACGAAGGTTCGAAGAATATGGTTTTGTGGATTTTTACCTTTGTCTGTTTGAAATGGTCATAAATGATTTTCTGATCAATTTCATCTGAAATGTCAAGTCATTTGCTAGTCTTTTTCGAGTCAAGTTTTAACAAATCATGGAATCATGGGTATATGGAAGTTAGACGGGGCCGATTTATTGTGGGAATTACGGTTGTTGTTTGCAGTCAAAAACCCATTTGGCTTAGTTTTTCTCCTACGCGTTTCTGCAATTATATTGCCTTCCTCAGCGAGTCTGTATATTTAATGCTCTCGTTTTTATATGGAGTTCACTCCTGCCGGAATCGACTTAGTTTATCTCAGAACTAACCTTTAACCAAGTAAAGAAACTTTACAAAGGTATTCGGATGAATTCTTTGGGTGACATAAATCTATGTACCATAACACTCAACTTCTTTGTTCTAGCTGACAGTTTGATAATTTTACTCTCAATACACTTTATGCACCTTTTTCAGTCACGTAACAAATACAATTTATGTCATTCTTTGGGCGATCGTTAATCGTTAAACTTACACAAGTTCTAACTGTAAATGTGCCACCTTGACCCCCATTTCACATAAGTCTCCAAACACAAGACAATACACAAACACACATGCCTTGCATTTCAATGAAGAGCCCAAGTTTAGCCCTGTTGCCTTCTGCTCATCAACAAAATCAATCACAAAGTCGGCATCAAAGCAAGCTTAAGGCCAAGACATGTGTTTTCAGTCACACTTTTCGTACCAGAAGAATGCAGTCGGCAAACAAAAAAAAAAACCACTGCGAATGCATTCAAGAGATACATATCATTTCAGACTGTGCCTGGTCTGACAAACAATTTGCTGTCAGATTAACTAGCAAACTGTCGTCGGTTTGTGTGTATAAGTGGCTGCTACTCCTACCGCCCCCCCTCCCACCCTTCTGTGTGTGTGTGTGTGGGATGATTTATAAAGTGACGCGGCCGCAACGCAGCAAGATTTCGCGGCATTCCAAGAATTCTGCTCGTGTGTGTGGTAAAAAGCGTATCATTTGGTTAGCGTGGAAAAAGTCTAATAAAGTCATTCAGTATTCAACTCATCCAACAAGCAATCTGCTTCCGAACAAAAAAAAAAACATAGGAAAAATGCAAGAATCCAACGACGCGACGGGTCGACGTTGCCAACATTGCCAATTAGTTGCGAGAAATTTATATTGCTTTTTTTGGCTACAGAGAGCAAGAGAAAGAGCAAAGTAATTTCTTGAAATTTATATTAGAAGCTGCTATAAATTATGGGACCCCAGAGCTATCCCCTCCGCTTACGCTCTACAGCAATCTGGAGACAATAAGCCAAAGTTGTGCAATTGAAAATGATGCTAGAAGCAGCAGAGAAATGCTTACAAATATAATATACTCGTACTTGGAAAAGGGCAAAAAAAAAAAAAAATAGAACATTTTCACATCCATTACACTGAAATGTTCGTAAATATTGGCTGGAAAATGTCAGAAACAGTCACAGAAAGGCTGAAAGAGGAAATTAAAATGTTTTAATTATCCTAAAAACAGACAGAGATGAACTGGGGAATGCAGTTGAAAGTTATGCAACGATTTATTATTTAAGAGGAAATTGGAATCAATTTGAGTTCATCTTAATCACACAATCAAGTGCCCACACAAGGCTTATGGCAATGCATATGAAAAAATTCATCATAAATAAAAATATAGCAAATGCTTGCTAAAAATTAAACCACACTTGGACACTCGGAAACTTCGAGGTAGTTTGAAATTTCTGAAAAATTACTTGAAAAATTTTTGTCGAACTCAACTTGGGGCTAAAAATATCATGTAAGAGTGTTGCAGTCGAGTGCCGCGAATGCAAAATACCCTATACCTTGTAATGCTTTTCGTATGACTTTGATTTCCTACATTAATATTGAGTTAACTTCTTCGACTGAAAAAGAATATGGGTGGATATTAGACTAGCCTTATATTAACTCTTTTTCTGATTTCATAATTCTTACCAAATTTACTCTCAAATCATCTAACATTAATATTAAAAACGTAGCTATGAATAGCGGTTGCCACACTTGGTGTTTTTGCACCAAAACTGGTGTTTTTTTTCCTGTTGGTGCACTGGCACTTTTTTATTGGAATTGGCTCGTTTTTACTCTTTTTTCTTAAAATTGGCTTAAGCGAAAAAGTTGGAACATTATTCAACACCGAAATTAGATCTTGGATATTTTTCGCTGTCAACACTAATTGATAGTTGTAAATATCTGAAATATATTTTTATAGTATGAAAGCTATATTTTCAAAATACACATATTACATACATACATATTTTTTAAGGAATATGGAACTTAGTAGCTTTAATGTTAGCGACTTAAATTCTTATTTATGGCGCGTTGACAAAATTTTTGTTGGTCTGAATGCCCAACAATACATATATGGATAGCCAGTGTATAGAGAAATCCACAACTTTAAAAGTAAAGAAAACGGTACTCGAGTATTACATGGAGCTGCTTCTAAAAGTAATGCAGCGTTTTGATTTTAGACGAGAGGATATTAAATCTCTCATTATGATTGCACCAGCCAACGTTATTTGGGCAAAGAAACTGAAATATTGCCATTAATTGAAAACTTGAAGAATTTATGTTAATCGGATCCTGTTAAAATTATTTCCAATGGGCCATGTTAAAGTTGACAGAAGCTCATTTACAAAAAGAAAAGGAGATATCTTTGTTTTGGGAAGAAATGGCAAAAGTAAAAAATGGGGTTAATATTAAAATCTTTTAAGGAATTAGTTGGTTATATAAGAAATATATTTTACATACCACACTGCTTGGATTCCGCGGAGGATAATTTTTATACTCTGTACCGAAGGTACATAGAGTATATTAAGTTTGTGCAAAAGTATGTAACAGGGAGAAGGAATCATTTCCGACTATATAAAGTATATATATTCTTGATCAGCATCAACAGCCGAGTCGATATAGCCATGTCCGTCTGTCTGTCCGTCTGTCCGTCCGTCCGTATGAACAAACAGATCTCAGAGATGGTAAGACATAGAGGTTTGACATGTATGGGACAAATGTTTCTTATAGCTGCAGGCAGATCAAGTTTATTTTCAATTTTTGCCACGCCCCCTCCCGCCCCCGCAATTCGGAAAAAACGTTATATCTCCTACAGTTTTGAAGATAGACGTTTCGTACCTTCTAGAGATAGTTAGTAATTAGCAAAATGTATCGATTTGCCGAAGAAATGATAAAGATCGGATCAGCGGTTCTCAAGTTATGAACAAAAAAGTACTTCTCCCTCGCCCCACCCCCTCCCACCCATTCACAACTAACACCACACAATCTTAGAGAGAGAGAGAGCGAGAGAGAGAATGAGAGAGAGAGAAAGAAAAAGAGAGAGACTTTGAGATAAGCGCAGCACCAGCATTGCATTCAGCTTCTACTCCAGGTACAGAGTATGTTATAGTCGGGCTTGACCGACTTTCTCACTTGTTTTGCCATAAGTTTGATAAAAACCAAAATGAGAAACAGACTTGAATTTTATTCAGGTCTGTAAGAATACATATCCAAGTTATGTGTGGTCTAAAAATGACTTACAAATATAGAAAAAGAGGGTAAAAACAAACAAGTAAGAGTGTTTCGGTCGAGTGCCCCGACAGCAAAATACCCTGTACCAAGTACTGTGGTTCCTTTAGCTTTGAATTCCTTTTATTTTAAAATTTAATTGAAAAATGGGGAGGCGCACTTGCATATCTTCGGTGTTTTTGCTCGGATCTTATTGAGGTGTTTTTTAAATCTGATACAATCTCGATGTGGGTAGAGTATACACCTACTTACATGCCAAAAATTGTGGCTCTATATATTACAGTCTCTGAGATCGAAGCGTTCATACAGACAGACTGACGGACATGGCTAAATCGACTTGGCTGTTGATGCTGATCAAGAATATATGCACTTTATGGGGTCGGAGGTGCTTCCTTCTGGCTGTTACATACATTAGCACAACTTCATTATCCCCTTTCACTAATTTTTAATGAGTACAGGGTATAAAAAAAATTGATTATATTTACTTGTACTTTTAAGAATTTGGAAGAAATGGAATTAAATATATATATTTTATTTTACATTTTATATTCAATGAAATGAAAATATAACACGAATAAGTGAAATTTGTTTTGGATATTATAATGAATATTGACTGTTTTGGTTATTTTAAAAGTTAAAAAAATTATTAAAGGGTACAAGAAAAATTTTTAATTTTTATTTGTATGATTAAGAACACTTAAGAAATGAAATAGATGTTCGTTTTTACGTTATTGACAAAGAGATATATAGAAATTATAACATGAATAAGGAAGAAACAAATTTTTGTCTCTTTTTTTATGAAAATGGTTCTTTTTTTCAATTTTGTTGGTGCATTATTTTATACTCAAGTGGCAACCGTGGCTATGATATTCCGCTCAAAGGACTTAAAGAGAAATTCTACTTTTAAAAAATTTGATTAAATCTGAAACTCGTCTCAGAAAAAAAAAAAATTTTCAAAAATTGGCCGATTTAATTTGATTCTAACCAAGTTTACGCTTAAAGGATATAAAGAGAACAAACACCTAAAACAATTTTTTAAAATTTTAGAGATTTAATCCGAGAGTCATCCCGTATATTGGGGCGAGAGCGCGTTCACTTAAAGTATTCGGATCGCAGCCAAACTTTTTATTATATCTATTGGGACTAAAAAAATAGTTTTGCTGCCCGGGAAAAATCAAAAATCAGAATCTCATATATATTAATAATGTTTAAAAAAACTACCAAAAAAAAATTTATAAAAATTGTCCCTTTTGATATGATTCTGGCCAAGTTTACGCTCAAAATATGACACATTTGTATTCAAAATGTTGCTATGATATTCTCCTAAAAGGATATGAAAAGAATTAACACATAAAAATTTTTTTTGTTATTTTAGAGATTAAATCCGAACCTCATCCCCTTTATATTAATAAAATAATTCCCTTTTTTCTTCCTTTCAAAATTTGTCTCGTGAATAACTTTGCTGAAATTGGGTAAACGGGGATCATGAAGTTGTGCTATAAAGTATGTGTCAGTGTGTGTCTGAATTGTACAGAGTATTTCGGAGTCGGGCCACTCGACTGCAACGCTTTCACTTGATTTTGTATGAAAATTGTAAGGTCATACGGGCTCCCCAAGATTCGTATAAAGAATAAGCTGAAAAAGTTATGTTTATATGGGAGCGAAGAAGGGTTGCCAATATTTTATCGATAAATCGATTTATTTGTTGGACGATAAGGATTATTTCGATAAGATTTTTGCGCCGTTATAGGCGATTATCGATATTTTTTGATTTTAAACTTTTTTACTCAATTGTTGCTAAAAACAAGTGAAAAAGTCGGTCAAGCCCGACTATAACATACTCTGTACCTGGAGTAGGAGCTGAATGCAGTGCTGCTGCTGTATCTCTCTCTATCTCTATCTCAGTTTCTTTCTCTCTCGCTCTCGCTCTCTCTCTCTCTAAGATTGTGCGGTGTTGGTTGTGAAAGGGCGGGAGGAGGGGGTGGCGGGGGAGCTTGGTTTACTTTTTTGCTTATAACTTGAGAACCGCTCATCCGATCTTTATCATTTCTTCAGCAAATCGATACATTTTGACAATTTCTAACTAGCTCTAGAAGGTACAAACCATCTATCTACAAAACTGTGGAAGATATAACGTTTTTTTTTCAAAATTGCGGGGGCGGGAGGGGGCGTGGCCAAAATTGAAAATAAACTTGATCTGCCTGCAGCTATAAGAAACATATGTCCCATACATGTCAAACCTCTATCTCTTACCGAGTATACAGAGTATAAAAATAGCAACCCACGTTGAACTCTACAAATCTTGTAAAAAGTGATAGCCGTAATAGGCCTGATGATGAGTAATGCCCCTCAAAGTACGTAGTGATTATTAATAATAAATATTCTGGATATTATTTATTTTAACATTAATTTATTTTATATACCCTTAACTTATGTACAGAGTGGATTATGAATGACGCTGTCATAATTGGCCATCAATTTTCTTCTTTCAATGGATAATTAAATGAAATAAACATTGCATATTTTTAAGGGCATTTATCATGATATACAGGAATTATAAGGTTTTTGCACATTTGATATTTATTGAAGCCTCTTTAGCATCTTCAGCATCTTAAGGATAAGGCAGTTTCTTATTTTCCAACCAAAGTCATTTTTCATATTTGATAAATGAATTTTAATATTTTATCTATCAACATTGGCTTAGAATTTCACTGCTGAAATCCAGGCTAAGCCTTTAAGTTCAACAGAGCTTCTTGCATGGCAAACACACAAAATAAATTTGCCTGGCAAATATAATTTGCTTTTTTCGATATACAAGGTGTTTGAGCAATGCAATTCACAATTTGTGTTCTATTTGTTGTCCATTCCTGTAGAATCCTTCGTTTGTTTACACACACACACACACACACACACAGACTCACATTTGTCCATAAGCTTTTAACTGGCATTCTGTGGAGTGTCTTTCTATTTATCTGTACGTTCTTTCCTGCTGCTTCTGTTTTTTTTTTTCTTTTATTTTTTCAGCTGCCTTTGGCAAATGTGTTTGCGCTTTTGTTCACTCTCAAATGGCAGTAGGGAGCCAGGCCAAGAGGCGCTTAGCTTTTGGTTTTGTACTTCAAAATGCCAAAAGCGGCTCAGCAAACGGCATAACAAAAGAAGAAATACCAAACAGAAAAAAAAACACAGTAAATCCAAACAAAGCAAAGTCATCAGCCCCCCATGAAGATGATCAAGTTGACGATGATTGCAGACAACAGCAGATGCATTTACATTGACCTTGAAACAAGCAGCAGGAGCTGCAAATGCATCAGCTGAAACCCCCAGAAATTGCCAAACTTATGAACCATAATTGCTCTTAATCACAATTCTAATGAGTTTTCTAGTATATTTCAGCCAAAATTTGTAACAAACAAAACTGTAGCTAGGAGAGTTAGCTCGAAATTTTCCAAGTTTATATATTTATGAGTTTAGAGAATGAGCTTACAGCCACTTGAAGACAAAAGTAAATGCACAAAATATATCTTAAGCAAAAACAACTACAAGAAATAGAAAAAAACCCCGAATTTCGTACTGCTGACTGCTCCTCAGGTAGACTTCGGTCTGGGAGAACGAGAAGAGGGAACACATTTAAAGCTGTTGTTGCGTAAAGAAGGAGAAGAGAGCATGCATATGAATTTTTTGTTGCTCTATGTAGGCTTATGGCAAAACAACAGCGAATGCGTGGCTTATGAAATGGGCTTGGGCACCCCTTGTTTAGATTGTCATGAAGTTGTTTAACAGACGGGTAAATAGACAGGCAAATAGACGGGTAAATAGGGGGTGTAGATCGAATGGTCCAGCGAAATTTGCAAAATTTCGTAATAAGTTTGGATATTGGTAGAAATTTAATAGTTTACGACTGTCGACGGGTCAATATGACGCTTAAGTCAATCCAAAAAAAAATTGCTAAGTTTCGAAAAATTGTATTATTGTAAGTTCAGATTATCGTGAAGATTTAATTATCGACGGGTAAATAGTAAATAGGTGTAGCTCCATCGGTTTAAAAAATATCCTGAATTTACCATATATGAGTTTAAATGTTCATGAAAACGGGTAACAAATAAAAGGTGTATATCGAACGGTCCAAAAAAATCTCAAAATTTGGAAAATTCAAATATGAGTTCAGATTGTCAAAGACTATTAAATGGACAGGCTAAGAGTTACTAGACGAATGAACGGATAAAATACGGATGGGAAAAGAATAAAAATTCTAAAAAAAATGGCAAAAATTACAAAATTTTTGAATGAATAAAGATTGTAAAGAACATTGTAATAAATAGACGGTGATAATCAAAAGTTCCACAAAAACGCAAATTTTGCCATATTTTAAATTGAGTTTTATTGAGTTATAAAGTAGTAAAATGCAAAACATCCCTGTATATTTACTCAAAATTCCACTCGCGTAGAAACTGTCAAACGAACAGACGGACAAAACTTAATCGATTCAGGTCGTCGCTCTGAAAAAGATTGTAGATTGTAGTACCAATACAATCAACAGGCAAAAACAACCCCAAGAAATAGAAAGAGAAACACGATTATGGCCGATTTGTTCCCCAAATTTAAAGTCTGCATTGAAGGCACATATTTGTTGTTGTGTTTAGAGAAAAAGAGGAGAGTAAACACATATATAAAGTTCTTGCTACAATACGCTACGACTTAAGCTATGCGTCAGAGCTATAAGCGCGGCTATTCCACTGCGAAAAACAAGAATGAGTGCGCGGAGTGCTCATATGGCCTGGGCACCCCTGGCTTCTATAGTTTATGGCGTCAGAAAATAATATTTCATTTGAGTTTGTTAACATTTTTCCATATTATTCAGAAATTGTATATTATTTTGTGTTAAATTTTGGGAGAAACCCTTAAAAGGCTTATACCACTAATTTTATTTAACATCATACTTGAGTCATAAACTCGAGCATTTATCTTGTGTACTCTATTTTTTTTATACTCTGTATCAAAGGTACATAGAGTTTTTATATAAATCATATCTTCCACAGTTTTGCAGAGAGATATTCAAGATTATTTATGATTAAAATCGGATGAACGATAGTCGAGTTATAAGGTTGGGTTAGGTTGAGATGGCTAGGGGCAGTAAGACTACACTTAGGCCAAGATAGGCCCATTGCGATACCATATTATTCCCTATTTAAGCCAGGGGGGGTTCCTCCCGACGAGATGGAATCTCTATAACGGATACTTCCGAGAGGTTGAGTAGAAATGGGTGACCAAGTCTTTTGAGTCTCCTTCTACTAAGAGCTGGGCAATTGCAAAGAAGATGTAGTAATGTCTTCTCCTCGTCTTCACATTGGCAGCTTCTGCAGAAGTCGTTGTGAGCTACGCCCAAGCGTGCTGCATGCCTGCCGATAATGCCAGTGACCCGTTAGGGCCCCATCCAGAACTGATACAAAGTTGGCCACGTGAATACTGGAAGGTATCCATCGTACATTCCTTGTAAACAGTTTAAATAAGGCTAAGGGCATCCCTATTAAGCGTTTGCCAGTTTGTCGGCTGGCTCGTTTCCCTCAATGTTGCGGTGTCCAGGCACTCAGATGAGGTGGATACGGAGATGCTGATCGATCGCATTTAAGGATCTACGGCATTCCGTGAGTGTTTTGGCGTTATTGGTGTGCGAGCTTATCGAGCTTTGATCCATCTGTGTAAATATTGATAGAATTTGCTCTGCTGTGGGGCAAGTTAAACCAGTCGAGTCTACTAGGGATATTGACGTCATAAAGTTTGTGGAATGACGTTGTGGGTATACAGTAGTCTGTAGATGCGGGAAACGCGCTATGGTGGCATAGTATTGTTGAGTGTCCTCTCTTAATCACAGGTATGCAATGCACGCTAACTGTTTAGACATCAAGTCTAGAGGAAGCAGATGAAGTATGGTGTTTAGTGCTTCCGTTGGGGTGGTTCGGAGCGTACCGCTCATACATATTTGAGCACTTCTCTGTACCATGTGTAAAGTGCTCAGGACTGATGGTTTCTCGATTGCTGGCCACCATACTAGAACTCCATAGAGTAGTATGGGACGTACTATGGCTGTGTAAAGCCAATGAACAATTGTGGCCTGTCGCCTGCTTACAAGAGAAGAGGGCAATGGATGCCTTCTTCACTCGCTCAGTAATATTGTCATGCCAGAGTAGTGTTCTGTCCAGTACTTGGCATTGTTTTTTTAATTCTAGACTTATATTGTCTAGTTTGGGAGAGATAAGAACTGGAACTTTGTATCTCCGTGTAAAGAGAACTAGTTCTGTCTTTTTCGGATTTACACCCACTCAGAAAGTGTCGCCAGCGCGGTCGCATGAGGTCACCACATGTCCCTCCGCCTCCATGAGGCGCAGCAGTTGGTTGACTGTTAAGATCCAGAGAAGCGGGGAAAGAACACCCCCTTGCGGGGTGCCTCAGTGTACGAATCTGCGAGCGGTTGCACCACCAAGGCTTGAATTCACTGCTCTACTTGGGAGCATAAGGTTGCTGAATTCAATCAGTGGAGCGTCCGTTCCATGGCACCAGGTAGGACATTTTTAAAGGCCTCAAATGCTGTCAGAGAGTATTCTTTTATTTCAAACGATTTTCAATCCTTAAAACCAGAGATTAAAACCGATACGAATAAAGGTTTGGGTTACGGTTACTGTTTTGGCCGATCGCTTTTTTCCGGTTACGGTTATATTACGGTTGTGGGATTTCGGTTTCGGTTATTTACTTAATTCTGTTTCGGGTATTGGTTACGGTTACGGTTACGGTTATTAGCATAAAATATCACTTTGACTAATCATGCTGGCAAAAGCGGGGATGCAATAAAAATTCTACTCCTTAAAACGAACGCTCAAATCTTCTAACTCGTGATACTAAAGTTTGGTCTATGTTCAGTCGTGGTTTTTGATTTCAAAATTTTGATTTTCCAAATAAAATTAACCATACCAAAGACTAACAGTTCGCTCTACATTCTTGTTGATCCAACTGTTTCTGTAACAATTTCACTAATATTGTCCCACACCTTAGGTTACTGAAAAATCATAAAAGAAAACAAAATTTAAACCAAAATCGTATATTTTTGGATCGGCAAAACTAGCCAGCATCCAGTGTAATATCACATATGTATAAAGAATTCTGTGGCTCGTTCAAAGTTTATGATACATAATACCGAATGCTATAACAAGTATTTGCTCAGCTGCAAGATAAGCTTTCAGCATGACCCCAAAAGGTTCTATAACTTCGTCAACTCCAAACGCAAATCTTCTCAGTTTCCTCCTTCGCTTTCCCTCGATAATGTGACTGCTAATAATGATGCTGACATCGCAAATCTATTCGCAAAATTTTTTCAGCGTTGCTACTCTGCATCATCGACTAGTTTTGGTACCTACAACCCGTATCCTTATTCTGTTTCCCCCTCTAATAGCATTCATCCACCTGTTTTGGATTTAGAGTGTCTGCTCTCGGGTATTCGTTCCATTAAAACGTCATATACTTCCGGGCCTGACAATGTACCAAGCTGTGTGCTTAAAAATTGTGCTACTTCTTTATGCTTTCCGCTTTTAAAGCTGTTTAACTTATCCCTTGAATTAGGAGAGTTTCCCAACGAATGGAAGGAATCTTATGTCATTCCTATTCATAAAAAGGGATCTAAATCGTCAGTATCTAATTACAGGTGTATCTCTAAACTTTCCGACATTCCTAAACTATTTGAAATGCTTATTACTTCTCAAATACAGCACTCCTGTCGCTCAATTATTTCACAGTCTCAGCACGGCTGTATGAAAAAACGTTCGGTTTCTACAAACTTGCTAGAGTTTACTTCCATTGTGAATTCGGGTTTCATTAATAAACTGCAAACGGATGTAATTTATACAGATTTCAGCAAGGCTTTCGACTCTGTCAATCATGATCTCCTTCTTCACAAATTGTATTTACTTGGATTTCCTCCAAGTCTTCTTAACTGGATAAAGGCTTATTTGACAGACCGTTCCCAACGTGTCCGTTTCAATTCGGCGCTTTCTGAGTCCATCGGTGTACTCTCTGGAGTTCCTCAGGGAAGTCATCTTGGACCTTTACTGTTTAATCTTTTCATTAACGACATCCCTGATGTCTTGCTTCACTCACATTCCTTGATGTATGCCGATGACCTAAAACTCTGCTTGTCTTATAACGAACCGATGTCTCCTCTCCTTCTTCAGTTGGACTTAAACTCTCTGCATACATGGTGTTCGGTTAATTGCCTCCCACTAAACGCTGAAAAGTGTAAATGTATGACTTTTCATCGCACACTGCCGTATTTTTTCGACTATACGATTGATGACAAACCCCTCGAACGCATTTACGTGGTTGACGATTTGGGCATACGCTTTGTCCCTAAACTAAGCTTCAATAATCATATTTCTGTCATCTCTAACAAAGCTATGGGAGTTCTTGGGTTTATCAAAAGATGGGCCAAGGAATTTAACGATCCGTATCTGACTAAACATTTATTCGTGTCACTGGAACGACCAATACTAGAATATGGGTCGTGTGTTTGGTCACCGCATTACCAAAAATATCAAGACCAGCTTGAATCAGTTCAAAAACAGTTTTTAATTTTTGCCCTCCGCGGCCTCAACTGGGATCCCACCAACCATCTTCCACCATACGAGCATAGATTACTCTTAATTGATCTTCCATCTCTTAAGAACCGTCGGACGTGCCATTGTGTGCTTTTTATTCACAAACTTTTATCAGGTGATATTGACTCTTGTGCTCTGTTATGCCAAATAAATCTTGCGGTTCCTTCGCGCCTAACTAGAAATTTCTCTCCGATCTAATAACTAACAAATTTTGCTCACTATGAACCTTTCCGAAATTTGTGTATTAATTATAATTTGCATTACCATCTTTTCTCTGCTCACTCTTCTGTGTTAGATGTAAGAAACAATATACCGGCTTTTTTTGAATTGTACCCAGTAATGTTGACAGAACTTTGTCAAACCTAAATAAAATAAAATAAAATAAAATAAAAAAAAGATGAGGAGGGTAAAGATTTTAGATAGCTGCACTCGCTCTTTCTAGTTCGCTCTCTTTTCTTTGTGACCGTCAGCAACAGTTCGGCGTAATGTATGCAAGTAAAACGTTTATCGGGCAAACATCAAATAAATTTACGTGTTAACTGAGTGTAAGAGAGAGAAGTGCATATTTTTCTGTCCTCTCCATTTGAATTGTCCTGGTCTAGACCAATGCCCGTTAACCTTAGCTACTAGGAGCCAAAGTCACCGAGCCGAACTTATGGTAGTGTGAATCGGTAGTCTGGAGAGAAAGAGATCTCTTGCTCACTAACACAAGCACATGTTTCTGCCCTCTACATTAACCCTGCATTGATTTACATTTATCGAAATTTTTACTAGTAGAGGAAAACCGAAATAAACCGTATTATTTGTTTCTTTTTCGGTACTCATAACCGGTTATGGTAATACAGGTTATGGGGTTACGGTTATAGGAACAAATTTTTTTTCGGTTACGGTTACTGTTTCGGTTACAAGTTTTAAAGTGTTTTTAGCGGTTAAGGGTTACGGTTTCGGTTACGGTTTCGGTTACGGTTTTAATCTCTGCTTGAAACTAAGAAGTGTAAGGCGGTTTCGGTGGATCTACCTTTGCAGTATGCTTGTTGCATCTTATAAGGAAAAGAAACCATTATGGCGATGGGGAGTACTTAATTAAGCACTTTACCGACTTTCTTTTTTGTTTTTAGTACGGATTGGGAACTTTTAGTGGTGCACCAATAGCCGGGCTTTAAAAATCTCTTTCCAGTTGTTGCTGATGTCGTTTGAAGTACTGTGTGGGCCTCCCTGGTCTAGTCTATTAACTGATGACTTATCAGAGCCAGCCTCGTACGAATTGCTGTTGGCCAGGTTTTTGCAGCTGGCCTCTTCTCCTTTCCTAAAATCCTCACTTCAACATACAATGATTGCACTATTAAAAAGCCCACACAGGAAAATATTGCAAAATTTACACCCAAGAACCCAATTTTAGTTTCCTCATCTTTTCTTTTTCGATTGTTTGCCCTGGGGCTAATTAAATTTGCCCTTTTGCAATTACGACCAAGAGATGTGTGTGTGTGTGTGTGTTCTGAAAACGCATGTAAACCGTAAATGAAATGCAATTAAAAGCTGACACAAAAACACAACAACAAAATGCAGCAAAAAAGAGCAAATCAAATGCAACAATTTGCTGTTTGTTGTAGCCGGAGTTGGTTTCAATTAGCTACAGCCACACTGGTGAATGGTCAACCCAAAACCCACTTCCATCTCTTGCCCACCCCTTAACGACATTGTGTAAATATTTGACAAGAGAACAGAAACAAAGTGAAGCTTTTGCCTGTTATTTTTGTAGCTGTAAGCCAAAACGCAAACGGCATTAGCCATGGTCAGTGCGTTATGTCAGTCAGACATATGCCATCGCATATGAACGTGTACACTGAACGAAAGGGTGAAATAATTTCATTTTTAAAAATATCAAAGTGATACCATATAATATCCATTTGAAACTTTTGTTGAACGCGGCTTCGAGGAGATGACCACCTATTTTCCGAATCATATCTTAAAGTGGATTCCTGCGGAACGGATACACCAAAAAGGACGTGCCAGTGGGGGATGTTTATATGGTATAGAGAAGCGCATAAGTCACGTTTGTAGCTATGAATACCTCGGGAACAAGGCGACTGTACATCTTCAGCTAAATAACGAATTACTAACAATTATCCCGACATATTTAAACTGCAACAAGTGGATTCGAGACTTCAATGACTTGTATGATACATTACTGGAGGGTGCTCTCAACAACGTAATCGTAATTGGCGACCTTAATGGAAGGATGGGCGACCAGCAAGTGTTCACTGAAGGGCCGGATACAGCACAAGAGTATGGCAAAATAGTCCGAGAATCTCGAGACAAAAGGTTAGACGCAAACGGGAAAAACATCATAGAAATGTGCGAGTGTGCAAATCTAACGGTATTAAATGGTAGAACAACCGGAGATTTAGATGGCAGCTTTACCTTTTTGCGAAATGAGGCGGCGTCGACGATAGATTACTGCCTAATTAATGGAAAGTGGCATGAAATTCTGTACGACTTCTGCGTAGGAAACGAATCGCTCTCAGACCATCTGCCCATAGTAGCACGGTGCAAATTGGACTCAACATCAAGGAGTGACGGCTCTAACAAAAGAACTCTATTACCGCAAATGCGATGGAATTCGAATAAAGCTGAACGTTATAGGACTAGTCTAAACATCGAAATCGCACAACAAAGAGAAGTGGCAGATGCTAGTCAAAATGGTATTCAAGTCTTGGAGAACTGCGTCAGAAAGGCTGCTAAATGTATGGAGTCTAATCGACGAATAAATACATATAAAAATACTTGGTTTGATCGACAATGCGAACTAGCACGACAGAAATCGTTTTATGCGCTCAAAACAGCTAAAAAAAACTGATAGCACAGAAGCCAAGGTGGCGTATCATCAAGCAAATTTCGACTTTAAAAGTTTATGTAAGGTAAAGCAAGGCGAATATAACACACGTATGCAAACTGCTATTGCGAATGTCAAAAGTAGTAAGGACTTCTGGACACTAGCAAGAAGATTAAATGGAGGCACAGCCCGAAAGACAATTCAAATCGACACAACAGTGTTAGCAAACTATTTTCACGGCCTTTTATACTCATCAAGTCCCGTTAACCAATATAGCTACGCCGTACCTATCATCAGAATAAACGAGCTTGATAAAGAAATATCGACGTCGGAAGTCATATCAGCAGCAGCAGCACGTTGCAAGGGCAATAAAGCACCGGGAATTGATAGAATACCAGCAGAATTCTTCAAGAACGCAACACACCCATTTATAGAGGCCTTAACACAGGAATACAATAAATTATACGGTAACGGGCAGGTGCCAGACTCCTTCCGGCAGAACATTATCTACCCAATATTCAAGAAAGGAGACCCCGATCTTCCGAGTAACTACAGAGGTATCTCATTCCAAAATGTGGCGCTAAAAATATTTGCGGCGGTTCTTCAAAAGAGACTGACAGACTGGGTAGACACAAACAATATACTCAACGAATGCCAAGCCGGTATCTTCGTACTGTCCAACATTGCCAATATGTACCTTGAACGGAAGAAAAGGCTCTTTCTATTTTTTGTGGACTTTCGAGCGGCCTTTGACACTATAAACAGAGAATCCTTGATGTACAAATTGAGTAACGTTGGTATATCCACTAAGATGATAGCCGTTTTGAGAAGCATGTACCAGAATAACAGAACAACCGTATGGGATGGAAGTGAGCAGTCGGAATGGTTTGACACTAACACAGGAGTTAAGCAGGGATGTCTAATAAGTCCATTACTATTCTCCTTATACATAAATGATCTGCACACTTATTTATCAGGCGGTTTACAAATAGGCAGTATGGAATGCAAAGCGCTTATGTATGCAGACGATATGGTGATTATGGCGGAGAGTGCTGGTGAAATGCAACGAATGATTGAGCAGACAGAGCGATACTGTCGACAATGGGGCTTAGAAATAAATAAGGAAAAGTCAAAAATAATGGTTGTGCGAGATGGAAGAGGGCGACGCCCCGAAAATGAAAGATGGATGCTCGATGGCTACGCACTGGAGGTTGTTAAAGAATACACATACTTGGGAGTAACACTAACACAAAACATGCACTTTAAAACACATCTTAACCGTAAACTGAAGGATGCTACAATGGCGGTGAACAGTACTTGGAAAAGTTTCATGGGGAAAAAAGGCATTGCAAATTCGGCTAAATATCAGCTTTTCCAGGCTACTGCAAGAGCGATAATGTTGTATGCCGCTGAAGTATGGGGACATCAAAGTTACGATGACGTGGAAAAACTAATGAGAAACTTCCTTAAAAAGTTATTTCGACTGCCTGTGAACTCCCAAGCTATGCACTATATCTTGAAACAGGCCTATCTGTGATGTATCTCAACACGCTGACAACTCACTTCAGGTACATAAATAAAATTATGGGACTGCCGCCACATCGCCTGCCGAAAGTAGTGGCGCTAGAAATGCTAAGGGAGAAAACGCAGTGCTTCAAAACTTGGCAGCAGCTCTTTATTACACACAATGTAGAGTATGATGTCTTGAATATTGAAGAATGGAAGGCGGCTCAGGATGCGGTGCTTGTTGCGATAGACAAGAATAATAGATCTCAGTGTGAAGCTCAAGCCAGAGGAAGCGAATCGAGAATATGGTACAGACAGCTCAACTACAACCTTGGCACAAAAAACTATTTTAGTGAACAATATAGCACGGAAACTATTGGAATTATCTTCAAAACCAGATGCGAATTGCTTCCACTGGGATACCGACCCCACTACAGCGATAATATCTGCACCTTATGTAATACGCGATCGAGAGAAGACATTATTCACATCATTGCATTATGCCCCATCCTGGCGGAATATAGGGTAAAATACTTTAATAAAAGTTATTTGGAACAGAAGGAGGCAATTGAGCTACTCAATGGAAAAAACTGGCAGGATTTTGCGAAGTTCATCAAAGCTATAATAAGTTACAGAAAAAATATTATACTAGAAGACTTTTAATTTTAAAATATAAATAGGGAAAAATTGTTAAATCCATTATAATTATATTATGTTACAATAGAAGGCTAACGGTAAATTAACCAAGCCAAAACTGGAAAATAAACTACTACTACTACTACTACTGTGGTATTATATTGTTGTTAAAAATATAAAAATGACAACAATGACAAATTTCACCCAGTGTAGAAGGCGTTGACTCATTGGGTTTCGGCTGACTAACCACCAAAACCAAAATCTGTTGGTCATTTGTGTGGAAACTCTCATTGAACACGGCTTATCAGTGCGCCCCGATTGAAACTGTATGGAGGCGTGGAATGACGCTTTAACAATAGCTAATGACATCATTGGAAATCATTGGGAATCAACAACAACAACAATAACAACTGCAAATGGGTGCAATGCCAACAGACTTACCTTATTATCAATGTCAGCTGATGTTCTTATCAGTGGAGTATTCCGGCTGCTTTCGCGCAAGGCCTGCAATTCCTTTTGATGTTTCTGCTGCTTCAAAAGATGCTCATGCTCAATTTTATTCCACTGTTCATTAGAGAAGCCCTCCTCCTCGGAGTCGGAATCGGAATCTTCACCGGACAGGCTATTTTCATTTTTGGCCAGTTCCAAGTGGGGTTTTTCGGTGGAAGGCAGCTTTTCTTTCTCGCGTTTGAAAATCCAATCGAAAATGTTTCTTTTGGCAGCCGGTTTATTCTTGTCATTGGCCACACCCGGATGTGTGTTGGAGTTGCTGATGGTGGCCTCTTCCAGTTGATCATAGGCATCATAGTCCTCCTCGGGGGAAGGGATTTGTGGCAACTTTTGACTAAAGAGCGAATAGCGTGGCATTTGTTTGGCCAATGGTTTTTCAATCTCATCTTCTGCATAGTCCTCATCCTCATCTTCATCATCATCGTCCTCGTCACTAGAGTCCAATTCCTGTTGCCAATTGGGGGCACTGGTGGAACGTGGTTCAGCCCAGGAGGGATATATACCCTCACGATCAAAATAGCGACTGTGATTGGCGGCGACGGGTGAGGAGGTGGTGCTAACCAAATGTTGATGCTGATGACGCAAAGCGGGAAATACTCTCTGCTCCCAGGTTAAATGATGACGATTGTGATGTCGCAAATGATGCTGTTGCTGACCCGGCAAAGGAGACAGCTCAAAAGTTTTCTTGGGCTGCGGCGGTGGAGGCTGATGATTGCCTCCGGCTTCTCCCTCCAATTCGGCTCTCAAATGTTGCTCATGTCGTAGATGATGATGTTGGGCTTCCTCCAATTGCTGCAAACGCAGTTGATTTCGATGAGCCGATGCTGGAGCAGTTGTGGTGGCAGCCCCCCAGCAGCCCGGCTGCATCATGAGTGGCATTATGAGCAGTAGGGCAAATCCTCCCATTTTGATTTGTATTTTGGAACTTGGTTTCTTTTTCTCTTTGCTTGTTTTTGTTTTGTTTACACGGTTTTATTGAAGAGTTGCCTTTGTCTGGGGTTTTTTTTTAAAGCATTTTCCTTTTGTTAATTAATTTTCATTTATTTTGTTGCGTTTTTATTTTAGCCATAAATCCTTGGATTTTTATTTGACACTTGATGACACTTTTGTGTAAATTACTTTTTAATGAACACTTTTGTTTGAGATTATTATCAAAAAAAAAAAGAATTGTTTTTAATTATTTATTTGTCAATTGCGTTTATTCTTCTGCCAAGCTGTAACAAAAAATGAATAGAAGTATTTGTTATTCCACTTTTTAGCGTTTTTAATGGTTGATAGCTCATTGTTTTAATTTTTTTGTTGTACACAGAAAATACCAAACATTTTTCATAGCTAAATCACCTCAAATTTTGATTTCCTGAAGAGTCCAAAAGCTTAAAGAACGTTTTCTAAAAATATTTCTAAAACTGACAACAAAATATGGAAAGAAGAATAAGAAATAGATTTTTTTATAAATCCAAATGTGATTTTACCATGTATTTTGAGCTCGTTGGTCACGCTCTCATGTTTATAGTAAGACCTTAACTGTCTAACTAGCAGTTGATAGACAAAGACTGCTGAAAATGAGACTGGGAGGCTCTTGAAACAGCTGTACAGTATTTCAACCTCAATTTAAGGTGAGTGAGTCAATGTTTTACAGATATAAGGCTTTCAACCATATATCAATAATATGTACAAAATGTACTAGAGCCCTTTAAAAAAGGAGACCCTGCAGTTTGC
Source organism: Lordiphosa clarofinis (assembly GCA_018904275.1). Taxonomy (NCBI): domain Eukaryota; kingdom Metazoa; phylum Arthropoda; class Insecta; order Diptera; family Drosophilidae; genus Lordiphosa; species Lordiphosa clarofinis. The sequence continues at coordinate 6,724,793 of JAEIGQ010000001.1, forward strand.
GCCAACTACCGCGGGATTAGTCTCCTCCCCATCGCATATAAGGTTCTGTCCCGCATTATTTGTGAACGCCTTAAGCCGGTAAACATTGATACACTGATTGGACCTTATCAGTGTGGCTTTAGACCTGGTAAATCCACCACAGACCAGATATTAACATTGCGCCAAATCCTGGAGAAGACCTATGAGAGAAACATCGAAAATCACCATCTTTTTATCGATTACAAAGCCGCTTTCGACACGCCGATAAGGTCAAGGTTTTTCGAAGCCCTGTCTACTTTAGGTATTCCAGCAAAGTACGTTCGACTTTGCATGATGACGTTGAGAAGCACTCAAAGCTCCGTCAAAATTGGAACGAACCTCTCCGAGCCTTTTGATACCAAAAGAGGTTTTAGGCAGGGCGATACCTTATCGTGTGACTTCTTTAATCTACTGATGGAGTATATACTGCGCCAGTGCCCAAATGCCAACAGATCGGGCACCATCTTTAATAAAGATGTAATGCTACTTGCATATGCCGATGATATTGACATTATCGGCAAAACCGAACAGGCAGTAAGCATGGCGTTTTCAGAGATTGAGAAGCAGTCTGAGCTAATGGGTTTAGCGGTAAACGAGGACAAGACGAAGTACCTAGTGTCCTCGAAACAGAAGTACACACAACTTGGGCAATCTGTTGCAATGGGAGAGTACAACTTTAAAGTTGTAGAGGACTTTGTCTACCTTGGAACGATGATAACCGGCGACAACAACATCAGCCTGGAAATTCGAAGAAGAATCACGCTCGCAAACCGATGCTATTACGGGCTAAGTAGGGAGCTCAAGAGCAGAAACCTCAAGCGAAGAACAAAAATAGCGCTATATAAGTCGCTTTTCATCCCAGTCCTGCAATACGGCGCAGAAGCATGGGCAATATCATCAGCGGATGAGGCAGCGATTGGCGTTTTCGAGCGAAAGATTCTTCGCAGGATTTATGGACCTTTGAAAGTTGGCGAGGACTTTCGCATCCGAAGGAATGACGAACTGTATAAGCTCTATGGGGATACTAGTCTGGTCAAGCGCATAAAGCAACAGCGGCTGCGCTGGCTGGGACATGTTACCCGTATGGATGATCAAGCTCCAGCAAAAATGGTCTACAAGAAGAATGCGAAAGAACTGGGACAAGGCAAGGTGGGACGACCACCTCTAAGGTGGGACGACCCAATGCGGAAAGACATTTCTAAGCTTGGCGTGAAAAACTGGTGCGAGCTCGCACGGAGCAGAAGCGACTGGCGGACATTAGTTGCAGCGGCCGAGACCGTCAAACGGTTGTGATGCAAGCATCGGGCCAATAAAGAAGAAGAAGAAGAAGTACTAGAGCCCTAAATGAGTTGAATCACACTTTTCTTGCCTTTGCTACTGACGATCTATAAATATGTATGTCTATTAACTTTTACTTATAGCACACAAAATCCTTGCTTCATTGCTTTCTAGCGCATGACATGAGTCATAAAAAAAATCATTTTTGTAAAACGGTCCACAAAGTTTGGATATTTGTTTTAAAACTTGCTTAAGAATCTTTTTTAGAGCATTTTAAGATTCATTTTGTGGGAAACCTAAACATTATTTTGTCTTCCTTTGATAAGATAGTAAATTATTATTTCTTATTTTCAAAATGGACTATCCCAAACATTTTTACGATTTTTTTCATCAAAGATATACCATTTTGAATAAAATTGTTCGAAATAACAATACTTTGCACTGACCATAAGTATGCAATGGATATTTTGAAACATTTTCTGTACCTTTCTTGCATTGCAGTATAAAATCAATATTCACAATGGTGAACCTTCGTTAAAAAATATGGGAGAATTGTTGGGGATAAGTTTATTTTGGAGATAAGATATAGTGCTATGCGATGAATTCTTGTAACTCAGAACGATAACACTAGTTTACAGCCAAAAAGACCCATTTCTACTGAAAATTTTTTTTAGTGTAGTTAGGAATGGTGATCTCAAAAAGGAGTTTCAAAAATTTTTTCATGGCTCCGTTTTTGAAATATAATTTTTTTTTATTTTTTGGTAGGGGCACTTACACTTTAAGCCATATCTCACTTTATAATTGTCAGATAGAGTCAAGCAAGATAAGAAACGAAAGGTTATTTTGCTGCCGGTATTCGAGTAGAACATTGTTTTTAAATCGGTTCATTAGTTTGACTACAATATCCAAAAATATTTCGAAAAAATCGATTTTTTGCTCGAAAATTCATTTTTGGTCGCCTGGAAAAAATATAAAAAAATCAAAAAAAATTATTTTTATTTTTTCTACATAAGAACCGCACTTCTACGAAGAAAAAGAGATATCGATGATCAAAATCTGTGAACAAACACAGGAGCTGTAAGCAATTTAGTGCAAAAAAATGTGATATTTTCCTGAATATTTTAAAATACATTTTCGTTTGCTTCGACTTTTGTTCCGTTTTTAATTTTTATTTTTGTTCTGGCTTTTCGTTCACTTCATAATTTGACCAAAAAACGAAGAAAAGTACAATGTTAATTTTTGAAAACAGCCAATATACTCAAATTTGACTGTTAGTTCCTCTACTCAATTTGATCCATCTATGGTACGTGTTACACGATTTTCCTCACAAATACCGTATTTTCTTCGTAAAAGTGCGATTCTTAAGTAGAAAAAATAAAAAATAATTTTTTTGTATTTTTGGCATTTTTTCTAGTCGTTTAAAAATGAAATTTCTTGGATTTTCGAGCAAAAAATCGATTTTTTTGAAATATTCTTGGTTGTTGAATTCAAACTACTGATCCGATTTACAAACAATGCTCCACGCAATTATTGGCAGCTCCATTACCTTTCGATTTATTTCTTACTTGACTCTATTTGACAATTATGAACTGAGATATGGCTTAAAATGTAAGAGTACCTACCAAAAAAATTTAAAAAATTAATATTTCAAAAACGGAGCCATGAAAAAATTTTTGAAATCGATTTTTTAGATCACCATTCCAAACTATACTAAGAAAAAATTTCAGCTGAAATGGGTCATTTTTTTTTTTTTTTTTGTAAACTAGTGTTATTATTTCTTATTTTCAAAATGGACTATCCCAAACATTTTTACGATTTTTTTCATCAAAGATATACCATTTTGAATAAAATTGTTCGAAATAACAATACTTTGCACTGACCATAAGTATGCAATGGATATTTTGAAACATTTTCTGTACCTTTCTTGCATTGCAGTATAAAATCAATATTCACAATGGTGAACCTTCGTTAAAAAATATGGGAGAATTGTTGGGGATAAGTTTATTTTGAAGATAAGATATAGTGCTATGCGATGAATTCTTGTAACTCAGAACCATAATTGGAAACGATATGTTTTAATTTTTGTAGACCGGTATCAGAAAATTAATATTCTTGTAACCGAAAAGAACCTAAACATTGTATCAATTCAATACAATTCCGGAACTAAGTTTTTGGGGACCTTTACGCACCTTGACTAAATGGTAAGCTTTCAAAAATAGCGTCTGGCTAATCCAAACTTCGGAGTTGAGACGACACGAAACGGTTCATGGTAGGTATGGTTAGTACAACGATTTAGTGACAAGGGGATAACATTACATAACAAGCATAACTCTTCGGTTAATAAGGGAAGGAAGGTTAATGAAAAGAAGTCTACTTGAGTACGATGGTAACAGGACCACAGGATTACAGATCAAAGCGCGAAGAGCTAATAATAAAAACTGCTTTTGTGCAAGTTTAATTCATTTCTGATGGGTCGAATATCGGGCAGGCAAGAGAAGTATACAGAATTATTAACAAATTTCCCGACAAAAGCGATTACAAAATAATTATGTAATATGATTTAGAAAGTGAACAGAATACTAGACAAAGCTCTCACGAGAAAAATATGATATTTTTTCATATCAATTTTACTTTGACATTAAAAAAATATCAAATTGATGTGTTAAAAATTTCAAATCGATATTTTTTAACATATCATTACAACATTTGTAGTATCATTCTGAAACAATTTAATATCAATTTAAGTGAATCATATTTATTTATTTAATGTTTAAATTGAGCTTGTTAAGTTTAACATTTAAGTCTCGGTAACGAAATTTGCCAAACCAACGCCGATTTTGTCGTTTACTTATCGGCACATTCCTATATACGTCGCATTGTTCTGCGCAAGCTTGTGTGTCGATTTTTCTGTTTTGGAGGGCAAATTTAGTTCTGCCGCACTACATGACATTATTTTGTAAATAATTGTTTAAATAAACATGTTTTTTTTTGGCTCTTAACATTTGCATTCGTTCGTTTAGAAGATAAAATCACAGTTTTCAAGTATTTCCATTTATATTTGATGCTGGAACTTCCTAGACTAAATTTGTACACTCTTTTATGATCAGGATCACGATATTGAAAATCAAAACAGGCCTGCTATTTCAGCCATTGGAGTCACAATCAAATTGAAATTGATTTTTTGAGAATTTTTATGTTTGAGTTTTTTTTTTTTTTGGTTCAGGATTTTATAAAAAACAATATTGAAAATTATTATTTTGGCATTTTTCTATACTTCAGTTTGTTTTGTGTTTTAACTTGAGTTTTCACGGATTTTAAAATAATTTATAATTTATGTTTGATTATTTTAAAGCATTTTTTTAATTTAAAAATTATTTCCAATCTTTATGGTTTTTGATTTTTGTCACTTTTTTTTGCACCTTAAAATTTTTTATTAAATTTAATTATAAACTCAAACTCAAAACCACTTTTAATTTCTCAATTACCATTAAATATTTCAAAATCTTGCGCGACTTTAGCCGCTTGGCAAGTTGCAACAGCCACACAATACACACGCCCCCTAACTCTCTTCACTATTGCTCTTTAACTTGGATATGCAAAACAAAATTTTTTTTCTCGTTTTGTTTATTTCAGAATCCGAAACACTTTTTATCTACACGCACGCGAAATAGTCCACGCTGACGGGTGAAGACAAGACACGACGACTTACAGATAACAACTGAATCTGAAACTGAATCTGGAGGCCAGCACACTGATGCGCAATGTTGAGAGAAGCAAAAGCAAAGGCTAAAGCAACATTTGCATCTAGCATTTTACACAAGCAACAAATGTTGCAATCCACAAAGAGGAAGATGCAAGCAACATGTTTGTACATGTGGCTAGCAACACGGTAGAGAGGGCGGAGATGCAACTAGAAGTCTAACTAGGTGAGGTTTAAATATATAAAATTGAATCAATTGCTTACCAAAAAAAAAAAAACAACTTTAGGCCGCTTTTGACCCACGCCTGCGGCAATTTAAAATCTTGCAACGCCAACAACATTTTCCTTCAACTTCCACTTCCACATGGCTGTTGTGTCAAGGAGGGTGCGTTGGTTGTGTGTTGTGTGTGGGCGGCAGTAGTCTTCCATCCATTCATTACATAATAATAATGAGACTGCGTATATTTCATAAAAGAAAGAACTTGTGCCTGCCGCTGCCTACCTCAAGCCATTAAAAGTTGCTCAACTCGCTCTAACCGCAAAGACCACAAATTCTAAAGAATCTTTAGATACATCGACCACCAACAGTAGTTGCCTTCATGCACAAACAAATTTTCCTACTAATAGCCATTAAATTTAAAAGGAATAAAATGGAAAAAAGGGTTCGTTAGAGTTTTGTGAGTCATCGGCGACTTCCTTCTTTTAGCATGATCATAAAAGTTCCCTCCTAAGCATGATCAATGCGTTGATAAAGGGGCAAAAGCAACTCACATAAACATTACACAAAATGAAGACTTAAAAAAAGAGAATTTTATGATTCCATTGATTTTCCGTGGAAGCGTGCAAATAGGATTTGTCAAATGCGATCACATTTTTCTTTGCCTCAATCTACCTACCCACCATCTACTCTCTCTCTCTCTACTCTTTGTTCTGGTTCTTTCGTATGTGTTAAATGTTGTTTGATTGTGTGTAAGCTCAAAGGCAAACAAGTTACGTTGAAAGATAGTAAAAAGAAAGATTGGATCTTCCACTATCATGATGTTTAAGGTAGAGATACCCGACGGGAGGTGGTAAGCTATAAAGCTATGCTTTGCTGGAGACCATAAAACTTGTATTATGTGTTAAATTTAACGCTCAATTTGGGAATACTGCTGCTTTGTGACTTAATGGGGCTTTACCTCATTTCAACTTTGGTAAGAGAAATGAGGAAAATGAAATTAAATTGCTTTCGGTGTGGAGGGGAAGGGGAAATAAGAGAGATGCTACTGGATTTGGTCTTATATATATACATATATTTGTATTATTTCTGAACCAGTTCAAGCGTGGTTCACAGTCTTAGTCTTTCAATTAAACACTGTATGCCGTTGCAGTATCGTTGCAGTATAGCTGCTAAGAACTTGACTATCGATCATCAGATCTTTACCATTCCCAATAGATAAATAATGCACACCCAAAAAAGTATTTAATTATTATCAATTTGATATGCGTTTTGATATCAAAATAAAACTAGAAATTGACAAATTTATATTTTGGGTGTTAGTTCGATCCCTAGCCTTACAATTTAATACAAAAGAGTATTAATTTGTGTGAGAGAGTGCTGTAAGAAGGCTGTCACTCAATAAATTATAATGTTCGGATCAAAGCATACTAAACAAGGTAGGCTCACTCGCTCTCTCAGAACTCCGTATATTTGTGTCAAAGAGAGCGAGAGCGAGAGAGTAATATATTTCAATACAAAGCCTACTAAGCTACTTAGTAAAACACAAAAAATTCGTCCGCGGAGATGCTTTGCTTACAACAGTTGTTGCTGACCAAAATTTAACAAGTTGTCAAGAGAGAAAGAGAGTGAGTGAGCCCATGGTGGAATTATACCAGGTGAAGTCATCAAAGTAGGCTGCCTCTTTTTGGGGTACCAGTTGAATGGTGAAACACACTCAGTAGCAAAGGAGATGTCAACGTGCTCTCACATGTTCATATCAACTGGTACCTCTCTCGCACTTTGAGTTTCTGACGACACTACCTTGTTGAGCCTACCTTGTTTAGTATGCCTTGGTTCGGATGTGGCTATGTAGGAGAGAGCAGTTCAGTCTGGGTTATCGAGCAGTACGGAGCTAAAGTTATAGCAAATAAATATATAACGATAATATATGTAGTTTGTGTCTAAGCGCGGGTTCTTACAATTTGCAACATACAATTTACAATGTGAACAAGTATTATAGCCTATTTCCACTATAACCACATATTTCGAAATGTACATATATTTTTTTTCAGCGTTTCCATATGGTATGTACATATTTTGCAGTGTCGTGAGCATGTGAATGGCAAGTTGATGATTTGAATTTAAATTAATTGTGTATTACATCTTTCAACAAAGTTCTACAGAGCTTAGATCAATTAAATCAATTTACATATTGCAAGACATTATTATTATGAACACTTCTTAAATTGACTAAACACAATTTTAAGCTTTACATTGTTTCGCGCATTTTTTGTTTTGCTAAATAAAGATAAGGACAAGATTATTGAATTCTTGGTTTTCTCCATGCGCACCATGATTCCCATAAAAGAAGTCGATTGTAAATCTAGTTTATCTGTTCTCTCTCTCTTGTGGCGGACACCATCACCAGAGCCTTCTCAAATAATGTCATCTATGCCATGACTTGTCCAGAATTCTCGTTTAAGGTTGAAATTTATGACTGTTTTGCTGGGCGTACCTTACCGCGACCAAGTTCTCCTCCCGCATGTTTGAGCACGAATTCATATTATTCCTGCCAAGTCACAGATTTGCTTTTTAGTCATTTTGTAAAACAAATGCTTTATTTTAAATGAAAACCATACACATTTAAAAATAGCGCCTACCTCCGATCGCATCAGGGTTGATGTTTTGTGTTATTGATAACAAAATAGCTAGTATTGGTTTTTACAACACTGAAAACATTCCGGGCGAATGGACACATATTTTAAATATGTACATATTTTTCCTATGGGAAATATGTTACATATTTTTAGATATGTGATAATATGTGAAAATATGTAGGGGAGAATGGGGGGTTCTGAGCCGCTGGGGGTTGTGAGCCACTCGAATATTGGCCACAAAAAAAAATAAATTTAAACTTTTTGTTTATGTCAAGTGTTTCCCTTCTTATTATCTAACTTTCGGCTAGCAACCGATCAGTCAACACGTTCTTTAAGTTTGAGAACCAGAACTCGACTTTTTTTTCAAAAAAAAAAATTTTTTTTTTTCATTTTTGACTTGTGAATATTATACAAAATTTCTTTCGTAATGCCAAAAGTAAGTATGAGGGAAATATCTTTCGTCATTTGCCTTTTTAATAGAATTATGTTTTTTTTTTTTATTAATTTTTTTTTTGGTTATGTGACGTCATCAAAAAAAAGTGAGATATGGGGGGTTGTGCGCCACTTTGGAAAAATGTTGGTTTTGACTTCCAAAGAGGATATTGCAATGATACGCAATAAAACAGAGGAAAAACTCTCCAAAGAAGTTAAAAAGCCATTAAAAAAGGCAAACAAAAGAACAGCCACCAGCAAAAAGTGCTCCTATATAAAAGAAAACAAGCCTGATGCCGTCAATCAATTTTCACTCTTCATTGATATTTCTTAATTCAGAATATGAGAAAAAATTTTATTTTTTTCATTTAATAAAGAATATTTGCTTAAAAACAGGAATTTTGAACTTTTAGATGGGTGGCTCACAACCCCCCACAAATTTTTGAAATTTCAAAAAGTCACTTTTTTTTCAATATCAAATAAAAAAACCCCAAAAATTTATTTTTTTAAACTAGTGATGAGGAAAGTTTCGTGCATCTTTTACCTAAAATACAAAATGTACAGAATGAAAATATATTGATTTTTGGCTAAGTTATGTTCGAAAAACAAAACTATGATCACAACCCCCCACTCTCCCCTACATATTTGCTATAGTGGAAATAGGCTATTAGTTCGAAAGTTCAAAATATTAATTTCGTCGACGATTGGCACATAACACTATGTGTTGCAGTTCTGGACTAAGAACATCAGTACCTCAAAAATGAAAATGCTGTGGTAGAGTAAAGGCTACTTTAATCGGACACTCCCTTATGTTGGATTAAAGGCAAGGTAAGTTTAAGGTAAGGTAAGGTAGGTAAGTTTTTCGATTTCGACCCACTTCACATATTATATGCTTGCAGAATAAATGTTACGCTTTACTGCACATTCGTAGAATCTGTGTAAATAGTTATAGTAAATAGTTGCTGAAGTTAAATTATAAACGAGAAGGCCAAGCTAACTTCGTCTGTGCTACAAACCCTGTGGGCTTTTTGAAATGAGCATGATTGACCCTGTTGCTTTGCTGAGCTGATCTGAGCTGAATCGTTTCCAACAGATCTAATAGCTCAGATCTAATTGCTCACTTAAATCCAAGAAGATCTATGTTTGCATTCAATACTTTTTTATGCTTACATTCAAGAAGATATCTGCTTGATATCAAACCAACTTAATTAAAAATCTAGCATTTCAAACTGATTAATGCATTCTTTATTTCAGTATTTTTGGCATGGGTACAAGAAAGACGGACAGACGGATGTGGCCATATTGACTGGGTACAGAGTGTAATTCGTTAATTATTACGTTAATTCAACAAATCTATTTAGAGTTGAAGGATATGGTGAATCATTTATATGACCACAAATGGCAGCAGAAAATGAAGCAATATGGGGCTTACATAAAGGCTTGGTTTACTGACCAGCAAACGGAGCAAACCACCGATCCCTTACTGAGGGATATACTAATGGATGCTTGCCTAGAGAAATGGGCATTTTGGTTGGACCACAACAGCCTTCACATAGAGCTTAGCTTAGAGAGAAAAGTCTCTCCAAGATTCTTCATGAAATGCAAGAATTGAAAACTAAACCCCTGGAGGAATGGGTGTCCCACAGTCCCATACAGACTGTAAAGCTAAGCTTATACCTAACTCACAAGCTGAATTTGAGAAACGAGGCTTTAACACTTTTCAATCGAGTTATAAACCAGGAGCCCTTTTTCTCAGATGCAGCACATTACTATAAAGCCTTTGTCCTTATAAAAAATGGAAAAGTGGAAGAATTTAAAAAGGAATTACGCTTCACTCAAAGCCTACTCAATCGTCACTCCACAATGGCCAATTGAATGCAGCTCTAATGGAAAATTTTAAGGCGCAGAATAAGGATAGCATTCTACAGATTGATGCCTATAAGGAAAAGCAGGCGGCCCTAGCACACATTTATGAACTTATTGCAGACAGCATTCAAAGCATCTTGGGCCAGGCGGTGACATTGGAATCTTTCGCAGAAAATAACATACCCCTGGAGGAAGCTCACGATATATTTGAAAATCTTATAAGGAAGGGAATACTGACCAGGCCCCAAGTGGAAACATTTAACGAAGAAACTGTGGATAGAATTTCCTGGGAATACTTGAATGGAAATCTGAAACAAATACTAAAAGAGTATCAAAAACGTGGAATTCAAAGTGAAAAGGATTTTGGGCATATGCTAAAAAAACAAATGGTTCTACCCTCGCGAGAGTTGTTTTTGAAAAATCTGATAGATCAGAAGATACTGTTTAATGTGAAGAAATTGGTTTCATTTGATGTGGCTGAGGTCAAGAGTCTAAGTTCTGATTTGGTAACCAGTCTAAAAAAACTTAAAACAGTTCAAGTCAGTGGAAAAAGTGGAAAAAGTTGCTTTCGTTTAGTAAGCCCGAAGAAAAGACTTTACTATACTGTAGAAATGAACTCAAAAGGGTATTGAGTGAACGACAGTATGACTGGTTAAAGCAAGCCAAGGTTTTGTCCTTTTACCACAGTGCTGAAGTAAATCCGGAGTTAATAGCCAATGTGAAGTTTGACCAGTTCGATTCATTACGCCGGGAGGATTTCCAAAAGGTAAACATTTTGCCGGAAGATGCTGACAAAATTCTCTTGGCGCTGGTTAAAAACGACATAGTCCGATGTCATCCAGATTGTGTCTATAATGATTCCCGAGTTTCCCATCTATGAGAGTGCTGTAGACGACCTACTGAAAATGTCATTTCTCTCTCAAATCGCAGTTGCCGTTAACTGGGGGTCAACACCTTCAAGTTGGTCTCATGTCCAAACCGCATAATAACTTATTAATCGAACTCATCCAAGAGGGCATACTCCTACCCAACAGAGTGGCCAATCTAGAAGATTTCGAAGCGAAACTCAATGAAATGTTTCTGAAAGAAGGTTGTCCATGCTTAAAAATGCTTTAGATGAAATCATCAATAAGGGTATAAAATTAACCAACCAAATTTTTTAGTCGAAACTTTTGGAAATGTATCCCACCAATGATAAAAAACACCGGGAAAGAAATTTAGTGATCCACAATCTATTGACTAGGGCCAGATCTTCTCTGGAGAGTCTGGAAACACCAGATGGCACCTTAAAACACCTGACTGCCACCAGTTCCAAGGAGAATCTGGGAATGGCCCTAGAGTTCTATTTGTTTTCGCTTAATGGTTTCGATCAACTGCTGGAGCTGGCCGAACAGAAATGGTCCCGGGCCATGATAAGCCGTACAAGAATAATAATATCCATTGGTATTTTGCAAACGGCATTGGGTGCCGGCCTACAGATGGTTCCGTTTGTAGGAAATGTGGCGGGAACCTTATTGTTAGAGCAGGGTATCGGTGATTTGTTATTTGCCACCACTTCCTTAGTGGGTGGCCATTTAACCTGGGGTGACTACAGACAGCAAAAGACTTTCAGTCTGGTTTTATCAGGCATTTTCCTTGGTTTAGGAGCCTCAATTAAGTTCCTATCGACAAGTTCCAAGTATGGTCAAATCTTAGCTGCCTCGGGTTTAAAAAAGGGTGGAAAAGATATAACCAAAATGGCGGGATGGGAACTTTTAAACGCGGTAACTAAGAAAACTGTTGCTTTTAAAATGGTCAATAATATTGTTAAATCATTTGGTCAGGGCTTGAGGAATGGCATATGGAATTATGCGCTTAGCCAAACCATTGACACTTGTCTACTCGATTTTTGTCATCAAATGAGTGAAGAATCTTGCTGGGCCATGTGCTCGGAACTGAATAAGCTTGAGGCCTCAATCATATTTAATCAAATCTTTGACTGTTTGGGAGCAGAGTCCGGTCAGAAATTTGTGGTTAGCATTACAGAAGCATTTCTGCAAGTCGAGCGTAACAACAGCGAGTCCATTCGGAAACTAATTCAAGCGGGTCAATCGCTCACTCAGCAGCTGCAAGGGCTAAGCCAAATCCAGGGTACGGGAACTAAAGCCCATGTCATGAAGGCTTTAAAATGTAATAATTGTTGTTCGTTAATTCAACACAAAACAAATTAATTAATTAAATATTAAATTTAAATTTGGTTTGAATTGAATTCACGAAGTGTTAAATTGTTGTGTTGGGTGAAATGACTTATACACTTGTGTTGACTTTTTTTTTGTGAGGACTGTTTTGTGTTGAATTGACGTGAGTTGAATTTACGTGTGTTGAATTGACGTGTTGAAATTGTTCTGTGTTGAATAGACGTGGTACCTAAAGTTGAGTAACGCTGACTTTTATTAGTAATAGTAATTATAAAGCAAGTGTGTATTACCATCAGAGATAGAAGGGAGACACTAGCTGCAGGTAAAAATTTTTTTGGAAAAAATCGCGCGATTCCGCGATTTGTGTTCTTATTGAAAAGCTTTTAGTTTTTCAAATCGTTTTAGCACTTACATTCTGGCCGTTTTTCATCTTTGTAGTCAGGACAGCTTCGAAAATTCCCTAACGAGCATTGTTTAAATTCAAAATGAATTTAGTTTAAGTGTGGGAACACCAAGGCTGTATAAACTTTATTTTTCTTACTTTTTATTATTTACTTTAGTTGCTTGCCATTTTTATTATATTCTCTGCCCCTCCCTTTTCCGGCATTCCTGCACACAGAACACACTTGCACTTAGTAAAGATATCAACTTGGGAAAATTGTTCAAGACACGCCCCAAACACAGCAGCTTCACAGCTTCATCTTTGGTCTCTGGCCAGAGATTGGCAAACCCAAAAAAATAAAAATAGAGACTACAAAGTTTCCTAAAGTAAATTGCCTTCGACTTCTCCTTTGTTTACCGCTCTTGACTTTGGCATTTTGTTATGTTTTTTTTCTTTTTGGTCCCACCCTCCCCTTTTTAAATGGTGATTGATATGCATCAATCGAATTTGTCTGCTCAATTATAAATGCTAATTGCTGGTGATAAATTTGTTCATGATCCCAATTAAGAGTTGTGACTTTTGCGAGACCAAAATTTTTTTTTGCCATATTTATTTAACCTGTTTGAAATTGAAGACAACTCATTAAAACAATTAAAATATTTGCAACTTTTCAGCGCGGTCCATTGGAGGTTTACACGTAATTTAAAAACATGCCAAAGTTTAATATTTGTTTTTGGGCAAAAGTTTTCAATTTGCACAAAGTAGGACTTTTTTGCCAGGGAATTTGCTAGGGAGGCGGCTGCTGCTGCTGCTGTTGCTGTTGGTAGCGGTTTTTAGAGTCAACTTAATTAGAATGTTGATGATTTTTTAACGCTTAATCGAGCACTGGTAATGATTTCATTAAGAAGCCGTGGTAACGAGCAGAGGGTGGGTTGTGTATTCAAGTGGTTCATGTTTATTAAATGGCCTCGTCGTGGCTTTTTTTCCCAGTTAAACTTTGTTGAGAAGTTGTTAATGTTGCAAATTAGTTTGGAGATGAGAAAACAGATGAGAAACGGATCCAAATGCTTCAAAAACCGACCTTTAGAACCGAGGTAAACAGAGCCAGCTTACGGCGGCGTAGACATCAATAGAAATGTTTATACATAGAAAGCCAAGCTAGCTTAGTCCGTGCCAAAGTTTTTATACCCTTGCATAACTAATCAAAGGTCCATGCAAAATCTTAAATCTGTAGGTTAAGCAGTTTAGGCTGTCAGTCAGTCAGTCAGTCAGTCGGGCGTACAGATTTATTTGTATAGATGAAAACCTCACTTACCGACTTAAAACTACTTTTACAATTTCTTGAGCTTTACTCTAACTTTTGGAATGGTTTCAGTTGACATTAATAGCCATCTCTAGTCTAATCCATTACCCACACTCACTTTTGTCTCTACTCTGCTTTGTCCTTCTCACGACTGCACTTAAAGTTGTCTGCACTTTTGTACCTGGCACACTTTGTAGCCACTTTTATGACAAATATAACCCCAAAAAAGAAAAAAAACAGAAAATAAATAAAAAAGGAATGTTTTTGCTGCTAACATGTTGGGGGCTAGACCACGCCCATAAACGCCTCAAATAAGGACTCTGTACTGAGACAAATGCCTTTGCCTTTGCCTCTGTCGTCTTCGTGTCTCATTCGCCTCGTTAAAATCAGAAAAATATGGCTGGCTTTCCATTATATAGTACAGAGTCGCGCTATCTGTCGGGTTACAATTTCCTTGTTTCTTTTTTATATGTTTTTTTTTTGTTCTTGTTAACAACACCAGGAGGCAGACACTTCTGCAGCATCCTCTAAAGTTTAACGCGTGTCCTGCTTGTCGCCTCTTGTTTTTTTCCTGCTTATTTTTCGCAGCCTTCTGGGTTATGCCTTTGTTTGCCTAGAAAGACAGTGAGAAGAAGGAGGGAGAAGTAGAGAAAAGAAGATGCCGCTTTGTGTCTAGTAAAATGGTTTTTAAAGATGAATGTTTAACGCTTCTTGTGTTTGGCTTGGGAGATGAACTCGAAAGCAGCAAAAGCTGCTGCATCTGAGAGATACTTGTACAATGTGTGGTCATTGATGATGGTGAATGGATGAAGGCATCTTTCCAGCAGGAAGGTGCTGTGGTGAGCGGAAGTACTATGCACTGGCACTGGCCAGGGAGATAAACAGATTTAAAGTGTGAGCTGTTGAAGTCGGGTGCAGATTTTGAGGGCATGAGAATGTTTAAGATACACGGAAGTGTGTTAAAAGTAATTAAAACTGTTTTCCAAAGTTACAAAAACAATTGGGAATTCACTCTCTCCCGTTGAAATCAAAAATTCACACTCTAGCATCTGAAAATTGCCTTTTGAATAGGGATTCTTTTATTCCATGAGCGAAACTCTCAGTTTATTGAGTGTACAATAGGGTGTCCAAAAAAATTTGTTTTTGCATTGTCATTTTCAGAAAGCTTATAGCGTAAAATATCTTTGGGATTTTTTCAGATTTTTCGAAAGACATTTAGAGGTCTCGATTTTCCCCCCAAAATCGGGTTTTTCGTATTTTTTTTCGAATTTTACTTAACTTGGTGAAAAACCACGATTTTCTTAGTTTTCACATTTTAAAGAAACATGTTTAAACTTTACTTTTAAAAGCATAAACCATAAGTTTTGGCTTTGCTTTTGCTTGTTTAAGTACCAAATATTAAATTTTTTCACAAATTGACAATTTCGTAAACTTTCCAAAAATTTCGTAAATAATGCATTATAATTTTAAAATTTAAATGAAAAAAAATCGAATTTGCTCTTTTCGTTTCAAAATGATACTCTTTTAAAGCTTTGTACCTGTTGCATAAAAATAATAATATTAAAAGAGGTTTGCCAGTTTTGCATCGGAGGGGTACGGTTCGTAGTCCGGTTCGTCTGTCCCAAAAGACACGAACCGAACTGGCTATCAGGTTTTAAAGTTCAGTATCGCACCGGTTTGCAGCCTCGTCAATCCCGGCTGAGAAAAAAGTGCGTATTGGTGATGTGGTTGGTAGTGTCCCCCCTCTTCCTATGCCACTGTAACATTTTTTTCAAGTGTCCAAACTTGTTCGGAAACAATTTTAAATATGAGATTTATCAACATTTATATTTGGGTGATTCCATGAATAATCGTCCACTGGGATTTTTTTGGATCGAAATAATTCTTTTCGTTTTCTTTGTTGTAAAATAGTATATATTTATTTTCAGCATTTAATCGAAATAGGATTAGTTCGCGGGAAAAATCGATTTGAAAATTCAGCTAAAGAGTTAAATTATTTTCAATTATTTCATTATTTATTGCTTGCTATCCAAAGCTAAAATATTTAAAAAATCTGTAAATTAACATCTGAACTCAAACTTTCAAATTACTTATACTTAAAAATTTTACAATTTTTCTTTGGTTTTCAAATCGCAAAAATAAGTAAACAAAAATTTGTGCCGCGCCTAGGTCGTTTTTTTTTTCTCAAAATTTAAACTAGTATCCAGGAATTAAATGGGAAATCCTACAGTTCCAAGAGTTATGGCCATTTTTCATATTCTGAAGTTATTTCTGGCAATCAAGTTAAATAATTTCTGATAAGTGACTTTCAATCAACGTTAATTCGGATCAGCAAGCTGGATCCATGTATTACCAATTTACACATCAAATTTTTTTTCGATTTGGTCTTATCCTGTTTCGGTCTAGAATTTGCTAAGAGCGATTCGGGGTAATGACATAGCTCCGACGTCATATCTACTCTGAACAACATTGATTATTTGGGTATCACTGGCTTACTCAAAGTTTTGGAAATAATCTTATGAATAAAACTCGTCATTGCTTCAAAGAAAAAAAGGTGTGAGTGTCGCTAGCACTCACGAGTCTTTGATGTAAAACATGATCCTAAGTTTAAAAGCTTATTTTCAAATCACAAGCTCTCTCAATGGTATATAAATCAGCTAGGGCACTCTTTTGAAGGAAGAAGTTTAACGGGAAATAGAAATACCAGAAACAAGATCACTTGCTGCTGTGTTCTTTAATTTTTTCAGGAAGGAATCCATTGATAAATGATGATATTTCACCCCCAAGATACCACCAAGGTGAGATCCCAGATCCCACTCATATCCCTCCCAGATCCCACCCCCCAGATCCCATTCAGATCCCACCAAGATCCCTTCCAGATCCCACCCAGATCCCTTCCATATTTCTTTCAGATCCCACCCGGATCCGTTCCAGATCCCTTCCAGATCCCTTCCAGATTCCATCCAGATCCCTTACAGATCCCATCCAGATCCCTTCCATATCTCTTTCAGATTTAATCCAGATCCCGCCCAGATCCCTTCCAGATCCCTTCCAGATCGCATTCAGATTCCATCCATATCCCTTCTAGATCCCACCCAGATCCCTTCTAGATCCCCTCCAAGATCCTACCCAGAACTCACCCAGATCTCGCCTAGCTCCCACCCAGATCCTTATCCATATCCCACACAGATCCCACCCAGATCCCACCCTTATCCCACACAGATCCCTCCCAGATCCCACCCAGAACTCTGCCAGATCTCGGACAGCTCCCACCCAGATCCTCATCTAAGTCCCACACAGATCCCACCCGTATCGCTCCTAAATTCCACTCAGATCCCGCCCAGATAAGATTTCACCTAAAGGCCACATATCACCAAATCCCACCAAGATCACACCCAGATCTTTCCCAGAACCCACCCAGTTGCTCCTCTTAAGCATCTTTCCTACCTCTTCACTTCCCCTATCTGCCCATCCTCTTGTGTGTGTGCCGAGAAACTCCACGAATCAAAACAACACAAAATATGAATGACGTCAGCGTCACGTGACACTAAATTCAAATTTTACTCCTACTAAAATCGTCCGTACCGAAACTAAAGATGTTTCACATCAAAAAGTCAAATTTCAATTAAAATAGTATTCTATGAAGAAACCGCGATACGTTAAGATGCCTTGAATTGAAGTATTGAAATTACATGATACGTTTTCCTGCTGCTAATGAAGCACTTTACTCATAAAATTTATTACATAATTTTGGGGGATCTTTCAATTTTTAGTCTTGGCTTATGGCCTATTTAAACTGAATTTTGGGTGAGTCTAATAATGGTACTCCATATCGCGGTATTTTGGCTGTCGATTACCATTTCTGAGGGACATGCATTACCCCATTATACCATCATAAAAACGATTTTAATGAAAATCTACTGTGAGTTTTTAAAGATATTGAAGAATGAAGGTTGAACTCCTTCTGGAGGTACCTTAACCGATTGCAAGATTGAAGTGAATTTATTATATTGCGTTCCCAATGACCCTGTTAACATTTGCTTTATTTTGCAGAATTCTATCTTAAACCAATAAAAACCAAGTAAAAATTGTTGTCGTTGTGTGTTGCAAGTACAAAAATACCCATGAAACGCCAGCAGAAGCTTCATTTGATAAACTGGGTATCAGGTGATACTTACAGAGGTCCCTTTTATCATAATTTAAGGTTCTTATGCCGGGTTTTTAAAAAGTTTGATTTTGTCGTACTGTGTTATTGTTAAAGCAAGTAAGAAAGAAAGCCTGATTTTTATATACCCGGAAACCCTTTACTCATTTACAAAGAAAATATTTTTAAAATACCATCCCTCTTAACCACTGCACTGTGGGCAAAAAGTCCGAAATTCTTGCATAAAGTCTAATTTTAAAGCTAGAGCGTTGAAATTTGGCACAAAAATGTAAAATATTAATATATAATTTCGGTTTATATCTGTTTTGCAATAAAACTACTCCTTTAACCAATCCGCCCACACCCAAGTAAAAAAAATTATTTACAAATAGGTTTAATCTTCTTCATCATCTAAGTCAATTTCTAGATAATCATCAGAATCATCAGCGGAGTCCAAATATTCATTTTCTTTTTCTGACGTCATTGTTTCATAGTTCGAAGGTGGGCATTTTAAAAGATTTATTACTTCTGCCAGGAGGATTTTTTTTTAATAATCTTTTGCCTTTCATTTAAGCAAATACTGGATATTAATGGATCAGAAGAATCCATAGCTCTATAACTCTATAGCTCTATATACATATATACCAGTTAAAGCGTTAAATACTTTACCATCAATAAGTGTCATTTGTGGTTCATAGGTAATGACAACTTTTTTGCCTTCCTTTCTATATATGAAATCCTTCAGACCGGCGACTTCCATATCCAAACATTCTTTTTCCCTTAATATTTTCTCATGGCTTTCCTTTGCGTACCTAATTTTAAGTGGCCTGCAGAACCTAACAGATTGTGAAGCTCTGTTATTCCAAATAATTCGTTGATTTGCATCTATTAATTTTAATGGTATCTTAGTGCTGACAAAAAGGGATAGATCCAGGGAAGCTGGTTCTTCTGATCGAAACTTCTGCTTATATAATCTTTGGCCAGTAGACCCATCAAATCCGTAGCTTACTATTAATGTGCAACGTGAAACATTTTCCATTTGAGACCTATATTTTTTTGCAGGACCAATATTCTTTTGGCTGTATGGTCGAAAAGGTTTTTGCATTGAAACCTGCGCACAATTTTCAGAAATTTCTGTTTGAGTTGGTCTGCAAATCGTTTTAGCTTCTTGAAGTGCTGAATATGGTGGGAAAATGTTGCAGCCACGAGCTTGAGTAACTTTAAACGTTGACAACATACGGTTGCATTTATACAAATATTTCTTAATATGCGTGATAAAACTGCAAACTTTTTGCTCAATTTGATTAACGTGTGAGTTGCTAAGTTGACTTATTTTCATTTTCTCCAACATCTACTTCGTTACGGCAGAGTCGTAGCGTCCATGGTTGTTCCAAACCTCCAGCAGTGTTAAGCGGCGAAACTCATATTCGGCTGCAATATGTCAATTTTGTCGAAAACGGGCAAAAACGGGCAAAGAATATTAATAACATCGTATTCTATATACTTTTACGAAAAACATACCAGTTTTAGTTGCTTGCAAGCGCGCGCGGCAAATAAGTTACACACCACAGAACACAATTACATTTGTTAAATTTGAGCTGCAAAAATACTCTAACAACAATTGACGATACACGACAAAATATACAGAACATATAAAAACTAACATACAACGTTGAATCTACATACCTGTACGATTATTTGCCATATTTCCAAATTGTCTTCACTTTAAAGAAAAAGCCACAACAAACACGCAAAGTTCATCGACATTTACGGTTCCATTTCGATAGGTCAGGCATGCATTTAGTAAGCTGACTTTGTTTGCGCGGCAATTTCAAACCGCACGCTTTAAAAATTATTCCGGAACAGTTTTATTTTCTCTTGCGTATGCATAATTGGAAAACACATTCAATTTTGAGTATTTAAAATATAAAAAAAAAATACTTTATGCAAAATTTTCGGACTTTTTGCCCATAGTGCACTGTGCTATACTAGTTGAATTGCGCCAAAAAGGAATTTTTCAGTTTTTCTTTTTTTCTAATCGGCTTGCTTTTTTCTGCCGGAGACATGTCGTTTTGAAACGACATTCCTCCGTGCTGAGATATGCCGTTTGTACAAATATCCCCCGGCAAAATGTACTGGGCGGAGATATGAAAATTCTTACTTTAAGTACGAATCGTTCTTAAATTCAAAATTCACAGAGAAAATTTTTAAAAATAGTATCGGTATTCACGACCCCCAGTCGAGTTATGGAATTGTTGAGTTGAGAATTTGTTGACAGTTTTACAAAAACAAAACACACTATCCAGAAATTCCACAATTAAGCACAACTGCCCTCTTACTAACTGAGCACTATTTTTCTGGTTGAAATGATTACTTCTTGTGTTGCCGAAACACTATAAAAAATGTTGCCCATTTTGTACCTGATTTCATATAGCACATTTAGCTGCCTACTTCAGCTTACTTTAAGAACAAATCGCTCTTAGGTAATATAAATAAGTCTATATCATGCTTACACTGCGCGTCATCAGGTTAGCGCCCCCCTTACACTCACCGCCAATGTTCAATAATGTCTAAACCATTTGAGCTGCAGCTTTGAAATTTTTATCTATTATACTACAATCAATTCTCTTTAAAATAAAAGAACAATGGCTGCTGTAACAATAAAGAAAATTTTTTAATTAATATTTTAAAAAAAGTTACAAAAAATGTGTATCAAAAAATTGGTCATCAGGTTAGCGCCCCCTGCGATAAATTCAATTTAATTAGGTTAATGACCAATAATGTTACGATATAACACCTTTTTATTATATTATAATCATTTTTAAGTAATATTAGTAATGCGTAGTCCCGCCTTTATTTGAAATTACTTCAAAAATTCGATTGGGAATTAAATTAAACAGTTTATCAATATAGGTTAATGATATGGTTGACCAAGCGTGTTTGATACCTTCGACTAACTCTGTTTTCGTACTATATTGCTTTCCGGACTCATACACTTTCCTGACCAACCATCCCCAGACGTTCTCAATGATGTTTATGTCAGGAGAGTATGGTGGCCACTCGAGGAGATCAACTTTTTGGCCCTGCATCCATGACTTCACGGATCGGGCAGTGTGGATTGGAGCATTGTCGTGCTGAAAAGTCTACTGCAGGTTTTGAAAAAGGTTTTGGAAATTCGGAAAAGCCGTTTTTAGCACGCCGTTATAGTTATGTGCGTTCATGCGCGATGTCAAAAACTGATGCTCGCAGGTGCCATAGTATGATATTGCTCCCCACACCATTAAGCCCCCCACCCGGCTGTGCAAGCGGTCCAAGTGATGCTTCTCTTTGCGTAGGTCATGAAAATAATAATTATAACCATCAGGTCCTTCCAAATTAAATTTCTTTTCATCTGAAAAGACAACACGTTGCCACTAGGTGGACCACGTCATGTGCGCTCTAGCAAAATGAAGGCGCATTGCTTTTCTAAGCATATTGAGTGGTGGTTTTTTTTTTAATTTGTGCCTCTTCAGGTGTTTAGCTTTCTTAATTACTCTTTGTACCGTTGATAAGCTCGCCTTAACACCGGTTTTTTCCCTGGTCTTGGTGGACGAGTCGTGCGAATTCGAAGCTTCCCTCAGTATTGCTCTTCTAACTGCTTGAGAAATCACTTGATTGTTGCCGCCTTTATATTTTTTCCATAGGTTTCCCTATTTTTAAAAAAATTGGCAATCGTTTTTCCGTGTCTTCCTGTTTTTTCGGCAGTTTTATGGTAGGATCGTCCAGATTCAAAGTATGCTTCAATCTTTGAATTTTCCACCAAAGAAAAAACTGTTCCTTTACCCATATTGTACATTTATTTCAAGATAATAAATACTTTGAACTTCATAAAAAATTTGGTGACTGTGATTGACAAAACAAGCGAGATAACTAAAATTGCATTTGGGGGCGCTAATCTGATGACTCAAAATAACTGCATGCATTCTTGGCGAAAATAAAACAAAATAGCAAATCAAATATAACGGTTCTTCTTTCGCGACTCATCTTCTTATGAGAGAAATCACATATGATGATAACAAAATACAAACAAAAACTTCGAAGTTGCGTGCAATAGGCAAATAGAAAAAAACAAAAGAAGATGAGTGTAAGGGGGGGCGCTAACCTGATGACGCGCAGTGTATTTTGAGCTCTAAAAGTTCTTTAAAAAATTCCGAATCGTGCTTAACATATCCAAAACGGTTTTGAATAAAAAAATTTGGGAGTTTTTGAAAACGCTTGAATCAAAAAAATCCGCACTTAAGTCAAAATTTTTTTGGGTTATTGAAGATTAAAGTTAATTTTGCTCTCAGTGTTGCTTGAACTTTTTCGAAGATATGTCTAATGTTGTTATTCTCCGTTTCCAAGTTTTTAAAGCCACGAATAACTTTGTTATCAACAGTAACGACTTGATTTAATCATGCTACTTCAATTCATACACAATTCCCCCAAGATATTGGGCTTCCTCAACAGGCGCCATCTACTGTTAGCTGTGCGTCTGTGTGCGTATCCTTCCGCGACTTGCCCATTACTGCTCGCACTGACATGGTTTCGTTTAACAAAAAAAAAGCAACATAAAAGAAAAATCAGTTAAAGGTAGTGCCAGAAAGTGACTTGAATCCAGTTGGCATGTTCTGCTTGTAAAATGTTTCTATTTTTATCACCATTAAGAGATGTGGAAACACTCCTCGCACTCCACACTCTGCCCGCGCGTTGCATTTGCATGTGAAACAAGCAGATAAATTCAGACATGCAACCGCCATAAATTTTTTGTTTTTTTTGTTGTGTTGCAGAGTAACACAACACTGTGGCAGTAGCCAGTCAGAAGAACGGCGGCTTCGTTTAAAATCGAAAATGTGCACATATTTCTGCATCAAATTTGCATGTGTATCCAGACGAAAAGGAAGGAAATAGAAATGCAGTTTGAAAATTTTCACTTTTGGTGCAAAAATTTAAGCAACATGTTGCTTGCAGAGGGTTATCCTGTGATGGCCTGACCAGGCCATGATGCCAATGATTAGACATCAGGCACGTTTCTGGGGGACCACCGTCTCAGATTTATGGCTCCGTCTCCGCCCCCTAAACGATTGAGTTCCAGTTTATTCGAAGTGGAGCAAACTACTAAAGTCAGAGTCAGTCGAATGCAGTTCCATAAATCAAATTCATTTTGTCCAGTTGCTTCGTTTTCACTTGGCAAATGGTCGCAGTCAAGTGATTAGGCTAGTTCAGGTACCCAACTGGACAGCTTGGAAGCTATTGATTGAAATGTCCAACTGCCAGTTTGTATGAGATAGTACGAAGACAGCAGCTGGCAAATGTTTAGGAGAGCTAAGCAGGTTCCATTTGCAAATGAGGAACATGCTGACAAGTCAATCATGGGGAAAAAAATTGTGTGAAATGAAGAAAATTTTATGACTGTCTTACACTTTTTTGACCACTACATTGCTTGCGGCATGGGCATGGGCACCCCTGGTCTAGACCCTCTACAAGTAATCTTATGAAACGGACTACTTCTTTTTGAGGTGGAAAATACTACCAGATTATTATATTTCATAGATGCTTTTTAAAATTAAATTGTATAAATTTTGTTTCAAGTTTTAAGAACTCTTCATTCCATATAATAATCTTTATCATTCAATTGAAATCTTAATCACACTCACACACACACACTAATGGCTCACCCACACACACTTCTGTAAATTCACTTAAAACTTTTTAAGCCCAAAACTTACCATAAACTGAGAGAGCCTTAAAGTGTAGGTTGCTCGAGCAACAACTTTGAAGTTGTTCCACTTTTGTGCCTGGGCCACTCACTTGTTGCCACGAGACGACGAGAAGTCACAAGACGGGGGCAGGCTGAGTCACGTTAGGTGGCAGCAAATAACCGCCGGCTATGGACGACCCGAAAATATACAAATGGAAAAGAACTCACACAGAAATAACATGCTCAAAGGATGAGGCAAAGCAATCGTGTATATCGTGCAGATCTTAAAGGAATATTAAAACAGTCGCAAAAGGCAAAAGAAAATAAATATATGAAAAAAAAAAAGAGTAAATGCCGACAGGCTGAACTGAGGCAGTTGGTCGACTCATCTGCCTCATAGCTCAAGGTCAAAACATCCACACACACACACACACACAGAGCAGGTGGCGGGGGGGAAGGGAGCCATGGTTTGTTTTGGGCTTTTGGTGTGTTGCTTGTGCATGCAAATAAATATAAAATTTTTATGAATGAACACGTATGATGAAAGAGCAACATGCCACATGGAGACCCACAGAAGAGCCAACGGAGTAAATATAAAAAAAAATAATAATAAAAACAAAAATGGGAAACTGCTGGATATTTAACTATGTATGTAGGTGAAATTTTAAATCCATATAGACTGAGGGCCTTAAATCAGGCAATGAACAGGACTAAATCAGTCAGAAATCGACCGCCCGACTGCCGACGGATGCCGGTCTGTTGGCCAGTGAAAAATCGCCTAGTAAAAACTATGACAATCATATTTGATTTCACTATTTAATACAAAAAAATTAAAGTCCATTTATTTGCTTAGGCTGGAATGACACTTTCAATTTTTAGGGACAATTTTAGTCACAATTTTTCATCTATGGGCAAAAGTCGTTAGTGTAAACTAGTCAGAGTATGCTTGAATTCTCCGCAGAATGCTTTAGAAGAGGCTGCAATGATTCACAACAGCAAATTTGACCCATTAACAAAAAATTGCGACAATAATTGTCTCTAAAAATTGAAAGTGTCATTCCAGCCTTATTGATTTAGCTGTTAACATATTTTATTACCAAATTTTCCTTGTGGGTTATATATGATCTATCTGGGGAATTTAAACTTGAGAATTATAAGTGGTCACATGATTTTAAGCAGATCGTAGAAAAAATAACGAGATTCTAATTGTGTTCAGACCAAGGATTCGAGCGCAGAGCAAGTTAACATTTTTAAATAAAATTTATTGTAGGTAATATATATCGTTGTTTTTCAGAGACCAACACGTGGTGGGATTCGTGCTTTTGATATTATTAAATTTGTGTTTTTTAATTAGAGTGCACACAGTGTGAACTACACACTTTACATTCACGAATTACATATTCAACGCTAAATCAATGCTGCAAATGAAAAAGATACAAATTAACGCTTTATATGCCCCGACTCCGAAATGGATGCGATTTTTTTTATTTGATAGAAAAGTTAAAATAAGATTTTCGCTTTTTTTCGCTTTGTCCATTTTTTATTTTTTTCACTTTTAATGAGAAAAAGGGAAATGTTGCATAAATGCATGAGATGTGCTTCGACCCAAAATAATATGTACTTACACAGAGGGAAAAAACCGAGAACATTGGACTCAAAACGAGCACAAACGTTATCAAAAAGTATGCATGAACGGGTTTTCTCACATGTAGTGCAATGTTCTCACATCGAGAACGCAAAAGCTCAAATTGAGTTGAAATTGTTCCATTTTTGGGAACAAGATTTGAGTTTATATTGGTCCGTTTTCAAGAACATTTTTAACTCACCTGGAAAAAAATTTGATTGCACTTAGGACCAGGTGTGGGCGGATTACTCACATTTGGGTGGAATAGGGAACGGGGACATACCTCTTTTGATTGGAAGTGAAGCGAGGCAAGGCTACTTTGGATATGGGCGCTGCTGCTTCTCCACCCACCCATTGTGCCATAGGAATCAGAAACATCGCTTCAACGACCCACTTCTCCTGACTCGTTTCATTTAAGTTTCCAGAAAAACACAGAAAAATTTGTTCGGGCTTGACTGAGATTTGAGCCCGGTACCTTATGCACTCAACGTATGGAATGACGCACTTGACAATTCAGCCATTGAACAGCTTTGCAGATGAACGTCTAGAAGGCTACTTATGCTGTTGAGCAGACAAGAGAGAAAGAGAGCAAAAAGAGAACCAACTCGCTGTCTCTCTTGTATATCTCTCTGCTGAAAACCGGTGTTGTTGTTGTTTAAAGTAAATATTATTCGTTTGAGAACAACTTTACTCATTCCATGAACATTTAGAACATTTGTTCTCAAAAATTTTGAGAACATTCTGTTCTCATTTTAAGTTGACGGCAACTTATTTTCTGAACACGTTTTTTTCCCTCTGTGTACATATTATTATTTTGAGAGTATTTATTGAACTCAAAAAATTTTTGTGGTATTTTAAGAACATTGAACATAACATTTTAATTAAAATTTGTTTCTAAATTAAATTTCTAAATTATATATAGGTTTTCAAAAAAGTCTTGGAGTATTTTTGATTGAATTTTCAATTGTTCATAAAATTGGTTATATTAATGCGATTTAAGTCAAATATGCGCCGTTTTGTTCGATGACGAGTTCCCAACGAGATGCCAACTTCATAATGCCCCTCTATAGAAGCCAATTTTCACAGGACTCCCTTGTGGCCAACTTCCGACCACCAAGCTCGTTCGCCGTGGACAGAAATAGGTGGTAATCACTTGGTGCGAGATCCGGACTATACGGTGGATGCAAAAGAACCTCCCATCCGAACTCCCGGAGCTTCTGGCGCGTCATCAAAGATGTGTGTGGCCTGGCGTTGTCCTGGTGGAAGACAATTCGGCCTCTGTTGATCAAAGATGGCCTCTTCTGCATGAGTGCTGCATTCAAGCGGTCCAGTTGTTGGCAGTACTGGTCCGAATTGAGCGTTTGGCCATAGGGGAGCAGCTCATAGTGGATGATTCCCTGCCAATCCCACCAAACACACAGAAGAACCTTCCTGGCCGTCAATCCAGGCTTGGCCACCGTCTGGGCAGCTTCACCGCTTTTCGACCACGACCGTTTGCGCTTCACGTTGTCGTAAGTGACTTACTTTTCATCGCCAGTCACCATCCGCTTCAAAAACGGGTCGATTTTGTTGCGATTCAGAAGCGATTCGCATGCATCCATACGGGCAAAAATGTTTTTTTGCGTCAAGGCGTGTGGCACCCATACATCGAGCTTCTTTTTGAATCCAAGCTTCTTCAAATGGTTTATAACGGTTTGATGACTCATGCCCACCTCTTGGCCGATGCTACGGCTGCTACTATGCCGGTCTCTTTCGATCAATTCAGCGATTTTATCGCAATTTTCGACGACAGGCCTTCCGGACCGTGGAGCATCTTCGATCACCTCTGCACCAGAACGAAAACATTTTTGCCCGTATCGTTGTGCGGTGGAAATGGAAACTGTATCGGGTCCATAAACTGCACAAAATTTTGGCAGCATGAGATGCATTTTTGCCTTTATCGTAGTAGTACTGTAAAATATGCCGTATTTTCTCTTTATTTTGCTCCATGTTTGCGACGCTATAACTCACGAAAGACTAAAAACAAACAACAATAAACCAAACACATGTTAGCGCGTGAAAAGAGCTTTCCAAAAAGCTCTTGCGTGAACCGATGCGACGAATACAACTAGAACTACGCGCTTGCAAAGACAAGCTTGCGGAAATACCGCAAGACTTTTTTGACAACCTTACATCTAATTTAAATGAACTATTTTAAAAGAATTATTTCTTTTTTAATTTGACGCAAGAACAAAATTATTGACTTATAGCACTGTGCAACACTAAAATGTTGATTGAGTCGAGACCAAAGAATTCTGAAAGGGTATGATGGTAGTACAAAACCTTCGCTTGGCTTGGTCTGGTTAGTTGCAGTTTTCTTTTTATATCACTTTGAAGATTTAAGCTTGTGGTTGGGATTTGCAATTTCATATCTCGTAACATATTTGGAATTTCACTTTGACGTCTTAAAGAAAGTTGTTGCTCTTGAGCTAGTCAAAACACTCACATCATTAAACTCAAAATTACAAAAATGCCGTAAAATCATCATGTTTTCCCTCATGTTATACTATTTCACAGTTTTGTCTTAAAAACTGTAACGATTTTGATTAAGCACAGCCTGCGAGCTGCTGCAACTGTCCGTAAGTCCGTCCAGTGGCTCTCGAGATATGACTACTTCATGACAAAGTATTGTTAAATGTCAATCCAAGTATAATAGCTTGATTTACATATTGTATGGGAATACCATGTATGAATAGATTTGTCAGTTGATTTGTAGACTTTGTAAAAATCGACCGGCAGAGTTTTGCACCGATTTGCATAGAATTTATACCGATTCCTACTTGAAATTTGAAGTATGTTTTGTTCTTAAATGTACTTAAATTAAGTGCGAACATTCTAGAATAGAAAAACTACTCTTAAAATTATTCAAATGAGAACAAACTTCTTGAATAAAGAACATTTCGTACTAACAGTTAGCCTAAAATTTTAAGAAAAGATCGAACTTAGTTTAAGTACAAAATTTCTTGGATTAATACAGAATAGACTTACAATGCAAGCTCCAAAAATGAATCTGTTCTTAAAATTCCAAACTTGTTACTGGTCAATATTATATATATATGCAACTACACAATTCTGTCTAGTTTGATCCAAACCGAATGACTATAGCATATAGCTGTCATAGGAACGATCGGTCGAAAAAATAGTTTTAGTGAGAAAAACTATTTTTTTTTAAACTTCTCACTTTTCAGTCATGAATATATTGATGAATATTTTGTATAGCTGCCATAGAACAAACTGGCGGGCATATATCAAGCTCCAAGGGTAATTAAACTTCGGTCGAGCCAAAGTTAGCTTGCCTCTATTTTTATACCCGTTACTCGTAGAGTAAAGTCGTGCAAATGTATGTAACAGGCAGAAAGAATCATTTCCGACCATATAAAGTATATATATTCTTGATCAGCATCAACAGCCGAGTCGATATAGACATGTCCGTCTGTCCGTCCGTCTGTCCGTCTGTCTGTATGAGCACCTAGATCTCAGAGATGATAAGAGATGGAGGTTTGACATGTATGGGAAAAATGCTTCTTTTATCTGCACGCAGATCAAGTTTGTTTCAAATTTTGGCCACGCCCCCTCCCGCCCCCGCAATTTGGAAAAAACGTTATATTTCCTACAGTTTTGAAGATAGACGGTTCGTACCTTCTACAGATAATTAGTAATTAGCAAAATGGATCAATTTGCCGAAGAGATGAAAAAGATCGGTTCTCAAGTTATGAGCAAAAAAGTGAACCAAGCACCCAAAAACTTTAAATGATATTACATGATATTACATTTCATAGGCGCAATGTCGGCTTCAAATAAAAGCTGTTTTTAGTTTTTCTCAACGAAGATATCACCAACAAGAAACTATTGGCTTTGGGAAACTATTTCTTTGATACATATTTTACCAATGGGCTTGCTGAAAACGCCGAGATTCTTTCTAGTTATGATGTATTGCGATCATCGAAGATGGATCGGTGTTCATCCATTGATTTTCTTTGCCAATACCCTATTTTCTTTTTAAAAATGCGTTTCTCAAGAATAAAAAGTAAAAAATAATTATTTTCTATATTTTTATTATTTGTTGTAGATGTTTACATAAAATATAACATTTAAAGCAAAAAACTTTTGTTCGAAATATTTTTGCTCTTTGCATTCAAACTACTTGACCGAATTAAAAACAATCTTTTAAACGATAATTGGAAATTCAATAACCTTTTAATTCATACCTTGCTTGATCCAATATAACATATCTGAGTCGAGGTTGAGCTCAAACTGTAAGTTAAATTAAAAAAAATTATTAAAAACATATTTTAATTTATTTACTTTAAAAATTGTTTTGATTATATATTTTTATTGGTTTTATTCCTACCTCTAAGAGAAAAAAAACAGATTGCGATTATGTCATTTACTTTGGAAGATGTTCATTTAATTTCGCTAAATTGGACATTTCGCACTGGGCAACGGTCGGAAAATTCTGCATGCAAAAAAATTATTTTTCATCCGATTAGCTTGAAACTCGGTTTGTAATGATAAAATTCGAATTCATTTATGTGTTCCGATGATGGAAAGACCGATTTCGCCCTCGATATTTATCAATTATTAATATTAATATTATTTAAACACACTTTTTGTTACTTTGAGGTTTTGTTTTTCGGATTCTCGACTACTTAGAACAATTTAATGCCCAGATTCAGCAGGCAAAAATCCATTATAAACACCTATTTCCACCTCATAATTAAATTTTTTTTTTGTATATTTTTATGCCGTTGCGGACGTTACACATTTTTTCATTAATTTAAAAAAAAAATGTGTAATAACGGTAAAGTTTTTTTGAATCAGATTAAAGGCATAAAATACTCTGATTAATAATTATATAGCAAGTTTGGAAAACCAAAATATACAAATTTACTCTTTTAAACTTAAAAAAAAAACTTATTTTCCGTTGCGGACGTTACACACAGTAAACCGATTTTTTGTTTAAGTTTTTAATATATACATTAACAATAAGCATTTGGATTTTGGACAACTTTAAATTTCTGCCCTTGGTTTAAAAATTTTCGGATTAGCCCATATATCTTTTATGTTGAGCTCCTTAAGCCATGATTCAATGATCTTGATATATATTTTAACTGAATATGATTAATAATTAATTTATAGAAAACCTTTGATTTAACACATTTTTCATAAAATTTGTTTTACATTTTAATAATAATGAAAATTGTTAAAAGATTTATTCTTTTTATTAAAGCATAAATTAACTTTTGTCAGCACTTTTGTGATATAAAGATGATTTCAAAACGTTATTAATTGATCCATATCTCTTGTGTTAAAGTTTTTATGAAAGCCAAGCGTCGCTCGCTTTCTAGTCCAGTAGATGTGCAATGACATTTTTTACCTGCCGATTAAAATGTCGATCAGATCAACGCGTTTCATATAGCTTTTGAATTTTGGGCGTTCTATTTGAACGTAATCTTTTTTTAAAACTTTTTTGTTGGACCTGCGCGCCTTTGGGAAGAATTCCAGCGTAGTTCGATTCCTTCTTAGATCCTGTTTGCTAGAAACAGTGCTATTTAATGCACTTGAACAAATCATCAAGATGTTATATCCAATAAATCGCTTTTATCATTCGCAGAAAAATCGAGTTCAGCTTGTAAAATATTTTTGCGAGAGGAGCTTTGAGGAGCTTGATAGCTAGATTTTGAAATAAGAATATGAAGTCTCTAGAAGTTCTGTGGCACCGACGGAGTTTTTGAGAGATTGATAAACCAACCGTCGGAAAAATCTAGAGATTTCTGTGAATGTTTCTAATTATTGGACTCTGTTCCATATATCGAAGTCGATTTCCTTATAATCTTATGTATTTCAAATAAGAATTGTTTGTTTAATTGACGAATGTGACAGAGATTACTAGATCAGGTCGAAGGAAAAGTTTAAATATTTGACGATGTGAAACATACCCGATTGTTGTTCATCAGCTTTTCTCAACCCAATGTAATTTACAAAATGAACACTTTACTTTTGTTTTCTAGTTTTCTAAACTAAATATAAGTTTCACAATCTTGTGTTTTATCTACAACTCAATCATCAGCATTTCTTTTAGCCCTCTCCTCCACCTCCTCTGTTTCCATTTCTATGCAATCTTTGGCACTTGCACCATGGCAATTGAAGTTTTTACGATTTTAAATTAGTGACTTTGCTATGTTTTCTGGTGCAATTGCAGGGTTGGCTGCCAGTTGCTGCCCCCGGGGTCATGTCACAGGAAGAAATTTTATATTCGATTTGTGTAACGAGTTTTCTATAAACATTTTTAGCTTTTAAAGTTAGCAACTGACACACACACACTCGACGTAGACTGGTTCCATTTGCTTTTATGGCCTGGCCCAGGACATGTTCAAATGCATTTTACAGTTGTTTGTCTGCCGACTCCGCCCACACCTTGTGTGGTGACCCTGTCCGCAATCCTTGGCAGCTCATTTCGACAAATGGCCGACATGAAGTGCACTTTCCCATCGCCCGCCTCACACGTTGACATTTAGCGGACTTAAAGTTTTTGGCCCCTTAAAGCTTCACATTTTGGTCACGTCGCAAAGAAAAACTTTTGTTTATTTATTTTTGCTGGAATTGATTGAGTTGAGTTGAGTTGAGTCCAGTAAGTGTTGATTATTGACACTTTCATTGAATTATGTTTTGATATGTTTGTCGGGTCAAGTGAGCGGCTGACCGCGCATAAATCAACCACAGACAAGTCTCCCAAAATATTTACAGGCAATTTTCAGGCAAATATTTTCTTTCACTGGCCATTGTCGTTGTCCATTTGCACCTCTCTTCGCTTCCCCTATGCTTCGGGAAGCGTGACCCAAATATTTGCTTGATTTATTAGCTGTTCGTTATTTTATGTTTGCCATGAAAAAAATACTGTTTGAATGGTACAAGAGTCTGCAGGTTGAAATGGATATAGTGACTCGGTGGTGAGGCTGGTAATGACACAACGATTTGTTTACAATCAATTTTAAAGGGGACAACACCCATTTGTAATCGTTCAAGAAGCACAGTAATATTAAAAAGTTAGTGTATTTTGCAACTGTTAATTTTTTGATAGAGAATAAACACTTTGCGTTATATTAGACTGGGTCTTTAGATATTTCGTATTCATCATTTAAAAATTCAAATAATAAATTGCAAGAAATATACTTAAAGTTGTTACTTTTGTAATTAAAACTATAACAATTTTGTAAACATAAAAGTTCAAGTAGAACTGCATAAATTTCACATTGATGACGCATTCACCCACTTTTAAGATAACACTACTTAAATTTTTTGTTTAATCTTCCTAATAAACTCAGTTGAATTTCAATTTGTTGAATACTAGCTTCTTCTAGGCCTATCAACTTTCAATTTGTTTTACTTGAATTTTTATTTTAATAAGTGTCACTGTCACTCCTCGTGTTGGTTAAATTATTTAGATATTTAATTTTATTTCCAACAGGTCCCTGCTCGGACGCCATGATGAGCTATAAAAGTTTTTGATAGGCGTTTAAAAATTTAGCTGCACTCAATTTAAGTGCTTTTCGACAACTAGCTATAATATATTTCATCAATTACTCTAAAGCCTATCTTAAGCTAGGGTGGCGAAACTGGTCGAAATTTAGTTCTATTGCGCTTTCGCATCGCCCTAAACTAACTTACATTAGAATTCAAGACATGACTTCAAAAATTCCCATATATTTACAACTACGTAAGCACGACATCTGCGTCAAAAAATATTTGTCAAACATATTTCTTGTATTTTGAAAAAAAAAAATGCCAATATAAACTAGTTTTCAAAAAAATACTTTTTAAACGCAATAATCTTTTAATAAATGAGAGTATATTACTAAATTAATTTGCTTAAAACTAGGGCGAAATTTAGCTATGTTTTTTCAATAAAAACTCCCCTTAAATGGGTTATGAAAATTTATAATAAACAGCGTTAAGCCCACAAAAGTCTATTGCAATTTTCCAAAAATAGAGAAAAGCTCACTACGGTTTGACCGAAGTTTATATACAGCTCGTATTTATATTTATTAATCGGTAGGCCCGACTGACTGACTGACAACATCAACACACAGACAAAACGGCTTATCCTATAGATTTAAGATTTGGCATAGACTTCGTTGTTATAAAGGCGCTTATTAAGAAAGAAAATTTTAATATTTGACAGCAAAGTCGGTGCAATCGCCATAGAAAGTATATATGGGACACATAACAGAGCTGTGGCGCTCAGGCTATATTGTGAACTAAACCGTTTTGCTAAGAGCGCGAGCGACAACACCGAAGAGCCGTACACTAGAGAGTGGGTTGAATGAAGAGGGAAAGACAATTTTAGTAAAAGCTTTAAGAATCTATACGTTCTCAATTATGGCCAAACAGTGTGGATTCTACTGTGAAATGTACAATCTTCTTATATGTACTGGGCCCAAATCGGATATATCGCTTGACCTGAAATTCTCTAAGTGCGGGAGAGGTATATTTTCAGTATCCACTAGAAAATATGTTTGGGTCCTTTAGGAAGGCATGCAGAAAAATGTAACATGTGTACTAGACTGGCCCTTGTATTAACTTTTTTTTTTTTGATTTCAAAATACCGGGCGGAAAAGGGTTCGTTTTGGTCCCAATAAATATGAAAAAAAGTTTGGCAGCGATCGGACTTCATTTAGTGGACGCGCGTTCGCCCTCAAAATCGAAAATTTGAAATGTATGGGAAATGAGGGGGATGAGATTCGAATTTAATTTCTAAAAATTCCAAAAAATTTTTATGTGTTAATTCTTTTTATATCCTTTTAGGGGAATATCATAGCAACATTTTATATAAATGTGTCTTATTTTGAGAGTCAGCCTGGCCAGAATCATATCAAAAGGGTCAATTTTTCAAATTTTTTTTTGGTATTTTTTTCGAAGAATTTTTAATACATATGAGATTTTGATTTTTGCTTTTGCCCGGGCGGCAAAACTATCGTTTTGGTCCCAAAAGATATAATAAAAAGTTTGGCTGCGATCGGACTGTATTTAGTGGACGCGCTCTCGCCTTAAAAACCAAAAATTTTAAATATGCTACCAATATATGGGATGAGATACGGATTAAATCTGCAAAATTTGAAAAAAATTTTTTTTTGTGATTTTGCCCTTTAAATCCTTTAAGGGGAATACCATAGCAACATTTTACATATTTTTGTTGGATATTTCGAGCGTAAACTTGGTCAGAGTCATATCAAATCGGTCAATTTAAAAAAAAAAAAATTTTTTTCTGAGATTAATTTCGGATTTAATCTCTGAAATTTTCAAATTTTCTTAAAGTGTTAATTCTCTTTGAATACTTTTTGCGGAATATCATAGCAACATTTTAAATATTTTTGTTGGATTTTCCGAGAGAAAACTTGGTCAAAATCATATCAGAACTCCAATTTTTCTCATTTTTTTGGGGTTTTTTTTTTAATGATAAATTAATTTATGCGAGACTATGATTTTTGCTCTTGCCTGGGTGGAAGAAGTTTCGGTTTAATCCCAAAAGATAAAACAAAAAGTTTTTCAGCGATCGGACTTCAGTTGGTGGAAGCGCACTCGCCCTCAAAATCGAATATTTGAAATATATGCGCAATATTTGGGGTGAGTTTTGGGCTTAATATCTAAAATTTTTAATAGAAAATGTTTATGTGTTATTTCTCTTTATGTTCTTTTAGAAGAATATCATAGCAACATTTTAAATGTAAATGTCGGATATTTAGAGCATATCTCGTATATATTATTTTATCTTCAAAAAAAAACATAAAAAAAATTATAAAAAAATGTGAAAAATGTGCTTTTAAATATGATTCTTACCAAATTTATTCTCAAAATATCTAACATTAATATTCAAAATGTTGCTATGATCTTTCGCTTAAAGAATATAAAAGAAATAACACTTATAAAAAGTTTTTAAAATTTTAGAGATTAAATCCAAAATTAATCTCAGAAAAAAATTTTTTTTTTTGAAAAATTGACCGATTTGATATGACTCTGACCAAGTTTACGCTCGAAATATCCAACAAAAATATGTAAAATGTTGCTATGGTATTCCCCTTAAAGGATTTAAAGAGCAAAATCACAAAAAAAAATGTTTTCAAATTTTGCAGATTTAATCCGTATCTCATCCCATATATTGGTAGCATATTTCAAATTTTTGGTTTTTAGGGCGAGAGCGCGTCAACTAAATATTGTCCGATCGCAGCCAAACTTTTTATTATATCTTTCGGGACCAAAACGATAGTTTTGCCGCCCGGGCAAAAGCAAAAATCAAAATCTCATATGTATTAAAAATTCTTCGAAAAAAATACCAAAAAAAAATTTGAAAAATTGACCCTTTTGATATGATTCTGGCCAGGCTGACTCTCAAAATAAGACACATTTATATTTAAAATGTTGCCATGATATTCCCCTAAAAGGATGTAAAAAGAATTAACACATAAAATTTTTTTTGGAATTTTTAGAAATTAAATTCGAATCTCATCCTCCTCATTTCCCATACATTTCATATTTTCGATTTTGAGGGCGAACGCGCGTCCACTAAATGAAGTCCGATCGCTGCCAAACTTTTTTTCATATCTATTGGGACCAAAACGAACCCTTTTCCGCCCGGTATTTTGAAATCTATTTTTAAGGGCCAGTCTAATGTGTACAGTGTACACTGTACAGGCCACTACATTTGACACACAAAATTTTGATTGAATTCGAAACTGTCCACAAGATATAACAATACAATTGTTACAATTTCTCAAAGTCTTGGACAATTCTTAACGGGTTCAGCTAGTAATTAATATAAATAAAAGTATTTTAAAATAAAGGTATTAAATTTGATTAAAAGAATTTTGCGAAGAGATTTGTAATTTTCAGACAAGGCATTTTCGTGTTTCTAGAAAAGAGAAGAGGGTAAGGCATTGGATCGTCGCTTGAGATTAACGAATTGGTAAATGCTGGTCAGAGATGAAAGAGAGATAGAATTCTTACTTTTTACTTTCTTGTACAAAAATTTTTATTCAAAAATTGTGTAAGGGTGTACAACTTTCGTCAGATTAATCTAAATATGTTTTGGTATTTTTCCTTCTGCCAGAGTTATGCATTTGGGGAATGATGTGCGACAGTTCGCACAACTTCTGTAATGCAACTGACAGTTGGAAAACAACGTTGTTTTCTTTATTGTTTGTGGTTTGCCGGTGAGACGAAATTCTCACCTAATTTTTGGCAGGCAGGAATTTAAAGTTACCTTTTGGGCCAGGCCAAGTGAAGTGTATTTTCAATGAGGAAGCGAATTCCAAGATGCGGCCAGTTGCAGCCAGTGCTGGCGAGTTGTTTGATTTGTGTGTTTATTTTACTAGTTAGGGCCGGGGCAAATGCCGCTAAAACTTTTACAGCCCAAGACAAGTGGCTTGCGTAAGTTTGGGGTTTTTATTGGATTTTTGTTTCTTTTTTAGTTGTTTTCCGGCCGATTGGATTCTGGGTTAAATCAATTGGTTAGGCTACCAAAGCCTGACAAATTTCTGCAAGTGTTCTCAAGAGGGGAAGAGGGCGAGGAATTTATGGCCTACCCATTGAGATTTTTTCCAGTTTTCGTTGTGGTTTGGCCTCAAAGATAGCAAACAATTTGTCACGCTTTTCAGCAGCTGGGCCAATGTCAAAGCTATCAACAGGAAAAAGGAAGACTTGTTGACTCCGCTCTCTCTCTCTCTCTCTCTCTGTGATATGCCTATACCTTCAATTATTCAAATGAAAGCCAAAGGGTAGAAAGGGAAATGGGAATCACAAGCCTTTTTGTGGTTTTCCATTTGAATTTTATTTGCCTTTACCCACACACACACACACACACACACCAACCACAGAGTCGAGTGAAGTTGGAGGGCGAGTCCAAGAGGCGATTGGCTTTGTAATATAAAACTCTGATCTAATGGCCAGCTAATGGTAGCTCAGACAGCATGGCTCAAACGGGTTAAATGTTGCTTAAGTGATCTGAGAAATCATCAACTAATGGATGGAAAAAATAAATCAATCTTATAGTCGCCAGCTTTTTAGCTGTTTAAGATTTAATATTGAATTATAATAAATACAAATCAAGACCTAACTTGACTTATCTTAAGTTATATTAAAAATCTTCATTTAATATTTTCCTCTTATACCCAAGACTCCATCTAAAACTGCGAATACCTTCTCTACCTCAAGCACTTTCTTATTAAAATAGCGACATCGACATTTATATTTCTTAATAATTAATTAATATTTTTTTTTTTAATTAATTTTTTTTGGGATTAGTCGGCTGTAACTTTGTCCTTTCCAAATCAGCTGAAAATAAAAGAGCCTTTAGGCTATATGCTAAAGTAGTTCTATTAAAATCCAAACACCGCAAAGGCTTGTACACGACGATTTAGCTTAAAAAATTTGACGTAATTTGATGAAAGTTCTATTTGAGTATGCTGAAGATGCTCGAATCATTTTTTTCGCCACCATAATTTTTTAAAAGCCAAAAATACTGCAAATGGACTTTCACGATATCTTGAAAACAAGAGCTGATAGGGAAAACAGTGACCGAAAATGGAGTAGAAAGTGGTCATTTTGTTGGCCTGCGTTAGACTGTCTTCACACTAGTTCAATCTAGTAGTCCTGCATTGTATGTTTTAAATTTGAATTGCTTGTAAAATTTGTAGAATTTCATGGGGAAATGCAGGCCTACTAGATTATCATGTCTCATGCGTCGAACATTGTGAAGGCAAATTCGTGTCTGATTTCTGACAGTAGGCATGCAAACGTCGTAGAGAGCGGTTGTGTAGCGCACGATGTTTTTTAATTTATTTGATTTTGAATTAAATTTTATTTGTTTTCATTTATTTCTATTTATTTTGAAAATCATTACTGAAAATCTTATAATTTCTGCTTTGCCCAACAAGCTGATCTACTTCTTACCACATTACGCTTGCCTTTTATTCCATGAGAGAAGCCAAGCGTTTGCGATCCCCTTCGATGGCTTCGGTCCTCCTTTTATTATCCATCAATGCCCTTAAATTTTTAATTTCGCTTCGAATGACTTGCGGTTTGGCGATCAGTAAGGGTGTCTGACATGCTTCATCTTTTTTTTTCTGTAATCTGATATATCTAAAATTTGCGTTTAAATTAGATGCCGGCCGATTTTTTAATTAAACCGCACGTTGGTCATTTTTTTCCTTGTTTGTAGTAGTTTGTCTACTTGTTTTGGATTTCATACGAAAAGATTCCTTCATATGAATGAAGGAATTAGGCTTAATGCATGCTCTTTTTGAAATAAATATATGATCCCGAATTGCTTGATTCAATATATTATACTTTTTTATCAAGAAATGTCATTTTATTTATTTATTTATTTGTTTTACTCATACTGGGACTTATTGTCTATGGTGTATAGTTTCGGATCGCACAGACGCTGCTCTATTATGCAAGCCTCAAACTATAATATGTTTCTTCTTTTTCTTCTGAGTTCTTGTACGTCAAATATAAACCATTCTGGAAAATCACATGTGTGGTAATGCGCCACAGACAAGGATTCACAGTGTTCCTGCGTTCCTTAGGGTGACCATCCGAAAAGTACGCAACATTTTCTTAACGCTTATTTGGTTTATTTTTATTTTTTTCCATCTAAGTGGTACAAGTAATTAAATACTTATTTTTATAACACTAATCACAACGTACACAATTTCAAAGCTTTAGTTTTAGTTTTTAACAATGGTTGTACAAACAGGGAATTTTTTTAATCAGTTACTTAAGATAAAGACAGATTATGCTGTATGTTAGGTTAAATACTATTAATACTATTAATTAAAATTCGTTTAGTTTGAAACATGTTGTTGTTGTTCTTGTAAGTGGTTTGTGAGTTTTTCCCTAAATGTCTGTGCGTTCCTAATTGCCTTAAGGTCATGTGGAAGAAGATTCCAAAGTCGAATAGCATGCGGAAAGAATTGCCGATCAGAAGTGGAGTGTTTATATTTCATACTAATTATGTTTTTGGTTCTAAGCGAAGAAGCAAATCTAATATTGACATACAGATAGGAGGGACGTTCATAGATAATAATTTTGTGCAGAAATATTAAGACCCGCAGACATATCCAGGAGTCGAGGTTGATGTTATATATCTGTTTAGCAAAAGTTGATATGTGATCGGTCCTTTTTTTATTAAATATATATCTGGCTATATCATTAAATGCAACATTCAATTTATGCCTATATTGAGTTGCAATTGCCAAAAACCTCTATGCCATAAAAGAGCTTAGGGAGAAGGTAAGCTTTAGCGATAAATTTTTTTGTCGTTGTGGGTATAAACTGATTGGTCAAATTTAATTGTCTTAAAACTCCATATCGCTCACTTACTTCAATACTGGCATAACTCAAAAAATACGAATTTTGACTTAATGATGCAGAAATGTGCGCGCTCTTCTGTACTATTTTATGCAAAAATTTTCGTATTGCTATCTCTTCTACTTTCCATGTGAGATGAGAATATGTCGCAATATCCTATCATTTTCTAGGTACATTTTTATGTTGATGCAAGAACGGCCATAGCTCAGTTGTCCTGCTGTCGATATTGACCTAACATACTTCGTCTTTCAGTTAAAACATCATATTTTCAATGTTTATTAATAAGCATTCTAAATTTATAATATTTTACTTAATTAAGTTGAAACTAAAAGAACCATTTTTTTTTAGGTTAAATCCATTGAGAACTTCAAACGTGTTTTTCTCAAAATGGATTATTTTGAGTTATGCCAGTATTGAAGTAAGTGAGCGATATGTTTTTCCAAGTGCTTGGTTTATATGATCATCCCATGTTAATGTGTTGTTAAATGTAAATCCTAAATTAGTAGTTTTTTCCACATTGTCTATATTAGTACAGTCAATTTCAAG
This sequence comes from Lordiphosa clarofinis, assembly GCA_018904275.1. Classification (NCBI taxonomy): domain Eukaryota; kingdom Metazoa; phylum Arthropoda; class Insecta; order Diptera; family Drosophilidae; genus Lordiphosa; species Lordiphosa clarofinis. The sequence goes on from JAEIGQ010000001.1 coordinate 6,765,244, forward strand.
CTTTTGCAATGTGTCTGTATTATAACTAGACATCGGATTTTAGGTTTTTTTTTGGTTTTGGTCCTGAAATGCTGAAATTTTGGCATTAGACTTATAAAAATATTGCCAATTTTTTAAGATGATCATATCCAAAATATGTCTTTTTTAGGTAAAAAGCATATGCTAAAATATGTTAAAATAGGTTAAAATAGGTTCAAATAGGTCAAAATATGTTCACATATTCTTTTCATATATGGGTCATTTTTTTCAAATCGAACAGTCTCAAACTTCAACCTTTTTTTGATTCAATAAACAAAAAAAACCGAAATTAGATCTCGATACTCCCACCGAAACGTGAATTGCGGTTTTGCAAAAAAAAACCCATTTTTTTTCAATTTTTTCGTTTTTGACGTTTTTTTTGAAATTGTTTATAAATTTAACAAAATTTTTTTTTGCAAAACCGCAAATCACATTTCGGGAGTATCGAGATCTAATTTCGGTTTTTTTTTTTTATTGAAACAAAACATGTTGAATTTTGAGACTATTCGATTTGAAAAAGAATGACCCATATGAGATTTTCTGTTTTATATTTTTATTATACTGTTGTTTGTAAATTTATTCGTCTATAAATTTCGTTAGTAAAGTTAATTATAATTTAATTTACAATATATAATTATCATTTTTTCCATGGTAACAGGTGATAAATTTAGTCTTTTTTCCGAAAATATTAAATTGTAAGCAGAAAAGCTTCTCTCCACGTCGCACGATGTAAGTGGTGCATTTTTATATTTTCTTACCTTCTCCTGTGTAATGTTGTGTACCTGATATGTATAATTGTTAATAGCCTTATCTATAGTATTCATTATGGTGTAATCTGGGTTCCTTATAATTATGTTATTAAGTTTGTCTTTTAATTGTTGTCCAATTTTTCCCGGGACTTGTTTGATTAATTTATCAGCCTTTTGGAATGGCTGCATGCCATCGCTTAAAGAAATTCCATTTTCTTCCAAAGATGTTATTATATGTGGCAGCTTCCCAAAATGTGTTTTTATAAAAACAAGATCTGAAGCCAGTTTAGCACCTTTTAAAAGCTCTAGAGAGTCTTTTATACATTCAGCATCACCTGGGTCAAATGACTGCAGTACCTGAAATATTTCATAAAATTAGATAAAATTAGTCTTACAAAATTTCTTACAGGACTAACTACCAACATACTTACCGATTTAATTCCGATAAAGTGTTCTGCATGGAAGCTTACCGCCTCTAGCCAGGTTCCCCATCTGGTGATGATTGGCTCTGGTGGTAACATAATGTTCAATGCCTCTTTATATATTTTTGCCCGAATGGGAGATTTCAAAAATACTTTTTTTACGCTGGATACATAATGATTAATGTCCGGATATGATGCACGTATAGTCTCCGCAATCCTGTGAAGCGCATGAGCCAAACATGTTACATGAACCATGTTTGGGTAAAATACTTTTAAATGCTTCCCAGCCTTAATCATGTATGCAGCTGCGTCCGTTAGTAACAAGAGTACTCTTTTTTCTGTGTCATCCGGCCAAAGTTTAATCAAGGAATTATTAACAAACCGTGATATAGCACCACTGTTGACGTTTTCAATCTCTTTACAAGCAACTAAAAATGGTGTTGTTGGAGTAGATTCATTCAGAGTTCCAACTATTAGGTTTGCTATAAATGTTCCGGTCTTATCCGTGGTTTCATCCACCGATACCCACACACAATCATTTCCAATAGATTCTCGTATTTCCAACATCTTCTGCAAATAGCACTTGTCCAAGTAATTTTTGCGAATGGTGCTTTCGTTCGGGATATTTTGCTTAGTATACTTTTTTAAAAATGCATTAAAAATTGGGTTACTTAACGCATTAAATGGTATATTTGCAGCAACCATAGCTTGACACAATTCAAAGTTAAATGAATTCTCGGAATCATTCTTATTTTCCTGGCCTGCAGCCTTAGTTGTATTGCTTTTATGTAAGCTCGTAGCAATATGCTGTTGTAGTTGAGATTTCTTGTCTAATACTATCTGCAGGACGTGTGCAAAACCAAAATTTAAACTAATTTAATATAATATTTTATAGTATACTTACATTCTTTTCACATACTCCGCAATAAAATCCTTCCCCTATAATCGTAAACGGCTCACTGGGAAAATCACTTAGCCATTTTGAAAGAAGGTTAAATTTTTTATTAGTCTTCGGCATCTTTAAGTACTGCTTTGTTGAGCTCACAAAAATGACTGACGATTGTTATATATTTAATTGGGTGTTTGATTTGAAGACGCCTACTTGGGAGCATATATTTATTCTCTGAATATGTAAAAGCATATGACATATTCCAAAATAGGTAAAAATAGGTTAAAATATGTTATCATATTCTCAAATATGCTTTTAGGTCGAAGATATGTAAATATGTCAAATATGCAAACCGAATGATGATTTAAAATTATCTACTTTTCATGAAACAAATTTGTATGCAATCAGAAATTTTTTTGGACCACCCATTAAAAATATGTTTTCACCTAAAATCCGATGTCTAATTATAACATTTCTTATATATGACTAAGCACTTTGATTTTTTAGGATTTATCTTTAACCCATTTCTCCTAGCCCAATCGCTAATTATACTTAGTTCGCTATTACAAATACTAATACACTCAGAAATTTTGGCTAACGGACGACTAACATACATTTGCACATCATCACATTTAGACAAAACACTGGGGAGGTCATTGATAAAAAGACTAAACAATAATGGCCCTAGGACAGATCCTTGTGGAACTCCCGATTTAACGTCAAGAAAAGTTGACGATCCCAATTGGGTAACGACAGCTTGGCTTCTATCCTTCAGGTACGACTTCATCAATTTTACGGCAGTATCCGAGAAATTGTATAGGATTTTCAGCTTTTTACATAGTACTTCATGGTTAACTATAGTCAAGAAGCGTTAATAAAGTTATTTGGTCATTGTCTAGTTTGTTACGTTTGTCCTCTGCAACTTCGATTTTTCCTAAACCTGGACTGTCTATCGTTTAATAAAAATTTCTTTTCCAAAAACACATTTATTTGGGATGTCATAATTTGCTCTAACGCTTTGAAAAGGAAGGGCAGTATAGAGATAGGTCTGTATTCGTTATTTCCTTTCGGAATTGGTAGGACTTTAGCCATCTTCCAAGCCATTGGGAAACAAGAAGTTGTCAGGGCCGTATTAAATATGTGTGTAACATGTACTAAAATTTTTGGGAGAAGTATTTTTAAAAATTTTGGGTCAATATTATCTAGTCCTGTTGCATTTGATTTTATTTTTAGAATTGATTCTTAGACTTCACACTGACTGACACACATGAAACTAAAACTACTATCACAGCTGTTATTTATCAGGGGGTTCAGGTACGATATATCTAAATTATCAGGTACTAGTGGCTGTACGAATTTATTATTAAGTTCATTCAAATCAATACTTTCAGCCACTCTAGATCTTTGTCTGCCAATTCCTAACTCTCTTATATTCCTCCATACATTTTGAGATGATTGCTCAGATAGCGCATAAGTAAACTTTGAAGTGTAATATCTACGTTTTGATGTATCATATATGCTCGTTACCATTCTTCTCAAGTTTTGATACTCATGGAGTAAGTAATCCGTCCTGTAGCGTTTCCACTTATTATTAAACCATGGTCGGGGGGTGCTTGGTTCACTTTTTTGCTCATAGCTTAAGAACCGCTCATCCGATCTTTATCATTTCTTCGGCAATTCGATACATTTTGCTAATTACTAACTATCTTTAGAAGGTACGAATCGTCTATCTTGAAAACTGTTAATGATATAACGTTTTTTTTAAATTGCGGGGGCGGGAGGGGGCGTGGCAAAAAATAAAAATAAACTTGATCTGCCTGCAAGTATAAGAAGCATTTGTCCCATACATGTCAAACCTTTATTGCGATTCGTTGCTTCTTTAAAGTTGATGGTATTTCGTCATGGCATAAACGGTTATAACAACCGTGCTATTTTAAATTAGAGGGACTGCTATCCTTGTAATGTGGTAATTACCTTTTGCTGTGTTATCAATTATTTTTTTATGTAATTACGCCACACATTGCTTGTCCCAGAAGCTGCGATTAAAGAATATTCGGTGTTAGGTCTCTAGTATGGAACTCGTTTGAATTTTGCATAGTGTTCTATCCGATCATAGTCACAATTTCTTTGCTCTAATTTACTTAAGTCACATAAAACCTTATTTCTAAAAACATCCAAATTTGCACCGAACGCGTAGCTGAATTTCCTAGGTCTGTGTATATTGGTCTTGGTCTCTTTAAATCATTCTCTTAACCTTATCCAAGACAAAGTGATTGTTTTAGTGACCTTTTTGATTGAAAATCATAGAACTTTTTAAGCAGGCTCTAGGTCATTTAAGGCAGAGACAGCTGATGATTGAATTGGTTTTCATGAAAAAGCGTTATACTGTCAACCAGCGTCCTTTGTGGTGTTGTGCGTGTCTTGTTTTAGACAAGTTTTGAACAATATCCAAAACTTAAATGACCTAGAGCCTGCTTAAAAAGTTCTATGATTTTTATCCAAGACAGTAATTCCGGAATTTATCTCAAGTAGTTCTTAATTTTCTTTACCAGTTTCTTGAACCAAAACAAAAAGAGCAAAACAAATATAATTTTAATCTAAAACGCCAATTTGTGGAAACTTTCAAGCTTCGACTGTTGCTAAATCTATTTGTCCAGTAATTAAAAAGCATAAGACCAGCAAATGAAATGCACCAACTGTTGGACTAAGTTTTATTTGGACATTTTTCTATTTATTTTTCACAAAACTTTGTTTTTTTTTTTTTTTGTGCGCCAAAAGAAAAACAAAAACAAACAAAAAAGAGGCGCCGCGTCGCCGCACTTAATTAAATTAGAAGGCCTCCCCCGCCACAACACCAAGGAGCACAGTGGCACCAAAACGATGCGAAAAGTCAACAAAGAAAACGGCGCGCCGGAAATCAGGAAAAAAAACTAATGCCAAAAAGTTTTTTTGTACGCGACGCCGGAAGAAGATGTGTTCACTCTGGCATGAAATGGTCGACGAATTTCGAAGTTGTGTGTGTGTGTGTGTGTGTAGGGGGCGTGTCAGGCGGCAAAGTTTACCAACTTAATTAGAGGCTTGATTACGTTAAAATGAAACGCAGGGACGGTCAGCACTTTGACATTTTAAAGCATGTCCTCTCTCTCCTGTTTTCCGCTCTGTGCGCCCGAGTCGCCTGTCTCCTCTTATCAGCTTATGGCTCCCATTTGGTTAGCAGCCCTTTAACTGCTGGCCATTTATCGTAGATTTGATTTATGGCGCAATTAAAAATCCAGTGGGCGGGACATTGGGGCAGCCGAAACTCACACGCTGGTGCAGCGCGTATCGATGGCAAAATTTATGGCAATGTATTTTTTTTCCCCCCAAACCAAATTTAAATAGAACTTTCCGCTTGCTTCAAAAAATGTGACAAAACGGAGATGAGGAAAAAAATAAAGTTGGGGAAAAGAGAAAATCACACGTTGAAACTGCAGCGCCATGTTGGCTGGCTGAATAGCGAGAGCTGATTGAGGATAAGGTCTTCTATTTACAATAGCTCCAGCTGGTTTGTCTTCAAGCCGGTTTTTATCTGTCTGTTTGTCTCGTCTATGTCAGCCTGCGATGTGACCATAATTTGATATATTAGAAATACCTTAACACTAAAATTTCGATCTATTTTTAGATCTTGACGGACATTTTCTAATATTAACATAACAATGTATTTGCACTGAATAGCGACCTGGAGGTACCAGAACAATTTTTCTTTTCCAATTTTTATCGAAAATAATTTTTTTTAAATATATTCTAAACCAAAGAAATAAAAAGTTTTTGATGTGAAACATCTTTAATTTCGGTACGGAAGATTTTAGTAGGAGTAAAATTCGATTTGGGCGTCACGTGACGCTGTCCCGGAACACTCGCAACCATAAGATGGTTTGCAGAGGGTGGGCGGGTGAAAAGAGGAAGAAATATGAGGGAAGAGATGTTAAAGAGGGGCATTAAAGGAGGAGCTATAAGTCATTTAACAGTGACTTGACAGTGACGATAGTGACTTGATAGTGACTTGATAGTGACTTGACAGTGACTCAACGGTGTCTAAACTGTGACTTGACACTAAACAGAGAATTAGTAGTGGCCAAACAGTGACTTAACAGTGACCTGATAGTGACTTTACAGTGATTTGATAGTAACTAAACAGTGACTTAATAGTGACTAAACAGGGACTTGACAGTGATTAAAGAGTGACTGAACAGTGACTAAATAGTGACCAAGAAGTGACTTGATGGTGACTTGACAGTAACTACACAGTGTCTAAACAGTGACTTGACACTAAACAGAGACTTATTAGTGACCAAACAGTGACTTGACAGTGTCTAAACTGTGACTTGACACTAAACAGAGAATTAGTAGTGGCCAAACAGTGACTTAACAGTGACTTGATAGTGACTTTACAGTGATTTGATAGTGCCTAAGCTGTGACTTAATAGTGACTTAACAGTGACTTGGCAGTGACTTTACAGTGTTATGATAGTGACTAAGCTGTGTCTTAATAGTGACTAAACAGGGACTTGACATTGATTAAAGAGTGACTGAACAGTGACTAAATAGTGACCAAAAAATGACTTGATGGTGACTTGACAGTAATTTGAAAGTGCCTAAACAGAGACTAAATAGTGACTTGACAGTGACTAAACAGTGACTTGATAAATAGTGACCAAGAAGTGACTTGACATGGCAGTGATTAAACAGTGACTAAGCAGTGACTTGATAGTGACTAAATAGTGACTTGTCAGTGATTTGATAAATAGGGAACAAGAAGTGACTCGAAATTGACTTGGCAGTGACTTAACAGAAAAGAAAATAGCACTCAGAAGCTAGTGATATTGTTGTTGGTATTTCTACTTCCTGTAAGTTTTCCCTTTATAAAAATGTTGCTGATTTATATACCATTAAGAGACCTTGAAATTTTGGCCATAAATTTAGCATCATGTTTCACATCAAAGCCTCGTGAGTGTTAACTTCACTCACACCTTTTTTTGGTTTTGATATGGAAAAATTGATATTTTTTTCATCAATATGAACTTTTTTTCTCTGGGATTTTCTTTTTAAAGAAATCAAGACTAAAGAACTAAATCGAGTTGTTCAGTCAACAAATAGAAGTCGTAGAAATTTATATTTGAATGGATGGCAGAATCTGCAATCAAAGACTTAAAAAAATCATTTGTCAAACAACAACAACCACAAGTTGTGTATTTACTCTACTTTTCCAACCAACTAGATCTCTCCTCGCTGTCAACTGCGTTTTTGAAAACCGCCTTAACTCTTTTTGCCTGTTTGCCAACCAACTGCCAGCTGTTTGCCTGCACTTTGAGTTATGTATTGTTGGGCTTTGCCACTTTGGACTTGTGTCAAATATACACACACACAGACACAGAACCACACACATATCTAAAAGGCATAGAGTAGGTAGCTGTGTATATATGTAATATATTTTAAAGGCCATTTCCTAGTCAAGAGTCATGGCAGTGCAACATGTTGCCCAGGACCATGAAATGTAAATAAATTTCGTATGCGGCCTGCCATGTCGTAAAACATGAGGTTAATGTGGTAAACGATGGCGAGACGACGGTCCAAAATGGGGAAGGGAAGTGGACAACACATATTGTTGCCTAAGCAAACTATTAAGGATAGTAAACGGCATTTAATGGGGTTTATTCGAAAGTTGGCAGAGCAGTCGGATATGCAGACGCATATTTCATGCCCAAGTTTTGTTGCATGCACAGCTTTTGCAGTGAATGATTGGCAAGGGCAAGTATTTCCCACATTTGAATATTGTTTTCCAAAAAAAAAATCATTAAGGAAAAGTTTGAAAAATAAATAAAAATATTTTTATTAACAAAACATGAGTAAAACAACATAGAAGGTGTTTTTATTCCATAACTAGCCATCAGTTTATGTAGAGTTTTCAGCTTAGAAGTTTAATTCAAAACAATTTCGATATCGCAAAAAATATAATCTCAATTTGTATAAAAATCAGATGATAAACAGCGGAGTTGAAAAAAAACGTTGCACAGTTCTTAGCTTTAATAAAACTTGAACATTAGACTCGACCACGACCTAAAGCAGGGCTGCTAAACGGTTTTGAGTTGAACCGCTCCGGAGTCGGAGTCTTCGTCATTTTTGGGAAGCACGAACAAGTTTTTCTTTCCGAACCTGAACCCGAACTGAAGTAAAAAAAAATCGGGAAGGGTTCGGTTCAAAAATATGTTTCTACAATTTTTTTTAGTATTTACAAATATCCAATACACGTTAATGAACTCGTGCAGGTTTTTGTAAGTTTAAATATTTGTACAAATTTATAAAGTGCTTGGGAAACTGTACTAACATTTTAAATTCAATCCCATCTGAATCTTGGAATCCAAATATTTTTGACTTTGAACAAAAATATGTAGTTTGCAAATAAACGTATTGCTAAATTGTATAATCGTCAAAAGAAACTGATAAATAGCATAAGCATCAATGATTCTGTACCATGTTCATCTTTTTCTTTTCGGAATTTCAAGATTGTTTAAAATTTCTCATTTCTTGTATTCACTCTTCCTGAGGCACACAGAGCCAGAATTAATAAAAGTATACTGAAATACTCGAATATTATATGGAAAATATCAAGACTCTAAAATTTCACTTGCATCTGACAGATAAGCTGTTGGCTGACCATGATATTTAAGTAGGTTTTAGTTATTTATTAAGGTTAGCCTTAAGTTCTGCCGTCAGTTCATCATTAAGTCACATGTGTGCGAGCGCCCTTAGTGATTAAAATTTTGAAATAATTTCCAATTTATTGTTGTCCGAATGAGCCATATAACAAAATTACTCCCGAACCCCGGTTCGTACCTGAACCCGCTCTGTAAACCCAAACCCAAACATTTTAGGAGGCTTGAACCGCGAAATGAACCATTTCGATTAATAGGAGGTTGCAGCCCTGGTTAGAAGACATATACAGGATGAGTGGCTGTCGCAATTTAGGCCCGAGGAGACTCTTAACACTAGAGTTGGAAATTTTAGTTCATTTTATTGACCTAGTTCATTAGTTCATTTTTTCATGAACTATAGTTCATTTGAACTATAGTTCATTTTTTGAACTATAGTTCATTTTTTGAACTATAGTTCATTTTTTGAACTATAGTTCATTTGAACTATAGTTCATTTTTTGAACTATAGTTCATTTTTTGAACTATAGTTCATTTTTTGAACTATAGTTCATTTGAACTATAGTTAATTTTTTGAACTTTAGTTCATTTTTTGAACTATAGTTCATTTGAACTATAGTTCATTTTTTTAACTATAGTTCATTTTTTGAACTATAGTTCATTTGAACTATAGTTCATTTTTTTAACTATAGTTCATTTTTTGAACTATAGTTCATTTGAACTATAGTTAATTTTTTGAACTTTAGTTCATTTTTTGAACTATAGTTCATTTGAACTATAGTTAATTTTTTTTAACTATAGTTCATTTTTTGAACTATAGTTCATTTTTGAACTATAGTTCAATTTTTTAACTATTGCTCGTTTTCTTAACTATTGTTCATTATTTTAACTACTGAGGAAAATTTTAATACTGTTTGATACATAATACACAGTCGGCTTGGTTTCGATGGATTTGTTGAGTTTGCGTGCGCGTAAAATCAGGGCTTCGGTGCTTGCTCGCGCAGTTGCTCGGTCAGTTTGTTGAGATTAAACTGTTTTACTATCTACATAAATGTTAGCAGCGATTTCTTTATGTTGTTATAGGCAAAATGAAAAGCTACATCTTCATAGATGTCGCAGCCATGGATCACACATGTCGGGCCTGGGGAATCTTTACACAATCAGCGAGTCACCCTTAACCCGTGCCTCTTAGTAAATTCAAGTTAACATGTCAGCCAGTTGGGAAGCCGGCTCATTAATACCAATATCGTTGGCACGCTTTACCGAAATTTTCTCCTCGCGTACGACTACCTCTAAACAAGAGAGTGTTACCATTTGGTTGGACCACTTTAGGCAAGTTCTTCAATCGTTCACCATTAATGATGGGCAGCAGTGAGAGAACTACACGATTGGCACCATAGATCACTGGATAGACGGAAGAGCCACGAATGATGTGTCTTAAGCTGGGCATATAAGTCCATCAACTGCAGACCTGTCATCTCCTGAGTTTGGTTATGCGGTTTAAATTTGAAGGCTCCCTGTAATGTGTCAATGTCGTGGGTGCCCATGGCCACCAGGGTATATATTTTGGAGCAGCTTATCCTGCGGATCAATGAAACTTTAGCAGGACTCTTGGGTAAAGGACACATTGCGAAGCAAAGTGGCCACAGCATATGGAAGAATCTGAGCCGAGGAGGAGGCAACACTTAGCACCTGCTGCTGAGTTGGCTCGAAAATCTCATACTTTGGCTTTGAGAAATGAAAGTCTCGAAGTCCTGCTATATGTTATTTTTTAAATGTAAATAGTTTGTTAAATTTATAGAAAATCATTATTAAATGCAGGCCCACTAGATTTTCATATCTCATGTATCAGACAATGAGTAAACGCCTCTAAATTTGCTTCAGTGGTAAAAAAAAAATGAAATTCAAAATATGAACTATAGTTCAATTGAACTATAGTTCAAAATATGAACTATAGTTCAAAAAATAAACTATAGTTCAAATGAACTATAGTTCAAAATATGAACTATAGTTCAAAAAATGAACTATAGTTCAAATGAACTATAGTTCAAAATATGAACTATAGTTCAAAAAATGAACTATAGTTCAAAAACTGAGAAATACATAGTTCAAAATATGAACTATAGTTCAAAACCAAGACCTAGTTCATTAGTTCTTTTTAAAGACTAGTTCAATTGAACTAGTTCATCAAAATCGGCACAACTCTACTTAACACTTGAACATGACATTCGACTCAGCCCACACGTAGTTTTAAAAATCGTATGCACTAGACAATAAGTCATTTATAGCGTTAAATATTATTAGCCACACTGACGGGGATCGTCCGCAACAGGATAGCAGCAAAGACATCACTTGAGGGCATCCGATCTAACGTGCATTGTGTGGGCAACTACCCTTTAGACCAATGCAAGTTTTTTATACATATTTTACAAATACTGTTTAAGCTTTGAATAGAAATGTGAAGTGATTCTACACATTTTTGGGTCCTTCAAGCCAGGTCCTTCAAAAATTTTAAATTAAAAATCAAAATAACTTCTAACACAATTCGACAAAATCCAATTTTTTTTTAGAAAACCGACATAAGACCCTTTACTTACGATAAAATGGGCCAAAAATATGCTTTTTTTCGACTAAAAATAATTATTTTATTTTTAGTTAAAAATTAGCTCCCTTAAGCTTGCCCCTTTCTGACACCAACTTAAGTGTTATCCTCACATCCGCCTGGCTTTAATTCCAAATCTTGACTAAAGTATGCAACATTTGTTAAGGATTATTTGCGGTCTTGTCCTGAGATTTTCTCTCTTGACTTGAACCCTTTGTGGGTGGGAGCCCACCTAAGTCAATTCACGCAGCTAATTATTATAAACCGACAAATGGTTCTTTTTGCCTTTTCCCCAGGCTTATCTTTAGGCCGCCAAAAGCAGCCAGTCTCTGTGTATTTGATTAACACGCAGCGCGCGCGCACACACACACACACACAAAATTCAGTTAGAAATTAATTTGATTTCTCAACTCAAACTCGCCTAACATAAACTTCTAATTGGCAGCACATTCCGCATAGGGCAAAAGTTTTGTCCTGAAGCAGTGAAGACAGGGAGAGGAAAGGGAGAGGCGTTAAAAGTTTGACGTTTTGTGTGGCAAAAAAGTTATAATAGATTTTTTAGTTTTGGTTGCTCATTTTTTGTTCTGGCCATTCTCTTGACCAGCAAAACTATTCATTTGTAGCTTAAGAAGGGGCACGAAATTAGTTTCAAAACAATCTGGGGGATTACGAAAAAAAAAAATGGTTTTATGTGGATTATGTTCTCGATGCGGAATTTGCTTTTGGGATCATTTAGTTTTCAATGGGCTGTGTAAAATGAACTTTGAACTATGTTAGGGATAACAATTTGAAATGAAAGAAGTATCTGCTTGCTGCAAATTAACAAAGCATATTTTAACCCACAGAAATTTAGAATTTTATAAAGATACAAAAAACTATATTTTATCCCCAATGGCCTATAAATTCCATTTAATCCACGCCGCTGATGTAAACAATAAATTTTATTAACACATTCATTTAAAATTAACACATTTAGGCTATAAATGGCCAATAACTCTCTATCAAATTACAAATATTCCGCCAGAGACTACAATAAAATGTGCAAATATTGATATAAAATATGTAATAAAAACTTATATCCAAAAGTGTCAGACATTAAATTGCATTTCTATGCAAATTACATTAATTTTCAATTTTTATGTTGAATTAAATTCATTTTAAATTTTGTACAAAAAAATATCATGAAGGTAAACCAAATGAATTAAATGAAATGTCAATTGTCAGCAGGATAAATAATACTACTTAATAATGAACAAACAAACCGAACAGCACAATGGGATTAAATAACATAGAAATAATAAAAACAAGACAAAAGCGACATTGGCAGACGCTGTCAAATATGCTTGGCTGACTCTGACAGCAAGCTAAATAAATTGTTCTCGTTACACAATTTTTTGGTATTATGCGCGCCACTTGACTTGTAAATGGACGAGTCACCACAAAGGGATTCGAGTGTTGGACCCAGTTGACCCAGTTATGGCCCACATAACAGTCAACAAACAAATACATAAAAGGCGCACGCTAATGACACAGCTTCCACTTAAGTCAGAGCGCTGAAAAGTATGCTATGGCAAATATGCTGACATCAAAATTAAAGCGCAAAATGTTGACCACATAAAATGGCAATGGGTAGGAGTCAGCATGACGCCGCCCAGGAGAAAGTTTTCCTTATTTGTGGCCAAAAGAAAGTTTTCTTCTCGCCAGCGGAACTCCATCAGGAATGGGGATTACCCAAAATGGTGGAGACACCGCAGACAGAGAATTATGAGTTTGAGAGTGGAACGATTTATGCGAAAGTTGAACACATTCAACAGTGGGGATTAGGTTAGGGATTGAATAGAAACTAATAGAGCGGGCCAAAGATAATATCTTAAGGATAATGCCAAAAATTTACAGATGCGAACTTTAGTAGTAAATGTGTCAAAAATTTAAAATAATAAGAGAGTTTTATTAGGAAGTCGTTCGTTCATTTGATGTTGTTTTGAGCATAGCGATAGCTGCGCATGGAACAGTCCTACGCTTATTGCAACAAGTATGTTTTGATCGAAACCAACATCAAGTCTCTTCAGCGTATATTTTGATGTTTGAGGAATGACTGGAGTCTACGCCGTAAGTTGGTTTTGGGAACGTGTGCTTCAGTGAGTCAACTTTGGTCACATGAAAATTAAAGCTTAGCTTAGAAAACATTTTTTTTAAAGCCTTAAACATATTTTGTCCGAATATGTAATTTAAATGAAGGGGCAAGGGGTATCGCTTTTGGTCACAGCCTAAATTAAGACTTTTGAAATTTTCTAATTAGCAGTGACAGTTTTCTGGCATAAAAAGTTTTTAAAAAAACGGGGGGTTCTTGAAACAGCTGTACTGTAGACCAGCCTTCTCTGTGGTGATCTGAGTTCCTGTTTTAAAGTTATGTACAATCATAACATGACCTCAAGCCAGTTGAAACTTGATAGTTAGTTTTGGAAAGAAATTTTCAAAATACAAAAGGTTAAGTAATTTTTCTAATATTTAGGGTTTGTCCAGAAAGTAGTAGGACTGATTTTCTTCCGCAGCGCCCTACTGGATTCGGTAGAGGACGTTTCTTGGTAACGAATGAGCGGCTGGTCAGTCAAGACAGGCATTTTCGCGCGAGGTGTTTCTGTGAGTAGTTTAAGCCGAAAATGCAAAGCGATTAATTTCTGTGTGAAACTCTGTAAATCTGATCAAGCAGGCTTACCCAGATGTTGCTTTAGCAAAAAGTGGTGTGTTTCGGCGGCACAAGGCCTTTTTTGGGGGCCGGGTAGTGGTCGCCGAAGAAGACCGAGCTGGAAGACCTTCGACTTCGACAATCACCGACAATGTGGGTCGTGTGCGCAAAGTTTTGAACTCAGACTGTCGACTAAATATTCGTTTAATTTCCCAGATGTACAATTTATCAAAATCGGTGGTTCATGACATTGTAACGGAGCATTTGAACAACCCAATCTCACTAAAAATATATTTAACATAAATATTAAAAACAAATCTTTATAACTTCAATGTATTTTTTCATTTTTTATTCGGCCCTTTTTGGGGTTAATATTCTTGAAGTTTGTTTATTACACAAGCTAAATTTTAATAAAAATATATAAAAATTCATTTAAAAATTTAATACTAAAACAATTCATAAAGACAATAATTTTTTATTCGGATTCGCAACTACTTTCATCTGAACTGATGTATATACATAAAAGCGCATTCATTAAGTCCTCCATTGTGTTCATTCTTGATGTCTTACGTGTATGGTGTTCACGAAAATTCCGGTAATCTTTGTTCCGGGCTTCTAACGCTTCTTCCGACATTATTCCTATAGGAAGTGGTGTCACTTAAATTATATCAGCTCCATGTATTAGTATTTTATGGATGGAAGCCGGCATATAAAACCAAGGATATTCTGTGGTAAAAAGTTCTGCGGTGTGTAAGGCATAGTGCCTAAAAGATTCAGCATCAATTTTTAGTCCGCAAGCAATCGAGCGTAAAATTACACTAAATCTGCAAATTAGCTCTTCACTCACTCCGGTGATTTCGGCTGCTACTTTTGGTTCTTTGAAAACCTGGCTGTATTGCCGTTATTGGTGTTGCCGCAACCAGCCATTGGGATATCAGCAAGCAAAGACATTTTTCTTTTTAAGCCTTCTTGAACCAGTAACTTCCTCTCTTTTACAAAATCTTTATCGGCATTGCGAACTTGCTATTTTTTAATATATAGCCCATAAGATATATGTAGGATACATTCAAAGCACCGAATCCCAAATCGTCACGGATCCCTTTTGCAATTGTAATGGGACAATGCAAACTGCAAATAAGTATTCATCGCTTAGATTATTGTTTACGCAAAGTGTCGTAAGTGGGATATATATTCGCATTCCGTATGAGTGCTTGGTATAATTACCATCTAAAAGTAATGCCAAGGCCTCGTCTGCTGTATACGTAATCGGCAGGCATTCATTTGATCCAATGAGAGTTTTCATTTTTTTGGCTATATTTTCTTCATTAGCAGCCATTGAAACTAGTTGCGACGCACTTTGTTTACCAGCCTTGTATAAGCTGCTAGTTGTTGTAACTACAAACTCACTACAAGACGCTTCCTTAACAATTTCAGAAATTTTGTTCATTTTAGTTCTACTGTTGCATTCGTCGAACAGTTTTTTAGGTCTTCCTCGATAATCTTGCTTATCAACTATTATGAATTGTCCGTCTAACCACTCTTTATTTTTTTCCTCAAACTTGTGGAAGTTCTGATGGCTCGCTCTCCATCTCTCACCCAATTTCGCAACAAAATTTCAAATTTTTTTGGCTATTAGTTGTACCTCCATCTCATCATACATTTTGATATCAATTTTATTATCAAATATATAGCTTTCAACAGCTGAAAATTTTTTTGTTGGCATGGACTCGTTGCGCCAAAGCAGAAAAAGATCTCGCCTGAGCACCGACATTGCGCCTAAAAAATGTAATATCATGTAAAGTTGGTGGTGGCCGGGATTCATGTTGGACATTTCACAAACACAAGACAACATAGTAATTTAAAAAAAATATTCCAGCGCGAATCCCTACGAATCTCGGAAGTTCCGGTCCATGAAAGTCGTATGTTGGCTGGTTTCAAGTGGTTAGTGGTATAGTCAACTTTACCTAAATTTTTTTATACAACGATAAAGCACAGAATACAAACAAAAATTTTTTTTAGTTAATATATACCTCTAGCTATAAATAAAAACAATTTACTTCCACTTAATTGTCACAAAGGCAACTTTAGAAATAATTTGGCAATGCCATAAAAAGCGCGGGAAACCTCAGTGTTGCAATTGCTGAAACATATGTTGTGTTTAACAGCTCACAGCTGATTAACTAGGGCATGTCAAACAAAATAGAAACTATCGATAAGCTCAGTGGAATATTAGTAATTGATAAAGACATCATTGTGGAGCCAATAAATAATTTGAAAATTTTAATTAAATGGAGCTAGATCGGCCAATTCGCCCACTGTGCGACAGAGGGGATCCAAGCAGAATGCACCGCGGCTCTTAAGGCTATTCTGGAGAATGCCTTCCGTAATGCATTAAATGCTTGGAAATCGTATAGGCAGTGCTGCATCGACGAAGAAGATGACTATTTGGAAAGTTTTTTAAAAATTGCAACGATTGTTATATCACGGGACAATGCTGCTGTGTCTGTTTCAGCGCTTTGCAGGTTGACGCACAATGCGAGAGGTTTGAAACGAATACAGCTGTAACAGCAGCTCACTCAGGCTCTCTGTATGGCATTTTGAAGACTACTTTTCTTTGAAGAAATACCTGAATTATGCTTAAGAAAAGTTTTCGATAATATTTAATAATTTCCATATGTACCCGAGCTTCTAATACTCAATGCCAATTTGTGGCTTTTATTATGATATACCAAATTCCTAACCACATAACCTTGCCTGCTAATATTAGCGATTTTGGTCGTTTTTTTACGACTTCCATCAACCATTAAAAGATTTAATGTTTTTGGTTTTTTCATTGATTTCTGCACAATTATTCTATCAATAAAAACATTTTAATATTTTTTTTTCCTCTCTATGCTATGCTTTAAACTAGATTCAGGTTTTATTTAACCCACAAACATGACAACGTCGCAGCCCAACAAATAGGAAAAGGTAGCCAAAACAAATATTGCAGTCCCAAACACTGGCATTCAAGGTCTAAGCAGCTGCTGCATTTATTGTCGGGCAGAATGAATTGGGGGGAATAATTGCAGTGCCACTTTTCAGCTGATGCAGCAGTTTGGTATTTGAATTCGACCAAATATGCCAAGCAAAAAGGCAAAAAGCTGTCACACAAGAAAGTAAAAAATAAAAGCAGACAAATAAAAAAAGAGAAATGACTTTATCTCATGGTGGCCAGCCACATAGAATGAAGATTGCATAATCTTGCTCTAGCAATTAAAAGAAAATGCGGAAATGGTCAAACCAAACAAAAAAAAATCACAAAAAAAAATGCAAATTGTCGGTCAAATTTGAAAGGCCGCTTGGCTGCTGCAAGCCAAATGGAAAAAGATAAACATAAGAAAGATTGTTGCAATTGGCTAATTGTGCGGCGATTAGTTAAAACAAAATCGCACAACAGAAAAAATAAAAACAAACAAAAATTAGCGGCAATTAAAGCAAATTTGCAGGCAACTGATAAAACTGTTTGAAGTTTAGTAAAGTCGAAAAAATGTGAAAAAGGAAAGTGCACAGAATATGTGTCGGGAGTAAGTTAACCTTTTATCCTGACCACTTTCATTTACAATTTATGAAAGTTGCAGATGAAATTATATTTTAAATAACATGAATAACATTGAACAAAAAAACACCGACTTTCGCTCTTTTGCCAATTTTTTCTTTTTATTCCGTTGAAGCATAATTTGCATGCCCATGCAAATTGTGGAGGATTTTTTCCCCCCATTTTGTTATTTAATTGAGGCGATTGCCACAAAGTCTCTCCGGGTGGTAACTTCATCACAATGCGTATGAATTGTAAACCCGTTTACAATATTATGGTAATTATTTCAAATTACTTTTAATTGTGTGGAAGTATTAAATGGTGGAAAGGGGGAAGCCAAGAGTGGGGCATAAGTAATTTAATTTAGTCTAGTGTGACCAGACTTTATATCAAATTTCGCAACAATAATTACCAAGCTAAGTTTTGTTTTAAAAAAATTTTTGGCCACTTTCCCACATGCTACACTCAAGAGAATTTGTATTGTAGATAGTAAATGGGATTGCTACCAAGGCTGCAAACCTTAAAAATTTTGCAGAAGGTTCGGTCCGGGGGTTCGAACCTGTTGTAAAGTCCTAGGTTCGGTTCATGGAAAGGTTCCTAAGACCCTTGAACCGAAGGTTTTGATTCGAACCTCGGTTCGCTGGAACATAAAGGAATAGTTCCGATTTATTAACACTTATTTTTAAAAATAATATTCTTTTTATCTATTAGCCCCTTATCTTCTTCTTCTTTATTGGCCCGATGCTTGCATCACAACCGTTTGACGGTCTCGGCCGCTGCAACTAATGTCCGCCAGTCGCTTCTGCTCCGTGCGAGCTGGCACCAGTTTTTCACGCCAAGCTTAGAAATGTCTTTCCGCACCTGGTCGTCCCACCTTGCCTTGTCCCAGTTCTTTCGCATTCCTCTTGTAGACCATTTTTGCTGGAGCTTGATCATCCATTCGGGTAACATGTCCCAGCCAGCGCAGCCGCTGTTGCTTTATGCGCTTGACCAGACTAGTATCCCCATAGAGCTTATACAGTTCGTCATTCCTTCGGATGCGAAAGTCCTCGCCAACTTTCAAAGGTCCATAAATCCTGCGAAAACGCCAATCGCCGCCTCATCCGCTGATGATATTGCCCATGCTTCTGCGCCGTATTGCAGGACTGGGATGATAAGCGACTTATATAGCGCTCTTTTTGTTCTTCGCTTGAGGTTTCTGCTCTTGAGCTCCCTACTTAGCCCGTAATAGCATCGGTTTGCGAGCGTGATTCTTCTTCGAATTTCCAGGCTGATGTTGTTGTCGCCGGTTATCATCGTTCCAAGGTAGACAAAGTCCTCTACAACTTTAAAGTTGTACTCTCCCATTGCAACAGATTGCCCAATTTGTGTGTACTTCTGTTTCGAGGACACTAGGTACTTCGTCTTGTCCTCGTTTAACGCTAAACCCATTAGATCAGACTGCTTCTCAATCTCTGAAAACGCCTTGCTTACTGCCTGTTCGGTTTTGCCGATAATGTCAATATCATCGGCATATGCGAGTAGCATTACATCTTTATTAAAGATGGTGCCCGATCTGTTGGCATTTGGGCACTGGCGCAGTATATACTCCATCAGCAGATTAAAGAAGTCACACGATAAGGTGTCACCCTGCCT
Organism: Lordiphosa clarofinis; assembly: GCA_018904275.1. NCBI lineage: Eukaryota > Metazoa > Arthropoda > Insecta > Diptera > Drosophilidae > Lordiphosa > Lordiphosa clarofinis. The sequence goes on from JAEIGQ010000001.1 coordinate 6,784,511, forward strand.
AAATCCTCTTTTGGTATCAAAAGGCTCAGAGAGGTTCGTTCCTATTTTGACGGAGCTTTGAGTGCTACTCAACGTCATCATGCAAAGTCGAACGTACTTTGCTGGAATACCTAAAGTAGACAGGGCTTCGAAAAACCTTGACCTTATCGGCGTGTCGAAAGCGGCTTTGTAATCGATAAAAAGATGGTGATTTTCGATGTTTCTCTCATAGGTCTTCTCCAGGATTTGGCGCAATGTGAATATCTGGTCTGTGGTGGACTTACCAGGTCTAAAGCCACACTGATAAGGTCCAATCAGTGTATCTACAAGCGGCTTTAGACGTTCACAAATAATGCGGGACAGAACCTTATATGCGATGGGGAGGAGACTGATCCCGCGCTAGTTGGCGCAAACTGCAGGGTCTCCTTTTTTAAAGATTGGACAGAGAACACTTAGATTCCAATCGTCAGGCATGCTTTCATCAACCCATATACGGCACTGAAGTTGGTGCATGCACCTTACCAATTCTTCACCTCCAGCCTTGAACAATTCAGCGGGCAGCTCATCAGCGCCTGGCGACTTGTTGTTCTTTAGCCTTCTTATGGCTAAACAGACTTCCTGTTGGGTCGGCGGGTCTATCTCTATGTTGTCGATTGGTGGCATCGTTACTTCTCTAAAGGCGGCATCATGTTCGTCATCGCCTCCCAGTAGGTTGGAAAAGTAACTTCTCCATTTGTTAAGCGCCACTTGCGGATCTGTGACCAGATTCCCCTGCTCGTCTTTGCATTGTGCGACTCTGGGCTTGAAACCTTCTGTTAATTGCTTAATCTTTTGGTAAAATTTTCGAGTCTCACTCATGCCGAATAACATCTCGACTTCCTCGCGCATGCGCCTTTCCTGCTCAAACTTTTTTCTTCTAAAAAGGCGTTTCTCCTCTTTCCTTTTCTCCAGGTATCGCTCTTTAGCAGCCCGCGTTACTCTCGACTGCAGAGTTCTCCTGTAGGCAGCGTTTTTCTCTGCAGTAGCGCGTCGGCACTCCTCGTCGTAACAAGACCGCTTTCGAGGGGGCTCGGAGTAACCGAGTATCTCCTTGGCAGCTGTACTCATGGAGTGCGATATACGCTGCCACTGTTCGCATATATCGAAAGGGAATGGGGAGGTTTCCCTAAGCAGTTGGGCGAGTTTAGCTGTGTAGGCTTCAGAGGTCCCTTGTGATTGCAGCTTTTCGACGTTTAGCTTTCGACGTGTGCTAGAGCGTGAGGCATGTGCCACACTGAGCCGCGTGCGTACCTTGGCTGCAACCAGGTAATGATCCGAGTCTATGTTGGCTCCTCGAATCGCACGCACGTCTAGTACACTCGATGAATGTCTTCCGTCGATCACAACGTGATCAATCTGATTTCGTGTTCGTTGACCAGGGGACTTCCAGGTCGCCTTATGGATGTCGAGGTGTTCAAATCTGGTACTACTTATGACCATGTTCCGGCCCGCAGCGAAGTCTATTAGCCTCTCTCCGTTACCGGAGGTTGTTTCATGAAGGCTAAATCGTCCGACTGTCGATCCAAAAACTCCTTCTCTCCCGACTTTCGCGTTAAAATCGCCTAGCACGATCTTTATGTCGTGATCGGGGCAGCGCTCGTATAGTTGTTCCAGGCGCTCATAGAGCCCCTTATTACTTGCATAATATCTTATTATTTTAATTTCTTAAAAGTTTGCCGTTTCCATTGATTGACAAATTATTTCTGATGACAATTTCTGATTCCAGAGTCTAGAGAGTACTTTTTAAAAAAATACCAAACTCGTTCGAGGGGAATGCGAAATCGTGTGAAAGAAATGATATCATTTTCTACATTTTTTTGGTGGAATAGCCTGCCTACATAATGTAATTTTAGTTGTAAAATTCATCAGCTGATTTTGCTTCGCGTGTGTGTGTTAGGCCACTCGAGAGAGCGCTCATGTAGCACATGTTGTTGCAAAAGAGAGCAGTATGATGACGCCGCACAGTGGGGCGAAAAGGCCAAAATCGCGCCATAATTAAGCGGAGCCTTGTAGCAAAAAACTGTTGATGCCATCTTTTTAAGAGGATAAAAGTATTGAATAAAAAGTAAAAAGTTCGAAATATTTAGTGGAACATTTTTTTAAGAATTAAAAATAAAAAATTTTTTAATTGTTTCTGCGAAATAAATTTTTGTTTCGAAACATAGGAAGCTAAAAACTGGCCATTACGATTCTTTTCTAATATTATTAACTTGAAATTATTTTTTCGCAGTCGAAAGAGTCTATCCTATAGTTTTCGTTGGTAAACTTTTTAGATTTTAAAGATAACTATAATAAAAAACAACATAACCAATTTCGTTTATATTCAACAATTTTCTTTATTCTTCATCGCTACTTTCACTTGAATTAGAGTACTCCTCTTGAACTTCAGGTACATTTTCTAACAGATCTAAAGCTGATTTTGGCATTTGATTTATTTTTTTTTCTGTCTCTTGAAATGCATCGATACTAGAGGATCCGAAGTAATGAACATTCTATTCAGAACATCGAGGTTGCACTTTTCCCGACTGAATTTTCTCGAAAAATGTTCTCTGTAAAGCTTGAAATCTTTGTTTCGTCCTTCCTGGGCCACCTCGGTTAATTAATTATTTCCGGGCCATGAATAAAAAATTTATGCAAAGTCGGCGTCATATTGTACCAAGGGTACAAGTTTACGAAATGCCAACCAGTTTCCAAGGCATAATTTTTAAATTTTTCTATATTAATATCATAGTTGCAAGAAACAGCTATTAATATAGTGTGCATTCTTTTAAGCAAATCGATGTCTATCTCAGTTATCTCTGCAGTCAGTTCTGCGATTTGTTACCATCGTTACTACCTTCAAATTCAGGTTTCGGAAGATCAATAAGTAAGCCAAATTTTTCCTTGAATTCGTTCTGAATCCGATTTTTTGTCTGGCCAACAATTTCTTTGTCCTCTGCCGATCTGGCTTGCCACCTTCTTATAGGCATTTCACGTCAGGCAATAACATTACTTAATTAAACACTGCCTGCTTTATTTTAAATGGTAGTTTATAGAAAAGAATTTTGAAATTTAATCTGCTCCCATATATCAAGAAAGTAAACAAACAAAACAGGTGTTAGAACAGCTGATTAATGACATTCAACATGCGCGCGAATGTTCCAGGGCTGGCAATATTTGAATATTGTGAATGACTTCACTTACTAAAATTCAATTTTCTCAGAAAAGGCAAAAAAGGGCACGCTAACTTTTTCAGGAAATAAAGTTTAATATTGAAACTTTTTTTTAAAATTTATTTCAAAGAGCGATCGCGCGCGGGCGGTTACTTTATGTCCAACAATAAGCAAAAAAATGTAGTTTTTTGGACCTTTTTCCAAAAATTAAAAAAAAATATTAAATTTTTTTTTTATGAAAATTTTATTTATACTAATGAACTAAGAATAGTCAAAAGTAATACTTCCAATCGCCACATATCCGCATAAAAGTTTCATATTCATGAAAAACGATTGCGAACATACAATTAAATGCCCTATTTTATGAATTCCTTGAAATCGAGTTCGAAAGGTGAACTTTAAATGAGTGTTGTGGGAGAACCAAATATCCTAGACTATTTTTCTTTTTTGATTATTACGCAAAATTTAATCATCTTTCAAGTTGCATTTAAGCTTTCTTCAATATCAAAAAATAGAGGCAAGATAACTTCGGCTCGACCGAAGTTTATATACCCTTGGAGCTTGATATGTGCCTGACAGTTTGTATGGCAGTTATACTATATAGTGGTCCGATTTCGAAAAATTTTGGTGAAATGATGTAAAATCATTGAAAACTTATTAATACGGGCGGTGGGAGCGATAACATTGAAAACAAAAAAGTTTTTCTCACTAAGACTTTTTTTCAGACCTAACTTTTGTATGGCAGCTATACTATATAGTTGTCCGATTTCGACAAGGCTTGGTGAAATTATGTGAAATCATTAAAAACTTATAAATACCAGCGTTGGGAGCGATACCATTAAAAACAAAAAAGTTTTTCTCACTAAGACTAGTTTTTCAACTGATCGTTCCTATGGCAGCTATATGCTATAGTCATCCGATCCGGCCGGTTCCGACAAATGTGCAGCGTATTTGTACCAAAAGACTTCGTGCAAAGTTTGGTTACGATAGCTTTAAAACTGACGGAGGAGATAGCATAGAAACAGACGGACGGACAGACGGACAGACGGACAGACGGACAGACGGACAGACGGACATGGCTATATCAACTCAGCTCGGCATGCTGATCAAGAATATATATACTTTATGTGGTCGGAGATGCTTCCTTCTATGCGTTACAAACATCCGGACAATTTTAATATACCCTCTCCAAGGGTATAAAAAAAAAAAAATCAATTTTGGCGCGGAATTTGCTCTAGTCGCCCCAACGTGCGCCGCAGCCGTAGATCGGCGTTGTATACACAGTTAATAAAACCGTGCCGAATTCTGGTTTAAGTAAATAAGCATTATATCTTTTAGAAGCTGTTTATCTATACTAGCAACAAGGCAATTTTTTCCACAATCTTAAAACCCTTCTCAATGTGTAGGATGTTGTCTTGAACAATTTTCAAATGAATCTGTAACATATTTGATATTTGTTCATTGCTTTATATTGCTTTCATAAACTGCTCTTCCTTGTAATAAAAATTCATCCAAGCTTACTTCAAAACGCAATCGGTAATACTAAAATCTCTAGATATTTTCAATATTTCCCTAAGTGTTTCGTTGGAAAACTACTTAATTTTGTGAACCGAACCTAATTTTTCCAAAAAGTGGTCTAGTTCGGTTCATGGCTCGGTTCGGCAGACCCAAAAAACCCGAACCGAACTGGTTCTAAGGGGTTCGATTCCAGACCGGTTTGCAGCCTTGATAACAACCTCGATTTTTGGAGTTTCTGCCAGTCAGTTCTTTTTATACCCTGCAACCATTAAAAATGGGTAAAAGGTAAACAGCCAGAAGGAAGCACCTCTGACCATAACCAGATGAAGTTTATCTTTAAATTTGGCAAATTTCCCCTTCTTCTCCTTGTAACTGCGAAAAACTGTCAGAACCACATTACTTGGTACAGGGTATTTTGCAGTCGAGGCACTCGACTGCAACATTCTTATTTGATTCTATAGTAACGAGCAAGTGCAACTTCTGGTTCTTAAGTAATTTGCCTTCAATTGTTCGAAGATGGTTTGAAAGTACAAGAAGAGCGACGTAATATTAAATGACATCAATAAAGCACAAACGAATGTAAGAATGTGATGAAATGAAAAAAATATATTTTCCCCCATATAAACATTATCCTTAGTTGGGCTATAGAAATTTTTCTTAGCTGCGTTTTTAAAAAACAAAGATATTTCGTGTCGTGTCCGGCACGCACCCATCTCGCACCCACCAAGCAATTAAATAAAATAGATAAGCGCATTGGTAAATTACTGTTATTTATTTATTTGCTAAAACCATTTTGGCTGCAAATCGAAACCTAAAATAATTCTGACATGTCACAATATTGGGACAGCAGCCGACAAAAAAAAAACACATATTTTCAAAACCAGAAAATCGTAATGACATGCATAATACCAGCATTTACTGATTAATTGATAAGGCCCCCAAAAACAAAACAAATTACAGGGGCGACATTTGCCGCTACAAAGCTACCCAATTAAAATTATATGCATATGTAATGGGACAACAAAATCACGAAAAATAAAATAAACTTGTTGTGCATCTCATGAATGAGCTTGTGTGGTAGGGCCAAAAAACAGAAGCGGCAACCACAGCAGCAGCAGTGAGCATCTTCAAGGGCAAGAAACTGGTTTCCCATGCGTTTATTGGAGTTGTTGGAGCATGGGGAGTAGGTGTCAAAGGCACCGCATGAGTCAGAGTCTGTGGATGGATCGAGAGACCCTCCATGGCACCAAGGTCAAGGTGCATCTCACGAGTTGACAAATTGAGTTAATTTAAATATTTGGAGTAGGAAAATGTCTAGATATTTGCATATCACGGAAGTGGAGCATAAACATTTATTTTAATAGTAATTGACATCCGTAAGGGAATGAGTTATTCGAGTGATCGATTGTACGTGATTCGATGGTGGTTAAAAAAAAATAACTTAACTGGGCTTAGAATTAAAATAGTTGAATTTCCTAATCATTACTGAATCCAGTAAAAGCGTAGATAAATAAAAGACGGTCGGTACAAAAATTTTGTCTGTTTTATTAGCCGCTTCAGTTAATCCTTCATCCGTCGACGTAAAACGGAAGAAGCCGTTAATAGCAGATGTTCTCGAGGTATTAATTTCTACCATTGCGAGGCATCCATAAACTGAAGCGGTATAGACAGTATTGAGCACTTATCAGCCCGCATCCCACCCCTAATCAGTCACGACAGTCTCTTTTATAGATATAGAGTTAACTGAACATTTACTATTCCTCCATCAATCGAACGGACCAAGTACAAACTCTGACTGACTGAAGCGTTAGGGGTGGACAAAAAGTCAACACGAGATAACGATGCTTCGTGTGGTCAGAGCCGCCGCTGTAATCCTCCCCATACTCTCCACGCAGAGAGCTCTAAAACTTGACTGTGTCTCTCTTTCTAACATACAATGAAGTATGACTTCGGCAAGCATTCAGAAAGTAAGTTCGCGCCGCCGCACAGTGGTTGCTGTCATAGGCCAAAAATCAAAAAATGAATGTTAAAATTTTCAAACCGTAACTGCCTTAATTAACAGCTAATTGGTCAAGCTTCACAGTGGCATACTTATTTTGCTTTGATTATAACGGTGCTTTCATAAAATACCATCGAAAGTGTGACCTTTTCTTCATCTGTCTTGTACAGTGCACTCCACTCGCTGCCACATGCTAATTTTGTTAAATAAAATTTTTGCATAAAAGCTATATTAAGTCAAGTTGTTTAAAATGGACATTGTTCATAAAGGTATTGACTTAACTTCTACAATTCAACTTAAAGAAAGTTCGTGTTTAATTTTGTGTAAATCGTTGTTTTAGATTAGTATATTTTTGTGATTGTTATACTCTGTACCGAAGGTACATAGAGTATATTAAGTTTGTGCAAAAGTATGTAACAGGGAGAAGGAATCATTTCCGACTATATAAAGTATATATATTCTTGATCAGCATCAACAGCCGAGTCGATATAGCCATGTCCGTCTGTCCGTCTGTCCGTCTGTCCGTCCGTCCGTCCGTCCGTCCGTATGAACAAACAGATCTCGAAGATGGTAAGAGATAGAGGTTTGACATGTATGGGACAAATGTTTCTTATAGCTGCAGGCAGATCAAGTTTATTTTCAATTTTTGCCACGCCCCCTTCCGCCCCCGCAATTCGGAAAAAACGTTATATCTCCTACAGTTTTAAAGATAGACGTTTCGTACCTTCTAGAGATAGTTAGTAATTAGCAATATGTATCGATTTGCCGAAGGAATGATAAAGATCGGATCAGCGGTTCTAAAGTTATGAGCAAAAAAGTACATCGCCCTCCCCCACCCCCTCCCACCCATTCACAACTAACACCACACAATCTTAGAAAGAGAGAGCGAGCGAGAGAGAGAGTAAGAGAGAGACTTTGAGATGAGCGCAGCACCAGCATTGCATTCAGCTTCTACTCCAGGTACAGAGTATGTTATAGTCGGGCTTGACCGACTTTCTCACTTGTTTTTGGTTCGAGTGTCAAATGTTTAGTTAATGTTTTAAGTGTGTCGCCCTCCTCAGCCCTCACAATACTTTATGACATATTGTTTCTTAATACTTGAAGATTTTAAAAATATAAAGTTTTCTTGCTACCATCCGCTCATGCGCGTGTACTAATTTGTAACGTAATGCATGTTTTTTTTCTCAATTTTGTATTTGCGTGACGGACAATGGCGTTGCCAGGGGGGGGCGGCGGTTCACGGAGGTAGTGATGGGGGGTCATGGGGGGTCAGTGGGTAGTTGCCCCCCTACATCATAGATGAAGGGCCCTGAACGCCGTGTTAACCTTACATAACCAGCTTTAGGTTTTTGGAGCTGTTTTGGAAAAACTGCAGTTGTTTTTACATTAAACACACATGGTGGTGGTTCAGAACTTCTAGTCATAGATCTTCTGGACCTAATGGGGGCGTATGTGGTCAGGGAAAGCTTCTGATCGGTTCAACTTGGCGAACCCAGAGTGATCCTGGCTTACTACGTCTCAAGTCGACTCACACCTCCCCGTGGTGACCACCGGAAGCAGTAGCAATGCACCCGCATTCGCTGCTGACTAACGTGAGCGGCGTCCCCCCCCTTCCCTACAGGGTATAATATATAGGGTTAGTGCGTCGGGTTTGGTACCCACCACCGTAAAAAAATCTCCACCAATGAAAACTGCGACAACAATGCCTCGGATACGGACCCCCCCTGACGACGACCCACGCAAACGTTTTAAGGACCACGATTTGAGAATATGCACCTGGAATGTCCGCACCCTCAACAGAGATGGTGATGATATCGCCTTGGTGAAAGTCCTCAAAAAATATTCATCGGACGTTACCGCACTCCAGGAAATGCGATGGATTGGACATGGGAGCAAGAAAATAACGCTACCAAAAGAGAAGACAGAAGAGAAACCACCACCCCCCTGGGAGATACACTACAGCGGGCATGTCTCCAAGCACGAGTTTGGGTGCGGCTTTGCAGTGAGTGATAGACTGCGTCGCTCTGTCATCAGCTTCACACCAGTTGATGAACGGCTAGCCGCGCTCAGACTTAAGGCAAAATATTTTAATATTAGCCTTATCTGTGCTCACGCGCCAACAGAAGACAAGGACGGCACGATAAAAGATGAATTCTATGAGCGCCTGGAACAACTATACGAGCGCTGCCCCGACCACGACATAAAGATCGTGCTAGGCGATTTTAACGCAAAAGTCGGGAGAGAAGGAGTTTTTGGATCGACAGTCGGACGATTCAGCCTTCATGAAACAACCTCCGGTAACGGAGAGAGGTTAATAGACTTCGCTGCGGGCCGGAACATGGTCATAAGTAGTACCAGATTTGAACACCTCGACATCCATAAGGCGACCTGGAAGTCCCCTGGTCAACGAACACGAAATCAGATTGATCACGTTGTGATCGACGGAAGGCATTCATCGAGTGTACTAGACGTGCGTGCGATTCGAGGAGCCAACATAGACTCGGATCATTACCTGGTTGCAGCCAAGGTACGCACGCGGCTCAGTGTGGCACATGCCTCACGCTCTGGCACACGTCGAAAGCTAAACGTCGAGAAGCTGCAATCACAAGGGACCTCTGAAGCCTACTCAGCTAAACTCGCCCAACTGCTCAGGGAAACCTCCCCATTCCCTTCCGATATATGCGAACAGTGGCAGCGTATATCGCACTCCATGAGTACGGCTGCCAAGGAGATACTCGGTTACTCCGAGCCCCCTCGAAAGCGGTCTTGTTACGACGAGGAGTGCCGACGCGCGACTGCAGAGAAAAACGCTGCCTACAGGAGAACTCTGCAGTCGAGAGTAACGCGGGCTGCTAAAGAGCGATACCTGGAGAAAAAGAAAGAGGAGAAACGCCTTTTTAGAAGAAAAAAGTTGGAGCAGGAAAGGCGAATGCGCGAGGAAGTCGAGATGTTATTCGGCATGAGTGAGACTCGAAAATTTTACCAAAAGATTAAGCAGTTAACAGAAGGTTTCAAGCCCAGAGTCGCACAATGCAAAGACGAACAGGGGAATCTGGTCACAGATCCGCAAGTGGCGCTTAACAAATGGAGAAGTTACTTTTCCAACCTACTGGGAGGCGATGACGAACATGATGCCGCCTTTAGAGAAGTAACGATGCCACCAATCGACAACATAGAGATAGACCCGCCGACCCAACAGGAAGTCTGTTTAGCCATAAGAAGGCTAAAGAACAACAAGTCGCCAGGCGCTGATGAGCTGCCCGCTGAATTGTTCAAGGCTGGAGGCGAAGAATTGGTAAGGTGCATGCACCAACTTCTGTGCCGTATATGGGTTGATGAAAGCATGCCTGACGATTGGAATCTAAGTGTTCTCTGTCCAATCTTTAAAAAAGGAGACCCTGCAGTTTGCGCCAACTAGCGCGGGATCAGTCTCCTCCCATCGCATATAAGGTTCTGTCCCGCATTATTTGTGAACGTCTAAAGCCGCTTGTTGATACACTGATTGGACCTTATCAGTGTGGCTTTAGACCTGGTAAATCCACCACAGACCAGATATTCACATTGCGCCAAATCCTGGAGAAGACCTATGAGAGAAACATCGAAAATCACCATCTTTTTATCGATTACAAAGCCGCTTTCGACACGCCGATAAGGTCAAGGTTTTTCGAAGCCCTGTCTACTTTAGGTATTCCAGCAAAGTACGTTCGACTTTGCATGATGACGTTGAGAAGCACTCAAAGCTCCGTCAAAATAGGAACGAACCTCTCCGAGCCTTTTGATACCAAAAGAGGTTTTAGGCAGGGTGACACCTTATCGTGTGACTTCTTTAATCTGCTGATGGAGTATATACTGCGCCAGTGCCCAAATGCCAACAGATCGGGCACCATCTTTAATAAAGATGTAATGCTACTTGCATATGCCGATGATATTGACATTATCGGCAAAACCGAACAGGCAGTAAGCAAGGCGTTTTCAGATATTGAGAAGCAGTCTGAGCTAATGGGTTTAGCGGTAAACGAGGACAAGACGAAGTACCTAGTGTCCTCGAAACAGAAGTACACACAACTTGGGCAATCTGTTGCAATGGGAGAGTACAACTTTAAAGTTGTAGAGGACTTTGTCTACCTTGGAACGATGATAACCGGCGACAACAACATCAGCCTGGAAATTCGAAGAAGAATCACGCTCGCAAACCGATGCTATTACGGGCTAAGTAGGGAGCTCAAGAGCAGAAACCTCAAGCGAAGAACAAAAATAGCGCTATATAAGTCGCTTATCATCCCAGTCCTGCAATACGGCGCAGAAGCATGGGCAATATCATCAGCGGATGAGGCGGCGATTGGCGTTTTCGAGCGAAAGATTCTTCGCAGGATTTATGGACCTTTGAAAGTTGGCGAGGACTTTCGCATCCGAAGGAATGACGAACTGTATAAGCTCTATGGGGATACTAGTCTGGTCAAGCGCATAAAGCAACAGCGGCTGCGCTGGCTGGGACATGTTACCCGTATGGATGATCAAGCTCCAGCAAAAATGGTCTACAAGAGGAATGCGAAAGAACTGGGACAAGGCAAGGTGGGACGACCACCTCTAAGGTGGGACGACCAGGTGCGGAAAGACATTTCTAAGCTTGGCGTGAAAAACTGGTGCCAGCTCGCACGGAGCAGAAGCGACTGGCGGACATTAGTTGCAGCGGCCGAGACCGTCAAACGGTTGTGATGCAATGCATCGGGCCAATAAAGAAGAAGAAAGAAAATAGGAAACATTTTAAGACTTTATTTCGAGTGGTAGTGCGCGGTTAGGAGTTTAACCACCTTACACTCTAAACATGTCTTAAAAAAATTTATGCCCGCATCCTTTTTTTTTTGTTGCTCCCTTCTGAGAGTGGGCGTGTCCAACCACGCCCATTTTTATCATCAGGTCATTTATATACCAAGTTTCAGACCCCCAACTCTATTAGAAGTATTTTTGGCCGCACTCTCCATATAAGCGCAACCACTGTGCTATAGCAGCTATAACCTATAGTATCCAGATTTTAACTGAAGTTTCCCAGGTTATATACGAAAATTTCCAAAGTTTTGTTGCAATAAAATTAAAAACAAAAGATTTTCATATAAAAACTGAATATCAGACCGATTGTTCATGTGGCAGCTATATGATATAGTTGTCCGATCTGGCTGATTTTTACATATTATTTTAGGATAAATATAAAAAAAATTTGCGCCAAGTTTCAAGTCCCTACCTCAACTAGAAGTATTTTTGGCCGCTCTCCCCATACAAGACGGACCACTGTGCGCCGGGGCTATCGCTGGGGAACTCTGCTCCAGACCATGAGGGGAGCGGATGATCGTAAAAGTTTTCCGTATGGCTGGGATATATGTCCAAGGTGTTCATCTGCAAGACGAGGTTGCTCCTTCGATTGGGGTTCGATAAGCAAGTTCGTTCGAATAGCGTTAAGGATTTACGTGGTGCCCTTTGTTGAGGACTTTCGTTCGTCTCTCGTTGTGAACTATTGGTTCAAACTCTTTGTTTGGTCTGAAATGGAGATCCATTTTCTATATCTCAAATATATTCTTTCTTTAATGGATAAGCCAAGAGTGCAAAGTCTATCAATATTTGCCACCGCTTTTTGATAAGTTGGGAGTGCACTTCATCTGATGACTTTGATTGTGCGCCATATTTGAAACGATGATCTTAAAATTTTGTTGAATACAGGTAACATTATCTTCATCTAGAAACCGAATTCGATTTTGAGTTATAAAAACAATATGCCAAATATTTGGACACTCTGATCACTGTGCACCGAGAGAACTATGCATAATTAGAGTAAGTGAGAGTTAAGGGTTGTGATCATAGTTTTGTTTTGCGATTATAACTTAGCCAAAAATCAATATTTTTTGGTTCTGTACAAATGTACATTTTAGTTAAAAGATGCACAAAACTTTCCTCATCTTTAGTTAAAAAAAAAATTATTTAATATAATAGTGATTTTTTGACATTTTGAAAATTTGTGTGGGGTTTTTAAGCCACCCATTTAAAAGTTAAAATTTCGTGTTTTTAAGCAATTATTCTTTATTAAATGAAAAAATTAACAAATGTTCTTGTATTCTGAATTAAGAAATATCAATGAAAAGAGAAACACAAAACAATTTCAACACGTCAATTCAACACAAAAAACCGTCTTCACAAAAAAAGTCAACGCACGTCTATAAGTCATTTTAAATTTAAATTTAATAAAAAAATAATTATTTTGTTTTGTGTTGAATTGACGTGTTGAAATTGTTTTGTGTTCAATTAACGTGTGTTGATTTGTTGTGGTTGGTGAAATGACTACGTGTTGTATTGACGTGTGTTAAAATTGTTTTGTGAAGACTTTGTTTTGTGTTGAATTTGTTTATGTTTAATTGACGGATTGTTAAATTGTGTTGTTGGGTGAAATGACTGTGTGTTTTATAGACGTAGACGTATAGACGTCACCGTTTGAGGTACATAAAGTACAAGCACGTTTAGCTGGTGGTTGTTCTTTTGTTACTTTATTGGAGAGTTTTACCTCTGTTTTATTGCGCATCATTGCAATATTATCTTTCGAACTCAAAACCGACTTTTTGGCAAGGTGGCTCACAACCCCCCATATCTCCCTTCTTTTTTTCTGACGTCACATAACCAAAAGATACATTTTTTTAAATTCATATTTTTATCAAAAAGGCAATTGACCAAAGATGTTTCCTGCATACTTCTTTTTGGCATTACGAAAAAAATTTAGATTTATATTCAAGTCAAAAGCAAAAAAAAAATTTTTGTTGGAAAAAAAAATCGAGTTTTGGTGCACAAACTTAAGGAACGTGTTGACTGATAGGTTGCTTGTCAAAATTTAGGTAATAAGAAGGGAGACACTTGACATAAACAAAAAGCTGTATTTTTTTTTGTGACCAATATTCGATTGGCTCAGAACCCCCCACTCTCCCCTATTATTAAGTGTTTTCAAAGTCCATGGCGAATTGCAATTTTTATTTATATTCATTGGTAAACTCCAAATATGAGTCGAGTAAAATAGTCTTGTAGTCTTCCTTAATGCTAAATTAACTCTTAATTAGATAAATATGTGCAACTTTTAGTTAAACTAGCTAAACAATATAAAATCGTGATTAATTTTTGATTAGAACTGTTAATTGCTGCGGCATTACCGCTGACCTGACCACCGTACGTTCCAGTTCAGTGGGCAGTCCATTGTTTGTCTCAAACAGCTGCTACTTGTGCATCCATCAAAAGCTTCATAACAATGGGACGCACAAAAGGATACGATAAGGCATCGCTCAAAAAAGTGCTTCTGCTTCTGCTGCTGTCAAAAGCCAGTTAGCCAAGGTCTTTTGTTGGTGATTTTTATTGATGACGACGAATCTTCAGAATGAAAACCTTAAGCGTACAACAACCAGAGGGATTTCATTTGTTCTGAAGTGATATTATGCCAGGAAACAAGAAAATTTAATTTATTTGCTTTCAATTCCTTTTTCAATAATTTGTTCATATTGTTCGCATACAATACTTGCGGCTTAAGATTGCTTATGGAGATGTTCAGCCGGTGCGAGAGTAAGCCCGTTACGTGTACATCATCCAAACGAAAGAATGGGGCTTGTTGTGCTTCCCGATAGAGACGTTGTACCACATCCGCCGAGTATAGTATCGAAAATCCAGGACAAAATGGTGGATAATATTCACTGCGATATTCCTCATAGCTAACACGCCATTTCGAACTTTGCGAACGTAATACTCGCTTGCTACGATTTAGAGCACAAAACAGAAGATCTTTGTTGGCCAACGATCCTTCCTGTAGATATTTCCGTAGCTTTGGTAAATTCACAAAAATGTCATCGTCCACTTTAAATAAATATTTTGCCTGATTGCAGTGACTGTTGAACCATTTCAAGGCCATCACATGTTTGTAGGTCAAATTGAAATAGGCATCCTGAAACGAGCCCTGCAAAAGATCACCGTGCAGTTGTTGCTCCTCTTTCAGTTCTGTTTGCAAAGTATCATTCAAAACTTTTCCCAAAAGAAAGATTAGGCGAAAAGGTGTCATTAATTGCATATTTCCACCCCAAGTCTCACGTATGACTGCACGTTTATACTGATTGTTGGGTGCAGTATGCACTAAAAAAAGGACTTGGGTATTGTTGTCACAAGGCTTTTGCTCCATTAAATATGAGAAATTTTTTAAGTCAATTAACTGTGTTGAATCATTATCACTTGAGGAACTTTTTTCAAACAAAGTTTTTCCTCTGCTTAGGGCAGCTTTCTCGGAATATATTAATAATATCAATAGGCAAACACTTAGCCATAGTAACACAACCAAAGGGGAACGAAAATTAAGCATTATCTAAAATGAGGACTGTTCGGAGTGCTTCTTTAAATCTAACTGCACGGTTAACTGAGGAGAGCCGAAAATAAAATTGTATTATCTATTTAATTAGGTGTCGTAGCTGTTGATAAATTTTTGTCGCAGACGTTTTTGTTATCTCAGCTATATCTGGTAAGGCACAGTACGGAGTACTCAATTAAGTGCACGCAAACGAAAAACTCTATATAAAAAAAAAATAGAGGCAAGCTAACTTCGGCTCGATCGAAGTTTATATACCCTTGGAGCTTGATATATGCCTGACAGTTTGTATGGCAGCTATACTATATAGTGGTCCGATTTCGACAAGCCTTAGTGAAATTATGTGAAATCATTGAAAACTTATAAATATGAGCGTTGGGAGCGATAGCATTGAAAACAAAAAAGTTTTTCTCACTAAGACTAGTTTTTCGACCGATCGTTCCTATGACAGCTATATGCTATAGTCATCCGATCCGTCCGGTTCCGACAAATGTGCAGCGTATTTGTACTAAAAGACTTCGTGCAAAGTTTGGTTAAGATATCTTTAAAACTGACGGAGGAGATAGCATAGAAACAGACGGACGGACAGACGGACGGACAGACGGACAGACGGACGGACGGACAGACGGACAGACGGACAGACGGACATGGCTATATCAACTCAGCTCGTCATGCTGATCAAGAATATATATATTTTATGTGGTCGGAGATGCTTCCTTCTATGCGTTACAAACATCCGGACAATTTTAATATACCCTCTCCAAGGGTATAAAAAGTTTTAAAACCACACGCAAAACGTTTGACGTCAGACGTTTTACGGTGTGTACAGAGACAAACGAAACGTCGATCCACACGAACATCGAACTCGAACTTCGAATTTGTGGATGGTAATTATACCCGTTACTCGTAGAGTAAAAAGGGTATACTAAAGTCGTGCAAATTTATGTAACAGGCAGAAGGAATCATTTCCGACCATATAAAGTATATATATTCTTGATCAGCATCAACAGCCGAGTCGATAATGTCCGTCTGTCCGTCTGTATGAACACCTAGATCTCAGAGATGGTAAGAGATAGAGGTTTGACATGTATGGGACAAATGTTTCTTTTATCTGCACGCAGATCAAGTTTCTTTCAAATTTTGGCCACGCCCCCTCCCACCCCCGCAATTTGGAAAAAACGTTATATCTCCTACATTTTTAAAGATAGACGATAGACCTACCTTCTAGAGATAGTTAGTGATTAGCAAAATAAATCGAATTATCAAAGAAATGATAAAGATCGGAAGAACGGTTCTCAAGTTATGAGCAAAAAAGTGAACCAAGCCCCCGATACTCCCCCACCTTAAAAAAATGTTGCATACTTTTTGGATGGTCACCCTAAGGAACGCAGGAACACTGTTAAACATGTTTTTTCAAGAGTAACGGGTATATCGAAGTCGGTTAGAGCCGACTTTAACTTACGCTCTCGTCTGATTGTCAGATTGTCCGAAATGAAGGGTAAGAATAATTTAAAGAGCCCTCAAGAGGAAGAACAAGTTGCTCTGATTAATTACGTAGAGGCAAAGATAAATATTTGGAACTTCACCAATAAATATAATTTTGATGCAGTTGACATGGAGAGCCTCCAGCAGCAGTCCACGAAGATCTGCAACAACCATGTCCGGGATAAAAGCAACTACAGTAAAAGTTTTTTTTTGCACGACACCAGCTTCGTATTGCGGCTGGAGAGGATGTTTCGTTTTGGCACCAAGTGCTGTTCCAGCAATTCGAAGACTCAAATAAAACTGTTGGCGCTCATATGAAAGATTTGTCTCGAACTGTTGTGGGAAGGTACATACGTTCAAAAAGAGGCATAATGACGTCCCTCGTCATAACGGGCGTGACAACTATGCTGACTCAGTCCTTACCCTCTGCTACAAGCCTGGAGCTTGCTGAGTTTTAAGTTGAGTCTCGAAGTGGAGGTCTATAACAACCGGAATTGTCATGTCCAACTGTTTGCTTTTCAAATGGCTATCTGAGAGACTCCGGTCTGCTGGGGGCGCTAGTCGGGAGCCACCAGCTAGGCTCATTGATTCGTATGCACTTTTCAGTACGTGCAGGGTACCCTGATTTTAACGTATCTCTTGAAATGCCATTCTGTGTGAAGTACATTAGATCTTACAATCTGTCTTCGCATTATCACATTACTCATAGCGCTAGTAAATCTTCCGATATTTCCCTTCCTTCCTTCCTCATTCCAAATGGTTTGATTCGGTGGTCAAAAGCATATTTGAAAACAAGACTCGACAATGCTAAGCCTTTGCTTGGTATCCAAAACAAACTCTATACGTTCTCTGAGAATCGATTGCGATTACTTCCTTGGTATAATAAAGTCTTCATTAAGGTGAACAAAAACTATAAAAAAAAAAACGAGAAATCCAAGCTAACTTCGTCTTTGCCGAAGTTTTTATACCCTTCATCAGAGTTTACGAACGTCAGCATTAAAACAAACCATTTTTCTAAATAAAACCCACTTTTAGACCGATAGTTCCTATGGCAGCTATAAGATATAGTCATCCGATTTTGAACAAAACTTCCAAATCTGCGTAAAAAGCGTTTACATTAAAATCAAAAAAGATTTTCCCACAATGACCCACTTTTCGACCGATAGTTCCTATGGCAGCTACCAGATATAGTCATCCGATCTGGTCGGTTCCGACATATTAGCAGTGTGCAGTAAAAAGAAGACTCTGTGCAAAGTTTCTGCTCGATAGCTTAAAAACTGAGAGACTAGTTTGTGTAGAAACAGACAGACGAACAAACAGACGGACGGACAAAGCTCAATCGACTCAGCTCTTCGCTCTGATCAAGAATATATATAGTTTAAAGGGTAGGAAATGAATATATCTATGCTTTGCAAACTTCTGGGCAAAATTATAGTACCCTTTGCAAGGGTATAAAAAAGTTTAATAACTGTTATTTTTTTAGTCTTCAGCGAAGATCTCCAAATGTTTGTTATAAGTGAAGAACATTTTTGAGGTTTTTTCTATTAAGCTTTCAATTTTGGGAACTGCTCAAAATAAAATCTAAAAAATCAATGCTTTTATGTACGAGCAATATTTGTGTTGTTCACACATTCTACCGTCGCAGACTTTTGCAGATTCACATCTAGAGGGCTATTTTGGCTTGATTGAGCTGACAAAGAGAGAGAGAGAACAAAAGAGGACCAACTCGCTCTCACTCGCTCTTTCTATTGTATATCTCTCTGTTGAAAACCGGCAAGTTAAGAGCAAATATTATTCGATTGATAAAAACTTTACTTATTTCAGTAACATTTAGAACATTTATCTGAATATTTTTGATACCATCTTGTTCTTGTTTCTGAACAGGTTTTTTCCCTCTGTGTACTAGTAAAGTCAACTAAGTAGCATGGGCCGTATTTGAAGGCGATGCTTACGATTAAAAGTAATTAATTTGAACATTCTTATCTGTTGAGTGTATACCTTGTATACTGTCTATATCTGATACCGAAGTACTAAATCCAATAACAGACTTAATGGAAACGGAAACATAAAATACATTGAGGAAACATTTCGAGCTTCAATTCAAGGCATGTTCTAACACTTCCGTTAAGCCAGATTTTGCAGATTGGAAAAATGTAAGCCACTAACTGCAACACAATGTTTGCTCCATTGACATTAAACACAAATTTGATATGCTTATCTTGCTGGCCATATCTTTCAGTCTCCGTACGTATGACCTGCATATCTCACACAGTTTTATATTGTGATAAGTAACAACAACCACAACAACAAATTCATTCAGGTTTGTAATTTGAATTGCAAAATAAAGCATTTTTATGCTTATCTGATCTAACAGCAGCAGCACAGTAGCCGAGTCAAGTAAACATTGTCCAACTTATCGGGTCTCTTGGAGATTAAGCCTCAGGCAAGTGGCACAAAGTGTGACGAATTGTGTTTGGTATATGCAAATTATTTCATAAATTCTGTTAATTGTTTAAACAAAAAATTCGCACAGCTGTATGTTGAGCGAGGGCCACTATTGTTATCATTTAGGTTACAGAATTCTCATTTTCTTCCTTTTTTTTCATTTGACTTCCAATAATCAAAAATAAATGTCGTTTTCAACCATTTTATTTTGTTTGACAGGAACAATGACTCTTTCACACACACACACACCCATTGTGCCATCATATAATTTTCAATGCCCCCGTCCATAGTTAGCCTTTCTCTCCATTTTCCCCGCAACAATGCATGGAGGAGATTGGGCAATCGTGAACCCATTTTCGATTTTTCATCATGGAGAACCAAAAAAAAAAAATTTGATTTTTCTGCTTTCTTGTTTATTGTGAAAAGGCTGTGCAGTTTATTGGAACGTTTTTCGTGGCTCTTTCAAGCGCGCGGACCAATGGCTTTTTGCCTTTTATGGAGTCCTGGCCATTGTTTACTTCCGTTTCCGGTTTGGGGCGCCCACTGAGGCAGCAAGGATTGCTGGGGAACGGCGCATATGCAAATATTTTCAACATGATTGCATTTTTCTCTTTTGATTTCTTGCTTTCGTTTGGATGTTTTAATTTTTTTTTGTCAGTTGTTCACAATTTTTTTATTTATAATCGAATTGATGATTTTTAAATTCATATATTAAAGAAATTAAATTATAGGATTGTGGGGGAATCCCGCAATTAATTTGACTCCATGAGATAATAAAGTGCCCACACGGCGAGTATGCAACAATTGGGTAAAATTTATTATAAGCTGCATGTAATAACGCCCGCCGACATAACGCCCGTGGGCGTCATGCCACTTTTAAAAGTGACATAAAGCCCGCGGGTCTTATGTTTACACTTTTTAAACTTGAAGAAAGTATTTAAAAAATTTAAATGTGAACCAATGCGGTCTGTGGAAAGTTACAATTTAAATGTTTAGTAAAAACTAAAGAATAGACCAAACCATAACCACAAAGTTTTCCAGAACCAGAGGCGGACTGATGTATCAAGCTTCTCACGATCTCTTGGCGGCTTTAATTTTCGTCGCCAGAAAGGGACCTACAATTTAACGCCGGATCCGAACGGCAAAGTTTGAAAATGTTCTTTTTCTAAAGAAAAAAACTTTTATTTTTAGATGTTCAGAGGCGGGATCGAACCCACGACCTCCCGCCCAGCAGTCCAGCACACTAACCACTGGGCCACATACGGCCAATGAGAGAGAGTATGCTGCCTTTTTATACCCTTGCAAGGGGTATTATAATTTTGCCCAGAAGTTTGGAACGCATAGAAATATTCATTTCCGACCCCATAAACTATATATATTCTTGATCAGGAACTATCGTTCAAAAAGTGAGTCTTATTGAGAAATTTTTTTTTGTTTTTAATGTTAACGCGTTCCACTTCAGCGATTATTAATATTATACGCTTTTACACAGATTTGGAACGTTTGGTCAAAATCGGATGACTATATATTATAGCTGCCATAGGAACTATCGGTCGAAAA
This sequence comes from Lordiphosa clarofinis, assembly GCA_018904275.1. Lineage (NCBI taxonomy): Eukaryota > Metazoa > Arthropoda > Insecta > Diptera > Drosophilidae > Lordiphosa > Lordiphosa clarofinis. Next base: position 6,805,059 of record JAEIGQ010000001.1, read on the forward strand.
GTGGGTCTTTGCGAAAAAATCTTTTTTGTTTTAATGTTAACGCGGTCCACTTCAGTGATTATTAATATTATACTCTTTTACACAGATTTGGAAGTTTTGTTCGAAATCGGATAACTATATCTTATAGCTGCCATAGGAACTATCGGTCGAAAAGTGGGTTTTATTTAGAAAAATTTTTCTTAATCTCTGATGTATTAAAACATTTGCAAGGGTATTACAAAGTTAGCTTAGCCTTCTCGTTTATTTTTTTTCAACTCAACTTTTTTTCAGCCACCACCACTTCCAGATGTGAAACCACAAAATTGTGCAATTGCTTAATATGCTAGAGCGCGTTGTTAGTTAAGTGCAGAAGGGTACCGAGTTGAATTTCCAGTAAAGACCGAAAAATTTTTGTTGTGTTTTTCTAAAAAACTGAAATGAAACAATTCGGGTGGAGTGTGAGTTGCTAAAGTTGTCTCTTAACCTATGGAATATGCTAAAAAAATTCATAGTTGACGTGTCCCTTCCTTCCCCTCTAATTAAAAAACAAGTGAGAAAGTCGGTCAAGCCCGACAATGGCAAACTCTGTACCAAGAGTAGGAGCTGAATGCAACGGTTCTGCTGCGCTCATCTCTAAGTGTCTCTCTCTCTCTTTCACTCACACGTTGTTAAATGAAGTGCGGTGTATGTTGTGAATGCGTGGGAGTGGGTGGGGGAGGGGAAATTTTATTTTTTGGTCATAACTTGAGAACCGCTCATCCGATCTTTATCATTTCTTTGGCAATCGATACATATTACGAATGACTAACTATCTCTAGAAGGTACAAATCGTCTATCTTCAAAACTGTAGGAGATATAACGTTTTTTTCAAATTGCGGGGGCGGGAGGGGGCGTGGCAAAAATTGAAAATAAACTTGATCTGCCTGCAAGTATAAGAAGCATTTGTCCCATACATGTCAAACCTCTATTTCCTACCAGCTCTGAGATCTGTTTGTTCATACGGACGGACGGACGGTCAAGTTGTCATTTCAGCCTTAACAAGACATTTGGAAATATATATTTATTTTTAATATTTGGTCTTGGGGACGTTTCTGTGAAAATGCCCATATCCATGTATAATGTTCCCCCCACCTCTCATATTATGTATGAAGTACTCGCATGTCGCTTAAATGTAATCAAATTAATTTGTTTATTTTTCAAAATGAGCTTCGCACTTTTCACGCGTTTTTAAGCACATTTTGAGCCTTTTTTCCCGCAGCAGTCACTTGAACTAATTAAGTCAAAATATTTACACATGCCCCACCGCTCTATAAAAAAAAAGCCTTTTTCTTGGCTTGGTGGTCTCATCTTGTCGTAAACGTTTGCCAGCGATTTTTCCTGCTTTACGTTTTTATGTCATGTAAATAAAAATTAAAACGCGCTCACTTTTTCCCCTCATGTTCTGGCTGTTTGTGTGTGTGTGTGGGAGTTGCGGGTTAGGTTTGTTTGGAAAGGGATGAGTTTTTGGCCAAAACTTTTTAAGCGACTTTTTGTTGCAGTTGCGTGTGAGTTTAATTTTTTCTTTAAGGAGCTTGTGAGTTCTTCCTAATAATTCACAAATGTTGACAAATTGAGAAGCAAAAATAGTGAAATGTAATCGATAGCCAAAGGCATTTAAAATTTCTAATGGAATTGCTTGGCAAAGAGGATGGAGGAAAACATTGCACACAGAGAACAGGAATAAACAAAAACGCATGTAGAGAGGAAGTTGACTAACTCCCAATTGGTATTGGCCCAAGTTTTCAAACGCCAAAGTGGATTGCCTCTTGATTAATTAAAAGCTCTTTGACTTTCTGTGTGTGTGTGTGTTTGTGGGCTTAGAATCTCTCTACCGCTTGGCAATCTCAAAATGTGAACGACTTAAACAGCTCAAGGACTTTTGCCAAAGTGGCTAAAAAAAGGCAACCTGCCAATTATATTGTTTGCCAACAGCTGTTGCTGCTCTTTTCACAAAAAAAAAAGAAACAGCCACTAAAAATGCCCAATTAACAGCCAAATGAGGCGGGAAATTCAACAACAACACCCAGAATACTCAGCAACAATTATTATGATGATTTCAACTATACAGACCAAGTAGAGTCATAAAAATGAACGGCTCTTGCTCATTAAAAAAGTGCGTCAGACAGACACCAGAATGGTTAGAGTGCTCCAGATATGGCAGATGGCGTGACCAGATCACAGACATTAAGCATGATCAAATCATGGAAGTATGAGTAAACCGGGAAGTGAATAAAGAATAACATAAAGTAAGGAAGCTCAATTCAATTTTTACATATTTAAGAGTAGAATTTGAACAAACTGGAAAATACAACTTTTTTTCTACAATCAGACAAAAATAAAAAAATTGTTTTTAAAAGCTATTCCTAAACTCTAAATCGACTCTTAATATCATCTAAATATGTGCGAATAATGTAAACGGTATATGTTTACTTTCATTGTCTTAACTTGTCCTTAAAATTTCCAACTCAAAAGTCAAATATAGAGAAAAGCTAAGACTTGTATAATTTATATACATATCTTATATATATATCTTTAAAATGCGCGCATCCCCAGACTTGAGCTTCATAGGATTGAACTGCTCAGAATACTGCATTAAATAGTTTCCATTTGACATTAATGCTAACTTCCCGTTTGGCTAGAAAGTTATTCCATGTCACATTCATACATGTTTTGGCTTTATCAGTGCGATTAATCACGTGTTTTTTAAAGAAGACAGTGGGTGTGATAAAACTCCTAGATACTTGAACTCGGGCGAAATTTTAATGAGTTCTCCTTTAAATGTCCAACGCTCCGCCGCTGCCACCTTTCCTAAAGACCATAACTTCGGACTTCGATAGATTTACCCCACATGGTGCAATACTCGTCCAGCCGATTAATCATGTCCTAAAGTACGCTGATATTATCCGCTGTAATGACGATATCATCTGCATACATTAAAAGGCGAATATTACGATCTCCAATATAAAGGATCCCTTTTAATACTTCGTTCAAGTCATCCAAAAATAACCCAAAAGCAACGGTGATAATACGCATCCTTGTCGAACTCCGACTTCTGTCCTAAAAAAAATTTAACAATTCTTCCCCTGTCCAAGCAGCGGATTCAGTTTGGTCATACACTCTTTCAAGGAGGTTTATTATCTTAGGCGAGACACCCTTTGCATACAGCTTGTACCTTAGCAATATTCTAGGGACCTTACAAAAGCCGCTTTAAGGGGGTATTTTCCATGTCAAGGCTGTTTTTTGGACCTTTTTAAAAAAAAACTTATTTGAAAACGCAAAAAGTTTTTACAATTCTGTTTTTTTTTTATTATGTTACATACAGATTATAGTAAATAAAAAAAATTGTATTGCTTCGATGCGAGAGCTGTTCCAAAAGTAATAGGCCGTCAAAAAGGGTGTCCAAAAAAAATGTTATAGTGCTGGCGGCCATGATTCCAGGTCTCCAGGATGTCTGAAATGAAAAGTGAAAACGGGGTTATAATCAGAATAGATGTAATTTTGGTCTGAACCTCGAAAAAAATTTTGTGATTTTTTTGTGATGGCTGCCATTAAAAAATGAAAAATCGATTTTTGGCATTTTTTTTTTTTTTTTTTTTTTAAATAGTAAAATGTTTTTGATGTGAAACATCTTTAATTTCGGTACGGACGATTTTAGTTGGAGTAAAATTTGATTTCAGTGTCACGTGACGCTGACGGACGATTTTAGTAGGAGTAAAATTGGATTTGAGCGTCACGTGACTCTGACGCCAACCATATTATGTTGCTGTCTTTGCTTTGTATAGTGGCTCGGCACACGCACACACACGCAAGATGGTTGGAGTAAAAACTGATTTGAGCGTCACGTGAGACTGAAGCCAACCATTGCTGCTGTCTTTGTTTTGTGCAGTGGCTCGGCACACCCACACAAGACGGGTGGTAGAGTGATGGCAGGGGGAAGATTGGTGATGGGGTGCGGAGAGAGATGCAGAGAAGAGTTTAAGATCACACACCCACTCCCAACATTTCATTTACAGTTCTTTGCCTTTGGCTCAGTCAAACAAATCAAAACAGAGAAAACTACCACAACAACAACGAGAGAGCGTACTCCCACAACTTTTGCTGTAAACGCGAGAGGGAGAGTGAGTGCTACTAAGTACTGAAAAGGCAGGGCACTGAGAGCAGCATCAAACCATTTTAGTAGAAGTAAAATTTGGTTTCTGCGTCGCGTGACGCTGACGTCATTCATATTTTGTGTTGTTTTGATTTGTACAGCAAACAAACACACAAGAGGATGGGCCGAGGGGGGAAGTGAATAGGTAGGAAAGATGCTGAAGAGGGGCAACTGGGTGGGTTCTGGAAAAGATCTGGGTGTGATCTTGGTGCGATCTTGTGGTATGTGGGAGAGATTTGGGTGGAATCTTATCTGGGCGCGATCTGGGAGGGATCTTGGAGCGATATGGGTGGGATCTGTGTGGGATCTGTGTGGGATCTAGATGAGGATCTGCGTGGGAGCTGGGCGAGATCTGGCATAGTACTGGGTGGGTTTTGGGTGGGAATGGGGGAAATATCTGGGTGGTTTCTGGGTGGGATCTGTGTGGGATCTGGATGAGGATCTGGATGGGAGCTGGGCGAGATCTGGCTAAGATCTGGGTGGGATCTGGGAGGGTTATGGACGGGATCTGGGTGAGAATGGGGGTCAGATCTGGGTGGGATCTGTGTGGGATTTGGATGAGGATCTGGGTGGGAGCTGGGCGAGATCTGGCTGAGTTCTGGGTGGGATCTGGGATGGATCAGGATGGGATCTGAATGAGATGTGGGTGGGATCTGGAACGGATCTGGGCAAGATCTGGGTGGGATCTGGAAGGGATCTGGGTGGGATATGGATGGAATCTGGAAGGGATCTGGTTGAGATCTGGGTGGGATCTGGGTGGAATCTAGATGGCATCTGAAAGGGATCTGGGTGGTATCTGTTAGGGATCTGGGTGGGATCTGGGTGGTATCTGGGTAGGATCGGGGTGAGATCTGGGTAGGATCTGGGTGGAATGTGGGCGGGTGAGATCCGGGTGATATCTGGGTGGGATGTGGATCTGGGCGAGATCTGGATGGAATCTGGGTGGGATCTGGAAAAGATCTGGGTGGGATATTTGTCTTCTTTCGAAAGAGTGTCCTTGCTGAATTATATACTATTGACAGAGCTTGTGATTTGAAAATAAGCTATTAAACTTATCATCATGTTTCACATCAAAGACTCGTGAGTGCTAGCGACACTCACATCTTTTTTTTTTTTTAAATTATGATTCAGGTTCAGACCAGAATGGTGAGAATTCTGCGTCGATTTCAGTTCAGATCATCAAAATCGGTTCAGTGTAACTGGAGATATCGTGGCCGCCAGTTCGAAAAATCGAAATCACGTTTTTAAACGCGTTTAAAGTTTCAAGTTCGTTTTTTCGAAAAATAAAAAAATTAAAAATCAAAAAATTCATTTCCAGAATAGTGACAATTCTGCGTCGATTGCATATAACTTTATCAAAATCGGTTTAGTAGAACTGGAGAAAAGCGGCTTGGCAGTCTTTAAAAGTAACCAAAAATTTTTTAAAATAATATATACTTACGGATATTAGTCGGGGATGCCAATTGCACACAGCGGGCCTCATTTTCAAAAAAAAAAACTGTTTTCTGCAGCAGCTCTCTGTACTCTGCGTGCCATTCTGCCTTCTTTAGATGCGGCCTCAGCTCTAGTTTCTGAGCGATGTAGTCGTTAGTAGCATTGCAAAGGATCGCCTTCGATAATTATCGATTAAACGCCGATTAATAATCGATATCGATCTGGGCGACAATATCTTACCATACAAGTTCAAAAACCAGCCTTTATATCACAGTTTTATTGATTGGAAATTTATTTACTCAAAAATTTCTTGTTTTAGCAATAACATTGTTCGACTAAAAAGGTTATATCTTCTAAAATAATACGAATTTCATAAAATCCTTTTGGGGTGATATTTTTATATATCCAACCTATAAAATAAAGCAAAAAAAAAATCGAAAAAAAATTTTGCACATGGAGAATACCCCCTTAAAGACGATGAAAAAACCGTAAACATTTTTGATTTCCTGCAGCTTTAGGTGTATGATTGCTGCAAGGTTGTAGACGTTATCTACGATATCTGCTTCAATTCATTCATAACCCATTTCTAGATTTTGAAATGCAAAGTCGCGCAAGCAGCTTCTTCTTATTTAGATGCGTTTTGTGTTAATAAAAATACTTTTAGATTGCATTGCTTTTTGGTCTCTAAAATCTGTCTAAGGTTACCAAGAGTTGAAAAGGACGAGCTAAGTTAATGCAGCCATGTCCGTCTGTTCGTCTGTTCTCTGTTTCTACGCTATCTAGTTCTTTCATTCGATTGAGATGGATGACTACTCGATTACGGTCGATGTAATTTTAAGCTCTTTCCAGTTTTTCTTTTGAACAGAGCACAAGTGCTTATAAAAAGAACATTCTAGGATCTAGATTGCAACTACAGTGAATATCGCTTATATGCAAAAGCTATAATGCAGCAATATTTTTGCATATAAGCGATATTTGCATATAAGCGGTTATCGGTTGTATGCAAATCATTTGCATATAAGCAATCTATCGGTTTTAAGCAAAAACTTGCATATAAGCAATTCAGTGAATTATGTTGATTTTATTTTAATGACATAGTAAATGTATTTAAATGAAAATAACATATTTTTTAAACAACGCATAAGTATTTTATCCACTAAATATTGAAGAATTAGGGGCTGATTTCACAGCTATCTGTCCATAATCTAAGAAATAACAGAGTAAATTGTAAGTTTATTTGAAGCATAGCAGCTATTTGGAGAAGAAGAAATATTGGTCCTTAGTCATTTAGTTTTATACGAGACTATTTGCTTGTGCAAATGCATTTACATTAAAAAAATATATTTTGTTAGGTTGTCAGGACCTCAATGTCTTTAAACGCCTTTGGAGCTGTTATATCATTATCAGAAAAGAAGTCTCGCAGTGAATCTAAATTTAGTAGGGCCTTTTTGATTGAATGATGTTTTATACTGAATTCAGTTTGACCAAAATATTTATATATCTTGGACTAGACTTTTTTTCCAAAAATATTTTAATTTTTCCGAAATAATTTTAAAACAAGCTAAATCGTTGTCGCGTTGAATATATTCGGATCTCTCTCTATTGGACCTTTCAATATTGGACTTTTCAATACAATATGCTCGTTTGCTTTGCACGAAAACCCCAATGAAAGGCATTGCTTCTGGGTCTTAAATCCTTTTGGATATTTCTGGCTTTGTATCATCTGTTTGGCGGAGTCTTGGAGTACAATCTAGTTTCAACGGCATTAAATATGCAAAATAAAAAAACGCAATTGATCTCAAATAAAAGCTGTATTAATTTTACTGATTTATTGCACCAATTCTGAGGCCAGCTCCGATCTGGCGTATTGTGAATATTTAGCTTGAACTCCTGTGCCAAGACGGATCCACTTAGAGTTCAGTGTTGGGAACGTATTTGGTAATAACACGAGAAAAATGCTTTTTTCAAGTGTACATGTGCGATTTTTCAATTCCTTTTCTTATAAGGATTAATTATAGTTGCTGACGTTTACTTTTTTCTTTGCGACCAGCATCTTTTGATTTTTTGTTTGTTTTGCAGTTAGAATTTGTCGTGACATTTTTGCTGTTCTTAAGTGATCTGATGAGCTCTCAGGATCAATTTTGGAATATTTGCTTACAACCGATTTAATTTGTAGGCAGACATTTCAATTTTGATGAAAAAGGTTTGCATACAAGCGATATTTGCATATAAGCGATTTGCATACAAGCAATTACATTTTTATACAAATATTGCACACAATGCTCTAAAATTTTAGGTTTTTGCATATAACCGGTATTTGCATACAAGCGGTTCGTCATATAACCGATATTTACTGTAATTAATTTTCATAAAATTAGAAAAATGTTCAGTATTAAAACAAAATTTTCTAAAATTTAGTTAATTCATCCTTCAAATAAATTTAGAGTACAGATTTTTTTTTAGGACGGACTTGAAAGTAGAATTTCATAACTTCTGGGCGATTTTGGGGCTTTCCAGGGTGAGTTGTTTTTCAAGTCTAGGGTCGAAGATTCCTTCCTTCTGCCTGTTTGCATAAACTCTACTCTACTCCACAGGTGCTCAGCCTGTAAACAAATCATTTGTCCCGAGTGCAAAATGAAATTTATGCTTCTAAGAAGTGGTATAAAATATGTCCGACAATGGCCACTGAAAGGCTTCTTCAATAACAATTCACTATGCAAAAACCTGATGTCCATTAGACCTGCTCGGCCCTGTGCTTAGAGAGAACCGGTTAACAAGCTCTGTCACACAAATTGGGCCCAGATAAATAGCAATTCGAGTTTCACCGTCCCTTGGACAATGGCGCCAATGTCGATTACTAAACATGGACATTAAATGCAGAGGAAGTGACATTAATTGCATTGATTTACCCAGAGCCATACACAGGGCCACTCTTAGAGATAAATGCAAACAAAAACCAGTTGGCAAACTAAGACAGAGCCGGAGGCTGAGGCGGAGGGAACAGCTGTTCCGTTTCTCATGGTCATTACGCAGTCAGTGCGTATGCATTTCCAATTATTTGAAATTGTTGTGGCTAATGAGAAATTAATTTGCAAAATGCTAATCGGGCGTTGGCAGTGAGCAATTCTAATTCCCAAATCCCCCCACCCCTACCCAAAATGAAACGTACGATTTTAATTAAGAGTCAGTTGTATAAATCACAAATGTGGTGTGCCTTAATGCCGATTTAATTGTTTTCAATTGGTAAAATTTGTACCAAAAAAAAAAACTGGCCTGACCACATATGCAACGCAAGCAACATGTTGCTTAGAAGTCGAAAATGTTGCTAACCGTTAATATGAAATTCTGTTTATGTGCAACAGAACTGCACATCTCAGCTCCAGAGGCCATAAATAAAAAACCAATAAATACATCAACATGCAACCAATTTTGGGGCGTGCGTTACATTAATCAAAACTCAAATAGAAAGAAATAAAATTTCACCTGGTTTCTGGGCGTCCGGCCATACATACATATTTTGCTATGCAATCAGCATTTCAATTTTCCAATTTGTTGAAGACGCCCATACACAACGTTGAGGTAGCAACTTCGAAGACCATATGTTTAGGTGTTTTGATTGATTAATTGTTATTATTATTTGATATGCCTTAAGGTGTGGGTGAGCGTTGTTGATGAGGGGGTGGGGGAGACGTGGGTGCCTAATCCTGGCATTTAACGTATGCAAATTAGGCTTTACACTTCACTTGTCACTTTTAACTAAAATTCACACATTTTTACACTATATTTAAATACTTTATAATCAACTTTGTTAATGTTTCTGCACAACCTTTGCCCAATTTACCGCTATGTTGCGATCGTGCTGGCACATTACTAAACAAACCGTCTCTCCTTGTTCAGTGTTGGTAAAGGCAATTGTTATTAGGCCAAGGCTTTATATAAAGGGTGATCAATTTTGTGTGGTGTTAAGCGATAGTCCGCATTAAGATTTTTATTGTCTGCATAGGAAACCACAGTGGTAAAAGTTTATATAGTTTAGTCTGTGAATAATTAATGTTTGTTTTTAAGAATTCACAAATACACCACTGTTAATGCAGAGTGCTAAGGATTAAAGCAGTGTCCGGCACGCCCGTATCTTTTGTGTATTCAATACTGCTCAGCGGCAGCGACGTTGAGACGCAAACAGTAAATGTAAAATCTGCTAAGAGCGCTCTCGCGTGAGAAAACACACACATGCAAAGGCAAAATGAGCATGTGTGTTTTGCCGGCCACTGGATTAAAGCAATTGCATAATGACAGAATGTAGAAATTAACAAAAAAAAACCAAAGTGAACAAAGCGAGAGCGCTGAAACTTAATTTAGTTTACTTTGTATACAAAATTTCTGTCTGGTCAAGTAGTCATTTCACAATTTTAACATCATTTACTTAAGACTTCAGTCACAAAAATAGCTAAGCTAAATGGAAATACAAGCCAAAATAGTATAAAAGTGGACTCATCAACACCAGCTTCTTCACCAGCTCTACTTCAAAGAACTGCTTTATGTACTGGATTGAGAATCGGAAATAAGCTACGCTTACGATATCGCACCATCTTGATCAGCCTTTTAAAGTTCAGGAAGTACGGAGTGCACTCCATGGCCTTAAGGACCATAAAGCCCCAGCAGAAGAAACACAGAAAAAAATTATGATATGATATGGGGCTCAATGTTATATTTTTTCATATTTTCATATACATCGGATCCATCTTGCTCAACAGTACGTAAAACGGTTCCATTATCGGTTCCCGAAGACTTATATCATCCTACTCTACTACTTGATATGGAAGTGCCTAGCCCCGCCATTGCTTTAGTGTCGTCCCCACCTCTCCCCTCTTTCTGCTTTCAAAAAGCCGACTTCTCTGCTCTAAATCTCTCACTTTCCCAGTACGACTGGTTCTTCCTTGATCATTTTAGAGACATCGACGGCGCTTCGCGCGCTTTTTACGACGTTCTCTTTGGCATTTTTGATGTCTGCGTTCCTCGCATTAACCCCCCTACTTCTTCTCGGTCTCCTCTATGGTTCACTCGGCAATTGACTAGCATAAAAAATAAGAAATCCCGAGCGTTTAAAAAATTTAAGCGCTCGGGATCCCATGCTGACTTCGCAAAATACGAGGTGGCTCGTTCTGAATTTGAAAAGCTTAACGAAGAGTGCTATAAGAATTACCTACTCAAGTGTAAGCAAGGCTTCCATAATGACCCCAAGAAATTCTACGATTTTGTCCGCTCTAAGCGTAACTCTTCACAATTCCCCCCCTCCCTTCATTTTAATAATGCTAGTGCTGAGAACGAAGGTGACATTGCCAGCCTATTTGCCTCTTTTTTCCAACTCTGCTATGCTCTTCCGGATACGAACCACGTTGTTTCTCCAACTTACCCTTACCATATCAGTCGCTCTAACTGCATTCTCCCGCCATTCATCGATCACGATTGTCTCCTATCAAATTTAAAAAAACTTAAGCCATCTTTTTCAGCTGGACCAGACAATGTCCCAAGCTGCGTCCTTAAATATTGCGCTGATTTCCTCTGTGATCCCCTCCTTAAACTATTTAATTTATCTATTGAGCTCAGTGATTTCCCCCTATTATGAAAGGAATCGTTTATTATTCCTATCCATAAAAAAGGTTCTAGGTCTGATATAGGCAATTATAGAGGAATCTGTAAGCTGTCTGACATACCAAAATTATTTGAACTCATAATAACTCATAATGGCCAATTACAACATTGTTGCCAACCCATCCTTAGTCCATCCCAGCATGGTTTTATTCGTCGACGCTCGGTTTCCACTAACCTACTCGAATTTTCTACAATAGTAAATAAGGGATTCCTACATCGTAAGCAAATTGATGTCGTCTACACGGACTTTAGTAAAGCTTTTGATTCTGTTAATCATAATTTACTCCTATATAAATTATGCTTAGTTGGTCTCCCACCCAACTTCCTTCGCTGGGTCAAATCATACCTTTCCAATCGGTCCCAACGTGTGCGTTTTAAGTCTGCTGTATCTGAAATCGTTCACGTTTTCTCTGGAGTCCCACCTTACCTTATTCAACCTTTTCATTAACGACATTCCGCAAGTTCTTTCCCATTCAACAGCACTTATGTACGCTGATGATCTCAAGCTATGTGCGTCATTTGACGACCCAGTCTCTCCACTTCTATTACAAAGTGACTTAAACGCTCTAAGTGCTTGGTGCCGCCTGAATCGTCTTCCCCTTAATATTGCTAAGTGCAATATTATGACTTTTCACCGAACCAAGCCTTATTTCTTCGAATACACCATTCATGGGGAACCGCTAGATCGCATATACAAGGTCGATGATTTGGGTATACTATTTGAGCCCAATTTGAGCTTTAACAGTCACATCTCTGTGATTTGCAACAAGGCTAAGAGCGTCCTTGGATTTATTAAGAGATGGTCCAAAGAATTCGATGACCCCTACACCACCAAACTCCTTTTCACCTCACTGGTGAGACCAAACCTGGAATATTGTTCTTGCCTCTGGTCTCCGCATTACCAAATTTACCAGGATCAAATCGAATCAGTTCAGAAACAGTTTTTGATTTTTGCCCTTCGTGGCCTAAACTGGGACACCACTATCCACCTACCTCCCTATGAACAGAGATTGCGCCTAATAGACCTCCCATCACTTAAATCCAAAAGAATCTGCCATGCTGTAGTTTTCATCCAAAAGCTATTGGCCGGTGAGATTGACTCAATTGCTCTCCTAAGTCTAATTAATTTGTCAGTGCCACTTAGAGCAACTCGTCATTATATGCCCATCTATCTACCGCCCCGCCTAACGAACTATGCTCATCGAGACCCCTTCCGTTGCCTGTGCCTGGTTTACAATGAGTACTATCACATATTTTCTATTGATAGCTCTCTATTAGACGTAAAGAACTCCCTGATGTTACTCCTCAACTAAAACCCTCATGCAATGGCTAGTACGTACTCTGACCACTAATGCTGTGAGTTGGACCATAGCTGGCTATTGCCAATAAATTTGTCCCACCGGGTCAGAGTTCGCCATTAGCTTAATCTTAAGTAAAGTACTTTTAGGTAATTATTGTTTGACTGAACATTGTTAAACTTTCTTCGAAATAAATAAAAAATAAATATTATTAAAAAGACGATACGAAAAACTTGAAATTGACCTGTTCGAAAATATCAAATTGAACTTTTCGACCACATCAAAATGATACTTTTAAGATCAAATTGATATTTAATTATTTCATTATTACAGATCAATTACAAATGGCGTTCATTCTTAGCTAAAAACTATTAATTATTGTCCCAGAAATCTGTAGAGGTTTTCTTATACAGGTTAGCAATTCATATTTAAGCTGTTTGAATTTATATGTTAAAGGCTCAAATATGCCCGGCTACTATATTAGATGACAAAAGTTGAGCGATTTGAAACCGCCAGCTCAAAACCCAGTAGGGTTGAACATCATCATTTATCTTTGGATCAGCACAATAAACCTCCGGAAAAAAATTGAAGAACACTACTCCCCGTTATTTTTCTTCTTGCAAAAGTGTGCGCTTGCTGGTTTATGTACCATTGAGAGAGCTTATGACTCGAAAATAAGCTCTTGCATATCATGAGTGCTAGCGACACTCACACCTGTTTTTTTAATAACTAATGAAAATATTTAGTTCCCGACAGTTCTGTTTCTGATGAAGCCAAACCGAAACCCAGTTTTGGAATAATTTCAAATCAACAGTGCTGCACCTCACAAATTTGGTCATTTTATTGGCCTATGTTTTTTGACAGCCAATTCCCAGTAAACAGAGGTATTTATCACATAAAGCAAAAGAGAACTTTGACAAGAGTGTATACAGCTATGTGTATTTGATTTTTTAACATTATAAATATAAATTGCGTAAATTTTCTAAGCAGACAGTTACTTTTTAAATTTAACTGCTTCTCTAGCAAGCCAGCGTTGCCACATCTGCAAAGTAAGTGGATAGTGTTGCTAAATTTCCGCAGCAATTAAGAAAGCTAAATTTCTTTGGTTTCAATAACATTTAACAATTGCATTTACCTGCCCAAATGCTTGTTTAAATCATATACTTGTCCTGTATTGTTTAATAAATCTCTGCTCTTAATATTCTTTTGGTATTTTTGTGCTTCAGGCATTACAGCCACACTGAAACATTTGTGCAAAATTGTTATTAAAATAACGCGTGAAACTGAATTTATTAATAACGCAATATGTCTATAATGCGGTTTCTGGTGACTCGCCAGGCCTGGGCTGCCCTAACCAGGCCGGCGACAGCAAATCTTTGGCCGAATCGTGCACAATTTGCTTTGGCCTCATCCTGGGCCAACAACAACAACAGTTCTAATTCTAAGGCATTTGCGGCAGGTGGTGGGGCAATTGTACAACAACAACAAACCAGAGGACACAAACGCTTTGGTCATCAGGAGGAAAAGACCCCAAAAGTCACCAAATATTTTCATTTCATTGTTTTAAGTTTATTTATCATTTCTGTATTGGATTGGAGCAAGTAAGTAAAGAAGAAGAAGAATTAAAAATTGAAAATTATTTCAAACTATTTTTAGAGTCAAGCGTATGCTTATGCCCAAAGTGGATGCAGATGCGGGCGCACAGCCTCCCTCGGATGCGGCAGGTGTGAATGGGGAAGACCACAGCACGGACAGTGAGAGTGAGGAGAGCGAGGATGAGGAAAACAATGGAGGACTGCATTTGCATGAGGGCAAAAAGATTAAGGAAAAAGTGGGCTTTCGTGAGAGGAAGGTAAACCTTTTTGGGAAAACTCTCAGTTGACTCTTTCTCTTTCTTTCTCTATTTTATTACTATTATATTTTCTTTTGAATCTTTCATTTCTCTTATGTTAAAACTCTTCTGTTCCGCATCACACACACATTCAATACACTTCAAAAAACTCAGATTATTGAGTACGAGAATCGCATAAGGCAATTCTCCACACCCGACAAAATCTTTCGCTATTTTGCCACAGTGCGTCTGCAGGATGCCACACAGACCATAGTATGCATGACTCCCGAGGACTTTCTGCGCTCTATTTATCCAGGCATGAAGCAGCCAGATGGTAAATCTTTATTTTTGTGTACTTTCTTAATTTAGTTAACTAACCTCAGCTCAGCTCATGGTAAATGTTGTTTTATGTTGGCGTTCGTTACTTCTTCTCCTTCTTCCGCTTCTTCTCACCCAGTTTTTTGTGTAAGCTGAAGTAAAACCTTTTACGCTCTCCCCTCAAATCATTAGATCATTGAGTATGAGAATCGCATACGACAGTTTTCCACACCGGACAAAGTTTTTCGGTATTTTGCCACCATTCAAGTGCCCGTGGCCGATGATCGTCATGAAGTGTATATGACACCAACCGATTTTTTGACTAGCATGACGCCAGGCATGAAGCAACCAGATGGTAAACACAAAGACAACAATGAAATAATTTACTAACCAATTTGCTTAGCTTATTTGGTTTTATTCTATTGCTAAAATATTTCTGGCATTATTTGTGCGTTTTCAGGTCTGGGTCTGGATCAATATCGTCGCTATGATCCTAAGGTGAGTCTTTTTTAGTTTATATTCATTTAATTCTTTTAAACTTTATTTTTGTATTTTTTAGTCTGTGGGAGAACAACTCAATTTGCATTTGGAGAAGAACAGCATATTCTATAAATTGGGCTCGTACGGTCTAATCACCTTCTCGGACTATATATTTCTGCTAACCGTGCTCTCAAGTAAGTTTACTCAATTAATTGTTTTAATTAACATATTTGGTGCATATCTGTTTGCCAAAACAATGTCGGAATTTCAGGACAAATCTGCGTTCACATATTAAATACATTTGATTTAACAATTTTTGGTTATCAGAAAAACTGTTTGGCTCAAGCCAGAAAAGTCAAATGAAATTTGAAAAGGGGAATATTCTTAATAAAATATTGAACTTGGACTAGTGATTCGAATCGAAACTGTCACAATAATCATTAAGGAGTACCATTATTTAAACACCAAATTTAGCCAAGTTTTTATGACGTGACAATCGCGCTCCCTACTTCTGTAAGACAGCAATTGAAAAAGTTCAGTGAGAGCTATACCCTCGGTGCAGAGGTGGAATTTTCCTTTTCAAACCTACTCTTTACTCACCCCGACGAAAATAATTCTATTTCCATGGCAGACTAACTATTTCACTCCAAATTTATCACTTTGACTAGCTGTCACAACCAGAGAACACAAAAAAAAGCGTTTGAAACCCTCTTCTCTTAAGAAATCCGGATTCCGTTCCGTCTACATACGTTTATTTGTCGGTCAGATGAGGCTTCATGCTTTAATTATGTAAATATTTCGATGTTTCAGTCGACGAGTGAGGTGTTAAAAAAAAATATTGAGAATGAGAATAATATCAATATTCATGTCAGACGAGGCATTATCATTGTTAAAGTTAGTAGAAGAATGTAGGGCAACACAATAAACTTGTTTAAAAAGTATCCAGCAACAAATTAATCAGAAGTATGCAGTCTGTTTCACTAAAGCAACGCCTAGTGAGTGCTTTGCTTGCCAGAAAGATCCATTTTTACTTTTAAGGTGGGCTGATAAAAGTCTTCAGGCCAAGGAATTAGAAATTTGACTCTTAGCTAATACTAACTCCAGTAGCGATTTTTTTACGCAATAAACTTCAGTCAGAGTTAATTTTATACCCTTGGAGCAACTCTTGAACTGTCGTCAAATCATCAAGAGCTTTTACAAAATAATTTTGCAAATTTCGCGGTTAATTTGACAATTATATTGGTAACTATAATTACATAGCCTCAGTTGAGGTTCAAATTATCAACTATCTCTTTATACGCACAACCGCTTTTTTACGGTTACGGTTGTGGGATATCGGTTACTGAACGTGTTACGGTTAAATCTAATCCTGTTTCGGGTTTCGGTTATAGTTATTAGTAAAAAATATCACTGGGACAAACCATGCAGACAAAAGCGGCCCCATTTATTATCTCATTTTTCCAAATAATTTTTAAGTTCAAATATCTTATACAAAAGTATTTTCAAATATTTTAAGGTGTAACATTATAAGTTTAAACTTAAAGATAAGATAATTAGATAAATATACATTGATTAACGTATAAACTATTTTTCGTTATGTACCTTCATGAAAGAAATGTTTATTCTCAGAAATGACATCTTAATTGAGATTGTAATTAGATCTCAAAAGCGTTCAGGGAGGCAAAAAAGGTTTATTATAAAATCTACTCCTGAAAACCAACACTCAATACTTACGCGCGTGGTACTGCTAGCACAACTTTAAGTAATTTAAAAAAATCTACAAATGTTGTGTAATTTTTTGTTATCGTTCCAATTTGCTAAACTGGCCAACATCCAGTTTAATATCACATGTGTATGTGGAAAAATGAGTAGGGTAAAGATTTTGGTAAGCTGCACTCACTCATGTTTTCATTCGCTCTCCTTTCTTTGGTTACGGTTTTAATCTTAATGCAAGAGCGTAGTAAGGGCCAATGCTACAACTCAATTGAATTTAATTTAATTTATTTGAAATATTTTTTAAAATCATAGTAGACCTTTGATTCTTTTCTTATCATAGCAGCCTGATGTTTTATAAACGCTAAGTGTCAAATTGAGATTCGAGCGAAGCTGGTAGAAATATTCAGTTGTTTGTTAGAGCAGCTTCCAGCTACAACAAAATTACAAAAAAAAAAAAAAAAAGTTTTCTGGTTCCGAAAAAAAATTCTAAATTGTTTCAACTTGTAATTTTTTGGTCTTTTCCTGATTTAGTTCGTAAGCGTAAAGTGATAGTTGTTTAAGTTCAGTTCATTTTGTAAAAAAAAAAAGAAAATTAAAAAAACAAACCGATAAACTCGTCAAGGATACACCTACGTACAGGTGCGTGGTCAAGTCAAGGTTCCTGGTTCCCCTCTGAAGAGCTTCCCCGAATTATCCTCAAAGAAACATATTCAGATGAGTATCGGTGGACGGTACTCATTACCTGCTGAGGCACGATTTTCATCTGCGTTTGCCTTCGTTTAAGCAGTGGAATTATGTATATGTTCAAGCTTGCGAATTCTCCATTATCCTGCTGAGGCACGATTACCATCTGCGTTTGCCTCTGTTAAGAGCTGCAGGTTTTTACAAAATACGATAAATGTTGTCCAAGAATCTAAATTTATGTGATATATTTTTCGGCTTAAATCTGTACAATCCAAATTTAAGGTTCAATAATATTTCCTTACCAAAAAGCAATGCAAAGTGGTTTTCAGTATATCGACAAGGATCAACCCTACAACCCTTCGGAAACAAAGACAATCTGGCAAAGAATTAAATTATAGTAGTTGCGGTCGTGTTCGTGGTAAAAAGGCTGTAAAGGGTTGGAGCCTAGCCCTCCTGCTCGTATTCCTTTTCTGGGATGCAAGGCGATACAGGATCACTCTAAAGGTTCTGTCGGTGAGGAATGATTGAACCATTAAGGAGATTTGAGGATTGAGCGTTCCCTTTATCTTAGCGAGCAGACCGTCGTGCCAAACGCGTAACAATTCCTGTTACATGCATTGAATTTATCACAGTCGCGACCAGATTTAGAAATGACACAATTGGTTGTTGTTGTAACGGTTGGGAAGTAAAAAAAAGATGACTTCCCATTGACCGAGGTTGGCAATCCTTGGGCAGTGTACTGGACACTGTGTCGGTTCCGGGACGAAGGCCCGATTGCCGTGGGAACAGAGACACAATTGGTAAAGTTGGTTGGTTGAAGAAAACCAGATCTGCTATTCTGTTATACATTATTCTAGGGGTGCCCATGCCCATTACGCTAGCCGCGCTTTCGTTGTTTTTCGCAAAGCGTAAAGGAGCGTGTATAACCGCGAACCAATGCTTCATTTGAAAAAAAAAAGTGAAGAGCGGTGGTAGAGGGAGGGAAAAAGTGGACTTTTCTACACTCTTAATAAATAGTATTCCAAAATATTTTATTTTTGTACTAGCTGTTTTTATGAATGTGAATGTCAAGTCTCTCTGCAATTGGAAATGAAAGAGAAATGCTTGCAGCTAAAGTTGGATCAGTTTTAGGTAAGGGCACGGTCTCTGAATGATGCGCCTGAATTACAAACACCAAAATGTAAATGATTAGTTTAGGGACTTATCTAAAAAGTAGGCAATACGATTTTAGTTAAGGTTAGGAATGACCATTTTGGTCTTAAGAACTGGCAAATGGATTTTTTTTCTTATTGTAAGTTTTTTTTAAATGTTGACCTAAAACAATGAAAAATATTGACTTCTTCAGATAAAGTGGTCCAACATGCATTCCTGAATTAAAGCGGGAAGACTGTAAACTGTCGTTAAATATTACCAACAAATTGATTTCTTACAATGCCATTACTCGTAATCAAGAAAATGATTACCTGTTACAAAATTTACTAGTAGTAGTAGTAGTAGTAGTTCTTTTATTAGGTTTATCTTTTCCATTAATAAATTCATTCGAGTATCATTCCTAAAGAACATTAAAAAAAAGGCTTGGCTCAATGCCGTCTGCCTATTATATACATTAAGTTAATTAATAATACGGTACATATATTATAAAATATTACATAAAGGTACATATGGTTGTATAGCTATAAGTTCGCTAGGTTGAGTTTTCATAGGGCTACTCCACCCACCTTCCCCGCTCGTCGCGAGATAGTGGATCTTCCACCCAGAAGAAAACCCGCCTGCGCCCTTTTATTTAAAAGTCCCCGCTTATTATGCTATTTACATATCGAAAGTGTCGCATAAGTGTGTGCTCATAAAGCTCCGATAGGCCTGTCTCCCAATGTATTGCGTATGTGGGAGTGTTCTGAGGAAGATAGAATGATCTTTTTACGAAATACCTCAGAAGTTTTTCAACTTCTTCAAATTTGTTGTAACCCCAGACTTCCGCCCCGTAGCACATAATCGATTTTGCAGTGGCTTGAAACATTCTGTATTTTGTACTGGCGCTTACATTCTTCTTGCTAAAAAGCGTTTTCCACGTGCTGTTTATAGCGGCTTTAGAATCTCGCAACTTTTGCTGTAGGTGCTTATGAAATGACATGTTATGCGTGACTGTTATGCCCAGATATTTGTATTCTGTTACTCGTTCCAGTGGAGTTCCGTCATGGCTCCAATGTTCATCGTGTGCCAGTCGTCCTTTGCCCGATCTAACCACCATTACTTTCGACTTTGTGCTATTAATCTTGAGATCCCATTTTTGGCAATATCTATATGTTGCGTCTATCATCGACTGAAGCATTTTCGGGCTGTCTGCGAATAGTACCATATCGTCAGCATACATTAGTATTTTGGCGTTCAATTGCCCCATTTGCACCCCACCAGGAAGATCTTCTGCGATATCATTTACATAGAGCGCGAAAAGCAAGGGGCTAAGCAAACACCCTTGCTTAACTCCAAGATTGGTATCAAACCATCGGGACATAGTACTTCCATCCCACACTGCCGTTATATTGTCAGAATATAAGCTTTTTAGTATGTTAAGCATTTTGGTGGATATTCCAATGTTCCCCAATTTATACAGGAGACTTTTTCTGTTGACGGTATCAAAAGCTGGCTTGAAGTCTATGAAAAACAAATATAGCTTTCTTTTCCCTTCCAGAAAAGCCTTCGCAACTGTTGTGAGTACAAACAAACAGTCTACAGTAGAGTACCCTTTGCGAAAGCCTGCTTGATTTTCACATAGCAGATTATTTGTATCTACAAATGAGCTTAGCCTCGATAGAAGGATAGATGTGAGCGTTTTTGCAATAGTGTTCAGAAACGATATTCCTCTATAATTCTCCGCAACTGTGGGGTCTCCTTTTTTCCAAATTGGATATATCACGTTCTTCTGAAAGCTTTTTGGTGCTTCTCCCGTATTGTAAATGTGGTTATAGGTCTGCAGTAGGGTTTCGAGGAAGTTATCAGAGGCATTCATGATGAATTCGACGGGAACACGATCTTCTCCAGGTGCCTTGTTTTTTTTACTTTTGCATAGCGCAGCTTTTAATTCACCGAAGGAGATATTCGCATCTAGTTCATTAACGTGAAGAACATGTGGAGTAAACGATGACAATGGCTCTATACAAGTCGAGGATAAAAGGCTTTGAAAATATTCGGCAAGCTGGTTGCAATCAACTAGTATACGCGATCTTGTAGAGCTACCATTGATGAGTCTGACTGTTGACCAGAAAGTTTTGCTGTCCTTTATTTTAGATATGGCGATTTCTAATTCCTTGTAGTATTGGCGTTGCTTTATTAGGCAGAGTTGCTTGTAGCTGTTGTTTTTCTCCTGGTATTTGGCTTTATCCTCGCTTGAATTTGAAAGCCTAGCTTTCCTCAGCATTTGCATTGATTCTTTTCTGGCTACCTCGCATTCCTTGTCGAACCACTTCTCCTTATAGTGTTGTCGTGTAGGCTTTTGCATAAATTGGGCGGCTTCTGTAATCAGTTCAGCTAGTTTAGAGGCTTGCGTTGGCATTTGATCTGTTGGCAATCTTTGAATTTTTTGGTCTAGCGTTCTCGAGTACTTTTCTCTGTACTTATCATACCATTTTAATTTTGGTAGCAATTTTGGGGGAGGATCTATTGGTTCTCCTTCCAAACTTATATCAATCTCTAACGGCATGTGATCCGAGAAGATCTCCTCACGCACCCTAAAATCGCTTACCCACTTATACCAGCTACCTTTGATTACAAAATTTACTATAATCGTCAAAATGAGTATTTTTACTCAAGATTCTGAAACCGTGAAATTACTCGCACAGGTCTCAGGTTCCTATTAGGAAACACATTACTTGGTACAGGGAATTTTGCAGGCGGAGCACTCAACTGCAACACTTATTTGTTTATTCTTATTTTTAACTTTTTTTCTTTTTGTATTTCTAAAAGCTTTTCTTTAAACCTTTTGATTTTATTCTTTAAGTTTTTTTCTTCAATCTAGTAAGTTCTTGTTAATTTTTCTTTTCGTTTGCCGTCCATACCTTTTACTTTCTTATTTCATTCTTTGCTTTTCATATTTTTAATTTTTTCCTACATTTAAGTATATTTTCTCTTTTCCTTTTAGTGATGCTTCTTTCCCAACTTACCGTTTTTTTCTCTTCTACTTTCTTTTAGTTTCTCGTCGTCACTTTGAGATTGCCTTTCGCATGTTCGATTTGAATGGCGATGGTGATGTGGACTGTGAGGAATTTGAAATGGTGGCCACTCTGGTGCGTTCACAGACCAGCATGGGTACCCGTCATCGTGATCATGCCAATACGGGCAACACCTTTAAGGTAACTAGTCCACTTCTCTTAACCTGAGAGCAAACGCCCTGCCCTACTAAATGGAATCTCTTCTTTTGTATTGTATTTTCTATGTCTTTTGGCTTTAATCCTTTTTTGTGAACACGTTCCTTAACAATAACGTGTCCTTACTGTGTATATAAATAAATGTAATGTCTTAACTTCCTTTTCTTTGAGTACTCACAGTCTTTGAAGGTATATTTAAAATAGACGCTTTTAGCTTTTCTTTGCCTAATATAAAAAAACAAACTTTTGTAACTTACTTTCCATATAGCACATTTAAGTATCCTTTGGCACCCCTTGCATGCCTGCTTGGGAACGATACCAAATTTAACACGTCTTTTCTACCTCTTCCCAGGGTGTTAACTCGGCCTTGATCACCTACTTTTTTGGCCCCAATATGGATGAGAAATTAACTATCGAAAAATTCTTGGACTTCCAAGAGCAACTGCAACGAGAAATTCTCTCCTTGGAATTCTCACGTAAGGAACCGAATGAGGATGGCAATATTACTGAAGCAGATTTCGCTGAACTTCTACTGGCCTATGCGGGTTATCCGCTCAAAAAGAAGCAAAAGAAATTGAAACGAGTAAAGCGACGATTCCGTGACCATGGCACGGGTATATCCAAGCAGGATTATTTGGATTTCTTTCATTTTCTGAACAACATCAATGATGTGGACACCGCACTGACTTTCTATCATATAGCAGGAGCCTCGATTGATCAGCAAACGTTACAGCATGTGGCCAAAACGGTGGCCATGGTCAATCTATCCGATCATGTGGTGGATGTGGTCTTTACCATTTTTGATGAGAATAGTAAGTAGATATAACTAAGAAAAGGAAATAACCTAAACTAATTTCTGTCTTTTTTTCAAGACGACAACCAACTGAGCAACAAGGAATTTATTTCGGTCATGAAAAATCGTGTTCAACGTGGCCTGGAAAAGCCCAAGGATACCGGATTCCTGAAAATGATGCGTTCAGTCTTTAAATGTGCCAAGGAAACTAAGCCTGTCCTTTTGGATATTTAGTTCAATATCTATAAATGGATTCCCCTTGGACCAGTGCTTCAAAGCTCACTTCTTAGTCATTTTTCGCCTACGCTTGTTTCATATTTATTTTTTTTAGTTTTTGTTAAGAAACTAAACTCGCTCTAGCTTAATTATTATTAACTTTACGATTCAATGTTTTTTGGGTACTTAATACAGTTTTTAAGAAATGTAAATTTGCTTATGTCTAGAAAGACGGGAAAGAATTGTTTTATTCGGAGATGCTCTGGAAAAGAGCCTTTAAGCCGCGATTCAGACAAGTAGAGACCTGAACAAGCTCACACCAAATCATATTAGCAATAGGCAATCACACTGTTCACCCTATCGAAACAACTCTTAGGACCGATTTCACATCTTCTACTTTTAGAGCTTCCTAACAAATAACTGAGAAAATTGTAAGCTATCAGAAAAAATAGAAACCAGCCCTTATTGGATCATTTCCATTCAGTCAAAATTAAGCTGACGTGTGATTCTTGTCATCTCGTGTGTCTCGCACTTACGCTGTTTCTCAAATACTTACTTAGATTTCATTTCGTGTTAGCAGTGCCAACTTCGTTGTTATTTTTCTACGATTAATTTAGTAATTATTGAGAAGTGGAAAATAATTCTCGTGATGTAAGTATTTATACTAATTATACCTAATGTATGCGAAAATAGTAAACAAGAATACATATTTATTTATTTGATATAGTTTTGTTTGACAGAGTCTGCCACCATCAGACGTGAAATATAAACCCAAAGGTGGTTGCGTGCCGAACTTGCTTAAGTATTTTTAAACTTAGTTCGACATGAATGCTATAAGATCGGAAAAATATTATTGAGTAATAACCGGCATTAACCTACTATAAATGCGGCAACGAAGTCGTTCAAAACAGTCAGCCATACAGGGTCATTAGCGATATTACCGTCTATTATATATTCCTGTCAAAAAATTCGGGAATCAAAATTCCTCGATAGACCTGGGATTAATAAATAATTTCCGTGCAGAAATTAATTCGATTTTGAAATTTTAATCGCAAAATCGTGTTTTGACTTGCGAGGTGAAATAAACTTTTAGGAAGCCAAAATGGGGTGGTCCCAGCCATCAGATGTGGACTGTAAAAGTTTTTTAAGGGTTGTTTATATGGACTGGAGTCTGAGTAATACTTGTTCCGTTATTGGAAGAACCAGGAAAGATAAAAAAAGAAAGTTTAACTGTGAAAAGATGGTGGAAGACTTAAGGAACCTGTGAGTTTTTTTATAGTGCCTGTCGAAGCCTACGACAGAGAAGTTCCGAGACATATTAATGACCCATTGTTGGAAGTCTTGACTTGAAAGTAACTAAACAGTGAGTTAACGGTAGGGACAGATCTATCCTGTTTTTAACTGCTTCAGCCGGAAAAAATGTCAAACATCCCCTAACCGGAATTCTATCCTTTTTTTTAGTTTCCTTATCCGGAAATCTAGCCTTTTTTAGACGAAGTTGTTTAAATGTTAAAATTCTACCGATTCTAGAATTATTTGAAAAAAGCAGCGACAAAAGACGCAAAATAGGTGGTGCAATACGCAAACATCCACCAATTAAAATGGGAAAATGATGAAAACACTTTAAAATTTTGGTCCGAAGTAAAAAAATATTGATTAATATTGGCTTTCGCCCTGAATCTCTTTCGTTGCCATGGTCGAATGCGAAAGTAGAGAGGTTATTTAGCCAAGCAAATTTGGTTAAAACCAAAACTAGAAATCGGCTACAAGTGGAGACGTTAAATGCTGTTTTGACAGAAGTTATATATATATATTAGGGCGGGTCAATTTTTGTATGCGATAAGCGTATAGCAGATTCGGAATCTGTGATGAATTCTAAGAAAATTTCACGAAGAAACCTCATGTCTAAAATGAATTCCTAGCCCCCCCCCTGCGAAGCATGAAAATTTAGGGTTCGGTATATTTTGGTACATTGGTATATTTTCATTCTTCGCAGCGGAGGCTAGGAATTCATTTTAGACATTTAGTTTCTTCGTGAAATTTTCTTAGAATTCATCGCAGATTTCGAATCTGCTATACGCTGACCACGTTTTTTTAGCTCCATACAAAATTGACCCGCCCTAATATATATACATATTTCAATTTAAATCAGTTGTACATATATTACATTTTATTTAACTTTGGATTGCGTCGGCATAAGTTGTTTTGCCACAATTAAAATTTGGATAAATATTTATCATTAATTGGATCAATGGCGACATATGGGGACAGAGAAATGGCCGATGTAGAAGTCATTGAAGATGCTTTAAAATTATTAAATGAATAAATAATTATAAATAAAACTTTTTGTCCTTGTCGAAGTCATTGAAGATGCATTAAAAACTGTTGAATAAATAAATATATATTAATAATTTTTTTATCCTTTTTTTCAGCCTTTTTTTTTAGTTTTTCATCCCTTCACGTGTCTTGACAATGACTTGAAAGTAATTAAACACTGACTTAAAAATGATTAATCAATGACTTAAAAGTGATTTAACAATGATTTAACAGTGACTTGACAGTTACTAAACAGTGACTTGTCAATGACTAAACAGTGAATTGGCTTTATAGTGTCTTGACAATGACTTGAAAAAGTGACCTCACAGAGATTTGTCAGTAACAACAGAATTGCAGAATTGAAGGAAGAACACAGAAGCCCACTACCTTAATGTTCATATTTCTACACCTTGTTTTCGGCTTTTGAGATTGTCATTGCTGGTTGGTTATAAACATTAAGAGTGAGCACGAGTTTTTTAAATTAAGCCCTTTAACTTAGCATCATGCTTCACATCAAAGCCTCGTGAGTGTTAACGACATTTAATTTTTACAAAAGCTAACTTGATTCAACCCCTTTATCAATTTGTGATGGAGAAATCTTTGATTCATTAATCACGACAGACGCTTGGACGAATAGTATTTCGCAAAATCTTATATTATTATAAGAGACAGCGGATCTTCTTTGAGCTGTTGCAGAGCCCATATGAAACATTGTTCCGAACTAAATTTGTATCTCATTTGAGTATATGCCTTAGATATACAAAATTTATTTCACTTTAAAGGGAATTTTTCATATTTTTCTTTAAGTATAAACGGGGTTAGTATATAAAATCCCTACTGTAATCCGAACCGAACCCCCGGTTCTCAATTTAAAGGGATTAATTGTAGAGCCGTGCATCTAGCGTATGGTATCCATTTTGCACGTTTTGTACTAAAAATTTCAAATATTTTTTTCTTGTATGTATTTGAAATAAGTACGAAACATTTTATATTCGAAAAACCGCAGTTAATTTAAGAAAAGCGCTTAAGTTTCAAGTATATTTTGTACTTGGATGTAATTGGATGGATAAATCGCACAAGAGGAAAGGATCTAAAGTTTAAAGCCGAGTGCGAACGGAAAAGTTTTTCTTGGATACTTACATATATTAATACGAAACATTATAGAATCGAAAAACCGTTGTTAGTTAAAAAAAAAAACACGTTCTTAGTTCAAGTACAAAATACCTTGGATTAAGTACAACATAGACTTACAATGCTGGTTCCAAAAAGTATGCAACGTTCTTAAAATTTCCCCCATGGTTCTTTGGATTGATCCAGCCTTATTTGATTTAATACAGGGGCAAATATTTAAGAACAAACTAGGAATGACTTCAGAATTTAATGGGCTTAAGAAAATAGGTACGAAATGTACTATTTATACCTATTTTTTTAACTTCTGTTTTGATTCAAGATTGTATTTTGTACTTATTTTAAGAGTCAATCAAAGACAGACTTAAATCAAGAATTTTGGGATTTGTTTAATTTTTTTTTTTCGTTTTTAAATTGTATTATGGATTTGATGAAAAAACCTATTTAGATTGTTTGATACTCGCTACCCGCAATAATTCATTGAAAAGCACTCGCTCTACTCTTCTTTCTATTTATTTTACAACAAAAACTTGCACATATTTTATTCATTTTAAGCTTTAATGAATCATTTATAATTAATTTAATTTGATAAAGATAAGACTCCGTATTTCTTTATACAAAGGGTTTATCACTCAGTACGTTGGGGGAATACTGTGTCTTTAAGACCTGGGAATGTAATGTTAGGCCACCTCGACATCCTGGTCCTCATCATCGAAATCATCCACACTCATGCCATATAGTTCCATGTCATGTTGCTTCAAATGTGCCGTATATGCATCCAAATCGGTGAAGCGTTCCTGACACTCGCAACACTCCAGCCAATCCTCCACCGAACTATCGCCATCATCGCTCTGATGTGTGCTTGTGGGGGTTTCCTGATGCAACTCCTTGTGTGCGGAGTAATCCAAATAATCTTGAAATTTGCTGGGACATCTCAGACACTTGTACCATCTCTGCTTGACATGGGTCACCATATGCTTCTTGAGGGTAGAGCATTCACGAAAAGGTTTACGACATTTGGAGCAACTAAATGGTTTTTCGCCGGTATGGATCATGTAATGTCTTTTAAGATTGTGACGCGTACCAAAGGCACGATGACATATGGGACAGGGATAACAGCGACGTGAGCGTGAAGATTTAGTAGCAGCTGCAGTGGGAGGCGCTGGTGCATCCAGAGACGATGAAGAATTGGCACTACTGCAACTGCGTGGCAGCGGAGGACGTACCAAAGGCGGAGGGGGTGGCAGAGCTGTGGTAGCAGGTGGAGCAGGTGAAATGGGAACGGTAGCTGGAAGTTCTAAAGTAACCATCAAGGTGCTGGGTGGAGGCGAGAGCTCGTCCTGCTCCTCATCATCGTCCTCTTCGGGCTCTTCTTCTTCCAGCATTTCTTCATGTTGTGGTTTTAAGAGCAAATTTTTGCCTTCACAGTCCGCGCAACGTGTTGAATCCTGCTCCGAAGGCTTTTGGAGATGACAAATCATGCAGATGTATAATAGATCATGGGCATGGCGACGCCGATGCTTCTTAAGATCGCTAAACTCACGAAAACGTCGTTCACACAAATCACAGGGAAAGGGTCGCTCACCTAAGGGAAGAGGAAGAGAAGAGAAAAGAGATCCCCTTTTAAGCATCATTTATCCTTTGGATGAAAAATTAAGGTCATTTTGTGTCATATCCCTTTAACATCAAAAATCTCCAAAGTAATTCAGAATAGGATCAAATTGATCTTACAAAACACAAAATCCTTTATGTCCTTACCTGTGTGTATCATCATGTGCCGCCTTAAGTTATAGTTGGATTGAACCTTCTTGCCACAGGCCTGGCACTCATACATATGGCGCCCGCGTCTCTTCACATAAGGACGACGTTTGGCTTTAGGCTTGGCTTTGCAAGGCGGCACTGCAGTATGCTCATCATCTGAATTCAATACAATGATCTGCTCCGGCTCCGCCAATTCACAGCTCACCGCAGTCAGGGGAAGATCTACCTGCTCTTCCTCCTCACTGTCGCTCAACTCAATCTCGGCCACAATACGTTGCTTGGGTATTAGCTGTATATCAGGCGAAGGCCTTTTTATGGGCCTTCCAGCCAGGCTTCTAGCCCGACTTATGACCAAACCAGCTGGCTGTTGAGACTCCTCCTCGTCCATTAGTTCTATTATTTGCTCCGCTTGCTGGAGACGCTGCCTGGCCAATTCCTCCTGTTGCTGTTGTCCTATTCTCAAAAGCAAACTCTTGATCTTGACATCATCGATGGATACAAAATTCTCCTCCGGCTCTTGATATTGATAGGGAAGGGCATCACGTGGCATCAATTCACAATTGACATCACAACAGGAGGCCGAAGTACAACAAGAAGCAGTGCAACAAGCTGGAGTTGGCATAATGCAATCACTGCAGCAATCTGCGCAGGCGGTAGCAGAAGCTGTCGTGGAGCTGGACGTCTTACACAAAGTAAGTTCCATGGCCTGAAAGTGAAGATTAGTAGTTCAAGAAATTTTTATTAAACGAAAAGTTTTTTATACAGAAAAAAAAATAATATTTGTATGATTTTAGTATCCATTTAACATTAAATTGACCTTAGATTTTTATCCATTGGAGCTGAAAATCGTTCAAAGGATATTGTAATATCTATCTGTTATAAATGGGTCTTAATGAATTTTTTTTTATTCTGTGTAGTAAAATTCTAAATGTGACCGAGTCCTTTCTTTAAAAAGTGAAATATTTTAAAGCACAATCCTTATCAGAAAGATCTTGAGTATAACTTCGTGCATGTACAGTTAAATATTACGTGATGTGTAATGGTTTTCGACTTGGATATAAAAACGGGACTACAAATTTTAAGGACCAGCATACATTAAATCCAGTCAGCAAAGCTCTTAATTTCTGTATAAGGTTCGGTCCGCCAGTTCGAACCATTCTTTAAGTATTTAGTTCGGTTCGCGAACCTGTTCTTAAACTTTTCGTACGCAAGGATTGTGGTAAAACCTGGATTCATAGCAGAAGCTACGTTCGATCAAGAATTTACCCTCTATTTTCAGTGGATATGTACGAATTGCTTTATACCGACCTTTTCACAGCTTCTTTACACCGAACAAAAATTGAAAATAAACAACGCATCTTCCCTCGAAAATGAACATAAAACTATATAAATTCTTAAAAATATGATGAAAATCATAATTAAATTTTTCTTCATGCCCAGCCAGCATTTTATAAATTTTCTAATCACATTTGAGTCTTTTTCAAGTCTGATTAAAATAGTCATAAATGCGCGCGTTTTGTGATCATAAATGTTACTTTGCACACTGGGCCAGATTTCAGTTTGGGCGGCATAAATTCAAAATTTTTATGGAAACAAATCGTGATTTTAATCAATTACACTAGTTTACAGCCAAAAAGACCCATTTCTACTGAAAATTTTTTTTAGTGTAGTTTGGAATGGTGATCTCAAAAATCAATTTCAAAAAATTTTTCATGGCTCCGTTTTTGAAATATAATTTTTTTTTATTTTTTGGTAGGGGCACTTACATTTTAAGCCATATCTCACTTTATAATTGTCAGATAGAGTCAAGCAAGATAAAAATCGAAAGGTTATTTCGCTGCCAGTAATCGAGTAGAACATTGTTTTTAAATCGGTTCATTAGTTTAACAACAATATCCAAAAATATTTCGAAAAAATCGATTTTTTGCTCGAAAATTCATTTTTGGTCGCCTGGAAAAAATATAAAAAAATCCAAAAAAATTATTTTTATTTTTTCTACATAAGAACCGCACTTCTACGAAGAAAAACAGATATCGATCATCAAAATCTGTGAACAAACACAGGAGCTGTAAGCAATTTAGTGCAAAAAAATGTGATATTTTCCTGAATATTTTAAAATAAATTTTCGTTTGCTTCGACTTTTGTTCCGTTTTTAATTTTTATTTTTGTTCTGGCTTTTCGTTCACTTCATAATTTGACCAAAAAACGAAGAAAAGTACAATGTTAATTTTTGAAAACACACAATATACTCAAATTTGACTGTTAGTTCCTCTACTCAATTTGATCCATCTATGGTACGTGTTACACGATTTTCCTCACCAATACCTTATTTTCTTCGTAAAAGTGCGATTCTTAAGTAGAAAAAATAAAAATAATTTTTTTGTATTTTTTTATATTTTTTCTAGTCGTTTAAAAATGAAATTTCTTGGATTTTCGAGCAAAAAATACATTTTTTTGAAATATTCTTGGTTGTTGAATTCAAACTACTGAACCGATTTAAAAACAATGCTCCACGCAATTATTGGCAGCTCCATTACCTTTCGATTTATTTCTTCCTTGACTCTATCTGACAATTATGAATTGAGATATGGCTTAAAATGTAAGAGTACCTACCAAAAAAATTTAAAAAATTAATATTTCAAAAACGGAGCCATGAAAAAATTTTTGAAATCGATTTTTTAGATCACCATTCCAAACTATACTAAGAAAATTTTTCAGCTGAAATGGGTAATTTTTTTTTTTTTTTTTTGTAAACTAGTGTTATTCTTAAAGAGCATACATTAGGTATATTAAATCCACTAAGCGTTTTGCTATCAGTGCAACCCTGAATTTTTCGCAGGGCTGCAAAGTCAACTGTTCGGTCAGCTGCTTGTTGTGTTAAAAAAAACGAGAAACGGTTACTCAACTTTAAGCTTGTGCCATTTATCACTCCGTGAATAAAAATTGAATGTGAAATATGGAAAATAAAGGCAAAGGTGTGTAGAATGTGAATTCTGAAACAAATTGTGTGTTGTTCTTGTAAAGTTTAGTTTATATTTATCGTTTTGTTATGTCCTTATATAGAAAAAAACCTAACCAACGTGCCCGTGAATTGTGGAGTATAAACTAACTTTCTGACAATTTCTGACAAAAAGTAAATATGAGGAGTTTGATCTTAAAGTGTATATCTCATTGTGTTATTAACGCTTTTTGCGGCTTTTTGCGGCTTTGCGCACATTCTCTTGATATTTGCAGTTAAGTTTGAGTTCAGCCATGCAACGCTGTTCAATGTATGGGCTGAAAACAACCGAAAGGCCCGTGCAATTTCAAGCTGGATTTTTGAGCAGCTTAAGGAGCATGCAGTTAGCACAGAGAAGAGAAACGATATTGACATTAAAGTTAAAAACTTTGAGATTTACTTGAAAAAAAGGTTGCAAAAAGCGCTCCGAAATGTTCAAACATTTATGGCAAAAAATTCAAAATGGTTATCGTCGAGCATGGTATTCTTGGTAAATACCAAATCAACAATGAATCAAGTGGGAAGTCTACGTGTGGCATACAACGACGGTGGATCTCGACTAATTAGGAAATTGGCATGTAATCTGGCAGACAAGCAAGAAAACAACACAAATCTGCTTGTACATGTGGCAGCACTGTCTATTGCTATTGAACTAGATTTTGAGCTAGATAAAATTTAAATAGTATTTAATCAAGGATATACAAAATAGTTAGTAAGTGATCGTTTCAACATACCTTTGAATAAAACTATTATTTACTCTATTTGTAAACTTAGAAGAAAAAGTTTGAGTGTGACATTTGATTTGTTCTATGCCAAGAAAAAATATGGATACTGGTTTTATATACATACTATTTAAGTTATAATGATTTTAAAATATAAATACACAATATAAATATCAAATGATATAAGCATTCTTAATTTAGGTAACAGAAATGCATGATTTAAAAAAAGATATTTAACAGCAATTTAAGGCCCTCTTCTGGTCTTCTGGGCGCCATTTTTACAAATTTGATTTTATTTTCATGATTCTGCTTCGGGCCCTAAAGGCATTAATTTTTACTCCCGGGAAGTTGCGAACCATCCACCCACCTTTTTTTAGAAGAGCCTACTTTGGAGGCCGAAAACTTTTTAAACAGCCCTCGCATTGACACATTTTTAATTTTTTTAATAAATAGTACAATGACATTCAAAAAAACAGAATTAAAAAATTTGTTCACGATTGATTTCCAGAAGTTTTAAAAAACTGTCAAACTACACCAGAAGTGGGCCCCTTATCTAATGTGGGCAGTAAGGGTGGGCGTGGTCGGATTGTCTTATAATTTTCCCGAGTTATTACACACTTGATGTCTATCAAATGTGCCAAATTGCAATTGTCTAACTACATTTTCCGAATTTATGCCGCCCAAACTGAAATCTGGCCCAGTGTGCTTTGGTCGGTAGAAAATGTTACCCTAGCCGCTACTCTTCTTGAAGAGTTGTTTATAGCCCATTTTTCTAAACTTTTTCGAGTCAATTTTTCAATAATTTTCAAATCTTTTTCAAGTCATATTTCCATTCACTTTAAAGTCATTGTTTAATCATCATCATCAGTTATTCAATTTTAGGTCGTCTTTTCAACTACTTGCGAGTCTTTTTCGAGTCTAATTTCGTTTGCTTTCTTGCTTTCTAAAAAAAAAATTTTTTTAAAGAAAAACATTGAAATAAGTTTATTTACATATTGAATTTATATTTAAAGTCTGGGCTGAGGTTGGAAGTCCGAACCGAACCCCAACCGGAGCAGGTTAATTTTTATCCGCCCGAACCTGAACCAGAACCGGTGCAAAAAATAGTTAAAAATGGGTTCAGTTCAAAAATTATTAAAAATGTTTCTAGATGCTAAGTTTGGCATTTTCCAATATATCTAAATGCACGCTAAGAAAAAAATGTGACATCAATTTAAAGAATTGGCCTTTTTTTCAAATTAGCCCTTGGTATTTAGAAAAAATATCTAATGAACAGAAAGAGTGTTTTAGAATTTCGAAAAATATGACATAAAAAAAATTTTAAGAAAAAACAATTTTTTATAAATAAGAATATGCGAGATTTGTCTGATAACACCGGAATACAAAATGACCAATTTTGTTTCATTTTTATTGGTCGCTGAATTGAAATCATTTTTTCGTTTTAACCCAGCACGTCAGGGTTACAAAATACGTCCTATTTGCATAAATGTGTGCTACGAGAAGTTTCTTTCGTCATTTCTTCGAATGACGTTATAGATAACCCAAAGACGACCCAAAGTTTTGATTTTGCTTATATACATACATACATTTTCATAGATACAAATTGAATGGGGTTATTATACACTTGAAAAGTGTATTATAATTTTGCCCAGAAGTTTGCAACGCATAGAAGGAAGCATCTACGACCACATAAAGTATATATATTCTTGATCAGCATGACGAGCTGAGTCGATTAAGCTTTGTCCGTCCGTCTGTCTGTTTCTACGCTAACTAGTCCCTCAGTTTTAAACCTATCGAGCTTAAATTTTGCACAGAGTATTCTTTTGTCTGCACGCTGCTAATATGTCGGAACCGACCGGATCGGATGAATACTTCTTACAAATGATCGTTCGGAAAATGGGTTTTAGTGGGAAAATATGTTTTGTTCTCAATATTACCGCTCACAAATATGGTCATAAGTAATATTAAATGATCTGCGAAGTTTGGTCGAATTCGCTAACCGTTAAGACAAGCTTTTTCAAGTGTATCAAAACTTCGGCACAAACGAAGTTAGCTTTGCCTTTCTATTTTTTTTATTCGATTATATTATCGACCAAATATACATATGGAAAGTTTGCTATCTTCTCTGTTGCAAAAGCTTGTAAACCAGTGTAATTAGGTCGAACTTTTACAGTCACTTTCTGAAAATTAGTTCAAATTCAGCTTTGATTTTAAAGTAAAATATCTCTTTATGTGCGGTTCGCACCTGAACCTGGGTTCAGCGACCTTGTGAACCCGTTTCGTGAACCCGTGAAAATTTCAAGGGCTCGAACCCCGGAGTGAACCCCTCCCGATTTTTAGGAGGTTTACAGCCCTGATTTTAAGTTATATAAAGTAAACTGAAACAAATACAGTTTTTAATATCTTGTACATAAGTATTATCTTCATATTAAATTATTTGTATACCCTTGGAGAGGGTATATTAAAATTGTCCGGATGTTTGTAACGCATAGAAGGAAGCATCTCCGACCACATAAAGTATATATATTCTTGATCAGCACGACGAGCTGAGTTGATATAGCCATGTCCGTCCGTCTGTCCGTCCGTCTGTTTCTATGCTATCTCCTCCGTCAGTTTTAAAGCTATCTCAACCAAACTTTGCACGAAGTCTTTTGGTACAAATACGCTGCACATTTGTCGGAACCGGCCGGATCGGATGACTATAGCATATAGCTGCCATAGGAACGATCGGTTGAAAAACTAGTTTTAGTGAGAAAAACTTTTTTGTTTTTAGTGCTATTGCTCCCAACGCTCGTATTTATAAGTTTTTAATGATTTCACATAATTTCACCAAAGCTTGTCGAAATCGGACTACTATAGAGTATAGCTTTCAACGTTATCGCTCCCAACGCTAGTATTTATAAGTGTTCAATGATTTTACATAATTTCAACAAGATTTGTCTAAATCGGACCACTATATAGTAAAGCTGCCATACAAACTGTCAGGCACATATCAAGCTCCAAGGGTATATAAACTTCGGTCGAGCCGAAGTTAGCTTGCCTCTATTTTTTTATTTTATTTATTATTATTTATCATATTTATCATATTAAACAAAAAAATTCAAAAAGTTAATTTCACTCTTTTTTTTACACTTTTTTATTATCATTACATTTTAAGTCCGTAGCTTAATCCATCTTTTCTCTCAACAAGAGATGGTTTAAAACAGGGAATCAAATCGGA
This sequence comes from Lordiphosa clarofinis, assembly GCA_018904275.1. Lineage (NCBI taxonomy): Eukaryota > Metazoa > Arthropoda > Insecta > Diptera > Drosophilidae > Lordiphosa > Lordiphosa clarofinis. Next base: position 6,840,155 of record JAEIGQ010000001.1, read on the forward strand.
ACCGGAACCGGAACCGTATACCGAAAAGAACCGATTGAAACTCAGAACCGGTACCGGAACCGATATTCTTAATTTTTTGTATACCGGTGTCCGAGAACCGATATTTTTAGAACCGAAAAGACCGAAAAGAACCTAAACGTTGTACCGGTACGGTTTCGGTTCTGAGTGCAACCACTAGACAGCGAAAGGAGCAGTTAGATTTGGCGGATTTTTACTCAATTTGGCTGAATTGTTATTTTCAAATAAAAAAGATTCTGGCTTGGCAAAACTTTTGGTCAGTGGAATACAAAATCGCGAAACCAGTCCCTTTGAAAATAATGCATTCCTATGTGGTATTTTCTTAGACCCTTATTATAATGTTAGGCTAACCTCTAAACAAAAAATAGTACATGTGTAACTGATTCGACTGATATGTATATTTTCAAGAATTTAATCCACTTCTGTTTAATTGAAACTAACTGAGGAAAGCAGCTCTGACCCAACTGATTTGTCTGAAAGTGGAGATGAAGTCGGTTTATATATGAATTCCTAAGAAAAGAATCAGGACAATACAAATAGTTTAGTATTTTCACAAGACAGTTTAACGTATGATGCCTGATCAAGGTTTTCCTGAGCTTAAAACGTTTACAAAATAGAGATAATGTACTTAAATGGTGGTCAGAAAATTCGACAATGTTTCCGGAACTGTACTAACTATCAAAAGTTATTCTTGCTGCGTAGAACATTTATTTTCCGGTTTATTATAACTCCGCTAGAAATCAGATGGACGGAAATACATTGACCGCTATCATGCTTCTAAGAAATAATCATTAATTTAGCTTCTTTGTAACTAATTTTAAAGAAGTTTAAAGTAAATTGATAATTTATGTGTACATACATGTGTACTGTTGCTTACCCACTTTGATTAAACTTAAGTTTTAAAATTTCTGTTAGTTTTACCGGTCCATACCGGTACGTACCGGTACGATACCGAAATAAAAGGGTACCGGAACCGGAACCGAATACCGAAACAGTAGCAGAACCAAAACAGAACCGTTTACCGAAACGTTAGTTTCGGTACGTACCGGAACCGGAACCAGAACCGAAAATCGTTTCGGTTTGATTCCCTGGTTTAAAATGCTTTTAGCATTTCATCTTTAACTTTTTTAAATAGCACATGAAACTAATCTTTTTTTTTAACCATCAAAACGGCTTAAAAATGACTCTTGTAAAAATGATCTTCCAAATGTTAGGTGTGTGGTATTGTTCGAAGAACTCAAAAATAGACCAGCTTTGCAAGTAGTTCGAAGCGTTAAAGCAACAAACATGTTGATGAGAGTATTGTAAAGATCCTCGAAATGTTGATGTGTCCGTCATCTATTTTGCTATTCCAAAATTATTGATTAAACAAGGCAACAAACTCTAGTAAATTGAAAGGTTAATGTTGATTCTAGATCGCATTTGTGATCTGTTTTCAAAAATGGTTCATCTCTTCCAAATTTTTTCTTCTTCTGAAAGCTCTGGTGGATTTCTCAAATTTTTTTTTGAAAAGTTCACGTGTAAATGGGAAAAATATTATGTTTGGTTTGATTAAACCCGATACATCGTTCAAAATTTACTACTACTAACTAACTATTGACATTTTGGGGAATTCTCAAATAAATTCGGTACTTCAAAAAAAATAATCATGAATATCTTTTTGGAGATACAAAAAAATTTTGTGGTCAAGTTGAAAGGGAATATCCCATATGTATGTGATAATTATATTTTTAACCCAAGAATTATTAATGATTCAGACATTTGAAAAAAACAACGTAAGCATTTGTGGTTTTAATATATAATAATTATAAATGTTTATGATAAACTCTTAAATTTAAAAACATTTACATAAAATATGCAATTACAAAACAAATCATCTAAAATTAAGACAAAAATGGATCAGCTTTTCTATAAAGATAAGATAGGTACACGGAATAACCTATGTATCTCTAAAGGAGACTAAATATTAAATGTAAATATTAAAGCACAGAAGAAAGCATAAGCTATTTGAACGAATCCTGGCATAAGTAATAAAAGTAATAAAACATTGATATATCTTCCCAAAAAACACCTTAAATGTTGCCGATCAACAGTTATCAGGCGACTTATAAAGCGGTACATTTCATAAGTACCCAGTCTAGGTACAAGTATCTAGGTACCCTGTCCCGTTTAACTAAGCCTTAACGATAGCAAAGTTGAAGCAATCAAGAACAATTGACAATACTTTTATATATCCATCTCTTTCCACATCCTTACCCTTATGATCCTCACGCACAGCACAAACACAAACGATTTTCAACTTTCTGTTTTATTATTTTGCAGATTTTGTTGTTGTTGTTGTTGCTAATATAATTTTTTTTTGCGCTGCGAAACGTCTGCCGTGCGAGTGAAGAAGAAACTGGATTCGGATTGCTCGCTTGCTCGGGCTCAGAGTACCAAAACCTCTCGACAATCAGCCATGCGAGCAACAACAGCAACAACAAGAGCAACACGAAGGCGCGAGCGTTGGCGTCGTTGGCGACCCGGCAAGCGCGGCTGCCCCCCCTACCCCACTACAACTCCTGCACCTACCTCTCTCTATGGCCGTTGCGTGCGTTGGTTGTTAACTTGATTTTTCTTCAGGCGACCAACAACAACGAAAAACAAAGAAAATGCGCGCAGAGGGCGAACCGAAAGCCCCAACAACAAGCCCCAAAGAGCCGCCAACGAGAGTCGCAAAACAAAAAGAAGAAAAAATTTCAAACCAACGAACACAAAACTCAACTCACGATTTTCAAAGATTACTCAGTCGGTAGTTAAAGCAGGAAGGGGGCTCCACTCCACGGCACGACCGAGCAGCAAGCTCCGTGCGCCAATTTGCAGCTGCTCTTTGTTGTATTTGTTGTTCCTTGTTTTTTAATTGATCTGCTGCGCTCTCTCTCTCTCTGTCTGTCTCCACTCTCTGGGTCTGTTAAGTGTTGCCAAACGTTGAAATAAGTGGGTGGGTGGCAGGGGGATCTAGGCGTGGGTGGTTGATTCTGTGCTCAAAACACACTCCTCTTGGCTTTCGTGACTACAAGCAGACTTTACTTTTTATTTAGCTTTTTGCCATAAAACTTGTTTGATTTCGCCCACTCGGCTGGGGCTGGGGATCGGCATTGTGGCCTGTCAGTGTATGGGTAAGGCAACGATTGTGTGTATCTGGTGGAGAGCAATGGTCGCGTCGCGTCGCTCGGTCTTGCCCCGCACAGATGTTCGAGCTTTTATTCCAGCGAAATGATATATGATATCATGATTATTCTGGTCATGCACAAAGGCACGGCGGGACTGAAAGTTAAAGGCTATCTTAAGATATCAGCACTTTTGTAGCTTTATGGGATTTAGTAGAAAAGCTCTGCGAACTGGGTTTCAAAAATATTTCATAGCTCTGCGAATGATTCGGTGGTCCTTGGATCCAAATCTCCGCATTCCATAGATTTATTGAACTTTGAGAATTGTACTAAAAGAATATAAAGCAGGGTTAACCTTGACCTTGGGTTGGTGTGCACGAAAAACTTTAACCGATTTACTCACCGATTCCTGGTTATCGTCCTTTGTCCTTCGATAAGCTGCACAATGTTTCCCTCACCTAGGCACAGTGTAAGATTATGACAATCTAGGGGGGCTTTATTGAAAAAAAAAATATTCAGGCCTGTTTCCGTTTTCGATTCCGATCAAATCATGCGGAATCGGAATTGTTAAATGGTCTCGCTAACAGTAACCGACTTTGCTATTCGACTTTTAACTTTAAAATCCCAATTACCTTTAATCTACCTTTCTTTAAAATCACAACGGAAACGGTAAAAAAAAAACTAACAACAACAGACTGTCCTATCGAGCAAAAAAGGGGATTCGGCGAGGTTATTGAATGAGTCTGCAAATGCTTCTCCATCTAGGGGATCAATTATATGGTTATGGAATTTTTACCAGATATAAAAAAAACTATTTTAAGTAGATAATAAATATTAATGAGAAACTTGAACGAATCGAATCGAACGACTATATCCTACAGCTCCCATAGAATTGCTCGGGAAAAATTTTAATAACTTTGTTATTTTCGAAGACAATTGATTCAACTTCAATATTTAATGAGGGGCTAGTGGAATATTGAGCACCAAAACGGAATTCTTGGGCATACAATAAAATTGTTGGCGCTATCATAGTCAGGAGTCATTGCGCTTATATGAAGGTAGAGGCCAAAAATACTTCCAGTATAGATTTGACAATTCAGCAATTCTTTGTCGTTTTGTCCTTTTAGAAGACTGCACAGTTTAATAAAACTGTTTCAATTTGATTCAGCCAATTAGATTGATATTGAACCATTTACAATTCTTTCACTGATGTACCCAATGCAATTCGATAGTTCGCTCAACTTGGTAATGTTCCCTTGTACAACTTCAATCATTTTTTTTAGTTTTCCAGCGTTGGTTCCATTTTTTGTTCAACGTAGACCAAAAATATATAGGATTGCAAACACGCACTTATAAGAAGTGCCTGGAAAAAATAAATTTTTCTGCTAATATAAAAAATCTTAGAAAAAAAAGGAGTGAGTGTCGCTAGCACTCACGAGTCTTTGATGTGTAACAGGATGCTGAGCTTAAGAGCTTATGTTCAAATCGCAGGCTCTCTCAATGGTATAGAAATGAGCAAGGGACACAAATCCCAGCTAGATCACCACTCAGATCCATCCTAAAACCCATCTAGATCACACAAAGGTCTTACCCAGATACAACCAAGATCCCATCCAGATCCCGCCCAGACCCCAACCAGATCCCACCCACATCCCACCCAATTCCCATCCAGACTCTACCCAAGTCCCAACCAAATCTCACCCAGATACCACCCAGATCCCACCCCGATCTCACTCAGAACCCTCCCAGATCCCGTTGAGATCCCACCCAGATCCCATCCAGAACACAACCAGATTCCGACCAGATCCCGCACACATTTCTTTCAGATCCCACCCAGATCTCTCCCAGATCCTACCCAGATTCTACCCAGATCCTTTCCAGATCCCTTCCTGATCCCGCCCGGATCCCATTCAGATCCTTTCCTGACACCGCCGAGATCCCGCCCGGATCTCACCCAGATCCTACCCAGATTCCTTCCAGATTCCACCCAGATCCTTTCCAGATCCCACCTAGATCCCGCCGAGTTCCCATCCAGAACCCAACCAGACTCCGACCAGAACCCGCCCACATTTATTTCAGATCCCACCTAGATCCCTTCCAGATCCATTCCAGATCCCTTCCTGATACCGCCCAGATGCCACCCTGGTCCCACCCAGATCCTACCCAGATTCCTTCCACATTCCACCCAGATCCTTTCCAGATCCCAGCTAGATTCCAGTCAAATCCTACCCAGATCTCACCCCGATACCACGCAGATCTCGCCCATATAAGACTCCACCCAAACCCCTCTCAAATACCACCAGATCCCACGAAGATCCCACCAAGATCTCACCCAGATCTTTCCCAGAACCCCCCCAGTTGCCCCTATTCAGCATCTTTCCTACCTGTTCGCCTTCCCCTCCGACCATTCTCTTGTTTGTGTGTGTGTTTGTCGGGACACTCCGCAAAACAACAACACCAAATATGAACGACGTCAGCGTCACGTGACGCTGAAATCAAATTTAACTCCTACTAAAATCGTTCGTACCAAAATTAAAGATGTTTCACATCAAAAAATAGTTGGTAGTCTTTTGTTTCTTTTTATTTTAGATATTTTCAGTTTTCCAATATCATTTCGCTTTTAGAAGTTATAGCCCAAAAACTATACAAATTTTCGACTTTTTTTGGACAACATTTACCGCCAAAATTTCTTGTAGCTTGAAAATAACATGGTAGTTATTTTTAAAACAAAGAATGGATATTAAAAAATTATTTAAGATCGATTTTTGAAAATTTTTAGACATTTTAAGGCTTAATATTGTTAAAAAAATGTAAAAATATTACAAAATTTTTTAAGGTTTTTGGACAATAACTTTTAAAATCGCAATGAAATCGAAAAACTGAAAATAATTGAAATAAGAAAAAACAAAAGGCTACCAACTATTTTTTTCTAAGATTTTTAATATTAGCAGGAAAATTTACAGAATTTCTTAAACTTGCAAAAAAAATCGATTTTTTCAAAAAAACCCACATTTTTAATGTTCAAATCCAAAAGTTGGTACCTTATCAGCAAAATCAAAACATCGTATTTGGTTTTTCTTTAACGTCATTCAATGCAGCTTACATTAAAACAAAGTTGGTTCGAATAGGACACTTAATGTGGCGACACGACCAACAAATGTAAGAATACCTCTCTAATGCAAATATCTCGTGAACCTGACGTGCTGGAAGAAAACGGACAATTTATCTGAGTTCAGCGGCCAAAAATACATAAGGAACGGTTGCAAAGTTCTCTGTTGCAAAAAACGGCCTTTTTTTGTAAACTTGTGTTATATGAAATACTGTGACGAAAGGAATTTTCTGCCGTTCTTCGTACGGGTCTTTACAAAATAATTTCAAAAGAATAATTTGACAGGTACATTAGTTAATTATTAATAACAGGACTTAAAGTGATTACCTTCAACTTCAAAATTCATTTTCAATTACTTATTCCGAAACACTCTAGCAAACTTTTCAACACTTTGAAATGCGATTTTGTTTTGAAAAAAATAGTACTAAACGCAACTGCGTTTCAATGCAATTTCTAGAAAATCCCTCTCCTTTAGATTCCAAGAAAAACCCGGTTTGCCATAAGAAGAAGATAAACAATTTGTTTACATACATAGAATTTATAATTTCTCGCTTACGAACCTTTTGCATTTGGTCATCATACTTCTCCTTTTCTTTGTTTCGAGTATCGTTGTCTTCACCTTGAAATAGAACATTTCCACGCTCGAGATCTCCAATACAGGGCCACCTTGATAGGTCTGGAACTTACAGTAAGAATGTCTGAAATTTGTGTTAAATTGTTGTGTGAAAAATGTTTAACACCTTTACCTTAGCTAATTTAAATCTTCGTTGAAACCTTTCCCTGGACTTTGCCTAGTTTATTCAAAATCCAAAGAGTTGTTGTTTTACAATTCTCAACTAAAAAAAAACTTTTTTAAACATTACCAAACATACAGTTATTTCCTTGGCCCTTTGAACCTAAGTAAATCGTAAACATTATTGTAGTCTATTTGAAAAAAAAGAGTTTAATAGGCATTTTTTTTCTCTTTGTTTTTTCTTCTTCTAAATATTAACATTTTGAAATTTAGATAAATTCGTTTACAATATATTGTAAACTTATGCTAATTATCATTTCAGTTAAAGTGGATATACACAGATATCCCCATATACTTTTAGGGCTGATTACATAGAAGGAAACATATTTGGCAAAATTGGATTGGTATTTATCAACTAGGGGGGTGAGGTGTGAGGCTAGCATGCTACAAGTAATGAAGCTATTATGTAAATTTATAATATATACTGTATAAGCGCTTACGCATACAGCTAGAGGTACGTATTATATTATATATGTATATAAATCGAAATATTGGAAAAGAAACGGCATACGAATTATGACATACAATTACTACATATGTGGGATTTATGCTTAGGCTAACACATTAAAATGGTAAGAAAAAAAAAAGGATAAGGACGCATACGAAAAAACACAACTATGTACAGCAAAATTTGGGCAGATTGAGAATAACTTTAAAGTGACCTTAGATGACAGAGTGGGGGCACATGAATAGAGATCAGGGCTGAACGTGGATGAGGTAAGGGTGGAAACTTTTCTCAGCTGGAGCTGAAATTCAGTAAACACTGAATTAGGGAGACAAATTTGTTTACGTTTACTTGAAATTTAAGTGGCAAGCAGACACGCAGAATTAAAACTTTTGGCAGATAGGCAAAGTTCAAATTTCACCATGTTTTGTACACAGGTGGAAAACTGATAGTTGAAATGAAATCATATCAACCCAAATACCTTGGAGGCAAATTTCTGTATATAGAAAAGAATAGATTGGTTGACATGATTCTTTCTTGAAAAGATGTTTGAGAAATTTTAAATATACCAAATATATGTTTGTGATCCCTTGATGTAATATCAGTATCCATATGGACTGAATAGTTTTAATATAAAGGGAGATTTTTAAAGCTACTTTATTTTTAGCAGCTTAGCTGTTTTCGGGTCACATGTTAGTGTCAAACATGTTCAGTTTGCTGTATAATTTAACCAACAATAGACCTACAAACGAAGAACACTTGCAAAATATTGAATTTTATTAACAAACTATAGGCTTGGTTTAGAAAGTGCATCTTGTACTTCTTCTACTTTATGGCCAATTTGTGCGACCTTCTGAGGCTGACATTATTGGACATTTAACCACCAACACGTATATGTAGAGAGCGGACAACCCAAAAAAAAAAAAAAAACAATTTCAATTAATGCTAAAATTTAGAAAAGTTGGACTAAAAATTTTACTACAAATTTGGATCAACACAATACTAACCAAAAACAATTAGAAAAATTTGAACCTACCTACCTACCTATTCAACTGACTAAATAAATATACAAGAAATTGACTCTGACAACAAAAATATTTGTGTTTAATTACTTTCGAGTAATAAGAAGGTAAAGGGAAATTAGATTTTTATCCAATGGATCTAAAAATGGTCCAAAGAATATGATAAGTAGATGTTATAATATCAAATAAGGATGTGATAAAACCAAATCCGAAATTGATAGTTTCTATATAATAGTTATTTTACAATTTTTACAAATTTTTATATAAAAATTACAAAATAACTGATATGAAAAATTTTCATTCTAAAAATTACAATAACAATTATTTTAAGATATCCTTTTTGCCAAACGTCGTAGCACAAATATGGGTCCTTATGTATATATTTCAGTGGTTGAAGGGCTAATAAGATGTTCCGCAGGAAGGACATGTGAAAATAATTGATATTTAAATTTTTAAAATAAAAATTTGTCATATCAATTAATTTGTAATTTTTAAATAAACAATTTTTTATATCAATTAATTTCTAACTTTTTAATATAAGTTGTAAATTAATTGATTTTTTGAAGTTTTTGGAAATTTTTATTATAAAATAACTATTAATTTCGGTCTCTGGATGAAAATATCCGTTATGTTATTAATCTGTGCAGTTGCAGAACTTTTGTCACATTCGAATGGGATAAATGATGAACCTATTCGATCCCCCATTTTCCTTTGTTAGAAAACGACGAAGGTACCGAAACAACCTTGAATTACGCGCTCTACCTCTCTTTGGTTGTGGGAGAAGAGAAACACATTTTTTGTTCAGGTCTATCTCGGACCTTTTGCCAAAATTCACGGATTCAAAATTTAAGCTTCGGTATGTAAGCTTATAGGCTTTTACAGTAATGCGACAAACTATATGCGCTTTCTAGTTCTCTCTCACACTGACTCGCTCTCTGTTTATGCTAAACTCTAGCGCTCTTTTGAGTCTGCAACCTTTTTACCTAACATTTTTACAGTTTGGTCATCGAGAAGCGATGATTATGTCCGATTGACTGAATTGGGCAAACTGATCAGTGAAGTACAACCCCATGGTTGAGGCATGGTGTATCAGTTGAATGGTGAAAAACACTCAGTAGCAAAGGAAATGTCAAAGAAAATCTAACATAGAAGCGCACTTTGAAACGCCTCTCTCTTTTTTGGGTGATTTTAACTCCATCCTGACAAAGAGAACACTTATTGTGACAACTCAAAATTTTACTCAAAATTTTTTGTCGACATAGGAAACAGAGTTGGTTAGAGGAAAACGAACATAGTCAAAAAAAATGACTCTGAGAGCCAAAATGACAGCAATCAGCGACGAAGCAAAGTGTGCTTCTATGTTAGATTTTCTTTAGGATTGTCAACGTCATGATCAGAGGCGGCCAAATGGAGAGGAAAAAAAGTGAGCTTGTGTTGTAAACAAGAGAGCTCCCTCCAGACAAGACGCATTTTACTTGCTAGGCAGTGCTCACCGATTCACACAACCATAACTTCGCTCGCGTTTGCTTAAAAATACGACAGACTTCGGTCGTGCGAGCCTTAGGTGGACGGGTCTGGTCATGTTTTTTTGAGGGAGCTCTTATTTTGGAACTAAAACTTTTCATTGTGTTGCTGTCATTTGATTGAAAATTGATAAATTTGCCGACAGGATTTCGATTTTATTTGGAGTTTGTAAAAATGACGAGCCAATACTGTTGCATATGTCGATGTAAAGCAGTGCCGGCCTATAGCTACCAGGAATTTGAAGTCAGTTCTGGATTTATGCAAACGCAAGAAGAACTCTTGATTGTGTGAATCAGTGAACACTGAATTGCAAGTAAGACGCCTGTGGAGTAGAGACGGCCAAATGGAGAGGACAGAAAAGTGCGCTTGTGTTGGTGACAGACGACAGTAGTTTAACGTGAAATGAACAACGAAATCTTAATCGAAGTTCGGCTCGCGTTTGCTTAAAAACACGACTAACATCAGCTCGTGCGAGCTGTGGATCGCCGCCTGGTTTGAAGAGAGCTCTTAAGGCCGGCAATGAAGTAAAACAGGGTTCCCCAAGAAGAGAGCGCGAATTTGAGGCTGTCTCCAGCTATATTGTTACGGCACTGTCCTTTGGGCTGACACCGGCTAGCAAGTCATTTCAGGGCGGGATTTCAACCCCAGACCGCATTCGCGAACAATCACTACAAATTCAAATCTTCACTAGCAAAAACGTAAACAGTTATTGGCCAAACAATCAAAACAATCAGCGCTATTAGCCGACTAGAGTGTTCTTACCGGCAACGCTCCCAAGCAGCGATTTGGCTCTATCAGCTGCCCTAACATAGGAGCCATTTGAAAAGTGCCAAGCGAATACAAATAAAATTTAGTCATGTCTATACTTTGTATTTGTAATTCTGAGGGGGCTTGGCTTTTTGTTTTATCCTCTCTCTCTCTCTCTCTCGATTCTAGCAAAAGCTGTCAGTACTCGATAAACTCTGAATGCCATACCTTATATAGTTGTACCAACAAAGAAAATCTAACATAGAAGCACTCTTTAAAACGCCCCTCTTTTTTGAGTAAGGTTAACTTCATCCTGGCAAAGAGAACATTCATTCTGACAACTCAAATTTTACTCCAAATTTTTGTCGACATAGGAAAACAAGTTGATTAGAGGGAGGCGAGCATAGTCACCAAAATAACTTAGGCTGCCTTCACACTGTTCGACACATGACCCATGTTATCTACCCATGAAACTCTATTATTTTGACAAGCTATTCAAATGTAAAACAGAACAAAAAGCAGGACTACTAGACTATCATGTGTCATGTGTCAAACAGTGTGAAGGCAGCCTTAAAGAGTCTAAAAAATGACAAATATTTGAATGAAAAGTTGACGACGCAGCAAAGTGGGCTTCTAGGTTAGATTTTCTTTGATATCAACTGGTTCCTTTCTCGCAAGGTGAATTTCCAAGGGTTGAGGGAAGCCCGAGAGAGTTTTGTTTCGGTTTTTTCTTTTAGTGACCTGAGCAAAGCAAACTGAACATTGGGTTGAGAGTTATTACACATTATCAATTACAAATTTTCCTGACATTGCACTTAACTGTAACTCATCTTAGTGAGTTCTTGAGTTTTTCATTAAACTCATTCAAATCTTAATTTGTTGGAGTAAAATATGTACAATTGTTTTTACATTTGGATTTGACAAGCCACAAAAACAAGACAGAATCTGCTCCAATTTAAAAAGAAAAATTGAAAGAAAGTTTTTCTGTTTGAAAGACTAAACAAATAATTCAAAATTACCCCTACTACTGATTAAACTCATTTAAATTTTTTAGAGTGAAATTTGTACAATTGTTGGATCTGCTCGAATATTAAAAAAATTGAAAGAAAGTTTTTCTAATTGAAAGACTCAACAATTAATTCAATATGACTCCCAAAATTCTGTTGTTTTTTTTTCTAAGATCACTTTTAGCCCAGAACTATTTCTTCTTTCAGTTTTCCACTTAAATTTTGTTTAACTTAAACTGTAGGATGGGGTGTAGGGTGTAGGGTGTGGGGATTGTGTGTGTGTGTGTGTGCGAGTTCAAGTTACAAATTATTGAAGCTATTTTAATAAATTCTATTTAGGTATATTGTACACATAGGCAATCCCATACTCCACTCTCTAGATTGCTTAAAGCTTTTGCTGTCCCTCCTTAATGGCAGCTGCCGCCATACCTCCTGATCCACTCAAATTCTCATGATTAACAATAAATTTCTTGGCACCCGACAATCCCTGTTTGTTTATATAAAAACTTTTCTGGGCTAGCGTCGAGTTGCCATCATCCATGACCAAACGATTGAGAAATGTAGCCGCCGCCTTGGCACCACTATCACAGGATGATGACTCTATACTGATGGTGGAACAGCCACCAATCGATGAGGTTTCACTTTTGGCATCATCCATTAGAGTGGCATCATCTGCTAAATCGTTGACCAATACCTGAGTATTATTTGAGGAGGCTGTGGATAAAATGGAGGAAGTGCGACTACGGCAAGAATTGACTTCTTCGGGTATCGAAATGCCCTCATCAATGCTCTGGGTTTGACTATTGCTGCTGCTGCCACCCACCAGACACATGGGTATAATGGCATCTCCACCAGGCGAGGCCGATACGGGTGAAGGACAGCCGGAACTGCTGCTATTGTTGCCGCCACTTACTGAATTGTTGGTACACAACTTGGAGATGAATAACTTGGGGGTAATGCGTCCATCATAGGTGCCCGAATCGGGACTGGGGCAGACCGATGAGGGTGATTGGCAAACAGGCGAAGAGCCGCGACTGAAACAATGAATTAAATCAATCAGGACCAAATTTCTTGCTTCTCTTTTAAGCAACCCACCTCTCAGTGAAGATCTTCTTAAGCGGCGGCGGTGAATAGACACTCCAATTGCTGCCACCGGCCATGGGATTGTCATCCAATTCAAATTTCCTCTTTACCGGTCCCAATTGCGAGGGTCGCATCGCTATGGGTGACATGGAACGACGCGTGGCAAAAGTTCGCCGCGTGGGTGAGGGTGAATAGGGCAATCTCATGCCAGCCCGATTGCTGGTAGGACTGGGACTGGGACTCGAACAGCTGGTTGTGCCTGCCGGAGGCAGTGTTACCTGCAAGGGATTGGAAAACTCATCCGATTTGCAAGACCAGTTCTCAGCCACCAAAGTCAAGTCCTCCCAGCTCTGTGAGATTTGTATTTCCCGATGCACCTCACGCTCATGATTCACCTCGCGGGAATTCAAATCTGCGCATTCCTCCTGCCTGAGCTGCGAGACCCTGGGAGTCAGGCACAAGGTGGCTCCATGTGCCCCCGCTGTCAGCGGACTATAGCTGGCCGAATAGCGACGCGCACGTGGTGTGAATATATTAAACATGGGCGCAGGGGACACCTCCCGGGAGTTGGGCTGCGAACGAATGTGTATGTTCTTGCCAAAGCAATCGCCTATATCTAATGTGTGTTGCATCGGTGGGTTCTTTTTGGGCGTCAGTTCATGCTCTTTGGCAGCGGCAATGGCCGCGGCTGCCGCTCGTGTGGTCATGGGGGCCAAAGCGGGAGCTGGTGTGGGTTTGCCTGGCAGACTACGGATGAGGGGTACGCTAAGGCAGCGCTTGAGTGTTTTGCAGGAGGAGCTGCTAGCAGGCGGTGGTGGTTCCAATGTATCCATTGGCACCTCCGACTGCAATTTATCTTTTTGCTGGCCGAGTTCGTCGTTTGTGGCTTTTGCTTCCGTCTCCATAATAGTTGGGTCTAAAAATACCAAATTTAAAACAATGTTTGTTGAGTATTTTTAGGGTTTAGGTTCTTTTATGTTATTTTAGGTGTTTTACAGCTGTTTCTGTTCACTTGCCCCCCCCAACCCATCCCACCCATTACACTTTTAAATTTACATTTTGTATGTGTGTGTATGGGTATGGCCCTCAACCCCCACCACCAGGCAGGATCTTGCTCTTGCTTCCACCACAAGCCAGCGCAGCCCCGCACCCGCACCCTCTCCCCTTTTGCTACTCTTGCTCTGTCACACACACAAATTGATCGATTTTACTTCGGTTTTTTAACCCTTAGTTTTGTACGGATTTGCCAAATGTGGCATAAAAAAGTTAGCCCACATCTTGAACTTTAGTCTGGTGTAGGTTTTATGTTGGTTTATATTGTTTAAATGCTGTAATTTACTTACAAAAATGTCCTGATTTTCAGCTATCCGTTTGATATTTTTCCAGTGTTGGTTAATGTCCGACAGGGCTAGCTGTCATACACGCTCAGTCTGCATGACAGAAAATGGCTAAGAATAAATTTATTTGCCGCGACTTTTTGAAGTTTATGTTATCGATCGATTTAGATACGGATTTTGACCTTAAATTATAGTTTAATTTGTGCTTTTTTAAATGGAAATTCGATATTTGGGACAGCAATAATCAAAATGCAGTTGCCGGAACAGAGTACATTAAAGCAGAGATCAACAAAATTAAAGTAAAAGTAGGAAAAATTGTCTTATCTAAAACGATATTTGACAAAATGCCAAAGACATTTGCCAAGATTCAAGTTCCAGCAATCAGAATGGCTTTTCAAAGTGGAAATTGATAATGAAAATACCGCAGGACCAATACCATCCAATATTCAACGATCAAATTTAAGATATACCGAGGCTGGTTTACAATCAAAGATAAAATTCTATGCATGTACTCCATCAACTCAAAAAAATTTCGAAGTCTTTGCAGTCAAACGTTGTCGTTATACATATATGAAAACTAATTAGTGGTATGTCACAAACTGTCCACAATCTTTCACGGTTCTGAAATAATCAATTTGTTCTGGGTTCTTGTTGATTGTCTAGGTGAAAGTGCCTTAGAAGCCCGCTACAAGCTCTACAAGCTTGACAGACGTTATTAAGCCAGCAAAAATTCCAGATTAAATAATCTTTCAGACGTTTCCCATAGATCACTGTACTCCTTGGATCATTCGTTATCAAGATTGCGCTCACGATTCGAACACAACAGCTAATTCTGATGACGAAGACAATTGCGATGAAGATAATTCCATTTTAATTTTTATTTTAAACTATTTTAAACTAATTAATAGCGAATATTTATGGTGGCCTTTAATGATGCAATAATTGCAGCAATAGCTTTATGTGATTTGTAAGAAGCTTTAGTGAAGGCACCTAGGGTTCGGCAGTGTTTGTTTAATCCTTACTTCCTGTGAAGATCCATGTGGAGGCAGTTGAATAACTTAAAAAAAACGCAAAAAAATAAATCGTTTGTAGGTTCATCGTTACCTTTATCTGTAATTTTTTAATCATTTGCTCCAATTGGCAATTGGTTGGTCTTTGGACACGACTAGGGAAATGGCAGAATCGATTGTTGTGGCCATTTCATCTCGACGTTATGTACTTATAATGCAATATCATAGATTAGAAGATGTTGTCCACGACTTGCGGCGACAAAGAAGTCCCCGGTCCCCAACGCAATCGGGTCTATGTCCCGGGACCGACGCAGTGTTCACCACACTGCCCAAGGATTGCGATCCCCGGCAAAGGGGAAGACAAGTATGTACACTCTTTCTTTTTTTTTCTCTCCTATCCTTATTTTTTCACTATCTGAGCAAGCAACACCGGCCTGCTTGCTCAGCCTCTTACTTCTTCGCGCCGGTGATGTTGAGAGGGCCCAAGGTGTACCCATGCGCAGTTTGCGACGGGCAAATAACAAGAGGGACAAGCTCAGTGCTGTGCTACGCGTGTGGAAAATGGTGCCACCTCAAATGCTCTGGCCTAAACAGTTGGAGAGAACACACAGCACAGTACAACTGCCCCAAATGCTCCAGACCACAAGGAACACCCACCACCAACGTACCTCTTTTGGACACCCAACGCACCTTACACATTGATATCATTACACCCACCAATCACACCAGTCTAAACACACCCAATAACTACAATATCAATAACCCACCACTCCCCAATACACCAAAAAGAACCACAGAGTCAGAAGCTAACAACAACAATGAATTCATCGTCTTGCAATGGAACTGCAACGGCCTATCGAGGAAAATAGTTGAGGTAACCAACTATATGGCACGTAAGAGGATCGCAATAGCGGCGCTGCAGGAAACGAAGCTAACTAGCAGAAGCTCACTTGTGTCCTCATCCAACTACACCTTGATAAGAGCGGATAGAGACCGGAATAAAGGCGGAGGCCTAGCCTTTATAGTACACAACTCAGTCTCATATCGTCCATTATACTTCAACAACCAAGACCCGCACTTAGAAATTCAGGGCATCACCATTAAATCAGGATGTGACGATATAGATATTATAAATGTCTATATACCTCCCGTTTCAGCCTGCCAACCAGGATACAGGCCTGATATTCAACACATGTTAGAAGGTGAAAACCGTATAATCCTGGGAGATTTTAATGCCCATAGTGACTCATGGTTCTCTGAGATAGGCAATGATGCTAGAGGAGAACTGCTTGAAGAGCAGATACACTCAGAGAAAAAATAGAGAATTTCACTCTTGAATCAAGAGCATTCGTTCTCAAAAGTAGGGTAAGAGTGAAAATTCTTGATCCAGGAGCAATATTCTTGATCCAAGAGTGAATTTTTGATCCCGACATTCTTGACTCAAGAGTTTCAGTACTTGATCCAAGTACGAATAATTCTCAATATAAAAGACTAAAAATAATAATTGAAGGGGGTGGGGCTTTGGGTGTGTCAGACACGACCGAGACCCCGGGACAACCCGTCAGACCGACGTAGTGTTTGTTTGCTCCGCGCTGCTCGCCACTCACCATCAGCCACCCCACCCACTTTTTTCTAAGATGTGATTGATTTTGAGTTAGTCACTTAACAGATAAAAATTTTTTATTTTACTTACTTTACTGGGACTTGAACTCGGTACCTCGAAGACTGAAACACACACAGTTGGACGAGCAGCTTAACCGACTCGACTATTGTCGATAAACTACAAGTAGCGGCGAAAGCATATTTATGAGGCAGCGCGGTTGGTATTTGGCCAGCCGCAACAGCTCGACCGTGGATCAAGTCCCCGTAGCAGCAATTATTTTTTTTTTATTTTTTCCTTTTTTTTTTATTTTTATTTCATTTTATTTTTTTTTGTGATGTTTTAAACATTTTTATTATATTATACAGACGTTTAATCACTTACTTTTGCCCAATCTTAATGTTCAACTTTAACATAATTATCGGCGCGGCACGGTCAAATGACAATGACAAACTGCGCATGCGCTGTCTCTCTTTGAAAGAGCGCGGCCAACGTTATTCTCTCAAAGTTTGCGTTTCCTCACTCCCCTTGCCTATAGAACCACATTGAGAATGAATTTGTCTCGATTCCAAGAGCGAAATTCTTGAAAATTCAAGTGCGACTAGATTTTTTTTTCAAGAGCGTTCGTACTCAAATTATTCGTTCTAGATTTCTATGAGTGTAGACAGCTCCAACTTCTGTACGATCAACGAGGACCATGCCACTCGCATCACTCCCACTTGCAGAAGCTCTCCAGATCTAACAATAGTTAGTCCAGCACTGTTGCTATGTACGACTTGGCACGCAGACATAGCACTGAATTCGGATCATATCCCCATCACAGTCAAAGTCACAAAGAGTGCTGACTTCATCACCTCAGAAAGATGCACTTTTGTGAACTTTGCCAAGACTGATTGGGAAAGATTCGAGCTCAGCACTGAGTCTGAATTTGCCAACCTCCCCACACCCAGTACAGTGAATGAGGGCGAAGGAAACTTCAGGAGAATCCTCAATAAAGTAGGGAAGCACTGTATACCTGCAGGGCGTATCCGAAAACTGAGGCCGGGTTTCGCGGCTCATCCGGTCGACATACGGAATCGCCGTCGTTCACAATTGAATCACTTTGTGCTGGACCAAATTCCTCATCATCATCCCTTTCGTTCGAGGAGCAAAGGTTCTTGAAAAGAGAATGAGCACTTATTTGTTCATATGCATGGCACACATACCTTGTGCCGACAATTTGGTCAACTTCACATTCAGTTTGTAGCGACGGATACTCCACCACCGCTTTTACTCTTGGCGTGCTTAGAACGCCGCCAGCGAACGGTGGCGCTGTCCTTTAACGAAGCCCAAGCCGCATCGCAATGATCTCCTAGCAAAAACAATCAATTGTGAATAGCATAATTAAAGTCAATAAATATTTATACTTTTACAGATCATTTTTGTTAAGCCGGTATTATTTTTTCCTCCAACGAAAAGATTTTCAGCCTTTTTAATGTTTTTGTATAGTTGTCCTTCTCATTTAAAAACTCCGCGCCACAACACTTGTATGTATATGAGTGTCCACCGCCATGTAGAGTACGGAAAATATGTTTTACATATATTATATTTCACACCTTCGAAATCATCTCTCATCACTTGCCAATCGGGTGACTATCGCGTGACACGTTGACGTCGGGTGGCCTGTTCTTGTTTCCGAAATTGATTGGTTGGAGGGGTAAGAGTGGTGGTCGAATTTTAAGAAGCGGTAAAGTTGAACAATTCTGACTCCGCATGAAATCGGTGACAGGTCTGCTTTCCATGTCTATACACAAAAAATATTATGATAATTGCCCTTTAAAGTATGCAGGAAAATATTTTTTTTAGATTTGGTACAAAAATGATTTATTTTGAATACCTTTCACTGCTTCGACAATCTGAATGAATGATTAGGTCTAACATTTTTTCGTTGAAATGGAAAATTATTACGAAGAATAGCGTTTGCCTACTTCATAATAATTCCTTCTATTTCCTTTGAGTAATTTTATCTACTCCCTCTTTAACTGACGTTTGTTGTCTGATACCGCCAGCTGTTTGATAGTCACCCCATCATGCAGCTATACAGTTTTACTGTTGCCCAACACTGAAAAGACGCGCGCATTTGAATTTGGTTGGATGACGCCCCCATAAATAATCCATCATCACACACACACACACACGCACATTTATTTATTTATTATGCATAAACTAAAAATAAAGATTTTATCATATATTTTGTTGTTTTTAATTGGTTTTACAAGCAGCTGTTGTAATTTTTGTTTTGTTTTCTCTTTGTGTGTAACAGAAGATCACAATTAAAATGATAATAAAATAACACAGTTGTTCACGTAAAATTAACTTAAGTTTTGACGCTAGGCGAAAGGAAAGTAATGCAATTTGTTATAAATTAATGTTAATACTTAAAGGCTTAGCTATGTATTTAATAATTTTGCTTAATTTAAAACTACACTTTGGGAGGGCGATGGAGGGTTTTGCAATTGAATTCATTTTTGTTATATACTTTTTTAATAATTATTATTAGATTTTTACTTGGCTATATGATGAGGGAGTCTGGAACTTAAACTGTCGTATTTGGTATAAAGAAGCTTTCTTCTAAAGTTCTATGGTTATAAAATGAGCGAGTTTCGTGTATGTCGACTAAGTTGGCAAACGCAAGAGTAGGGGGGCAGAGAAAACTTAACCATCAGCCAGAGCGGGTGTGACCCAACCATATTTTTCATGGGTTTTGACCAACGAACGGAAGGATTCTTCGGCCTGGCGGCTAAGCAGGAATAAATGTACGAAAATAGCTTTAATCAATACGAATCAATTACCCATTTATAAACTTACCGACTAAACTCCTTTGTACTTTTCGGTTTGCGTGCTATGCGTCCCTGTCCCTTGACCACACTGGCCGCAAATTGCATAATTACCGCCTCAACGGTATAGGCACTGGCCCAACCACGTGGTGTCAGCAGCTCCATGCAAATGGCCCCACCCTCCATCACATAACCCTTTTCGATGCGTGGCTCAACCACACGCATAAAGGGCGGCGCAAAGGGGAAATTGTCGGGAAAGCTCAAATGCAAAAGTATGGCCGGAACACTCAACTCGACCATGTCGCGTGCCAAGGGGGAATCCGGATCAATGACATGCAAACGTACATGCCACTCGAATAGACTGTCATTGACTAGCTCCACCTGGAAAAAAAAGGCGAACAAGTTGTTGAGAAAATTAAGAATCAAATTTTGAATATAATTTCGGTATCCAATATTGATATTTTATAAGCGGGCGAAGTAAGCGAGGATTGGCCATTAAACATTACATGGACATCATCTTAATATATGTATTAATTGTTAGCAGCAGGACCCGAAAAAATAAATTTATTCTTTATAACTGAGTGGAGAGAGTTTTCCACACTTACAACAAGCTTCTGAGGTTTGCTGATGTCGAATTTTGCTACAAGCCTGCTTTTGGGATTCCCAAGCGGTTATAGCAATGCTGGCATGATTGCCCATAGAAGACAAACAAAGACTGCTGATGATTGAATCGTGGTGATTAAAGAAATAACTAGGTAGTCAACCAGCATCCTTTGTGGTGTGTGTCTTGATTTTAGAAAAGTTTTTAACCTGGAGCCCGTTAAAAGCTCTATGATTGATATTCAAAGAGGTCCATAAACTGTCACATTACAAATCAGAGCATACATACGGCCATATTCCGAATTCCCAATCAGTTTTCGTGTAAACGTTTGCAAGTGGAATTCCAATTGAATAATGTTGTTGCAATTGAAAACGATTGCTCAATGTCAAGTGGAATCAATTCGTCAAAAAGAAACAACCTATTCGAGTTACCAGAGAAAAAACTACACTTACACCGCAACCGAGTCGAAATTCTGAGTATTTGTTGTTTGCTTTAATATTTTATTGATAATAATAATAAGGCTGCATTTACACTGTTTGATACATGAGACATGATAATCTAGTAGGTTTGCATTTCATCATGATTGTTCCATGAATTTGTCAAGCTGTTCACATTCTGTCGTTCTGAGTAGGAGGCATTAATCATAACAAAAAGCAGGACTGCTCGACAGACTATCATGTCTCATGTATCAAACAAAATAGTGTCTACCCTTGGAAATTGTTTTCTCTCGATGTGTACCTAAAATCATCCTGTTTAAGTTTCAAGCACATCCGACAACATAATTTACAAAAATGAACCGGAAGTGTGGGACTCAGTTCGTGAAATTGTACGCAAAATAACTTCAACCTAAAAATTAAGATTTGTTTTATTTTTTTTTTCCATTTGGATACACAGCAAGTTGGAATAATCACAAAAATTTGTTCCCTCTAGAGAAATTGTTTGTCCCTACATTTCGTGGCTAAACTCTGAAGCAACACTATAGCCGCACCTTGTTTTTTCAGTGTACGCATAGAAAGAGTAGAGGTAGAAATACTTTGCGATTACCATTTGAAAGAGCGTTAAAAAGGACAGAAAATGAATGACAAACATCAACACTCTCAGTGCAAAAATTAAACGTTATGTTTCTTTCTCGATTTGTGAGAGGTGCACTATTATAGCCGCACTTCACTAAATTAAATAAACTATAGAAAGATATCAACTAATTTATATATTTTTATTCACTTTCATAATGAACTCATAGATCCTCTTCGGCATACTGTCTATGAGGTTTTTTTGAATCTTTAGGGGACAGTACTTCCTTTGAGCATAAATCCTTCGGACCAGCATTTGCGGAAAGCACGCGAGCCTCTCCAGAAATCGAACATTATTGCCTAGTGTTTGGTGCACTAATGCGTTGTAAACTTTTAACGCCATTACCCCGAAGAAAAGGCAATAAATTCCATAGTAAAATGTCCACGTTCTCTCTGACTTTCATATGAGTGCTTGGAAATGCAAGCTCCAAGCATTCACGCTCGCAGAACGCAGACCAAACTATTAATGATCCTCCTTCAAAATTTCTCTTAGAAAAGTACTGGGGTTCGTTCTCCAACTCCCTCCAATAGTGCGAAAACCTATCAGGACCGACCAAATAAAACTTTTTCTCATCCGAGAAAATGATTTAGTAAGATAAATTAAAATTTGCATTGCTCTGTAAGAACTTTTTACTTTTGTGAAGTCAGAACCCATGTTATCTCTTAACTTCATACGGGCTTCTCTATGGCACTATGTTTTCAGATCCCTTTAAAGCCCGTGCAAAGGTCCAGCGAGACACTTTTAGGTCACATTCAGCCGCTAGCACATTAGCGGTTTCCTCCGTGTTGATTTGTCCATATTCATTTCAATTTTTAACAAAAATTTCGCACAACTTTGTCGAAGCGAACCATTTTTCAGACAATTTCGCGAAATTAATTTGGCCTTTCTCTCTTTCAAACGGTAATCGCAAGATTTTGTACCTCTACTCTTTCTATGCGTACACTGAAAAATCAAGGTGCGGCTATAGTGTTGCTCCAGAGTTTACTACAATTTTGTGATATGTAAATATTTCTTTCTCTATATGGGGTGACACAGAAACCTCTAGAGATTTTGCCGACGGTTGGTTTGTAAATCTCCCGAAAAATTCGTTAGAGAGATTTCATTTTTTTAAATAAGAAAATATAGTTAGAACATCAGAAGTTTCAATGATGTTCCATCTCTAACGAGAGCGCAAGTTAAAGTCGGTTTTAACCGACTTCGATATACCCGTTACTCATGAAAAAACATGTTTAACAGTGTTCCTGCGTTCCTTAGGGTGATCATCTGAAAAGTATGCAACACTTTTTTAACTCGGCTATTTTTCACATTTTTGCTTATAACTTGAGAACCGCTCATCCGATCCTTATTATTTCTTCGGCAAATTTATTTGTTTTGCTAATTACTAACTATCTTTAGAAGGCACGAATCATCTATCTTTAAAACTGTAGGAGATATAACGTTTTTTCCGAATTGCGGGGGCGGGAGGGGGCGTGGCCAAAATTTGAAACAAACTTGATCTGCGTGCAGATAAAAGAAGCATTTGTCCCATACATGTCAAACCTCTATCTCTTACCATCTCTGAGATCTAGGTGTTCATACAGACGGACGGACGGACGGACAGACGGACATGTCTATATCGACTCGGCTGTTGATGCTGATCAAGAATATATATACTTTATATGTTCGGAAATGATTCCTTTTGCCTGTTACATACATTTGCACGACTTTAGTATACCCTTTTTACTCTACGAGTAACGGGTATAAAAACAGGGCTGAATCTCTCTTTGAATCAGTCGTCGGCTATCGCTGTATGCTTATAAAAAGGCGGCAGGCTCTAGAGCGCACTCTCTCTCTCTGACTTTTGAAACGCCATTGACATTTGAAAAGCCAGCCCCAAAAAATCGTGTGCAAAAAAAATAATATGGCGTTACTCATCTTCATATTCTAATTTTTTTTTGTCTAAGCATTTGTAAATAATAATTCAAATTTAGGTCATATTCTCCATAAATATAATGCATTTAAAAATTTGTTGGCGCCAAGCATTAGGTATTAGTTTCCATACATAATCAGCTAGCTATCATGTAGGGGGCGCCACATCGTCAGAGGGAGCTAGTGAGAAGAGATATTTTTAAAATCTCCTAACAAAACATAAGAGGTTGGTTTAAAACCAACCAAAAGAAATTTCTGTGGCACCTAAGAATTGGAATTCGGTTGGAACTTGGTTAAAAGAGGTTTCTGTGGCACCCCCGTATATTCCGAATTTTCTTTAAATGTTCTTTTTGTTGTCCTAGTTGGTTGCTGTTCAATAATCTTAATGATGAATAAAGTTTGAATACTAGTTCATCTGAAAGCGCCGCTTAGAAGTCGTATGGACTCAACTGCATTGAATGCAATTATGTTACTGCTTACTATACCTATAAAATTCAAAGTTAAATTCGAAATGTTAGATCAGCAAGAACAGATCAACAATTATATGAAATAAATGAAACTACCCGTGTCAGAATGTCGCAGCTGTGTTCTTCTTAATCACAAGAGGCTTTCAATGCTTTCCGAAGTCAACAACAACAATTGGAGCAGAGACAAGCGCTATGAACAGATGTTAACACACGCAGAACAATTGACCGACAACGTTCACAAAAAACATCGAGCACTTACATCTTCACCAGAACCATTCAAAGTCTCGCTCATCGGCACGGATCTAGGTTCAAACCTATTACTGAAGTTCAATCGTAGATTTAATTCTTGCTTTAAAATGATTTCGTTTGGAGCAACAGAAATAATGCAGAATAAAGCGGCAAATGGTCAGAGATTTAATTGAAACTTCAAAATAAAAGGCCTAGTTTACCATAAAGTAGGCTCATTGCTCCAAACGAACCACATAAAATTTTTACACATATATTTGATGAGCGGTGAGGACGTTGCGGCTACAATATCCTCAATTCGCTTACATCGTTCACTTAGCCCCTTATCAAGTTGTCTCTCCTTTTTTTAAATCAAAAAATTCCCAAGATTCCCTTACCGTAAAAACTGCATCATTTTTGGTCTGTAGCCTTTCCATTTCCCGGTATTCCTTCATCAGACGACGTGATCGTATGGTCTGATCCGGTGCAGAAACTAGCGAACGTCCTGTTGTAGGCGCCACTCTGAAAGGGTATTTTTGTTTGTTAATATTTAAAAATTTTGATAGTTTGCTACAAGCAAATAGAATGTGTCTAACTCACTTGTGATCCTGACGTCGACGCTTGCCGGGTGATTCGCAGACAGCTTGTTCGGCAGCCATGCGAACTATTGCATTTTTGGAACTGGTTCCACTGGCCACACCTCCAGCAGCTCCTGCCAGGGCTGCTGAGGAGGCGGAGGCAGCGGCTGAAGTGGCAGCTGCTTCATTGTTATTGTTGTTGTTGTTGGAGTTGCTGCCGGTGGCTGCATCGACCTTGTCGTTGTTATTATTGCTCTGGTTGTTGTTGTTGTTGTTGTTGTTGTTGTTATTATTGTTATTATTATTGTTGGACTTGTGGAAGATTTTGCGGAATGCTGTGACAACTCTCTCTTTGGAACGTGATGACATTTTTGTAGCAGTTGGTCTCCGTTTATGTCTAAATAGTTGTGGTTGTTGTTGTTGTTGTTTAGGTTGAGCGGTGGCTTTGATTTCCTAGTTTTACATATATTTTTAAGGTGTGGGCGTGGGTAGTTTCAGTCTTCTTTGAAAATGTATGTTGGTTCTCTTCTCCTTTTTGTGTTTTTTTTTTTTGTGAATGCTGAAAGAAAAATGTAAATTTATTGTGGATTGGATAAAAGAGGTTACTCTACTACCGGCAAAAAAAAAAAATATGTTTATCATCTGGTCAAATCCGAGTTCTATGCGGTTTGGTTTGTTTATCATACCCACAAATATGCTTTTTGTACTGAATACAAATAAGCGAAATATCGTTGTGGTTTTTAAGGGTTCTGTATACCTTCAGGTGTCATTTTTTAAAGGTTTAAACAAAATTAAATTACACAGAAACTATACGTAATATTAACAAGCGGTTTTTTCATTCGATAGGTAATCGGTTAAATAAAATTTAGAAGTTTTTGTTGTTGTTCTTGTGGTTAAACATTTAAAACAGGGGCGCCCATGCCCATTGCGCAAGACACGCGTGTGTTGTTGTTCTACGCAAAGGAATAGCCTTCGCGTATACATTTTGCGCACGCCGTAAGCCAGCAAAAAAACGAAAACAAATCATATGCCTGCTCTGTGATTTGTTGTTCTGACCTGCAACAACAACATCATATTTGTCTCTCTTCTCTCTCTCCCATGTCTCTCGCAAACTCGAACCCAACAACAAATTGCTTATGCGTACGGCTGAACGCTTGTCGCGCTATCGAGTATGATTTGCGTAGCAACGACCACACATACACACAAACAAAAATCGGTTCTCTCTCTCTATCTCATTTTTTTGTTATTGCTTGAAATATATTTGGTGTATGTGTATTGGTTTTGACGCGATGGTAAGCTCGTTCTGGGCACCTCTGATTTAAAACATAGGCCACTGGATGCAATAATTTTTTCAAAACGAATTGTCTGAAAATCAAAATAATTAACAAAATAAATGTTGTAAGTCTGGTGTGAACTAGGATATTTTGGATCGGTCAATAAAAAGCGGAGTTATGAGGTTTCAAAGTCAAAATTTGAAAAATAATAAACTTTTTTGTGCCACTTTTTTGGTCCAAGCTCCGTTATTTTTTGACCGATCAAAAATATCCTAGTTCACACCAAAATTGTGGGTATTAGAAGCAATTTTAAAAAAAATGAATTTGAAAATCGGTCAACAACCATAACATTTTATATTATTTTTTGATCACATTCTAGTCTTTTTCGAGTCCTCTGTCTGATTAAAATAATCATAATTGCGCTCGATTTCTGATCATAAATAATACTTCGATCGGAAGAAAATGGTACACTAGCCGAGACTTTTCTTGAAGAGTCGTTTAGAACCTGTTATTCTAATCACATTCGACTCATTTTCGAGTCCGATGAGTCGTTTTTGAAGCAAATACATGAGTCATTTTCGAGTCTTTTCTAAATCGGACATGAAACAAATCACTTTTTAATCATCAAAAAAGCTCGAAAAAGATTCACCTAGGTAATTCTTGTTAAAATGATCTTCCAAATGCTGAGTGGGAGGTACTCTTTAAATCTTTGTAATCATTCCGAAATAGTCGCTTTTAAAGCTTTCACAACTGTTTTCGATGATAGACAAATTATTTTTGATAGATTTCAAACATGGACTTGGTGCATTTGGGTGTTAGCTTTTACCCAAAAAAATAATTATAAAAATCGATAAAATAGTTCTCAAGAAATTTGGTTCAAAGTGGAATTTCCAAGTAAATTTTTTTTATCCAAAGTTTTTTTAAAAGAAAAAAATTGAAATTTCTTAAAATACGAGGGTGATTTAAAATGTTTTCCCATAAAATGGTTTATTTCTGTAAAACAGAGTTCCACATCAGCTTGAAAGCTTTGCAGAATCTTTATAAGATCCTAATAGAACGTTTAAGCAAATAAAAAAAAATCAAAATAAAATTTTTCTGAAGGTATACAGGGCAATTAAAATAAATTTGCTTCATTCAAATTAAGTTTGGACTCCCAAAGGACTCCGAAGCGGTTAAAGTTTGAACCTTATTGCAGAGACTTGATTCAAGTCAATGTACAGAAAGGGAAATCAGCGTTTGTGATTTTGTGTAAATTGAAATTTTGTTATGCGCTTATTTTGCATCAAAATAACACAAACGTGAAACAATTCTTTTATTTTTTTTTATATTTTTATTAAAAATTCCAATTCAACGCTGTCTTAGAGAACTTTTGTTGTTGTCTTACGAATGTCCTTTTATTGCCAGCAAATGAATGTTGGTGACAGTTAACGAATGAGCCGAGAAAGAGAGGACTAAAACCAAATGCGGCAATTTTATTTACTGCTGACATTTTCCCCAACACGCCCACGCACAAGCCAAGAAGCCAAAGGGCTCCTCCAAGTGTATTGGTATTCATGATTGTGTATGAATGTATAAAAGCATCCCTCACCCACACACACACACACACACACATGTTGTGCATTTAAATCGCACTTGATCTGATGAAGGTTTATCCGCTGGCTTCTTTTATACATAATAATATTGCATAGTAGGCATTTTATTTTTATGGCACCATAAATTGATTATGCACACACCAACACTCCCCCCTCCCTCGAACTACTCCCACGCTCTATAAATAGCCGAGCAACAGCGGCAACAGCAATTAGATGAACTTCAGTGCGTCCCAGCAGAGTATTTATGAATTTTACATGAATTTTACCTCGACCTGCCATAGATAAACAATTTCAATCAGCATAAACAATATGCCAGGTGTTCTGAAGTGTTGCGGTTGGGCTTGGCCTGACTTAATCCTGTCTACCTAAATGGTCCTACTCCCCCGCACCATTGACGTCAGCAAAAATGGGATATCACATTGCCCACTAATGGTTAAGGAAAGGATTGAAATAAATTGAGGTGCTGCTGGGAAGGATTTCAGTTACAGTGAAAGGCATCCTTAAGTGATACATGAAGCTTACTTCGGGGACAAGGTCACACTCTTAATTAGTTAGCCGATGTATGTTAAAGTTTTAGTATAATTTTATTCCCACTCCGAGAATACTTTCAGTGTCTAAGTGACACGCTATGTACGAGAAAATGAAATATCTTGAAGATAAAAATCTCTAGAGATTTCAGTAACACCCCTGAATAAAAGCAAACTCACTCGCCAGAGTGTGATTCAGTATAAATCAGTGTTGCCCAAATGTCATTTTGCCCTATCCCATGTGATACGAAGTCATAATTCTGCCAGCGTCGCAGCCGACACACGCATTTGTGTGCTCTATAAAATGCACGCACACACATATGTGTGTTTGTTTGTAGCCAACACAGAAAAAAACGCCGAGATATTTTCAATCTTTTAAATCTTGGAGTAAGCCCGGCACGAGATTGAAAATTCAATCTCGATTTCCGAGATATTCTACATAATTCAATCTTTTAAGGATTGGTCCATTCCTTTCGAGCTTGTATCATTCCAAATGTGCTTACTACAATCCCTTTCGAGATCACATGCCCATAAATTAGAGAGCGAGAGCGAAGAAATATAAGTCGTCTTTTTGACACGCTGAAACAAACATTGGGTATGGTGGTGTGCGATGAGATGCCGTTCCATTCCTGTTCAGTGCGAATGGTCGTGTGTTCGAGTCCCAGTAGAGCCAAAAATTTTTATATTTATTTCTTTGTTTTTTCAGAAATCTAAATTAACCAGAGCTGATGTGATTGGTCTTTGAAGTGTATGAGGATGTCCTATGGCAAATGGCATAGCGGAGGAAAAAAAGAATAGTAATCTATCCTGAGATCAAATCAATCTTACATATCGAGCATAAGTTAATCTAATATAGGCATAAAATTATCCAGTTTTGGGATTCACTTGTGCTCGAATTTTTTGCACAATTCAATCTTTCATAGGATTACCCCGGGATATATGTAATCCTTCTTCGGATCAGCTCAATCTTTATTCAGATCGGGTCAGTTATATCCGGGATTACGTTGTTTTCATTACCGCTTGGGATTGATTTGATCCCATATGGATTGATTATTTTTATACCCTTGGAGAGGGTATATTAAAATTGTCCGGATGTTTGTAACGCACAGAAGGAAGCATCTCCGGCCACATAAGGTATATATATTCTTGATCTGCGTGACGAGCTGAGTTGATAGGGCCATGTCCGTCTGTCCGTCTGTTTCTATGCTATCTCCTCCGTCAGTTTTAAAGCTATCTTAACCAAACTTTGCACGAAGTCTTTTGGTACAAATACGCTGCACATTTGTCGGAACCGGCCAGATCGGATGACTATAGCATATAGCTGCCATAGGAACGATCGGTTGAAAAACTTGTTTTAGTGAGAAAAACGTTTTTGTTTTCAAAGCTATCGCTCCCAACGTTCGTATTTATAAGTTTTTAATGATTTCACATAATTTCACCAAGCCTTGTCAAAATCGGACAACTATATAGTATAGCTGCCATACAAAAGTTAGGTCTGAAAAAAAAGTCTTAGTGAGAAAAACTTTTGTGTTTTTAATGTTATCGCTCCCAACGCTCGTATTTAAAAGTTTTTAATAATTTTACATAATTTCATTAAGCCTTGTCGAAATCGGACCACTATATGGTATAGCTCCAAGGGTATATAAACTTCGGTCGAGCCGAAGTTAGCTGGCCTCTATTTTTTTGAGTGTATATTTGACATAACGACGTTTACTTCGTGTTGCTCTGCTACACACACAATCGCAAAACTTGATAGTGTGTGTTTGGGCACCACTGGTATAAATTCACATTAACAAGCGCGTTTATTAAAGGTGTATAATTCTGTACAATATGTTCCCTGGTATGTGAGTCTTACAACTGACTATATATCGCAGCTTGGTCGTTTTGCATTTTTGCGCCCAGACCGATCCAATTTTGGAGTTCTACAAAAGAGCGAAAGTGCTGATTCTCAAGGACCTGCAAAACCTATCCGAAACCGAACCTCTTAAAAAACAGATCGGTTCAAGAGTTTTGAACTGAACCCGTAATATTTTTGTCTCCTCAAACCTGAAGCCAAATCGGACCACTTAGTTTCGGTTCACAAAATTCAGTAGCTTTTCCATAAACACAAACAGGGAAATTCCTTATAAACTAAATGCTGCTATCATTCAAAAAGTTCTCCAATTCTACGACATTTCTCTGGGTCAGATTTATAATCAGGGGTGTTCTAGAAATCTCTAGAGAAACAAGGACCACTTTACTTGCGAAGTGTCAAGAATCAGAGCGCCTACTAGATTATGTGGAAGGAAAACCGTACGCTTCAAATCTACTTGGCTTTGAGCAGGCGGTTTCAAATCGCTGAACTTTTGTCATCTAATATAGTAGCCGGGCATATTTGAGCCCTTGACATATAAATTTAAACCGCTTTAATATGAAATGCTAACGTTTATACGAAAACCTCTAGAGATTTCTGGGACACACCCGAATATCTCTGTAGATAACACAGGAGAACAAAATGACTAACTTTTGATTGTTGCAACCTCATTAACATTAATTATGAATAGCGACAGTTACAAGGATCAGGATAGCCGAGACACCACTTGAAGAAATCATTTACTACCCTTCAGACCAACGCATGTTATTTATACTCAGATTTAAGGAAAATATCTTAAAAAAAAAAAAAGAAAACTCACTTGCCAGAGTGCTTATTAAAAAAGTATGTTTTGAGCTGGATCTATTTGAAGGATTGTTAGTTCCTTGGAATGTTAAGCGTTTTCCGTGGCTTAGGATAACGGATTCTGTGGTTCTTAGTTAAAATCTGTAAATTAATAGAACAGGGTTTTTTTGGTGACCTAATTAAAAATAATAATCATTCGCGAAACAAACCAAATTCTATACATTATTTGGTCCTTCGAGGCGGATGTTTGATTTTTTATGTAGGCGCCACATATTTTTGGTCGATCGATATCCGTGAATTGGGTGCCAATTTGAGAATACATCAATTCTTTTCCAGTTCTAATAGGAAAATGTCAAACCCAACCCTAATTAAGTTAAATTTATTGTACCCCATTAAATTTACTCGGCAAAACTAAATACGCCTTTAAATAGCCATTTAACTATTGCTTTTTATTGTTGTCTTTCTCTCTCTCTCCCTCTATTGTTCCACTTTTTTTTTTGCTGTCTATAAATTAAGCTCTTATCTTAAATATGTATCTAGAAATAGCATTCATTTATCTAGGTAGCTCAATTATAAATATGTCCAAAGGGGTAGGTCAGTGCATGGCCGTGAATGACAAGTTTTATTTTATTTTGTTTTGGTTTCTTTTTTTTTTTCGTTGTTATCGATTTTCTCGGCGCCAGATAAGATTGCGTCTGTAATTTCTCCACCCTCGCCACAGTCAATTTGTCGCCCAATATATCATTAGAGAGACGAGAGTAACATACCCATTTGGGTTTTTTATTAAGCCTGAGAATTTGTAAACATTCTCACTTATAGCTAGACTACATGGTATATAGTTGTCTGAGAACTGGTGGGCGCCTTTTGTCTCTGCCAATTCCAGTTCTGTTTGGACTCTCTGGGCGTTACTGAAAGCAAAAGTGTGAAATCTTTTGTGTATTCCAGCTGCAATTTGTAAAAGTCTAAAAATAGTTTTTAGTTTATGCAGTTGTGGTGCAGCTGTGCGGAAGGTTTGTATTCGATTCCGCTTTGGAACATCTAATTAAACCGGTCGATAAATATGCGACAAAGGAGAGAATCGGCTTAAGAGGAGAATCGGCTTATATCTCTTTTCAGAGCTTTTTTCAAAGATTTTTTCCAACAAAATGATAAAATAGGTTTACAATTTAAAAACTTTGGTCTGTTTTGAAACTTGTCCAACTTGAAATCCAAAACTAAAATATCTTTACCATTTATTCCCCACATCCATTTGTGACCTTGCACGCTTGAGCAAACCACAAATGTACTCTCCCCCTTCTTGTTAACCAACTCCCTGTGCACAAGAAGAGCAGCCATAAACATAACACATCCTTGGAAACATTTTCAAGCGTATAAAAAAAAGCAACAAAAACAAAATATGTTAAATACTCGTTTGAACAACAAATAACAACAACAACAAAACGCAGCCTTGTAAAAGGAAAAATTGCGACGACGACGAAGTCGGCGACATAAAAAAACTTATTACGTCGCAGCCAGGCAACGTAGAGGATGGAAGACATAGGAGTAGCCTCTCTCGAGGCATCCAACTTTTATGCCATAAGTTTACACAGCCTTTTGGAGTGGAGCTGACGTTTGTGTTGGAGGTGTTGTCCAGGCTTTCCAAATTGTTTGTCTTGCGCATAATTAGCTATGGACCAACCCACCCACCTGGCTGGCGGCTGGTCACTTAAGGTTTGGATCCCAGCCAACTTCAAATGGCCAAGGGCAGGATACATACATACATATTTGTGGTTGTTATTATTTTTGTAGTAGAGGAGCGTGGCGGCATATAATTATTATTATTATTTTTATAGGTTGGCACATTTGCTAAGATAAGCGCACAATTTTTTTTTTTGTTTGTAAAAAGAAAATATTGATGCAGATGATGAGACTAAAAAAAAGGAGAAAGGAAGAACATAAAAATGAATTTAATCTAAGTCTCTTTTAAAATTAGAGTAACAAAATATTGTTTTTAGGGTTGAAAACCCAGATACCTTCGCTGGTTTATTCAAATAAGGTGATTCTCGCTCATTCATCGAACACACATTCGAAATTATTAAAATGATTATAACACAGTACAACACTAAAAAAAAGCCCGGCATAAGACCAATAAATTATGATAAAAGGCACCTTTGTAAGCATCACCTCATACCCAGTTTTTCAAATCCACCCTCGGTTCGCGTTTAATGGGTACTTTTGTACTTGCAACACACAACTACAACAATTTTAACTAAGTTTTTACTGGCTTAATATAAAATTCTCCAAAATTCAGCATATGTGGACAGGGTCATTGGGAACGACATATGAAAAATTCACTTAATTCGCGCAAACGGTTAAGGTACCTCCAGAAGGAGTTAAACGTTCATTCTTCAATATCTTTAAAAGCGCACGGTAGATTTTTCTTAAAATCGTTGTGTATGATGGTATAATGGGCTATTGCATTTCCCTAAGAGATGGTACTCGACAGCCAAAAAACCGCGAATTGGAGTACCAATTTTATATTCACCCACAAATCAATTCATATAGGCCATAAACAAGGTCTAAAAATAGACAGATATGCGTTTTCAGTTTTGTCAACGAAGCTTTGGTTCGCGGTTTATAGGCATTTTTGTGCCAGCAACTGCCTTAGAACAACATTGACCATTTAGGTAAAACCAGCTTTACCAAAATTATGATATTAAATTTATAAGTAAATTGCTTCATTGCAAGCAGGAAAACAGATCATATCATTTAAATACTTTAGTTCAGCGCATCTTGGTGTACCACGGATGGCCCACCAAAGACAATTTTTATTAAAGATTTACTTTTTCTTGGTTGAAACGACGAATTTTAATCATAAGATTAATTGCATAATTTTTGGGGGAGGCTGTGATACCCAGATGGTATATGTTGTTTAAAGGCAATTGCTGGTACAAAATTGCCTATAAAACGCGAACCAAAGCTTCCTTGGTGAAACTGAAAACACAGTTCAGTCTATTTGTACGTCGGGTATATAGTTCATATGGAGTGCTCCGTGGGTGAATATAAAATTGGTACTCCAATTCGCGGTTTTTTGGCTGTCAAGTACCATCTCTTAGGGACATGCAATAGCCCATTATACCATCATACACAACGATTTTAAGAAAAATCTACCGTGCGCTTTTAAAGATATTGAAGAATGAACGTTTAACTCCTTCTGGAGGTACCTTAACCGTTTGCGCGAATTTAGTGAATTTTTCATATGTCGTTCCCAATGACCCTGTCCACATATGCTGAATTTTGGAGAATTTTATATTAAGCCAGTAAAAACTTAGTTAAAATTGTTGTAGTTGTGTGTTGCAAGTACAAAAGTACCCATTAAACGCAAACCGAGGGTGGATTTGAAAAACTGGGTATGAGGTGATGCTTACAAAGGTGCCTTTTATCATAATTTATTGGTCTTATGCCAGGCTTTTAAAAAAAGTTGGATTTTGTCGAACTGTGTAATCAGAGTCCCAATATAAGTTGTGTATGCAAGTTTGTTGCGTAGAGGGCCAAGTCTGTCTATCCAATTGCCATAAGACTAGACCAGCGATAGGCAGCAGAAATAACGGAAAGAGTACAACAACATTCTTGTTATTGTCATTTGTTTTCGATCAAAGCGATGCATCGTGTGTTTGTTGTAGTTCCTATTGCGTCGTGGAAATAGGTAAATAACGAACCGCGGGCTATGAGGCTGGCCACCGCTGGACTAGACCGAAATTCCAACAATTTTTTAAAAAATTCGACTATATTATGCTTAGTTGTAATTGTTTTCCACGAATTACTCGAAAGATTATAGACGCCTACTTTTGATTAGCTTAATACCAATCAAGGTCAAGGGTTTTTTTGAAGCTCTGATTCTAGGGTTCGAACTAAGATTTTATGATTTGAGGATTCTAGGTGAAGGTTTTTTTCCAATAGCAATTTACGATGTATTGAAAATTTAACTTAACAATTAATTACACTGTGATAGTCAAAAAAAAAAGACAAGACCAAACTCGACGGCTTCCCCCTATTTCGGGTCCTACGAATCGAACTGCATCATTACTTTTTTGAGTTACAATCATGGTTTCATACAAAATTTTTTGTTGAAGTTTTTCATTGTATGGCAGCTACAAGATATAGTCATCCGATCTGGTCGGTTCCGACATATTAGCATCGTGCAGGGAAAAGAAGACTCTGTGCAAAATTTCAGCTCGATTGCTTCAAAACTGAGGGTGTCCTTATAGCCAATATGTCGAAAAAAGTGAAACTTAACCTTAACATTTTATATAACACTAGCTGAACCCGCCGCGACTTTGTCCGCGTCCAAGTTTTGAAAAAATCATAGTAAGTAGAGAAACTTGTATAGCTCTCTGAACACTGTATTTATATATTCTCTATTTGTTAAAAAGCAAATTCTTTTTTAATATCATTGGCTTCATTAGCTTAGTGTTTAGACAGTGTTTCGAATTTACGGTTGATTAAAATAAATCAATCTGGGAATAGAGGATAAAGTAAGGCGCAATGACCTGTACACATATTAATCACTATCCCGTCCCGTCGTACCGGACACAACCAAATTTTTAAGACGCGTGAAAATTCCTAAATTAAAAATTATTCCCTTCCTGTCTTCCTGTCAACCAAAACTGGGAAAATTTATTTTTTAAAATAGAAAAAATTAGATGCAAATTTAACCTTTCCTATTTAAAATCGGAAAAAAAATATATTTTCAATAAAGGTCACAACTCCCGCTGCCCTCTTATTTTTAATCCTCAAAAAGCTTAATTGATTTAAATTCAATTTTCATTGCGAAAAGTTGTTATGAATTTTTAGGCGCTTCAATCGATATAAATCTCTTAGATAATCAACTCACAGCCTAGTTTATTAAAAAGACTCGCAAATGAGGTAGGAAGACAATTAATTTTAAGAAAACTGCTCACGACATGTGTGCCATCACTTTTCCGATCTCACCTCTAACAAAAGACTTAGAGCACGGTGCTCGCTGTGTCTGTTGTGCGTATGACAGAAAAAACACACAGCACAATTTTTGGATTCTACCTTTGTGAAATTTTAACCTTTATTGTGATATATACGGTCAAGATATTGTTAAAGCTATCGATGTGCTTTTTATGTGCCATTAGATTTAATGCAATTCGAAGAGGCCATTCTCAATTTGATTTATTGCCTGTTTATGTGAAAAAAATACACACATACATATGCACGCTCTCAGCGCGCTCTAACTCTCTCTCGCGTTCTCAGCCAAACATCTTTTCCACCACATTGACTGAGCGGAAAAACCGTTATGACCCATACAACCTTTAATTGGCCTTTTCAGAAGATTGGTAAAACATTTTCCAATTTCCTTTCTTAGTGAGCGCCTGCATAACTAAACGAAGGTCTATGCCAAAAATCAGACCTGTACGATAAGCCGTTTTCGCTGTGGCTTGATAATATGTCAGTCTGTCAGTCGGGCGTACAGATTTATATATATATAGATTAAACATTTTAAACACTTTAACATTTTTACACACTTGAAAAGTGTATTATAATTTTGCCCAAAAGTTTGAAACGCATAGAAGGAATCATCTCCGACCACATAAAGTATATATATTATTGATCAGCGTGACGAGCTGAGTCGATTAAGCCTTGTCCGTCCGTCCGTCCGTCTGTTTCTACGCGAACTAGTCCCTCAGTTTTGAAGCAATCGAGCTGAAATTTTGCACAGAGTCTTCTTTTCTCTGCACGCTGCTAATATGTCGGAACCGACCGGATCGGATAACTACTTCTTGTAGCTGCCATACAAAGAAAAACTTCAACAAAAAATTTTGTATGAAACCATGATTGTAACTCAAAAAAGTAATGATGCAGTTCGATTCGTAGGACCCGAAATAGGGGGAAATCGTCGAGTTTGGTCTTGTCTTTTTTTTTTTGAAAAAAACTATCACAGTGTTATTATTTAAATGTACATTTTGTATCATATTATATCATATTATTTGAATACCATGAATTTTTATACCCGTTACTCGTAGAGTAAAAAGGGTATACTCAAGTCGTGCAAATGTATGTAACAGGCAGAAGGAATCATTTTCGACCATATAAAGTATATATATTCTTGATCAGCATCAACATCCGAGTCGATATAGACATGTCCGTCTGTATGAACACCTAGATCTCAGAGATGGTAAGAGATAGAGGCTTGACATGTGTGGGACAAATGCTTCTATTATCTGCACGCAGATCAAGTTTGTTTCAAATTTTGGCTACGCCCCTTCCCGCCCCCGGAATTTGGAAAAAACGTTATATCTCTTACAATTTTAAAGATGGACGATTCGTACCTTCTAGAGATAGTTAGTCATGAAATGATAAAGATCGGATGAACGGTTCTCAAGTTATGAGCAAAAAAGTGAACCAAGCCCCCGCTTGAATACATCATCTCATTTGGAATTTCCAAGACTCACGGAAGACGAGCTAAAGGTATTATATTCTGGATCTTACCAACTGTCGCTAGCAATCAATAATAAAATTCGAGGTTCGCTCGAGGCATATTAACAGCAAGTCCTACTGTGTCTACGTCGATTTTATTCCAAACAATAATAGTATAGATAGCGTACAATGTTATTGCTGTAGTTGTCCCAACGGAAAGAGGACTGTTGGCTGTTGTTCTCATGCTGCAAGTGTGATTTATTACTTAGCTCATGCAAGATACTTATCACGCATTATCCGTCCAGCAGCAATTTTATCAAGAATTTTGGAGTCGGATAAAGCGAATGTAATAGGCGAAATTAGTGAAGACGACGAGTAAATAAAATTAGCGAATATATATTTTTGGATTTTTTCATTAGGAAGCGTATCTTCGATTTTTTTTTAAATTTTTGATAATTGGCTTTAAGGTTGGGGGAAATTCTAGGAAAAGTTTTAAAGTGGCTGTACAACGCGAAATGCCAAAACCATCACTTTCAAGTTTTCTTTTAATTATACCAAAAATGTTTTCATTGTATGTCACCAATTTTCCAATTTTCGAAAACTTTGATCAATTCTCTATCACTGTCAATTTATTTCATGTCTCTAGCTACTCTGGTTCCCGAGATATTTTTATTTAAAAAAAGCTTATAAAAAAAGGATTTTTGACGTATCTCAAGGACATGGCACAAAAATGACCCAACATTGGGCCAGAGCAGTTTGGTTCCAATTATAAGCGAAATTTCAAAATCCCAGACTTTAGGCCGAACCCCTTCCCTTATCGGGCTAGACCCTTTGTGAACAACTCACCCCAATAGCAAAAAGTACTCGGGTAATTAAACTTTTTTCCACACCACCCATTATAGGTAAAGGAAGGACATATAATAGACAATTGACAATTACCCTAAATAATAATAAAGGCATTGATGCCGTTAAGAATTCGATAAACAAGGGCTTGGAACTGAACACCGAGGAGTTGCCCTTATGTATTAATATGATTGCACCGCCACTCTATGTGATGCCCACTTCCAACATCAAAAAAAGGGATGGACTCAAGTCTTTGGAGGTGGCCATAGAGAATATTTTTAACCGAATTCATGAATATGGGTGGTGAATTCAAGGTGATTATGGCACTCAAACTGGTAACGGCCATTTGGCCAAACGGTTGAAGCGGGCCGAATCGGAGAATGCCCAGCTAGCTGGCGATGACGATGCAGCCGATCAGGAGGGTATGCAATTTGATCCCGATAAGGAGTTTAATCACAAGAACTAAACGAGTGCACAGGAGAATGATGAAGATGATATAGAAGAGCAGAGAACGACAGGGACAACTAAAAATTGCATCAGACAAACACCCAAAACTGAAATCAAGTTTCCCTTCCCTTTTTCCTAAACTACTCAATTTTCTTATTAAAACTGAAAATTGAAACCCTTCACTGCATAATGTTACAGTTTATCTATATCCAGTTTGTACCAATCCAAGTAAAGTGCTTAACGCCGACACCCAACTAACCAAAATGACAGGTCACTTCATACTCACACCCACACACACACACACATAAACGGAAGATAGAAGGACCCGAACCCATGGCCGTCATCATATAACACAACACGTCAGCATGACGTCCATGTGCGAAGACCACTTTAACCCGAGAAGTGATGTTGAAAGCAATTTTATAAATGGCTTCCGTGGGCACAGACACACACGACAACAGAGGAGAGAGGAGGGTCTCTGGTCTAGGCTTTGCATCCTTAATAAAAACATAAATGAAATGTGAGCGCCAGAGACTTGTCAAGGTCAAAGTTGATCTTTCTTTTTGCATTAGTCAGAACCGAATGTGAAAGTCAATGAACTGAAGATTTGGTCTGCAGTCAACCAGGAAATAATTTGTCGTTGTTCTAAAAGGCAACCAGATTGATTAATACGAATGAATATTTAAAAGCCTCGTCATGAAAGGCAGAAAAAAAATCAAATAAAAGTCAAGCTTAATTCAATTTGCATGTGCAACAGCAAGAATAATTGAACAGAGGCTTAAGCGGAAAGAAGGTAAGGGGGATGGAACAAACTGGACAATTTAAACTTATTTTCTATATATTTTTGTGATCCCTCAAACCCTCCACTACGCCCATTAAATTGTTTATAAATAAATTAACAACAAAGCTGTAACAAACAGCGCCAGCAGCGACCCTCAACCAACACAACTAGAACAATGGAACACACATCATCATCTGCAGCAGCAGCAGCGCCTCTCCAACAACAAGTGAAAAAAAAAGGAGGGCGAGGTGGAGCAGGCGCGTGGCAACAGCAGCCGCCGATTGTCATGACAGCCAACCCAACCGACCAGCCCAAAGTGCAACGCAATTGCCTGACACTAACACAACAAATTACATCTGAAAGAGAGAGGGAGAGAGAGAGAGCGAGTGTGAGAACAAAGAACTGTTGCACCGGGAACTCTGCTGACAAATATAAAAGTATTTCCGCATGAAAATTTCTTGCATATCATTTTGCATGAAAAATGCAATTAAAAAGTTCAAATGCAAGAAATAAATCAATAATCCCGCATTAGTGGAGAAGAGCAGCAAAAGCAGCTGACACAGTTTTTCTTCTATTTTGTTTTGTTTCGGATTACACCCTGTGGCAAAGGATCGAAGGGTATAATGGGATTATTCAAAGTCTTGGTATTGATTCATCTGCTGAATAACTTTTCAAAGTGATCCAATGCTGGCTGCGATTGGATTGAGGTCTGGTTACTGCTAAGGTTACTCCAAAATTGATTTCCCTTGCTTTCGGTCTGGTGTGTTTTAAATTATTGCTAAGTGAGTAGATGTCTGTATAGGTGCGGGCAGTTGGCAGTGTCAGTCTTAAAGTTCAATCTCTTCTCTGTTGATGTGGAACTGATATGCAACATTTCAAGTGTAAACCGCTTCCTACAGTTGCTCTCCTGTTGTAAGATTGTTGTTCCTTCAAAATTCGGTGAATGTTCGCTCTCCCCACAGTGTGTCGCTAGTGCCGGTTTTTTGTATTGTCGTTTGGTGTCGGAGCTTGTAATCAGATTCCGTCTTGTTGTAAAAGTGATGCTGTCGGTTTCTTGTACCATTTTATTTTAAGGGTGTTTCCATGTCTGTTAATAGTGAAATCT
The DNA here is from genome assembly GCA_018904275.1 of Lordiphosa clarofinis. Taxonomy (NCBI): domain Eukaryota; kingdom Metazoa; phylum Arthropoda; class Insecta; order Diptera; family Drosophilidae; genus Lordiphosa; species Lordiphosa clarofinis. Next base: position 6,880,313 of record JAEIGQ010000001.1, read on the forward strand.
AAATCGGGAAGTTTTCCATCTATTTCTGTCTCAGTGGTGAATTCGTAAATTTCTATGAAAAGAGTTTAGTGTATCTAATGTGTCTTGAATATCGGCTTCCCCAGTAATGGCGAACAGATCGTCCACCTAATTTGTTAGCAGTCTTGGTGGGTGCTTGAGTTTTTTCATTGTGTTGTCAAGAAATTCTTCCATCACAATGTCTGCTATAACCGGGGATGCTGAGGAACCCTTTGGCATACCTTTCAGTTGTGTATATACAGTGAATATCGCTTATATGCAAAAGCTATAATGCAGCAATATTTTTGCATATAAGCGATATTTGCATTTAAGCGGTTATCGGTTATATGCAAATCATTTGCATATAAGCAATCTATCGGTTGTAAGCAAAAACTTGCATATAAGCAATTCAGTGAATTCTCTTGATTTTATTTTAATAGTAAGGGCCGATTTCACATCTTCTACATAGAGCACATAAACCTACAAATAACAGTGTAAAATCGACAACTATCTGACACATAGCAGCTATCTGGGAGAACAGAAATCGGCCCTTAATGTATTTAAAAAAATAACATATTTAATTAAATATCGCTTTAGTGTTTTATATACTAAATAATAAAAAAATGGAGGCTGATTTCACATCTTCTACATAAAGAAATCTGTCACATAAATTTAAAAATAAGTTATTTATAAATAAGTTATTAGTTATAAGTTATTTTAAATAACAGAATAAATCGTAAGTTTATCTGACACATAAGTGCTATTTGGAAGAAGAGAAATCTGTCCTTACTTATTTAGTTTTATTTACACAAAACTTAAAAAATTTTTTTTTTTTTTTTTTTTTTTTTTTACTTAGTCAGGTCGTCAATGTCTTTAAACGCCTTTGAAGCTGTTTCATTATTATCAGAAAAGCAGTCGCGCAGTGAATCTAAATTTGGTAGGGCCTTTTTGGTTGAAGGATGTGTTATATTGAAATCAGTTTGACCAAAATATTTATCTTCAACTAGATTTGTACTTTTTTCCAAAAATAATCTTATTTTTCCGAAATAGTTCCAAAACAGGCTAAATCATTGTCGTGTTAAATGTATTCGGATCTCTATTGGACCCTTTAATATTGGACTTTACAATAGAATATGCTCGTTTGCTTTGCGCGGAAACCCCAATGAAAGGCATTGCTTTTGGTGTTAAATCCTTTTGGATATTTTTGTTTTTGTAGCATCCGTTTCGCGGAGTCATGTAGTACAATCTAGTTTTAACGGCAATAAATGTGCAATCTAGAGTAAATTTGTCAAAATATGCTGCAATTGTTCTTAAACAAAAGCTGTGTTATTTTTACTGGATTATTGTACCAACTCTGAAATCAGCTCCAATCTGGCGCATAGTGAATGTTTAGTTTTAAGATGAACTCCTGTGCAAAGATGGGTCTACTAACAAATTGATGTTGGGAACGTATTTGGTTAAAACAAGAGAAAAATGCTGTTTCCAAGTGAACATGTGTGATTTTTTAACTTCTTTTTTAGAATTGGTTAAAGCTGCTGACGTTTACTTTATCCTTTGCAGCCAGCATCTTTTGATTATTCTTTGTTTAGCTATTGGAATATGTCGTGACATTCTTGCTGTTGTTAATACAAAGTGATCTGATGAGCTCTCGAGAATAATGTTGGAAAATTTGCTTACAACCGATTTAAATTGTATGCAGAAGTTTCAATTTTGGTGAAAAAGGTTTGCTTACAAGCGATATTTTCATATAAGCGATTTGCATACAAACAATTAAATTTTAATATAAAAACTGCACACAATGCTCCAAAATGTAAAGTTTTTGCATATAACCGGAATTTGCATACAAACGGTTCGCCATATAACCGATATTTACTGTAGTTGATCCTCGAACATAAAGTGTCTATTTTCTATTATGCAAAATTTAACTATTTCCATAAACAATGGTTTCAGTATTCTGTCAATTTATTTTTAATGATGTCTAATGCCAAGTCTATGGGGATGCTCTGGAATAATGAGACTACGTCAAACGATAATAATTTTTTTTAACATTGGTCCGTTGAATTTTTAACATTGTAGATGGATCCCGCCGTGATGTTCTTTAATATTTTTGCTTTAAATCTACATAGCCCATTGGAAGGTGCAGCTAATGATGAGCAAATTGCCGTCTTTACTTGTCGTTAATTTATTTCTTTCTGTGTAAGTGATGATTTTCAGCTTGAACAGTTGGTCTACAAAACTGGTCTTGTTATTGGATCCTGTCTTAGTTTCCTATATGTGCACATGTCCCCTAATATATCTGTCATTTTATTTCTATAGTCATATTTTTCCATTGCCACCTTCTTGTTTCCTCTGTCTGCATTTGAAATTAAAACATTGTCAATTTTCTTTAGAAATTTAGGTGTCTGTTCCACTGTGGCAAGTAATGACCGATTTCTTGTGCTCTCTCTATTTTTGGATTTGGCGTCTTTCACTAAGAACTACATTACATCAAAATATTGATAATGGTTTTGATTAAATGTATTAGAACAGGGCCCAGTAAAACACACATGCTCATTTTGGCGTCGCGTGTGTGTGTTTAGCCACGCGAGAGCGCTCTCATTTAACACTTGTTTGTTGTTGCAAAAGGGAGCTGTATAAGTTCGTATACTGTTGGCGGTCGACGTCGCTGCCGCAGAACGGTGTTGTATAAACAGTAGATAGGAACGTGCCGGACTCTGTATTAGACTTACTCCACAATAGGCAACCTTCAATTTTAATGGTTTTTGCAGTTTTTTTTCTGCATCGTCTGACCGAGAACCAATAACAATAGCTTTGCTCTAATCAGTACAAATCTCTTATCGCGTGTTTTTCATCCACTCTACTTTGCGATTCATATCATTCTTTGAAAAGAATCCGTAGGCAGTATTATTAACATTTTTCCAAATTTTATAAATTCTGTGTTGTTTATTAATTATTAATCGCAAGACTAAATTAACTTTTTGTTAGGTACAGGGTATACAAAAGTTGAGCTTAACCGAGTTTCCTACTTGTTATTCCATGTTTTGGCGTGTTTACATTCGTAATTTGCATGAACGGCAAAATTTGCATGCAATGAAACAACAACAGTAATCATGAAGTCAAGTTGTTTATACCACAAATGTATGCAGAGTGTAAAGACAGACAGACAAACATACAATATATGTATAACTTTAATGCATATGCATTCGATTCGATTCGATGCATATTTAAACAAACCCAAATGGGTGATGAGAAATTTTCCCACGCTCCTTATACTCATTTCGGGGAGTACTTGTATTCAGCGTATTAAAAAAAGTTTAATTTCCTGGTCCTAAGCATCAATTTATGTGACACAAGAAGATTTAATTTTTTTTTTACAAATTTTAGCAAAAATATTGGGTATTTATTGCTATTCCTTTTGCTTCGACCATTTTAAAATTTACCACCTAGGATATATGGACTCCCAAAAATCCATAAGGAAGGAACCCCGCTTCGACCAATTTGCTCTTCAATCGGCGCCCCTTCCCATGGCCTCTGTAGATACATAATTAAAATTTTGAAGAATCTTACAGCGGACTCAACATACAACGTTAAAAATTCGATCGAGTTCAAACAGCGCATCAACAATACATATATATGTGACGATGAAAAACTAATATCTTTCGATGTAGTCTCTTTATTCCCGAGCATAACCGTAGAACTAGCTTTAGAGACTATAGGACAAAAATGGACAAAAATACAAGAGTATACAAAAATACCTAAGCAGCTGTTTATGGAAATATTAAGATTCTGTATTGTAGACAACAGGTATTTTAAATTTGAGGACCATCTTTATACGCAATTGAAGGGAATGCCAATGGGATCTCCAGCATCCCCGGTTGTAGCGGACATCGTGATGGAGGAACTCCTGGACAGCACAATCAACAAACTCAAATACCCTCCAAGATTACTGACGAAATATGTGGACGATCTTTTTGCCTTCACGAAAGAGGACGAGGTTCAGAACACACTTGACGCATTAAACTCCTTCCACCGAAATTTAAAATTCACCATAGAACTGGAGATGGATGACAAACTACCATACTTAGACTCTACAATAAACAGACATGGCAACCAACTAAAAATAAAGTGGTACAAAAAGCCCTCCGCATCAGGCAGAATAATTAATTATTATTCCAAACATCCTAAAAACATGGTGATAAATACAGCTAAGAGTTGTATTAAACGGATGCTAGACATAAGCGACGAAATTTATCACGAAGAGACGATTTCGGAAATTAAACAAATTTTGACAGACAATGACTTCCCAAGGAACATCATAAAATCTCTGATTGACAAGAACGGAAAAACAACAGCTAAAAATAAACAAACACCCAAAACTTACAAGTCACTCACATATGTTCCACAGCTTTCAGAACGATTCGCCCATTCTGACTGCTATAATAGGCAAGATATTCAGCTAGCCCACAAACCAAAGAACACAATGAAAAACTTTTTTAATAAGACGAAGTCCAAAATAGCTACATTTGATAGGAGCAATGTTGTTTACAAGATTCCATGTAATGGAGATGCAGAAAACAGCTGCAACAAATTGTACATTGGTACAACAAAATCTAAACTTAGAACTAGGATATCCCAACACAAATCAGATTATAAACTCAGACACCAAACCACCTTTCAAAAAACGGGAATTGCGACACACTGTACGGAGAGCGGACACTCGCCGAATTTTGTAGCAGCAACAATCCTACAGCAAGAAAACCACTACAGCAAACGCTTCACTCTTGAGATGTTGTTTATTATAGACACACACACTGACAAAAGGCTTAACTACAAATCTGACACAGAGAACTGCGCGCACATATACAGACACTTACTGACCAAACAATAACTCAGTATCCAACTCCACGCCGAACGGAACAGACGTGTAAAACAATGTATGTAAAAAAGTTTGTGTTTTTTGTATTAAGTCAATGTTACAATGTAATTGGAAATTGTTTTGTAGCGTCCCTGAAGATGGTTGCCGAGGAGCAACCGAAATATATTGGAAAAACAGCATACACATCTGTGTGTTTTTACTTGACCTCGAGCCTGCAATACTCAAATTCTTTAAAATTTAAAACTTGAACCCAATACTAAGGAAGCGCTGCCTTTATCACCTCCACTCCACAGAGCATCTTGACAAACTCGATATTTAAGCATAGCACTTGAAAAAATATGTTTTCTAGGATTCGTTGAATAAAGCATAGCACATATACATACAATGGCAAGAAAAATGTTTGCTGTTTGTCTTCTATCTGCACTGATCCAGTGATTGAAATGCTTAAAAAAAAAAGGTGAAAAAAATTTTACATTTGGGCAAAACTTGTTAGATCCTTAGATTAATATACATGATATACCAAAATAAAGGTACTGAACCTTAGATCATATATGGGCATGACCGCGAACGCGACAATTGTACGACTTTAAAGTGCTGAAAAATATAGAAAACAAAATATTTTTTATTCTTGGTAGCAGATTGGTAGCAGTATATTTGGTGCAAAAAATAGGTTCAGTCGATTTGACGATTAAAATATAAATTAAAAAAGTTATGTGATTTATCACGCGACAAAAATGGAAGTCGTTTTCGACTGCATCTAATCAAATTTATAAATCTGGGAATAGTTACAAAAAACTTTAAAGCAGTTAACTCTTAAGTAAAGGGGAATAGTGCAGCTTTTTATGGAGTGCAATGATATTCAATTATTTAGGTACATTAGCTTTGTTTTTATAAGCTTTAATATTATAAAGAACGCGACATATTTAAAAAGGCTAACAATGAAATTGACTTATCTTCAGTATCCAGGCTAAGTTTTTTTTTTTTTGTTTTTTTTTTGGACCTATCTTTGTGGACTCCCAAGTTTAGGAAGAAAAATGATTTTTGTTATTTATTAAAATAAAAATTAAATTAATCTTATTTTTTCGGGTTTGGTTTAAAAAAAATTTTAAATAATTTTTTTTTTTATTTTTTTTTTTTTTTTTTTTTTAAATATGATTTGTAGGGGAATCGGCCCCAATGCTTTTAATTTTTTGAGTAAGCAGTTTTAAAGTACATCAACCGAATGTAATTTAGCGATTTTTTTAAACTTCTAGTACCAACCCTGAATTTTTAACAGCGATTTTTATCATTTCAACCACAAGGCTTTTTCGAGCTATCTATCCATTAAAAAATTCCAAGTTATTTTTTGTTCAAAGCTGGGAAGTATGCCCTCCCCCAGGATAGTTTTTCAGATTTTTGATTTGAAAACCGCGACCTACAAAAATCCGCGAAATTTTTAACACAATTTTTTTAAGACTTCTAGTTGAGGTTCCACTTTCGTTTTTTTCATGTCCAATTGTCGTTCCTAGATACAATTTCTCTAATTTTTTCAGAATTTTAAAAGTTGTGGAAGGTGGTTAAAATTAATTAAAACAATAAAAATATAAATTAATTTGTTCCTAATTGTCACTTTCTTTCTTTATAAATTAATCAAGTTATACACAGTGAAGGGTTCACTTCATCTTCAAGATGGGGTGAATGTGGAATCAGAGGTCGAAAATGAAGAATTCTGATTCACCGGCCCGTCAATGACAGTAGCTTGTGGTTGCATACTTGTGAACAATGAGCCTCCAAAGAAGAAATAGCCTACTTTGTGCACGGTTTTGTTGAAGGAAACAGATACAGATGACGCTATACGGCGCGAACAGCGGTCCGGGTACAAAGCATCTCTTAAGTATCTTAAGACACTTAAGGTCTGCAACTTGAAGTCACTGACAGCGGGGGAGAAGGCACCGCGCATGCTACCACGACAGGAATAAAATCTCCATCCGAATCGAAAGCCGGCAAAGCATCCACGGAGGTCAACTAGAAGCACCATAGGAGACCGCCCCCAACGTCGACAACACCCTCCCAAGATCTCCTAACTTGCTTAAGCTCGAAGTCGGAACTTCGGGTGGTAATTTTAAACGAGAAGTTGCTATTCTTGGAGGGAGTCACCATGCAAGCCATGCAAGAAAAGAAATAAATCCTTTTTCTACCCGTTTCAATGGGGGGAAAAATGGAAAGGGGTTTTTTATATCAATCGTTGCCACAATTTTCGCCGATGCTGAGCATCTTGGCCTGGATCAAGAATCGAGGTCTTTAAATTGGAAAGCATGGTCTGCGAAAAAAGTAGATTCGACTATTTTCTGGAGTGGAAAAATATTTTAGAACTACAAGATACATGTGTATGTTTACTTCAAGGCATAATCCAGTCCATGCGATTCTTCCACTTCTACTTAAGGTCCGAAGAGCAATACGGCGCTATTGCTGTGAGTGTGCGAATAAAATGGTTAACTAATTTTACACATTTTTAACATTCTTAAAAAATTAAAGAAAATGTAGATAGGTACGACTATTTCTCCTTCGGTGACTCATTGTTGACAAGTATGCAACCACAAGCTACTGTCATTGACGGGCCGGTGAATCAGAATTCTTCATTTTCGACCTCTGATTCCACATTCACCCCATCTTGAAGATGAAGTGAACCCTTCACTGTGTATAACTTGATTAATTTATAAAGAAAGAAAGTGACAATTAGGTACAAATTAATTTATATTTTTATTGTTTTAATTAATTTTAACCACCTTCCACAACTTTTAAAATTCTGAAAAAATTAGAGAAATTGTATTTAGGAACGACAATTGGACATGAAAAAAACGAAAGTGGAACCTCAACTAGAAGTCTTAAAAAAATTGTGTTAAGAATTTCGCGGATTTTTGTAGGTCGCGGTTTTCAAATCAAAAATCTGAAAAACTATCCTGGGGGAGGGCATACTTCCCAGCTTTGAACAAAAAAAAACTTGGAATTTTTTAATGGATAGATAGCTCGAAAAAGCCTTGTGGTTGAAATGATAAAAATCGCTGTTTAAAATTCAGGGTTGGTACAAGAAGTTTAAAAAAAATCGCTAAATTACATTCGGTTCATGTACTTTAAAACTGCTTACTCAAAAAATTAAAAGCATTGGGGGCCGATTCCCCTACAAATCCGGCTATGCCATTTAATTTTTAGTAAAAAAAATTGAAACTAAAAACTTTTATAAAATAAAAAATAATTATGCATTATTTAAAAAAAAATTGTGCTGTTTTTGGAACTTATACAAAAATAGGATGTATGAAATAGGAAGTTATTTTAGATTTAATTGATTTCTAACCATAAACCTCATGTGAGATCCCTAAAAAAAAGTATTTTGGGAACTCTGAACCATTAATTTCAATGGTTAGGAAAAAGTATACTGATTTTTGGTTTTGTCGTAGGTTGTGATCGATCAAAAGAGCTCATTTCGTTCAAAGTTAATTTTAATTTAAATTGATGCCAAAAATAAATAATGAATAGTCAAAACTAGGATAACACAACAAGTTAGAGCGCTGAAGTAGAGTATTTATTGAGAAGTCATTTATTAAGAAATCAACAGCGTCTATAAGACTTTGGCCCAACCCCTCTCTCGTCACATTTTTACATAAAGAATAAAATTTTCAAAGCACTAAAGTAAAGCAAAAGATGAACTGATGGCTCTAACAAGCTCTAACAGGGGCTTTGCAAAGTAGAATTTTCAACTAGAATAGAATACCCTTAACTTTTGTGGACGCCACGATTAATTTCTACAGATCAAAGGTATTATATAACACAACCCTCCGATTCTATCAAAAATATTTGACAAAACTTTGTTTTTATTGATATTTTACAATTACAAAATGCAACAGAAAAACATACACTTAAGACAGAGTCACTGTCAGTTAACAGAGCTCTGTTAAATCAAAATTCATGGTACGTAACATTGAAGACTGATGTAATTGTGAACTAATGAGACAAAAGAATTTAAGTTTTGAGCACTTTTGGAAAATGGGCTTATGCCTAACAGATGACAAAATTTTCTAAAGTGCAATAGGAACAGTTATTTAAATAAATTTCAAGTCGTTCGAGTGCTTTGTTAGAACTCTTGCATGGAACTTTTTAAAAATTGGATTTTTTGTTTAATGTATAGAAAATTGAAAAACTTATTGCAAGTCAAATATCGTCTAAGAGTCCTTTATACAAAAAACACTGCAATCCCAATATGTACATAGACATCTTAAGAGGACCTTTATTAATAGGTTTCTGGCCTGTGTATAGAATATCCTTCAAACACACACTCAAATTTTCAATATCAAGTTCATTGAAAAGCTGACATTGAACCAAGCTGTAATACAGGTCCGCCCCCCTTTGGTTCTAATCCTCTGTCTATCATACATTTTGCATACAGCTTTTTCCAAGCCCTCGAAATCTTGTCAATGTCAAAAGCTAAAGTGCAAGCCAACATACAAACACGCACAAACACACACATTCGGCATGGAAAATCGAAACAAATCAACAACAACAACAGCAACAAATGTTCTATTTGTATAGAGTTTGAGGGTCAAAAGCTTTTAATTGGCAAATTGATGTGGAAGCTGGCTGATAGTAAAAGGGGGAAGGGGAAGGGGAACACAGACAACAGGCGCCAACAAAGGGATAGATAACAGCACTTGGTATGGCAACTTGTGTTGTCCAATTGACTTACCCAATGCGATTCGCCTTATCAATAAATATCGTCTTGTTTACGGTTTACACAATTGTTTCTATGTATTTTCCAAACAAATGCCAAAAAAGGGAACGTTCTTCCTTTCTGCCTGCGCAAAAATCAATCGACTGCAATTTGTTAATACACTGCTGCCCGAAGCGCCCAGCATTTACTTTTACTATGTATTGCTATAATTAATATGTGTATTAATTAATGCGCCATAGAACAAATTTAACCGTTATGGTTTTTTGTTAAATCTTTTTAATTCTTGTATTTAATTTCTGTTTGAGCCCGCACCGAAACGAAGACGACGCTCAACTGCTCAACACTAACTAAAAGTTGCAATTTCCAACACTATGGCCGTCGATTATGCACACCAGTTATCGATACATCGAGTAACTATCGGCAGTGCTGTTGATAAGTATTGGACAATAATTAATAAAATACTAAATTAGTTAACACTCTCTAAGCCCAAAAAAAATATAAATAAATAATTCAAAATTATGGAGGGCTGGGCAGATCAAACGTTTGTTTGGCGAGTTTTTTTAAGAGTTAAGCGTTCCTCTGTAATTTTGAAAGACAATAAAATAACAATGTTTTATATATGCAACCGGCTTTCACGTAATAAAAAAATCTAAATAACTAGAGCTGCACTCAATTAATTACGATTTTACAGCCCTCCACTCACGACCAAGAGAATTTTACAGCCCTGAAATATATCTGTTTATCGATTACACATCAATGCCCGCTATTTTTGAAAAGCCACAGAAAAAACTTGGGAAAGTTAACAAACTTTTAAAATGTTTTGAACAAAGCAAGAATTGACAATAGAGTTGTCCCTAGCCAAATTTATTATCTATGTTCGGTACCACATTAAATTCGATTCGGTGGCGTCGGCGACAAGTATTTTTTAAACAGCTTTAAACAAAAGCAAGCATTCCATTTACTTACCCTTTCGCTCCAAATTTTTTTAAAAACAATTCCTGCAATTCTGTTTTTCTTGTTTATTCTTTCAGAAAAAATTCCTAGTACATCAATAAAGTAAATTCTTGGTATATATATATATAGATGCGCACAGGGGCTAAAGTTTAGTTCGAAATATCATCATAATAAATCCCAATAGAATCTTGTTAAATTTTATGATTTTTGTTATTTTTGCATTTATTGCTTCTTTTTTCCATATGAGTAATATCTCCCTATAATTTATATATATATATATTTAGTTTATGTATATGACAAAGAGTTTGTCTACATGCCCAAAATGCAAGATCTTAACAAAGAGTTGATTATGAGTACAATTCGTTACAATTGGAGTTGGAAATTTAGATATATACTGCGCAGCGGCAACATAGAGCTAGTAGTTAGTTTTCGTATAGCTGAACCATATTTTCAGGCAAACAAATTGGGCGGCTACGCACTAATCAACAAATGGTTATTCAATTTTATTTTGTAATATTTCTGAAATATTTTCAAGCACTTTGAAATATCGGTATATATCAGTTAGTTTAACTAGTTTTAAATAGGCTTACAAATAAATTTGATTTTGTGTGTACGTTTACAACGGAATCTCAACATTGCAAGGAAGATATTTGGCTAAGTTACAATACATACGGTTATAGTAGAAAATGATAAAGAAAACGGAAATCAAAATCTGTGGGTGGATTTTTATTTATTGTATAAAAAAACAAGTCTTAGCTAGTAAATTCTGCTAGGAAAATTATATTTGTACATACAAATTTAAATCATAATTATTAAAAACTTAACGAGATGAAGGGTTAACTTAGATTTTCTAAACTTAATTTGGCTAGCATAAACAAATATAAATTGACTAACAGAGATTTGACAAATTTTAGTTCAAGATGAGCGTAAACACGGCAGAGATATTCTTTCTTTTTTTAGCATGGTTAAGAAAATTAAAAAAAAAATATGGGAGTTGTAAATGTGATGAAACCATTGAAGTGAATGGGAGGTTATTATTTGTTCTTTTCCCTTACTCGTAATCATTAAAACTTTAGTCATTTACTAAACAATAAGTTACTGAAGAAAAAAGAGCATATTCCGGAAACAGTAGATCACAATCAATCAGTAAAAGATTATCAGAAGAATTATAAAAATAAAACTGAAAATAGTGCTGTATTACCCAAGAAGAAAGAGCGAATGTAACGAAAGAGCATAGAAAGATCATTGATAGAGTTTTATATAATTTTGTAGAATTTATCACAAAAATAAAAAAGCGGACCAAAATATATAAATGTAAAATGTTTCAGGGACATTCTTCATTCAGACGTATTCGAAATAATAAGAACAACACAAATGAAAACTAAATTCGTGTTATACAATTCATAGAATTATTTTTAATAATTTATACTTTTATTACTTTAACACAGAGTCCGCCACGTTTCTATTTTCTCTGTATACAAGAGCCCTCTGCTGCAGCGACGTCGGCACAGTGAGCTTTTTGGCTAAATGAGCGCGCTCTCTCGTGGCTAAACACACAAACGCAACGCTCCCTAAAGACTTCTGCTTTAACAGCACTCTTAATAAGGATATTCTTATTTTGAGGTTCTGGGAACTTTGATGAATTGAGCCGATTTTGGGCGGCTGTTCGAAACAAAAAATCAAACTGGTGTGACCGAGGCTTTTTCGAAAATTGGTTCAAACATAACCAATGGATTCTAGTTGCTTACTTTGAGTGCGTAATTTGGGCAGTGCAGTAATTTTGTTATCAAGAATTGAGAAAATCTCTTTTAAATGGAAGGAATCCAACATTTTGTGGTATGGAATAAAGAAAATTAATTAAAAAATTGCTTACAAAGAAATTTACTTGGTTTTTCCAATGGTTTAAATAACAAACGCGAACAAAATTTTCAATGCAACCAGTTAAACATCGCCCCTTTAAAACCTCTAAGCTAATCAAGAAAGAGTTGGAAAGATGGAGAATCGCCACATTCACAATATAAAAAAAAACTTGATACCTGTTAGAAAGTACTAACTTTATTTTAAACGTAAACAGAGGAAAAAAACCAAGAACATTGGGCTCAAGCTGAGCCCAAATGTTGCCCACAACAGTTTCATATTTGTAGTACAATGTTCTCACTTCAAGAACAATTTTTTGGAAGCTCAAATTGAGAACTTGAGTTGAGTTAACAATGTTAATTCAGGGTGTTCACTTTGTTGAGCACTTGAGCACTTGGGAAAAAGTGTAAACATTTCCAACAACAATTTACTCTGAACAAATTGTGCACAGCTGACTACGAAAGTCGGCACTTGTACCTTAGTGCTATAAGCGTTATATGTACAAGCTAAAATCAATGTGATCAAACATTCTATAAATTGTATGGAAAAGCGCCACTTTGATGACCATGGATTACTGGAATCATATCTCAAACTAGTTGTCACAAATTTGGCCACGCTCGGCTCAGTGCTCACAAAGTGAATACCCCAATTGTTTAATATTTTAAAATCACCTGGGAAAAAAAATTGATTGATTTCTGACTAGGTGTAAGCGAATTCCTCACATTTGGGTGGAGAAATAGGGAATGGGATCATGCCTCTTTTGGATTGGAAGTGAAGGGAGGCAGGCGCATGGATATGCTACTGCTTCGCCGCCCATATATGCCTCAGAATCTGGATACAGCGCTGTACAACAAACTTCAACGACTCACTCCACCTGAATCGTGTCATTTAAGTTTTTTAGAAAAATTAGTTCGGACTAGAGTGGGAAATATGCACTTAACGTTTGGAATGACGCGCCAGCATATTCAGCCGTTGCACACTTTTGCAGATTCACATCTAGAGGACTACTTATGCTTGGTTGAGATGACAAGAAGTTGAGTTAAAAGAACAACTTTACGCATTACAGAAACATATGGAACAAATTATTCTTTAAAGTTGAAGGCAAATTATTTTCTAAACAGGTTTTCTCCCTCTGTGTAGTCTTCAGGAAATTCTGAAACGAGTCTATTAAGGACAGATGAGACAAAAGTCGTACAGTTTGATACCAACAATTCAATGCGAAGTATAATACGAAGACCATTAAACATGTAGAACAGGGGTGCCCAGAACGAGCTTACCCGCGCGCCAGAACAATACACAAACGCCAAATATATTTCAAGCAATAACAAAAAAAATAAAGAAGAACCGTCTTGTTTGTGTGATCGTGTAACCTAGCGCGACAGCATTCAGCCGTACGATAAGCTTTGTTGTTGTGTTCGTTGCGGAGAGACACATATGATGTTGTTGTTGCAGGTCAGAGCGCGACACAACAAAACACACCAGATAAGTTTGTTTTTTTTTTGGCTGGCATGCGCAAATCCCGCAGGCTATTCCTTGCGTAGAACAACAACACATGCGTGTCGCGCAAAGGCAGGGCGCCCCTGATGTAGAACTAAGCCTGAGGGTGCGAAGATGTTTTTTGTGGAATGAATTTGTCAACTCTAACTAAAATCGAGGGTATTATGGAAACCTATGTTAGAAACCTATAGAAAGTTCTCAAGTTAACTTTTCGTCAACTTTTCACTCAGATATTAGTCAGCTGTTCGTTGTCAATTTGGATCTCTGAGTCATTTTTAGACTCTAAGCCGACAATAATTTTGAGTTGTCACAATAAAGTATCTCTTTGTCAGGATGGAGTTAACTTCACCCAAAAATGACAGACGTTTCAAAGTGTGATTCGATGTTAATCTTCTTTGGGCTTGCACAATCGCCGAACTTTAATCCAAAAGAATACATTTTTAATGATGTGTCAGAGATGCCAAAAAATTCTAAAAGGTTTTGGCAAGCAGCAAAAAATACTTGAAAGAATATTCCACATCTACGAAGACCGACCAGTTTTCAAAAATAATGGAGAAGCTACGCTACATCATTTTAAAGGTGAGGGAGTGAGTGGTTACTTAAAGCATGGAGAAATAGATTATCGTTGGTTTTTCTCTTTGTTCTTATTTTTCCAAACAACCGATAGAGTTCGGAATTTGGAAAAATTCTCAATGTATTCAAATTGCGTCGTTAATTTCATGAAGCATGAAGCATGAAAATCAGAAGTTCGCTGATGGTTAAAATGCAAGCTCTTCTGTCGATAATAAAGAAGATGATCTACAGCAGGTGTGGGTACAAAATTGAAGTTTGGAAGCATATTCAACAACATTCACAACCGAAAAACGATACTCGATCGCGCACACTGCACGGGCTTTAAAGTCTGCGAAGCAATTTCTCGTGCGTCTGAGTAACATCAGTTGCCGAAAAATAAATCTCGATGCAAAGGCTTACCCACAGCTGTGCTTTAGAATGAAACTTCATTACAAAACAGTGAAAATTTCAAAAAATCAAAGTTCAGATTTTGGTGGTCAAAAAATTTGATTTGACTTTTAAAAATATGTTTTTTGCTTCAAGATTGCGAGCTTCTTTTGAAGTATTGTAAATCTAGTTGAGACTAGAGAATAGTTTAGTTTCATTTTGTTTCATAAATTCGTAAAAAAAATAATTCTCTTCGTGTAAGCACAGCAACTTGAAAAGCAACTCGTCGCGTTTTTCCTTAATTATTTCTTTTGAGGTCTTTTTTTTTTGGAAGAAGTTTTGCATTTAGATATGTTTCGAATTGCACCTCCTTCTGCCTTGCGCTTAAATAATTTACAATTGTCGATTCTACTAAAGAATAATAATATAAAACAAATTACAACTAAAAAATTCTTGGATTAAATTGTACATAGGATTTTGGACTAATTTACATTAATTCTAGAGGATTTCCCCCCGAATAACAACAATGTGGAACAGCTTTTTGCGATTTGCACATGAAAATTCCATGATTCCGAGTTATAAAATGATTTCCATTGAGCGCTGCTTCAATGGATCCGAGGCCTGCTGGTCACAAATGCTGGTCACCGCCTGCAGCACAGCCGGATATTTGGCCACTGTGGTGATGAGACTGCTGGGCGTAAGGGTGGCTGTGGAGCTGCTGTCATTGCTGCCACCCAATTTGGTTTTGGCAGTGCTGGTGGTGTTGGTGCTTAGGCAATGCTTCTGCTTACGTACGGGTGTCTCCTGTAAGATGGCTGATTTGCGTATGGTCTGCTGCAGCAGAGCATTCACATCGATAGCTGGCCACGAGACCAGCGAAACACTTCGTCATAACTGATGATGATCCGCTGTACGGCGACTACACTCCTCCGGGGGTCCAGCGGGAGCGGCGGCAGACGAGAGGGAAAAGTATTCGGCTGATTGACTTAAAGAGGAGGCATCCGCTTCGGTCTCACTTTGCAGGGTGGCGTCTGCCTGTAGAGAGGGCGTTAAAGTGTCGTCTCCCTCGGGAGTGGGCGTGCTGAGTATGGTGTGATCGGCAGCCGTGCAGAAACTTTCTCGTTGACCAGTCATCGACTCGTCTTCATCTTCTTCTTCCTCTGGCTCTTCCTGTGAGCAGCTGCAGGAACAAAAGCTGGCCCGTCGTTTACTCTCACAGGCATGACATTCCGCGGCCACCGTCAACTCCAAAGCAGCCGCATCCTCTTCCAGACTGCTGCAAGAGCTGAGGGAATGTGGTTCACCGCAGCTACAACTGGAACAGCTACTGCAGTATTGATCACCCGAATGTGGCCTAAAACGTTTTCGCTTGATCTTGACACACTCATTGGTGGCCAACGCAGGAGCAGTTTGCTCGGTAATGATTTTCACATCTTCCTCATCCTCATCATCATCATCATCGTGGGACAGCTCATCTGTTTCAATGGTGGTATTGGAATTCAATGAACCACGCCTTAGAGGAGGTAAGATCAGGGGACTCACTCCTTCGCTGTTGGCCCGAAACGGAAAATTGGAGGTGGCCGTACTGCTCATATGATCCTCTTCGGTCATGGTGGCTGCATCAATTTCTATGGCTATGGCCTGATGGTGCATTTCCAGTTCGCTAGAGTCTAGGGAAGACTTGGCAGGAAGTGGGGGATTTAGTTTGGGAGTGGCACGTTGCCGACGCTGACGTAGCAGGGCCCTTCTCTTGGAAGAGTGACCGTGATGACAGTGATGTGTGTGATAGTGATGGCATCTCTGATGCTGATGATGATGATGATGTGTGGTAATGACACAACAGCAGCTGCCCTCCAAGGGCAGTCCACAGTTGGTCTGTGTGGCATTGTGTCGCTTTCGTGTTTCACAACATCTTCCCACAGTTGTTGTTGTCGCCTCACGCCCTCCAATCACTCGCGTCTCCTTGGGCGTATGCACTATCACCACCTCCAGGGCCTTGGCCGTACTGCTCTCATCCTTGGATTTGCCACTTCCGCCGGGACGTGGCAACATCATCTTATTATTATTATGATACTGGAAAGCACGATTGTCATGACACTGACCAAAGTCGAGCACCTTGAAATGCTCATCATCGGCTCGTGCCGTTAGCAAATGGTCATCTCCACTGCTCGACTGAGTCACTGGCAGCGACAGTTGTCGCTCCTCGGAATGGGATATGTGCAGATCGTGTTGCTGTTGCTGTTGTTCTTCGGGGGCAAACTGCTAATCGCCGCGTCTTAGATCGCGCGGCTTGGAATTCTTACGATAGATCCACACCTGCAGCAAAATGGCTATGTCCAGGCTGACCTGCAAAAGAGTATTTATATGTTCAATGTTAAATTGATCTTAGATTTTCATCCAAAGGATATTACAACATCTCACTCACCTGCAGCGTGCCACAGATCCAAAATTGTGCTGGCGCATTCCTAACAATAAAATAACCAGTCTTAAACATATCACCAAGCGTCCACATGATCACCATGTGTATGCTCATTCCATATGTTGATTTATTCTTAAAGTTTCGCAGAAATTGCGGTGATCCTATGAAAGGCAAATAATTAGACAAAGTAAAAATAGAGTCGCCTTCCAACTTACCTAACATGGCCTCCGTGAAAACAGCCACAAAGCCCATGGATTCCATGAACCAATGCACTGATAGCATTAGATATGTAATGGCCGCACCCACTGCCCACACAACAAGCATTATATCCAAATACGATTGAAAATCTGTCCAATTCCAAAAGTATTTAAAGTCTAGATCTGCAAATAAAAATAAGAAACGGAAAAGGTTTTAGGACCAAAATCAGGTGGAAACTTCTACTTTCCATACAATAGGTTCCAAAATATCAAAATCAAAGTTCACAAAATCTATCAAGCATGTTCTCAATTCCACGACAACTCACACCGAATGCTGTCCGATGTCACGCACATATTTGGGCTCTCTTTTTGATCTTTGACCGGTGGTTTGCAAATAGTAAAAAAGGGAGACATTTCATTCGGAATGGTGAACACGAAAACGAAGCGGAATTTACTTTTTGAAAAATTAGTGGATGAAGCCGGTATATTTGATATATCGAGCACAAAAATATCGGATTCCTTATAAGAATTTGAACAATTAATACTAGGAACTCCCAAATTCTAGTAAACTGAGAAACAAGTAATTAGGAACGGAGAACACATTAATCAATATACGAATAAACTGGCTTTGCGATCAATGCATCGAACATGCATGCGCAACATGCTAGCCCTTGAGTTTAATTCAACTCAATTGTTGGCACTCTGAGTATAATCAAGCTCGCTTCATTCCACTTAGCTCGGGTGTTTTGTTCGCTGAGCTCGACGACGATTATTCTGAGCGAGCGAAAATCATCTCGTATGAATAAGCCCATGACCATTGCCCTAGCTTTGTTTTGTTGTTGTCGCTCTCTGACCCGCAAGAACAACGTCATATGTGTCTCTCTGCTCTCTCTCTCTTATGTCTCTCGCAATGCGTTGGCCTGAGTTGGCTGAGTTTTGTTCGATCGAACACACAAATTCTAGTTCAACCGTTCGATGCGATTGCGGTATGAGTTGAGTTTGTTCGATTGAAAATATTTGTTCGATGAATAAATACGAACCAAAAATGTTGGATCAAAAAACTCTGGCTCAACCGCTCGATGCGATTGCGGTGTGATTTGAATTAATTGAATTTAGAGTTTTGTTTGATGAATAAATGTGAGTAAGAATTTTTGTGCATGACACAATCAAGAAAAAAGTGATTTTTGCAGTTCTCTGTTCAAAATTTTGAAAACAAAAAAGTTTTTCTTACTAGAACTACTTTTTCGACCGATCGTTTCTATGGCAGCTGTATGCTATAGTCACGGTTGCCACTTGAGTATAAAATAATGCACCAAAAAAATTTAAAAAAGAACCATTTTCATAACAAAAGAGCCAAAAATTTGTGTCTTCCTTATTCATGTTATAATTTAAATATATCTCTTTGTCAATAACGTAAAATCGCACATCCATTTCCTTTCATAAGTGTTCTTAAACATAGAAATAAAAATTAAAAATTCTTGTACTCTTTAATAATCTTGTTAACATTTAAAATAACCAAAACAGTCAATATTCATTATTATATCCAAAACAAATTTCTTCACTTATTCTTGTTATATTTTCATTTCATTGAATATAAAACATCTCTTTTAATTCCATTTCTTTAGAATTCTTAAAAGTACAAGTAAATATAATCAATTTTTTTTATACCCTGTACTCATTAAAAATGAGTAAAGAGGATCATGAAGTTGTGCAAATGTATGTAACAGGGAGAAGGAAGCACCTCCGACCAAATAAAGTATATATATTCTTGATCAGCATCAACAGCCAAGTCGATTTAGCCATGTCTGTTGTATGAACGCTTCGCGGCGCTAATAGAGCCACAATTTTTGGCAAGTAAGTAGGTGTATACTTTACCCACATCGAGTTTTTATCAGATTTAGAAAATACCACAATAAGATCCTAGCAAAAACACCGAAGATATGCAAGTGCGCCTTCCCATTTTTTAAATTAAATTTTAAAATAAAAGGAATTCAAAGTACAGGGTATTTTGCTGTCGGGGCACTCGACCGAAACACTCTTACTTGGATATGTATTCTTACAGATCTGAATAAATTTCAAGTATGTTTCTCAATTTGGTTTTTATCAAACTTATGGCAAAAAAATTATCCTCCGCGGAATCCAAGCAGTGTGGTATGTGAAATTCCAATAAAAAAGTTCTTATATAACCAACTAATACCTTAAAAGATTTCAATATTAACGATATCTCCTTTTATTTTTGTAACTTAGCTTCTGTCAACTTTAACATGGCCCATTGGAAATAATTTTAACAGGATCCGATTAACATAAATTCCTCAAGTTTTCACTTAGTGGCATTATTTCAGTTTCTTTGCCCAAATAACTTTGGCTGGTGCAATCATAATGAGAGATTTAATATCCTCTCGTCTAGAATCAAATCGCTGCATTACTTTCAGAAGCAGCTCCAAGTGAAACTCGCGTACCGTTTCCTTTACTTTTAAAGTTGTGGATTTCTTTATACACTGGCTATCCATATATGTATGGTTGGGCATTCAGACCAACAAAAATTTTGTCAGCGCGCTATAAATAAGAATTTAAGTCTAACATTAAAGCTACTAAGTTCCATATTCCTTAAAAAATATGTATGTATGTAATATGTGTATTTTGAAAATATAGCTTTCATACTATAAAAATATATTTCAGATATTTACAACTATCAGGTTTTAGTGTGGACAGCGAAAAATATCCAGGATCTAATTTAGGTGTCGAATAATGTTCCAACTTTTTAGCTTAAGCCAATTATAAGAAAAAAGAGCCAAAACGAGCCAATTCCAATAAAAAAGTGCCATTGCACCAACAGGAAAAAAAAACACCAGTTTTGGTGCAAAAACACCAAGTGTGGCAACCGTGGCTATAGTCATCCGATTTAAATTTAACTTGGCAGAATTGTGTGTTAGCATATAATATTGTCCAGTAACAAGTTTGAAAGCGATAGCATTGAAAACAAAAAAGTTTTTCCTACTAAAACGTTTTTTCAAAACTATCTTTTGTATTGCAGCTATACTTTATAGCAGAGATGGGCATGCACACATATCGTCACATTTTTCACACGCATACAAGCACAAGCAAATATAAGTAGCTGTCAATGCTTATAACGTACGTGTGATTTTGTGCAGTCGGCCTGGGCAGAGCCCCAATGCACAAGTGTATAGAAACGTCTCGACGCGCCCATCTCTGCTTTATAGATGTCCGATTTCCATAAAACTTGGTGAAATTATGAGAAGGCATAGAAAACTTATAAATACAAGGTTTGGGGACGATTGCGTTGAAGACAAAAAGCTTTCCTCACTAGAACTACTTTTTCGACCGATCGTTTCTATGGCAGCTATACGATATAGTCATCCGATCCGGCCGATTCCGACAAATGTACTGTGCATTTGTACCAAAAGACTTCGTGCAAAGTTTGGTTAAGAGAGCTTTTAAACTGACGGAGGAGATAGCATAGAAACAGACGGACAGACGGACATGGCTATATCAACTCAGCTCGTCATGTTGATCAAGAATATATATACTTTATGTGGTCGGAGATGCTTCCTTCTATGCGTTACAAACATCGGCACAATTTTAATATACCCTCTCCAAGGGTATAATTAAAATTGGGAAGTCAAAATTTAGAAATTCAAAATTTGGAAGAAAAAACTGCTACGGCAAAATTAAGTGGAAAAAATGAGGAAAGGACAAAGAATATAGTTTACACATGTAGTAGAAGATTTCAGTTCGCTTCTTATTGAATGTGTTACCAGATCCATTCGGATAATTTGTATTTTGCACTTGTTTGCTTCTTGATAATATATTTCTCTATTTTGGGAAAGCAAAAACAACTACCTTTACAATTGAAACAGATAAGCACAATGAAATAAAAGTTTATATATACATTAATAATGAACTAGATTTTTCCTAATTTTTGTACTCTGTGTGTTTTTCCTTTTAATTTCCTAGTTCTTGATTCCTTACTTTTCTCTCCTTATTTTGTTTTCCTTACATTTTATTCAATCTTAATAAAATATTGGAAATTCGTATGATGTACCAAAATATCTATATAACAATTAATCTTTGTTTCCAAAAGCCTTTAAAAATTACACTAGGCAACAATGTCAACTATTTTGAAGGGTTGGTCTAAAATTTAGATGATTTTCTACGTGTTTTCGGAAATGGTGTCTCACGTGTAGATTTATGGTATGGCCGCGTTTTGTGAAGGACCTCTACATTTCATAACAGCGAAATTGTAAAAAAGGAAGTGGGACATAATAACTCACAAGCACGCATACAAAATTGCAGTGTACTGAGGCACAAGCGCAACGCACATAAATCCGCAAAATATACTTTTTGTTCTTAAAGAGTGCGAAAAAACCTTTTTTTTTACTGAGCAAAGAGCACGTTCTGAGATGTCAAAGGGTGAAATAACACTTAACTTTGCGAGATCTGATAAAAATTTTTTTTTTTTTAATTTTAAGACTTCTTTCAATGTTGTGGGATTTCTGTTCGGTTGGTAGTTAATTTAAAAGATTCGGTTCTAGGTCATGGATTGCTCTAGTTTTTCTCTCTTTGCCAAAAGTCAATTAAGCACCTGCTAGAAATAAAAATTTTAAGCTACTTTAAGCCCAAATGACCAAAAAATGCAGACGTGAGAGAACTATTTCCAGAACAGCACACGAAAATAATCTAAAATCGGGACCTCTACTTGTATAAACAGAATCTGGCTGCCTAGTGCATATAAGAAAGTAACTGTACATGATCCGATTTCATAAAAAAAAGCATTAAACCAATCTACCTGTATAAATGTGTTAGAATTGTAATAAAAATTGTTGTATATCTTTTTATACACACGATATTGACAAACTTCCCCGAGGTCTACCTTAGAGCTGGAGAAACATCGATATCTACGTACATCGATGAAACTGAAGATGTTTGACAGTAAAACAAATCACGAAACGTGCGTGAGCTGTTTAAACCAGTGTTGCCAAAAAGATAATAGCTAAAAAATCACCCTTTACATGTAGGGTAGCAAACACATAGAATCGCTGTTTCTTCAGCTCTAGTCTACCTGACCTTAACAAATTTCTTTTAATTGAAATCACTAATGCAAATTTCTGTTACCGCCTGACTTCTTTAAGTTTAACTAGCTGCGATTGGTCACTTCCATTAAAAAGTTTTCCTTTTTTTTTTTTACCAAAATCTTACTCAAAACTTGTTGTTCCTATACTTAGTTGCTAGCATATTTATTTAATGTCATTTAATGTGCCTGCTCGCCCAACCATCCTTTAGTTGTTTACAGTCCAGATATCTAGATATTTCTATTGTTCTTGGAAATCAATTTTAATTATCGTTGCCTGCCTTTAGGCGGGGGCAAAATTTACGACAACCAAAAGCAACCGAACCGAACCCAGCTCATGACCCAGCGCCCAACAAGAAGCCCAAGGCGTGCCCATATAATTAGTTCATGTTTGTGCCTGTATGTGAGCATTGTTCATTGATCAATTTATGGTCTATAAAGATAAGACGTTGGATAAATGTAACAGAAGGTTTACTTCACTTGCTCCTTGCTCCCTTCTATTGGAGAAAATTGTTGTCAGTGAAAACTTACCGTTCAAATAATGCCTGGAGCGTCCACGTTTCAGTACACCCGCATCAGTGGATACTGAGGCACCAACGGTATCCGTGTCTGTCAACACTTTGGGCAAATGCAGTTCATCGCCTGATTAAGGGAATTTCAAATTGAAATCTTTATCAACACATTTCAGCAGAAAAAAAAAAAAAAAACTCACCCCTAAGGGCATGCTCTCCTCGCGTATTGGCATTGACCCGCTTCACCTTTACACATAAATGGATCATTAGGAACATGGTGACATTCATGACAACGCTCTGTACTAATAATGGAAGCTCATAGCGGCTAGAGAACCTGCAAAAGGTTAAAAAGAGATGCAAAATATGATTAATAAAATGGACTATAAGTACGTAAATGGCTTTATAATTGAGAAGAATGTTTCACTTCGCTCAAAGGCATATTTTAGCAATTATTTAAATTATTTTTCAGACTTTTGGCTGTATGCCGAATTTCATTTAACTTTGTAGTAAGCTTTTGCAATCATTAAATTGTCATTTTATTCACATTTTCTGCTCATTTTTGGGGTCTCATTTGCGCAGCAATGAAATGTCACAGCGTGCAATTCAATTTCCATGCCAACTCTTTATTAACCATTTACCACTGAATCTCTCACTGGCTTATGACAGCTCTAAACACAAAATATCCCAACAAATTTTCACAATCATTCAAGCTTGTTTCATTTATACAAAATTTTTAGTAGCACTTTAAATGACTTTGTCTGCTCCAAAATAAATCCCTGGTACTTTGCCAAATGCTCAACACGTTCCAACTATTACAGTTGTTTATATTGTTGTTGTTGTTGTTGTTGCTGGTGGTGTCCCTTTACCGCCACTTGGCATCTGTCAGATTTATGACAGCTTTCGTTGGCCACACAGAAGAGGACTGAGGAGGAGGAAAGGTGTAGCAAACCTTTGTGCTGGTTTAGAATATTTATCATAATGATGTTGCCTCATTTAAAACGCACAAATAATCGATTTTATTTGCTAGAAATATTATGAGGCATACATAAATCATTATAAACCATTGAACAGTCAATTTGTAGACGATTTAAAATAAATATTTCAACCAAGATGTAAATTTATCGATATTTTAGAGTATGGAAATTTTAAAGACATCAAATATAATAATAATTATATACCTTTTATTGAAGACTTGACTGTGGATTGAATCTTGCTAAAATTCCATATGTACTTGTCCTAATCGATGTTTGAGTAATATTTTTAAGTAAAATTTGAGTAAAAGAAATAAATCTCGGACAATAATCATTATTTTTGGGTTTTATTTATATTACTAAAGTCTATAATTATTTCCTGAGTTTTATATTAGAAAATCAAAAAATAATCATTAACCATTGAGCAATAAAATAAAAATCAAAAAGATAAAACTCATTGCAGAAATGAATGGATAATCGAAAAATAATCATATTTTATTATATACCATTTTTTCATACGGGCACTCCAAGTTAATGAGTTTTTTGGATGATAAATTTACAAATATTCATTATTTTTGGTCACCGCTAAATACTTGTTTTAAGACAGTTTTGGGATATTTAAAATACATTTCAAACTATTGTTATCTTTTTGGTCAAACTCTTAATTTTTTGTAGTTTAAAGTCAACACCAAATAATTATTGAAACAAAATAATTCTTCATTATATTAGTACAAAATGTTCTTGTTTTAAGCTTATAAAGTTCTATAACCTTTCCCGATTTGTTTTTGAAACTATCCAGAGGAAATTAATAGAGATATTTACACTGTAGGCGTTAGAGCCAGGAGAAAATTCTAATAACAGATTCGACTTAAAATAATTCGCATTTTATGTAGCACAGTTATTGGAGCTTGCATTGAAGGTTCATTTTGTTCACAATCTAAAAAATTGTGTACTTAAACTAAAAACGATTTTTTCTTAAATTGTTCGGCTTACTGTACGTACGAAATGTTCTTGAGTTAAGCTTAGTATACACTTCCACCAAAGACTCGCCAAAACAAAAAACTCCATATAAAAAAAACTCACAAAAATTTTTGTGCCAAAATCCTTTGGCAGTCTCTTTGGTGGCAGTCCACACTCAAAACAAAAAGGCCTCGATTAAATACCGATAAAATACTAGATCCGTAGTTTTTGTATTTTTATCGATAGCTCCCTGAATAATTAATTTTAATTATTTCAAGAGGTATCGGACATTGCCGATACACAAATATGCGTAATCGGGTGAAATTTGGATTATTTTCCCATCAATGATTGAGCGCAATATTCAAAGTAAGGTACAAAACACCGTGAGACTTCAATCATACTTAAACTGGGTTATAATTATGAATTTAATCATTGCAAAAGTGTCATATCTGCTCATCAGGCCCAGTAGCCAGGGTTTGGCCATGAAGAACGCATGTTAATAACTTGTATTTATTGATTGTAAAACTTATAGTTTAAAATTAAACCAAAAGCTACGGTCTTGGCAAAGTGACCATTTTACATGCATACATCTTAATATCTGGTCACATTGTCCCAAAACAAAAGAATTGTCACTTTTGGTATTTTTGTTTTGGCGAGTCTTTGGTGGAAGTGTATACTAAGCTTTAAGAACGTTTGTTCTCATTGCAATAATACTAAAAGCCGCATATCCATTTTATCCAAGAAAAAAATCGAATTTTAGGAACAAAACAGTATAAATTTTATCCGCTCGATCTATAACTCTGCCGGTAGTTTTTTCTAAGTCAAAAATAAGTGCAACAGAAAATTAGTTGAGTTTATTTAACAATTGTCAGTTACCTTTGTTATACACAAAAAAAATTTATAATAAATGCACTAAAAAGCAGGTATGTTTTAATACAAAACAAGTTTCGGTTTTGGTTACAGCCATTAAAATCAAATAGTAACAATTACGGTTTCGTTTATTTATTTTTCTGTCTTACAAAAACATCGTTTCGGTTATGATTTTGTCCATATCTTTTCTAAAACAAGACACGCACAACATCACAAAGGAGGCTGATTGATTGTATAACGCTATTTCATGAATTCCATTTCAATCTTCAGCAGTCTTAGCCTGACTTTAATAAGCTGGCAGAAGGAACCTCAAGACAGAACTGCTATGACAGATTGGGACAGTTGATTTCAAAGTTAAGGAGTAGTGCTTTCTTAATATATCAAAGAGAGTCAAAACAAACGTAAGCGTCTAAAAAGTATCAAAAGAGGCATGAGCTAGGGGAGTGAATATTCTTTTTGTCATAACTTGAGTATCGATATGGAGTATGCCCGTAGGGGGCACAACAGACCAAAATTTATCTTAGTGCAGCACTTTCCCAACATCAAATTATAATAAACAGAATGATTTTAATTTTATCAAATACTTTAGTATACAGTAAATATCAGTTATATGACGAACCGCTTGTATGCAAATACCGGTTATATGCAAACGTTTAATATTTTAGAGCATTATGCACAACTTTGGTATAAGAATTTAATTGCTTGTATGCAAATCGCTTATAAGCAAATATCGCTTATATACAAACATTATACATCAAATTTTAAAATTACTGCATACTATTTTAATCGGTTGTAAGCAAATTTGTCAAAACAGTTCCTGCTAGCTGAGCAGGTGACTTTGTAATAAAATCTGCATGATTTCACATCATATACTCACAGCTTAAGAAAAAGTTCGATTTTAAATAACTTAAAAACCAACAATTATCAAAAGATGGTTGCTGCGACGGATAAAGCAAGGCTCCGCAACATCTAGTGCATTAAATACAATGCAAGCGAGGTGTTGCAGCCAATCCTCACAAGAAAAGGAATAGAAATAGAAATAGCACACATGTACACTTGAAGACCGTACTGTTGTCGTAGATTCACCATTGTTGATAGACGAGTCTTCCTCGCTAAGGCACAGGAGCTCGCCATAAAGCTAAATGAAGACTATGCTCCAGATTCCAGCGGTCGTCAGCGTTGGTGCAGACTAAATTCTATTAACTTCGCAAAGATTCATATAGAATCCAGTAAAAAAATGTACAGTACATGAGCGCTTTAACTCAAAGCGTCTCAAATCACTCACCCAGTTTGCATATATAATTCCGATGCTACTAGATTGTAATTCAAGGCTGTACCAAACGGAAGGAAGCATGAAAGTTTAAAGGGATTCAAAACCCAGAAGCAATACTCTTCAAATGTCATGAAAGTTGCAAGGTTCAATCTAAATAGACGCCAAATACATTCAATGCGACAATGATCTTGCCTGATTTTGAATAATTTCGGACGAGAATATTGTATTTTAGTATCGTATTGAATGAAAATTAAAGTCCAATTGAGAATAATTAATTTGGTCAATCTGTATTCAATACAAAACATCCCTTAACCAAAGAGGCCCTACTAAATTTGGATTCACTTCTTCTTATATAATAATAATATTAGCGCTTTTAAAGAAATTGAAGATCTGATCTTGGAAAATGCTGAGAGAAAGCAACTACCAAACAATTATAACAGATTTATATATATCGATTTGTGTAAGGTAATCTCATATTGAAAAGACTGAAACCAAAGACACTAGATGCCGCATCTCATACAAACTTTTTTGTTTGGGATCCAATGTCAGCTCCCAAGAAAAATCTTTTTTTGCGTCACAAGTGTCATTTATAATATCTATAAATTTTTGCTCTCAGCCGTATAGCTAATTTAGAAAACGTGTAACTAAGTTTCAATATAAATATCCTCGTAAAGGCGGCGAGATCCAAAAATTGGGATTCAATGTCAGCTCCCAAAAACAATAGTTTTTTGTTTGACACGCGTCTATAAATCTTTGGTTATACTTATGTAATAGCTTAATTACACATGAGCATTAACTATTTGTCGTTAAAATAAAATTAACATAATTCACTGAATTGCTTATATGCAAATTTTTGCTTACAACCGATAGATTGCTTATATGCAAATGATTTGCATATAACCGATAACCGCTTAAATGCAAATATCGCTTATATGCAAAAATTCTGCTGCATTATAGCTTTTGCATATAAGCGATATTCTCTGTATTTTGTATTAGGGTAAAAGCGGCTGACTTTGCAAAGACAAAAGGGTAGAAAAAATAATATTTATGTATTAATTTTCATCGTATTTAGTTTAAAACGGAACCCAATACTTGTTTCCTGTTTGAGTCAAATCATAAAACCAATAAATCTGAACATTTATTCAAGCTCTCTGAATTTTCAAGGAAGCTCTTAAAATACCAATTTTTCAATTTCTATGATTATCAGTATCAAGTAGTATTTTAATATTTCCTAAACAGATAAGCTTTCTTTTCTTTTTTGAAGAGCTTCTGTTATGGGTCATACTTCTGCTCTATCTACTAGTTGCTAATGCTCAACTCATTGTTATTTTTCTTTTTTGCTTTTTATGGTATTTTGTTTGAATTTTACTTAAGTTGCTTGCTGTTGTTGTTGTTTTTTTTTCTTTCTGTCTTTCTTATCACCCGCCGTCATGTTGTGGACATAACCGGGTCCACTCTATATAATTTTTGTTGTATGTAGGTAGATAGCCCAAGTCTCGCCATATTATGGCTGACGACAACACTCGCAAGTCAATTAAAAAAAATTATCAAAATAATCGCATGATATAATAAGTCGAAATTATAGCAATTTTAATTGGGGGAATCAAAATTTCAATCTTATCAGTTTATTCTGTATTTTCATTCAGTAGCTTTCAATTTATTTATATTATTTAACCTACTTTGTCATTCTTTATTTATTATTAATTCGTAACAACATTATTTAAGCTCCCCGCACTACACAGAAAAGAAAAGGTAGTTGGCCAAAAGGCCACAAGGTCAGTGTGTTAGGGAGGAGAAGGATGGGCTTATTCCAATTAATTTTTGTGAACCTGCTGAAAGCAAAAATGTTGTGTGACCATAAATGTTTACTGTTGAACGTTTTGTGTGGCCTTTTGCATGCAAATTAGTTTTTTAGAAATTTGTGAACCGGTTGTGGTGGTTGTTTACGACGATGATGATGATATTGATGGGTTCTGGTTTTTGACATTGCACTTGACTCGTTTGGTAGGTTGGCTGTGGAGAGTATGAGTGAACTTGAAAACTGGAAGGGAGAAGCAATTTATTCAATAAAACTTTCTACATATATGTTTCTGGAAGGGAAGAGTATTTATTTATGTAAGTAATGCGTATTTTTTCTATTTAATTCATAAAAAAACCTTAATTTTTTAGATTTAGAAAAGCAAACGAAGGGCAATTCTTTTCATTATTAATGCAGAAGGTTCAAATCCCGCTTAAGATATATCAAAATAATCAATTCAAAAAAATTTAAAAAAAATTAATCCTTTTTGGATATTTAAAAGAAAAAGTATTTAATAAATTTGAAATCTCTTTGTCACGCTTGCTTGCGAAAAGCCATTGACATTACTTTGAATTGAGTTTGATAAGCAAAGGCGAAGTCCAATCTGGAAGACATTGGGGTAGGTCGAAAGAGGTCTGAACCTCTGTGCATATTAAAATTAAATTCAAACATATATTCCAAGGTTATAGAAGTATATGTATGTATATTATCAGCACATTCATAAATATTTCATAACAAATTTTATACTTATATGCAAATCATGCTATAGATGCTGAACATCCACAGCAGCGTCCCTACTTGATTTGACTTTTGTTTTTGGCGTCTTTTTCACGGATTGGCTTTGTTTGCCATTCGCGCTATCAGTGTTGATTTTTTTTTTTCATTGCGAGTGTGCGTAAATTGAAGTCTTTTTCACATCTCATTTTCGCACAGTTGCCAAGTCAGCAAGTTACGAATAGTCCTCATCTTTGACTTGTCTTTTTATTAAGGAAGGGAATGATGGAACTTAGCGCCATCTGGTTGCTCATTTGACATATTAATTTTCATTGAGCGAATTAAGTATTTGAGATACATTAAAGAACTTAATAATTATTTGAGAAAAATTTAGCTCTGTACTCTGGTTTAGGTGATGATGATAAAATAATAATACACCAAGATACATATTTATATTACTAAACACTCAAATTTATCACCAATTGCTATAATATCAATTACTTAACATGCATTGCAAAGAACGCTAAAATATAAAATATTTATAGACACGAAAGAATTTGTCTTGTGATTTCTTTGATTCTCAAGGATACATGGAAAAGATTGCGCTGAACTGGAAAGTAGATTTCAAAAATTTTTCTATAGATTTTTTAAAAAAAATTTCGGTTCTTTATACTTTAATTGATTTTCTGTACGATATTCAGTTAATTTGACCTTTTAGAATTAAGATCAACTGCTAAAAGTTAAGTTTTTCCAAGGCGCCAATGGGCATCTCTTTACTTCCTGCACGAGTAGATAGATTCCAATGAAATGGATAGTGTCTTCAATGCTGTTGAGATTACACCATTACCATATGTGGTTGAGGGAGAGAGGCTGTATTTTCTTTCAAAAATGCTTTCGTTTCTAGTAGAGCCCCGTCCGCAGAACGACATAAAATATCTTTCGTCACAGTATTTCACATAGCACTTTCAAAAAGCTAAGATATGTTTTCCAAGATATATATATAACGTTAAAGTCAATCTGTAGATTGTGTTCCTCAGCCAAACCGCAAAGTAGTGAGGTCGACGTTCCAGAAAAAAATGTTTGTCATGGAGTTGACTTTCGGGAAGTCCAAACGTCTTTGTTAT
Source organism: Lordiphosa clarofinis (assembly GCA_018904275.1). NCBI lineage: Eukaryota > Metazoa > Arthropoda > Insecta > Diptera > Drosophilidae > Lordiphosa > Lordiphosa clarofinis. Next base: position 6,911,062 of record JAEIGQ010000001.1, read on the forward strand.
GTATCCAAAGTGTGAGCTCGATTACACAGTTCGACAAAATCCAACTTTTTTTAAAAGCCCGGCAAAAGACCAATAAATTATGATAAAGGCGCCTTTGTAAGCATCACCTCATACCCAGTTTTTCAAATCCACCCTGGGTTCGCGTTTAATGGGTACTTTTGTACTTGCAACACACAACTACAACAATTTTAGCTTAGTTTTTGAATGGCTTAAGATAAAATTCTCTAAAATTCAGCAAATGTGGACAGGGTCATTGGGAACGACATATAAAAAATTCGCGCAAACGGCTAAGGTACCCTCAGAAGAGTTAAACGTTCATTCTTCAATATCTTTAAAAGCGCACGGTAGATTTTTTAAAATCGTTGTGTATGATGGTATAATGGGCTATTGCATTTCCCCAAGAGAGGTACTGACAGCCAAAAAACCGCGAATTGGAGTACCAACTTTATATTCACCCACGGAGCACTCCATATGAACTATATACCCGACGTACAAATAGACTGAACTGTGTTTTCAGTTTCACCAAGGAAGCTTTGGTTCGCGTTTAATAGGCAATTTTGTACCAGCAATTGCCTTTAAACAACATATACCATCTGGGTATCACAGCCTCCCCCAAAAATTATGCAATTAATCTTATGATTAAAATTCTTCGTTTCCACCAAGAAAAAGTAAATCTTTAATAAAAATTGTCTTTGGTGGGCCATCCGTGGTACACCAAGATGCGCTGAACTAAAGCATTTGAATGATATGATCTGTTTTCCTGCTTGCAATGAAGCAATTTACTTATAAATTTAATTTCATAATTTTGGTAAAGCTGGTTTTACCTAAATGGTCAATGTTGTTCTAAGGCAGTTGCTGGTACAAAAATGCCTATAAACCGCAAACCAAGGCTTCGTTGACAAAACTGAAAACGCAGATCTGTCTATTTTTAGACCTTGTTTATGGCCTATATGAATTAATTTGTGGGTGAATATAAAATTGGTACTCCAATTCGCGGTTTTTTGGCTGTCGAGGTACCATCTCTTGGGGAAATGCAATAGCCCATTATACCATCATACACAACGATTTTAAAAAAAATCTACCGTGCGCTTTTAAAGATGTTCAAGAATGAAGATTTAACCCCTTCTGGAGGTACCTTAACCGTTTGCGCGAATTAAGTGAATTTTTCATATGTCGTTCCCAATGACCCTGTCCACATATGCTGAATTTTAGAGAATTTTATCTTAAGCCAGTAAAAACTTAGTTAAAATTGTTGTAGTTGTGTGTTGCAAGTACAAAAGTACCCATTAAACGCGAACCGAGGGTGGATTTGAAAAACTGGGTATGAGGTGATGCTTACAAAGGTGCCTTTCATCATAATTTATTGGTCTTATGCCGGGCTTTTTTTTAGTGTTGTACTGTGTTATATGTAAAAAGTTACTACCTGGATCACATAGCTTGGCAAATTACGTTGCAAACAAAAGATTTTCTTGATGAAATATCTTTGAGGTCTTTCTATTTGTCGCATGTCCTGAAACTTCAAATCGGCGAACCTGAACAAATATTCAACACAATGAGACACGTGCCATAAACCGAACCTTACACATTTCAACTGGTTCGAACCACTGGTTCGCAAATGTTACAGATGTCTGAGACGCTTGGATGGTCTCTCTCTCTCGCATCGTTCCATAAACCATTTTACAACTCTTGTGTGGGTAGAGCCAAGTCATGATTTCTAGTCAAAATTAAATGTGAATTTTTATTGGTTGTTTATTTGTGGGGGCGTTCGATATGATATGAGGCCACAATTACTAATCAGTTCTAACAGACCACAAGGTCTCCTGAACTCAAAGCGCTGAATCAGAAATTCTAAACATGCTAAGAAAATTGGCTAAATGTGAGTGACCATTGAATTGATAACAATTTCAAATTTCATGCCTTTAACTGATAGGAATTTTTATAATCGGTGATTAGTCTGTTTCCATTTGGATTACATCATGTCAGCCATATTTTTAGATCACCCAGTAGAGGAGATTAAAGTCGAGACTATTCTTAACCTTAGAAAGAACATTTAAATTCAGTCTTAAGTTTTTAAAATTTTTTGATCGAAAACAGAAAACCACAGTTCGCTTAGCTCTAAATGTTTACTGTTTTTTTTAATTGCTTCATCAGAAAATGATTTCATTTGCTTAACCGCAGAAAGAATACTTAATAAAATTTGAAGCAATTTCAACTGCTTCATGATTTGTATACTAACTTTTCCATTTTGATTTATTTAGTTTACATTCAAATCTTCTGAACGTTTTTGCCCAAATATCTTCTTTTGTTTTTCATTGGCTTGTGCAAACAGGTTTTGTGGTTTGGCTATGGTTTATTTATATATTTTCTGTGTTGAACCACAGCTGATTCAACCTACTCAGTCAGGGTCAACCGCTTCCATTTGCCATTTGGTGTTGAGTATTTGATAAATTTTTAATAACCTTTCCCAGCCATAAAACCAACAAGTAGTGCATGGGGTATGGGTGCTCGGTCTCTCACTTAAATTTAAAAAAAAAACACAAACATTGAAAGCAACTAGTGCGACGACGACGTCGTCATTTTGTCTGGGGGCTCCCATTGGCATCAATAATTTAATTATTTCGTTAGAAAATTTTAAATGCCCGACAGTAAATACTCAGTGAATCAGCTGTTTACACTTTCCCAATGCCAAGTGGAAGGTCTATAAAGAAAATTCCTACCAGAAGGCGTTCTGTGTCACGCGATTGCCATTAGTCAGTCACAAAGGCGCCAGGGATTGCGACATGAGTATTTTTTTTAGTGGGTGACAACTATATTTAGGTGTGGGTCAACAAAGAAAAGGAATGCATGTTTGGAAATAAAGGAAATTGATATAATTGATAAGAAATATTATTATTTTCCCTTATAAACCACAACTTTGATATGCCCCTTTTAAAACTTTAGGTAAATCAACTAACAGAGAATTAACAGTATGTTAAATTAACAGAGCTGCGATGTAATTCCAAATAAGTGGTGCAAGTGTCGATGTTTTATGTTTATATGTTTAAAAGCAAAAAAGCAAGCTTAGCGAGTCTGCGATTCAGTGGTATCTGAACAACGCACAGTGTAAGATTTTGCCAATCTAGGGGGACTTCAAGGGAAATTTCAAAACCAAGTCTTAATACCTTTACTGGAACACTTTATATAATTATTTTTTGGAAACACCTAAAAACTAAATAAGTTGAAAAAAAACATGTTGCGAGTTCGGCGATGCCACCACATGGACAACAAGCGGGTGAACTCCCAGAACATATTTCCAAAAAAAAAAACCGTCTGCGTGTTTCCGCCAGTTTGAGTTTTTCACTTTATTGTAATTAAATCTGCATTCAAATTCACCTGTTAACGAGACACTGCTGACAAAAGCAGTATACTATTTGGTGGTATTTTGCCGTTGAACGGTCTCACTAGAGTTACTAGAGTCTCACTAGAGTCTATGACGCCGAAACAACATGGAAAATAAGTGGAAGTGGATACCCGAGAAATATACATGCTTTTGAACGCTTCACAAAAGAAACTACTGAACTAAATTTATCAGAATATTCCTGGTACTATATGCCAGTAACTTTGCACAAAAATGTATACCATGGACATGATATAATTTCTTCTTGCATCCTTCCCATAGGTAATTTTTTTGAAGAAGCTCCGGAATCAAGAAATAAAGATGCAAGGAATTAACCGCGAATTCTTTACGAGAAAAACATCACGAGTTGAGGCGAATACGGAATTATTGCACAGGCTACTTATTTCATCCGACCCATTCATAGGAAGTTTACGTAGAACCCCAAAAACAAAGCGGGAGGTTTTATCAACAGCGATGATGGAATTATTATTGAGCCATCAAACTATTGAAGATAATTCCGATTCAGTTTCAATTCGAGCTATGTCCTTCTGTCCGTTTGTTCGTCCATCCTTTTGTCTGTCTGTTTTTTTGTTTTCACGTTATCTCCTCCGTCAGTTAAAACAATCTTGATCAATCGTTTTAAAAACTAGCTCTATAGCGAATACCTTTTTGTTTTCTGTGATAACGTCACCTAACTTGGCAATTAGCACATTTTTACAAAATTTGCAAAGTTTCATCAAAATCGGGTGACTCTATCGTATAGCTCCCATGTAAAAATCGGGTACTGGCTAAAGCTTGGTATGGAGATACTTGCGAAAAGTGTGCGAAATCTCTGTACATTATTTCGACGATAGCAAGTGCGAAATAAGTCGCTCATCTCTAGTTGCTTTGTTTTCAAATTTAATTTGCGGGACAATTTAAAATAATTAACAGCGAGGTTTATGTGGCCTTTATGATGAATAGTTGTGCAGAATATTTATGTGATTTGTAGAAGCTTTATGAAGACTGTCATTTGTTTAATCCTTACTTCCTGTGAGATCCATTGCAGTGATAACTTAAATAAATCGCGAAAAAATCGTTTGTAGGTTCATCGTTACTTTATGTGTAACTTTTCAATCATTTCTTAATTGGCTTCGTCATGTCAGATCGCTTTGTGCCATTCACTCGACGTATTATAATGCAATATCTGGATTAGAAGATGTTGTCCACGCTTGCGGGACAAAAATCCCAAGTCTGACCACCTAAAAGTTCTGCGGCTCATCCGGCTCAAAACGACCATGACTAACCGCCCTTCACTCGTTGCGTGATACCCCCACCGCTTTCACTCTTGGCGTGCTTAGAACGCCGCAGCGAACTGGCGCTGTCCTTAACGAAGCCAAGCCGCGTTGAATGATCTCCTAGAAAAACAATCAATTGTGAATAGCATAATAAACTCAATAAATATCTAACTTTACAACATTTTTGTCAAGCCGCTATCACCTTTTCCTCCAAGAAAATGTCCCTTTTTAATGTTTTTGTATAGTTGTCCTACTCATTTAAAAACTCCACGCCACAGCTTTTGTATGTATGTCTACCGCCATGTAGAGTACGAAAAATATGTTTTACATATATTTCACACCTTCGAAATCATCTCCCATCACTGCTATCGGACATCGCGTGACACGTTACCGTCAACGCTGTGATATCGATAGCCAATCGGTGAACCCACCAACCGAACACAACGAATCCGTGCGAAATCATTTTTTTTATATGGACTTTTTCATTTCGCGGGTATTTTGCGGGTATCTCCATACCAAGCTTAAAACTGAAAAATGCGATATTGTATGGGACTTGACACTAAGAATATATGCAATCCATATCTGCAAAAGTCGACAACATTGCAACACGTGCGGCTTATTAAGGTAGAAAACGAAGCATTCCATTTCATTCCAAAAGAATATTTTTGGTATTTTTTTTATGGAATTTTTATTTTTTTTGTAATTTATCTGGCGACCTTTCTAATGTTTAATTAGTGAGTTTAGCAGGCTCTAGGTCCGAAAAAGTTGTGTTTGTTCACAACTAAAATCAGCTTATGCATTATTGTACACCAAAAATGAGCTGGTTGCCTATACGGTACTGTTTCATCATTCTCCCGAATGAATCTTCAGTAGGCTTATCGCGTCGAAACCATCGCTTCACCTGCCTTTCCATAAAAACAATAAGAGTAAAAATAGGTCAGGCTAACAACTTTCAACCCAACTGATTAAAACATTGATTGTATGGATTGTAAGGTTTTCAGTGTCCGTTTCGAAGTTAAGTCTCTTGTCAGTTGGTGCGTCTATAATATGTAGCATCTCTAGAGTGAAGCTTTGATGTGGCTGATGCCTAAATTTGTGTCTGATTCTTAGTTTTAATTTTTGTTTTGCTGATTTCTACAGTTCCATTACGTGATGTGGATTTATGTGGCTACTTTGGACTTTGTCTTATTGAAAAAGTTTTTCATTGTGTTATTTGGTTTGTGGGCAAGCTGAATATCTTGTTTATTGTAGCCGTCAGAATGGGCGAAATGTTCTGATAGCCTCTGAACATATGTGAGAGACGTGTAAATTTTAGGTAAATTTGCTATCGACATCGTTATTGACGCAAGAACTCAGAATTGGTGTTTACATTGGCACAAAGTTGAGTTATTGCTCTAAGAGTCAAGGATTGTTTTGGTTATGACGGAAGGCAAGAAATCTAATAAAATCAATATAAAAATTAATACAAGCAGGTTATTTGTATTATTATCTGCGATGGAGCAAAATGACGCTATTATTTGGCAACAACCTCTGGATATCTCAATAATTTATGAAAAGAAATCGTTAGGTTTATATTACACATAACAAGAATATGTTGAATCTGTAAGCTGTAATTAATAAATCCTATAGCGTTATTATCGATCATTTTGCAGCTCTACGCTACTTTATGTCTAAAAGTCTAAGCTGGATACAAGATAAAAAGAATATTCAGTTTAGTTCTTCTTACACTAAACAAATAAATATAAAAATCTTGTAAATTCTGTATGCAATACTTAATATATGGCTTCTTACCCAAGCCAAAGGAGGGCAGAGAAACTCTGCTCTTTTCTATAGACAAACAAATCAGGAACGTGTCATTTCTATCTTTGTTTTATTATTTGCCCTGTGGCCATCCAACAACACACTGACATGTTAATTATCAATATTGTTTCTAATCGTTGCCGTATTGACAAACGCCCCCACCCCCCTAACACGCTTTCCCAGCACGTTCGTCTGCCTCGGAACCGGAACCCAGGGACAAAAAACTATTTTAATTATTTCGCAAAATGCCAGACTGTCCCGTCGTAATTATTGCTACCTCCAACAACAATTGCAATTAATTATAAAAGTGTTAAAAATATTAAGTACACAGGTATGAGCTTGGGAAGCTTGGGGAAACTGTTGTTTTCCGGTCATTTGTGAACAAAACGAAAAATCAGAATTGCACGACACATTGTCGTTTTATTCATAACAATTATCATATTCGCTTTGTTATTTACTTTTTTATTTAATTGTATTTACTTGGCACCCACACACATTATTGTGTATGATATGTAAAAAAAAACAGACATTGTAGTCAGAGAAAGAGAGATGTCAAAAATTAAGTGAGTAACCGGTGGGGGGTTGAATGAGCTCATGGTCTGGAGTCATTTAATCAAGCGCAGATAACCAGAAAAGGTAATAATAAATATGACGTTTATCTTGACTCTTGGTCTATAGAGTCGAAACTAGCCAGAGCAGCATTATTTGTGCCATATATGCAATACCGCACTTACATTTTAAGCCAGCATATAGAATTTTGACAATGGTCATCGCACTCGTTTGTGTGTACTCCCACACAGTACATTTACTTGGTTATTGTTCGTTGACTAATACATATCAACTTTTTAATTGAAAGCGTCTTAAATTTCTGTGCTTAAAACTGAGTACTGTGAAAGACAAAAAAGTACTTTCATCACAATACTTTTGTGAGGGCCCATAAGTGCGTAGCCCCAATTATTTTTAGTTATTTTAAAATGAAAAGCAGGCCACACGACAAAAATGTATAACTCATAGAAGTTAAGTTAATGAAGACAAAAAAAATTATATAAAAATTAATTTCGAAACCTTTGAAATGTGACTAAACTTTATGCACACACTTTTATACTCTTTTGAATCGAGCTACCTTCGAGCTTTCGCATTCACCGTCAGCAGTAACTTTCTTTTTAGCATCTTCTCAACTGCAAAATTTCTTGTAGCGAGTTCTGAAAGGCTGAGCATATAGGTTTTTTTTAATGGCGCCCGAGCAGGGACATAAACGGAAACGCAGCTGCATCAGTAACTTTCTTTTTAGCATCTCCTCAACTGCAAAATTTCTTGTAGCGAGTTCTGAAAGGCTAAGCATATAGGTTTTTTTTAATGGCGCCCGAGCAGGGACATAAACGGAAACGTAGCTGACAAGCCGGGAAATAAGATACCAAATCCAGGAGTGAGCACCGATGAGATGAACTTGAAGCATTCGTCGACGAAATCAATTTAAGCAAAGAATATAAGGCTAAGGATATTGCCACATCCGTTTGTCCGTATGAACAAAGAGAGCTCAGAAATAGAAAGAGATAAAAGTTTGACACTTACGGGACAAATGTTTCTTATATGTTATTCTTATACTCCCAAAGTTTTGTAGGTAGATGATATTTAGTAATCAAGTTTACTCATCGAGATCGGATAAACGTTAATCAAGTTATGAGGAAAAAAAACCCAGTAAAAAATTTAACAGGTTTGCAGCTTTGATTATATACTTTAATTCGATTATTCTTTGGCTTTTTGAGATCTCGAATTAAGAAGCAGTGGACTTTCATTTCTTAGCTAACAACCCAAAAAAAAAGACATTCAACACTTGGTGTCTGGGCTTTCACACCACAAACACAAAAAGTGCTGACCAGTTTTTATATATATTTACACATTAATATTTACCTTACATACTTGCTTACATATTTACTTATATTTGCCAACATTCAACAAAGGGGCGTCAGATTTTCGAAACACACACACACAAATGCTATGACTCAATCTAGTTGGTGGTCTGGGTACTCAGGCATGACACCATCATGAATATGAATTTGATTAAAGCCTCAAATGAATGTAAATCATAATTTATAGGCGCACTTGTTTTTATGAAAACCTAAAATCGTTCGTCATGGCTGTATTTGCAATTTGCAAATATTTCGTTGTTAACTATCATTTATTTTTATACAATTATTTTGAAGCTCACTTAAGTTTTTAAGTGCAGTTGCGGCAGCTTTTCACAACTTTTCACAGAATAGCAATTCCATCAGCCCACACCGGTGACGTACGGTATATAAGAGGGACTGGGACTTACAATAGGTGGTTCAATGAACTTAATTTATGAGGCAAAATATGCCGGGCACCAGAAGTGGAAGCTTAAAAAGTTAAAGAACCAAGTGAGTGAAATAAGTATTTAAAAGTATTTGATAGGTGACTAATTTGTTAACAAAGAGGAAAGTGGTTGAAGGTTGATTTAAACTCGAAACGAAATATTTGGGCATGTAGAAACTGAGACGAATGTTGTTCGATATTTTAGACTGTTAGCCACTGATCGGAAAAACTAATATATTTTATTGAAAGTTTTCAAAAAAAAAAGAAATTTTTTAATAAGGAGCTAGAAAACATTTGAAAACATACCCATTAAGAATGCGAGCTTATATCAATTTAAAACAAAACTATTTAATTTCGACTTTCGGACTCGCAGAACCAGTCGTACTTGATTCTACTCTAAAAAAGTACGCAAGGAATTTAGAAAACCTACATGCCACCTGTCACAAGCAGTTTGCTAAATAAAAAATATATCTGAATTCAGTACTGACGTATAGAGTTTAGAATTTCCACATACGCATGTAGAATTTTAATATCCAAACGTTAATGTAGAAAAGCTATACGTTCATGTGGTATTTATATTACTTGGAAATAAGCTAATTTCCTAATGTCGTGTAATCTTTGCCTTTGCCCACGCATCATTTAACTTTAGTTACAATTTTCATTTCTACGCGTTTTATGCTGTTTTTATGCACGCCACATGTAGCTTCATCCTTTCTACATTAGCTTAGGTTAGGTTGCGATGGCTGAGGGCCCACATTGGGCCCATTGCGATGACGATTTTACACTAATCGAGTGCAATTTAAAAGGCCGAAATACGTTTCGTTTAGGATTAAGCCGATTTTGTTTTCTCTGTGCACCTGGAAATCAATTGATTCTGACTCGAGATTACAGTAATTACGGAATTCCCATGTCAAAATAAAATTATAATACTTAAAGCACACAAATAATCTCCTAGTTGCTCCAACATCCTCAAAATAAATTTTGGCATATATATATAATATTTTATTTTTCTAATTGAAATCTCCATCTGTGTAGGCAGTGTACAAACATTTGCGCCCGTGTCTCTCTCATCGTGTACATGTATATTCTAAGCATACAAAAGAAGTCCAACGAACTGGAATAGACGAATGAAGCAAGTGATTGTTCATTCAACAGACCAAAACCGTAAACATTAGCCAATGCCGTTCGATGGGAAGGCGGAACACAGACATTGTTGGTTCGTTCTAGCCTTGTTTCGATTAGTTTTATTTTTATGGTTTGCCAACGTTAACAAAATTAAATCAGTTGAGAGCTTAAAGAACACGAAGGTGGGTTTTTCTGGCATTAAAATTCAATTAGGTCTTGAGCTGGATTTTTGAATTGCTGTCCTTTTACAACCTGTGCGGATTGTCCTACGGCACGAAATATGGCGTGGCTTTTAATTTTGCTTTCGTTTTCATTTAGCTCAGTTTTAATTACGCAAAAATCTTCTAGCACAGACAAAGAGGGCGAGATAAGAAGGCACAAGCATGTTGACCTTTTGAGACAGCCGCACCCGGGCTATCAAGCAAAAGCTTGGCATAAAAAACCGAATGAAACCGATTGTGATAATGCCAATGAAAATGTAAGATGAACTCATTCACTCGTTGTGTAAGTGAAAGGCTGTTAAAAGATTAGCTTGGCTGAGTTAGATGACCCATTAAAGTCATTGGAAATTTCTAATTATGTCAATTCCGATTAGTGGATTCCGGTTAGAGCGTGGCTAGCTGCGTCAAGATAGAGTCCCTAAGATAAGATTATATAGATTACAATTTTTTGTAAAATGGAACTAGATACTGTCAGCCACGTGCCAATCGGAATAAAAATAAAAACATCGAGTCTCGCTGAAAGAGGTTGTTTTTGATGTGAAACATCTTTAATTTCGGTACGGACGATTTTAGTAGAAGTAAAATTTGATTTCAGCGTCACGTGACGCTGACGAAATTCATATTTTGTGTTGTTATTTTGAGGAGTTTCCGACAAACACACACAGACATAAAAGAATGGGCAGATGTGGGAAGTGAAGAGGAAGGAAAGATGCTGAAAAGGGGCAACTGGGTGGGTTATTGGACAGATCTGGGTGGGATCTGGTGGTATTTGGGTGGGATCTTATCTGGGAGGAATCTGGGTAGGATACAGGTGGGTTCTGAATGGAATGTGGATGGTATCTGGTTAGAATCTTGGTGGGATCTGGAAAGAATCTGGGCAGAATCTGGGTGCGATCTGGGTGGGATCTGGATAGGATCTGAAAGGGATCTGGTTGGAACCAGGTTGGGATCTGAATGGGATTTGGGTGGGATCTGGGTGAGATCTGGGTGGGATCTGGATGGGAATTGGGAGGGATCTAGGCGGGATCTTTGTTGGATCTGGGTATGACCTTTGTGTGATCTAGATGGGTTCTGCAAGGGATCTGAGTAGGATCTGGGTGGAATCTGTTTGGGATCTAGTTGGGATTTATGTGGTATCTGGGTAGTATCTGGGTAGTATTCGGGAACGGTCTAGGTGGGATCCGGAAGGGATATGACTGGGATCTTGGATCTCACCTTGGTGATATCTTGGAGGGTGAAACATCATCATTTATCTATGGATCAGCACAATAAACCTCCTGAAAAAATTAAAGAACACTACTCCCCGTTAAGTGGTCGATTTTTTTTCGCCCAAAGCGTATAGCAAAAACGAAATCTACGGTTAATTCTAAGAAAATTTCACCAAGAAACCATGTTTTTGAATTTGCTGAAAGTTTGTATTAGGGATGCACAGGGAAAAAAAAGATACCCGTTGAATGGATACTCGAATATCCACATTAACATCCCTTTTTTGATGTGAAACATCTTTATTTTCGGTACGATACATTTTAGTAGGAGTAAAATTCGATTTGGGCGTCACGTGATGCTGTCCCGGAACACTCGCAACCATAAGATGGTTTGCATAGGGTGGGCGGGGGAAAAGACGAAGAAATATGAGGGAAGAGATGTTTTAAGGGGGGGCATTAAAGGAGGAGCTATAAGTCACTTAACAGTGACTTGACAGTGATGATACTGACTTGATAGTGACTTGACAGTGACTCAACGGTGACTTGACAGTGTCTAAACAGTGACTTGACACTAAACAGAGAATTAGGAGTGGCCAAACAGTGACTTAACAGTGACTTGATAGTGACTTTACAGTGATTTGATAGTGACTAAGCTGTGACTTAATAGTGACTTAACAGTGACTTGACAGTGACTAAATATTTACTAAATAGTTACTTTACAGTGATAGTGACTAAGCAGTGATTTAATAGTGGTAGAACAGGGACTTGACAGTAATTAAAGAGTGACTGAACAGTGACTAAATAGTGACCAAGAAGTGACTTGATGGTGACTTGACAGTAACTACACAGTGTCTAGACAGTGACTTGACACTAAACAGAGACTTAGTAGTGACCAAACAGTGACTTAACAGTGACTTGATAGTGATTTAATAGTGACTTTAAAGTGTTATGATAGTGACTAAGCTGTGTCTTAAAAGTGACTAAACAGGAACTTGACAGTGATTAAAGAGTGACTAACAACTGACTAAATAGCGCCCAAGAAGTGACTTGATGGTGACTAGAAAGTAATTGGAAAGTGCCTAAACAGAGACTAAATAGTGACTTGACAGTGACTAAACAATGACTTGATAAATAGTGACCAAGAAGTGACTTGACATGGCAGTGATTAACCAGTGACTTGATAGTGACTAAATAGTGACTTGTCAGTGAATTGATTAATAGTGACCAAGAAGTAACTTGGCAGTGACTTAACAGAAAAGAAAAAAGCACTTAACAGCTAGTGATATTGTTGTTGGTATTTCTACTTCCTGTAAGATTTCCCTTTATAAAGATGCTGCTGATTTATATACCATTAAGAGACCTTGAAATTTTGGCCATAAATGTAGCATCATGTTTCACATCAAAGCCTCGTGAGTGTTAACGTCACTCACACCTTCTTTTTTTCTCATGTTTTGGTACGACTGCTCCGAAACTGAAATTTCGTGCCCAACGTCTAAACGTATAAAACTACACAGAAAGAAAAATCCGAGAACATTGGACTCAAAATGAGCATAAATCTTACCAAAAACAAAAGCAATTTTTTTGAGAACGAAAAAACTCAAATTGAGTCGATATTAGGGTTGTCAATATTTTATCAATATAACGATATTTTGGTTGAACGATAATGGTTATTATGATATGATATTATTTGTACCGATATAGGCGACTATCGATATTATTTTTAAACGATATATAGGAAAAAATTACTGTGGTAATTGCATGAGAAAATTGTCATAACAAAACTGTCGATTTAGACCATGAATTCCGCCATTAAACTTGATCCAGGTATGGTATTTTGTCGTAGATTTTCTTCTCTTATACGATATTTCTTCGTAGAAGTGCGATTTCTAAGTACAATACAAAAAAAATTTTTTTTTTAGTCCTGTTGGATAGGACAAAATCGTTAATTGTCTTTAATTTTTAAGGTAGTTTTGCAGGGACAAGGAATTCATTTTAGACACACGGGTTTTTGGTGAGATTTTTTGCACTTATACCTTACTTTGTTCGTAGAAGAGCGATTTCTAAGTAAAATAAATTAAATTTTTTTTTTCAAAATGACAAAATCCTTAGTATCTATAATACTTGAGATCGATTTGCACCGACTTGGAATTCATTGTGGACCCATGGGTTCTTGGTGAAATTTTCTTAGAATTTTCCGTTGATTCCGTTTTTGCTATCCGCTTTGTTGATTTCTTTCCGTCCTAAAATTATAATATAAATTCAGAAAATGAAGTCATTTAAATCATAAAGTTATCCCATTAGATAGATAAGATATAAGGTTGTCAAAAAAGTCTTGCGGTATTTTCGCAAGCTTGTCTTTGCAAGCGCGTAGTTCTAGTTGTATTCGTCGCATCGGCTCACGCTAGAGCTTTTTGGAAAGCTCGTTTCACGCGCTAACACGTGTTTGATGTATTGTTGTTTGTTTTTAGTCGTTCGTGAGTTATAGCGTCGCAAACATGGAGCAAAATAAAGAGAAAATACGGCATATTTTACAGTACTACTACGATAAAGGCAAAAATGCATCTCATGCTGCCAATAAAATTTGTGCAGTTTATGGACCCGATACAGTTTCCATTTCCACCGCACAACGATGGTTTCAACGTTTTCGTTCTGGTGCAGAGGTGATCGAAGATGCGCCACGGTCCGGAAGGCCTGTCGTCGAAAATTGCGATAAAATCGCTGATTTGATCGAAAGAGACCGGCATAGTAGCAGCCGTAGCATCGGCCAAGAGCTAAGCATGAGTCATCAAACCGTTATAAGCCATTTAAAGGAGCTTGGATTCAAAAAGAAGCTCGATGTATGGGTGCCACACGACTTGACGCAAAAAACATTTTTGCCCGTATGGATGCATGCGAATCGCTTCTGAATCGCAACAAAATCGACCCGTTTTTGAAGCGGATGGTGACTGGCGATGAAAAGTGGGTCACTTACGACAACGTGAAGCGCAAACGGTCGTGGTCGAAAAGCGGTGAAGCTGCCCAGACGGTGGCCAATCCTGGATTGACGGCCAGAAAGGTACTTCTGTGTGTTTGGTGGGATTGGCAGGGAATCATCCACTATGAGCTGCTCCCCTATGGCCAAACGGTCAATTCGGACCTGTGCTGCCAACAACTGGACCGCTTGAATGCAGCACTCATGCAGAAGAGGCCATCTTTGATCAACAGAGGCCGAATTGTCTTCCATCAGGACAACGCCAGGCCACACACATCTTTGGTGACGCGCCAGAAGCTCCGGGAGCTCGGATGGGAGGTTCTTTTGCATCCACCGTATAGTCCGGATCTCGCACCAAGTGATTACCACCTATTTCTGTCCATGGCGAATGAGCTTGGTAGTCGGAAGTTGGCCACAAGAGAGTCCTGTGAAAATTGGCTCTCCGAGTTTTTTGCCAATAGGGAAGCGAGCTTCTATAAGAGGGGCATTATGAAGTTGGCATCTCGTTGGGAACTCGTCATCGAACAAAACGGTGCATATTTGACTTAAATCGCATTATTATAACCAATTTTATGAACAATTGAAAATGCAATAAAAATACCGCAAGACTTTTTTGACAACCTTATATAACGGCGACTAGAAATGCTCATTTGGCGGTAAGAACGTTAAAAACTTTTTAGTTTTCTTAAGCTTCAGAAAATAACAAAATATCAGTATATCGATTTTTTGGACCGGATATATCAAATATCTATATTGAAAATTTTGATTTTTGATACATATTATCGTATTAATATTTTGATATTATTTCATTCGTAAGAGCTTAATTTAAGTTAATATTGTTCCGTTTCAGGAACATTTTAACTAAACTGAAAAAAAACTTGATTGATTTTGCAACAGGTGTGGGCGGATTCATCAGATGTGGGTGGAACGGGGAAACCATCTATTTTGATTGGTTTAATTTATCGTGTATAATCAGGATAAGCCTTTGCTGTTTTAAAGAGCTTGTGTGCTTACATTTCCTGAAGTCTGCCTGGTGTTGACATAATAATTCATAATAAGAATACTAGCCTAGTGCTCTGATTATTTTGAAGGATCTTATAAGATGCCAGCTATAACAGTTTCAATTTGTAGCTATTGACAATTGTGGCTTAAGTGTGTTCCAGCTTAGCAGTCTTATCCTTTGCAAGGTCATTTCAACAGCTTAGTTCGTTTCATCATTAACGACTATCCATTCAATATGCAACGCCTTGTGTGGTGTGACACGAAAATAAACTATTGAACTTTATGTGTCCTTTTCCTTCAGTTGTTTACACAAATCTCACAGAATACATATGTTCATAGTGCTTAATAAGCGGAATATTCAGTCGCCCAAGTTCCGTTGTAGCGATGAGAAGTCCTTTCCTAAGTGAGTGTGTAGCCTACTTACAGGCCTCCAAATGAAATTCGTGCGTAACCTTGGCGGACAACAACGGGCTAACAGCACTTGAGCAAACAATGGTGGCACAAATTTTAATTATGTATGTCTACACAGACGGAGAATAAATGAATAAAAGCACAAATTATTATTAGTAACGTCTCATATCCCCATTTGCTTAAAACGTTGCGGCTATTTGTATAAATTGCCCTCCTAGAAATGCATAATAAAATGATTGGGTATGGGGTATGTGGGCTGGTGTCGGTGGCAAATTGTTTACAAGCGTAAAAAGCATTTTGTTGCTATAAAATTTTTTTATCGATTTTTAGTTTTACGACATATTTTACACATTGGGGCGTGCTCGCATATGCGTGTGTGTTGTGAGTGTGTGTTCATGCCAATTTAAAAGCTAAACCAAAAAGGAAAATTGTAGGCAAACAATTGAGGGGCGGTGGGAGGACAAAGGTGGGCTTTAACTGAAGTCAAGTCGTAACTGCAAGTTGAAATGTTTGCGTAGAAAATTGCAAGTAAATAAAGTGCTTTACCAGGAGAATAGTAAAGGTAAAAAGTGCAGTTTTATAGTTGTTTGGAACTGTTATACAGGCTATATTAAGGACTATCATAGAGAAATAGTGGTATAACCATAAAGAACATGAACTTAATTTTGATTCAAAATAGCTATGGCACAATTTAAGCCAGAGATGGTGCTTAGAGTCAGCTTACGGCCGCGTAGATGCGAACCATATGAAATAAAAACCCGGTTTTTGGTTGTTTGTGTGCTTGTGGCTGTCTCATACACTGTCTCATACCGACTTCTAATTTGTTGTGAATTTATTTCTTCACTATGTTGAAGTACTTGCCTTTTTCCCAACCAACAGAAAGCTAGATCAAATCAATAAATGCAAGGAGATAAGCAAAAACTAATTGCAAAAGCAGGTTAGAACAAAGTCAAAACGCAGCTGCAACTACACAGCGTAAGCGTTATGTTGTATTTATATACATTTTGAATGCTTCTGCCTATTGTTACTGGGTGTATATTTTAAGACAATGCATACTGAGAGGGAATTCGGATAATAATTTGAATTAGATGCGGATTTTAAATGAGGATTTTGCGGCTGAACTGAAAAAGAACATAGAATGACCGCCTACTGCGCCACGTGTTAAACTGTAATTGAATTAAACTAAAATACATCGCTCACTTCAATGATTGCGAAAGGGTCATATCACAATGAGTCAAATAAAAAAAACCATAATTAATTCCTCAGCGAATCAGTTTAAAAATAATAGTTACATCATTGTAGATCATATTAAAGTTGCATTAAACACATTCCGCAAAGTTTTGTTTATTTGCGAAAACTGACAAAGCGGATTTCTTGAGCATTCTAAAGCCGATTTTGAAACAGACAACGACTTGTATGTAAATTTTGGTATTCCTGAGATCATTCAAATCTTTCTAATGGGGGTGTCCTGGAAATCTCCAGATAGTTTTGACTCGTTTGCAAAACGCTCGAGGAATCTCTCGCTGTCACAGAACTTTAAGAGATTTAATTTTTCTTATGTAAAAATCTAGTTAGAAGGTTTGTGTTCAAGATAATAATCTATCTCCTGTAAGAGGGATGCATCTCTCGAATAATACTTTTCCCTTTTCTAGATATGAATTAATTTGGTGTTTCTTTGAAATTTTTTGTTCATTTTAATATTATAATCGAAACTTCAATATTTATATTAAAAAGAAAAAATGCAAAAATTTTTAAGTGTGACGTTGCTGGTTCGCTGGTACATAGATGGCGCCACAATATATAAATGTGTGGGCTATTTAAGACACGTTACCTATTTAGTTTAATACATACATTAGTCTTTAGTTTGGTTTATGGGGCGGCATGCTGCCTGTAAGAATGACTGTATCACAATGGCTGAGAGATGAGTGTGTGTGAGTTAGCCAAACAGAGTAACTTGGTTCCGTAATTGGGACCGCCACAGATGGCGCCAGCTGAGGTTGAGTGGCAAGTTGGTTTGGGTTGATAAGGCTACCTTAGGTTGGTTTAGCGAACAATTATTCAACCGCAAATTGTAATATAACAACAAATTAACTATTTAGTCATTTGATGCATCCTAACCAAATATGTTTACATATCCCAAATTTATTGTTTCGATGAGGGATTTGAAACCAAATGAAAGAGATTCCTGGGACACCAAGAATTGGAGAGATTTCCGTAACACCTCCAAATGGTTCCATGTCTATTTAACACAAAACAATTTTAACACGTCAATTAAACACACGTCAATTCAACAAAAAACCATTTCAACACTAGTCATTTCAACACGCGTCAGTTCAACATAACACAAATTCAGCATAGGAAATTTCAACACATTGCAATTGTAACACAATACAAGTTTACCACAGGCAATATTAGCCCAAGAAAATTTAATCATTCGTCAATTCAACACACAACAACTTAATCACGAAGAAATTGATTTACTGTAACCTATAACCTTCAAAACGGGAATTGAGTGATGTAATATAAAATGGTAAGCTTTTTGCAAGAATAAATGTGAAAGTGCTTACTACAATCCGCGAATTTTTATCGTGAACCCTTAATTCCTCCACACGTAATTTTATCACAAATTTTCAAGGTTAATACTCTTCAATCTAAAAATCAGTAAAACTATGAGGAAAGTACAGTATGACGCAATAAGAGTGTACGAATTATTTTTTTAAATTTGGCGGTTTTCTCATTGTTAACGCATTATTTGCTTGTAGAATTGTTTTTCAGTATAGTTTGGAAGGCATAGTTATCATATCGTTAAGGAAATGGGAATCCCACAAAAATAGTTTCCAACCTACCACGGAAGTAATTTAGTCTAAAGATATGTCTATTAAGAGTTCGGAGGTAGAAATAGCTATGATAAGTAGGTTGAGAAAATTTGATTCATATATCTACTACCAGGTACTTGGAGTGAAGTGAAGTTTACAGTCAACTAAAACTTAGCGAATATGGCGAATTGCTGGAACTTTCGATTTTGGTCCTCTGTATCCATTGTATCCATTGTTCGTGATAATCTGACCTCATACAATAATTTAGTAATTTTTGCCAATTTTTTAACTCAATATACTATTTATATATTTGATCTACACCTCCTATTTACCTGTCTTCTTGACTATCTTAACTCATATGAGAATGTAGGAAATTTCTCGTTTATTATACCCTTGGAGAGGGTATATTGAAATTGTCCAGATGTTTGTAACGCATAGAAGGAAGCATCTCCGACCACATAAAGTATATATATTCTTAATCAGCATGACGAGCTGAGATGATATAGCCATGTCCGTCTGTCCGTCCGTCAGTTTCTATGCTATCTCCTCCGTCAGTTTTAAAGCTATCGTAACCAAACTTTGCACGAAGTCTTTTCGAACAAATACGCTGCACATTTGTCGGAACTGGCCGGATCGGATGACTATTGCATATAGCTGCCATATGAACGATCGGTCGAAAAACTAGTTTTAGTGAGAAAAACTTTTTTGTTTTCAATACTATCGCTCTCAACGCTCGTATTTATAAGTTTTCAATGATTTCACATAATTTCACTAGGGCTTGTCGAAATCGGAACGCTATATAGTATAGCTGCCATACAAACTATCAGGCATATATCAAGCTCCAAGGGTATATAAACTTCGGTCGAGCCGAAGTTAGCTTGCCTCTATTTTTTTTAAGATCGAATGGCTCTTGTTCTTTTTTCAATTGGCAATTTTAAAATATTGTCGATTATCTAGACTCTTTACAAAGTTTTTTAAATTTCGAGACTTATATAATTCCTATTTACGTTCTTCACGAGGATCTTAACTCATTGTTAAATTTGTCAAATTTTCGGAAATATTTTTTTTAACTAATTGACCTTTACATTTTATTTACAAGTCTACAACTGCCATACAATTTTCGTAATAATATAAAAATGTATGAAAAATTGTCAAATTTCGGGTATTCTGTCCAACAAACCAGAGATCATTCAAATAGGTCGAGGGAATTGCTTTACGTCTTAAAACTTGTCAGTGAACTGAGCCGAACCGAATTGAACTTTTTGAGTAATAGTTTATGGCTTGGTTGAATGGATGCCGGTTTAGTTCATCAGCTGAAAATAGCGATTCAGTTAAAGTTTGGTAATAAATATAGCCCCAAACAATTAGGATCATTTTCAAAACCGGAAAATGCCAACCGGAAAAGTCGGAAAAATTGTATTTTTCATCTGAGTGACTTGAAACTTGGTTTGTATGCATAGTACGTGAAATAATTCTACAAGTGTTTTCCTGATTTCAAGAAATCCGCCGACGAGGAAAATGGCCGGAAAATTCTGCACGAAAAAAACTTGTTTTCATCCGATTGGCTTGAAACTCGGTTTGAAAGGATAGAATACAAAATAATTTGATATGTGATTTCCCGATGTTGGAAAATTTGAACCAACGGTCGGAAAATTCCTGGAAAATTCTGCATGAAAAAAATATTTTTCATATTTTTTGGCTTGAAACTCGGTTTAAAAGGTCAAAATGAAAATTCATTTTTGTTTTTATTTTCCAATGTCGGAAATACCGCCGGGATGCCCACTGGGAAGAGGTTGGGAAGTGAAAGCGCGACGGGTCTAGTGTCTTATTAAAAGGAGAGAGTTTCCAATGATTTATTTCTAAAAAACTACAACTCATATCTATGCGGTTTTATAAATTACTCACCAGAAAAGTATTCTCAGCGAATTGGCTACCAGCAGGGCGAGACACACATACAGCGAGAATCCCTCAGCGTCCTGGGTTTTCTTGATTTCAATATATTGTGGTACATAGGGTATAACACCGCCGATGACCATTGCCGTGGCTGCAGCATAGCCAACTAAATGGCCCACCGTTAGGCCCATCTCATCATTGATAATCCAATCCATTTTTGTTTTGTTGTTGTTTGGTTTTTACTTATAATTTAGTTACAATTACAATTGACGGATATGTTTAGTGTCGAGGTCGAACGCTGAACTATGACTAGTCGTTGTTGTTGTGGATTTTGTTGTGAAGCCGGCGTCTGGAAGTGGTTTTATTTAGTGTTAATTTCATGCTGTCGGCCGCTGTCAAAGAAAGACAAAACACGCATACAAGAGGAAGTTCAGGTAGTTGCCGTTAGATTTGTTTTGCAAAGACAGAGCAAAACACAGCTGCTTTGTTTTCCGCGTTTTTGTATTGAATTTTCCCAAAACGAAACGGTTTTACACTGCCCCCCGCCCGCACTACTTTAAGTGTGTGTGTGTTTTTTTTTTTTTTTCTTTTACGAATTTTCAGCAATTTTGCTGCGCACACCAGGCCAGAAACACTTCCATTCTATTATGATTTGATTACATTTCCACAGGGTTATTAACTAATTATACTTTTGTCGCTTGTCACCACGGAAAACTATGGAAATTGTTGCGATGTGGACAGCAGTAGTTGTTGTCGTTTGCTTGTTGTGAACATTTTTGCTTTGTTTGCTTGTGGTTTCTCGATTCACTCCTACACGCACGCTGCGGCTCCTCCACCCGCTGCAAATAATCACAAACTGACGTCGACTGTCCAACGGCAAAATACCATGATACAGTAAAGGTGATGTGGTCGCCCTAATGCGTTAGTGACAAAACAAAAATTTGCCCAGCAAAGTATATCGATAGTTTGCTCTACACAATCGAAAAGTAAATAATTAATAATTAAGAAAAGCGAAAACTTATTGTTTAAGAACAAATTATTCATGAGAAATGTAATTTGAATTAATGTTGTCGATTAGAGATGTGCGTGTGCGTGCTGATGAATAACAAATTCACGATTTGATTGGTAATTAGTAGGGATAAGAACCAAAAGATTAAAAAAAAGTTTTCAAGGATAAGTGAGAGATGACCTCACTCGTTTAGAGTGGCAACCAACTCAATTTTAAAGCCTCATCATTAGCCTCTCCATAGAATACAATATCTTACAATAAAGCGTCAAACCTAAATGTCATTAAAATATTTACTTCGTAAATCCAAATATAAAGAATTTTGACTAAGTTTTCGGCATACCAATTCGATTTTCGAAACTTTGACTCTAAAACCCTACATCTTCGGTTTTTTTGATCTTAACCCAAACGTGCGAAAAGGAATTTCTTAAAAAAGTCCGGAATTAAGGGTCCTCCTCTTGTTTGCCCAACCTTACTATGTGCTTGCAACACAACCGCAACAATAACAACCAATTTGATTTTATTTCATATATCCCATTCAGTTTAAATTATGTGTTCGAGATATCGCCTTCAACGTAAAAACTCAAAGGAAAGGTTTATAATACCCATGTCAGTAGAGCTTTAGTTTAAGGTCCTGCAATATATTGTATTGGCTATTTAGCCCAATTTTCAGTAAAATATTTCCAAATTATTAGCTTGCTAATTTTTAAGTTTCGATATTTAAGGGCAGTCATTGGTTCATCTCTAATTTCCTTACGTTAAGTACGTTAAAGTAATCGATAGGCGGCCGGCCGTTCGATAGGTTCTTTCCGTCAGCTGTTTCCCGTAGCGGTGTGCGCGTGTTTTTTAATAACTTAAAAAAGTAAACCGCCAGCAGCCGAGACCGAGTGTAAGAATTATCCAAAATGTCCTTAATAACACGTGTTTGGCAGGCCAACTACCAGCTACGCCTAAAGGCCTTGAAAACTCTCAGTCAGGTAAGCCACATCTAATTCAGTCGTTTCGTTTAGTTACGTAACCCCTTCTACCCCGGCTCCTCCTTTCAGTGTGGTTACAGTTCGCACGCCAAGTATGCGGAACACAAACCCATCGAAAAGATCAGGAACATAGGAATCTCGGCTCACATAGACAGCGGCAAGACCACACTGACTGAGCGCATACTCTTTTATACGGGACGCATAGCAGAGATGCACGAAGTAAGAGGCAAGGACAATGTGGGCGCTACCATGGATAGCATGGAGCTGGAGAGACAGCGTGGCATTACCATACAATCGGCGGCTACCTACACTCTATGGAAGGACACAAATATCAATATAATCGATACACCGGGACATGTGGACTTTACGGTGGAAGTGGAGCGTGCCTTGAGAGTCCTAGATGGAGCCGTGTTGGTTTTGTGTGCCGTAGGTGGTGTACAGAGTCAGACCCTGACAGTGAATCGACAAATGAAACGCTATAATGTGCCCTGTTTGGCTTTTATCAATAAGCTGGATCGTTTGGGTTCGAATCCCTACCGCGTTTTGGGTCAAATGAGATCCAAAATGAATCACAATGCGGCTTTTATACAATTGCCCATTGGCGTGGAGAGTCAGTGTAAGGGTATTGTGGATTTGGTGCAAGAGAAAGCCATTTATTTTGAAGGAGAACATGGCATGGATGTAAGATTGGATGAGATACCGCAAGAGATGAGGGCGGAGAGTCAGGAGAGAAGAATGGAATTGATAGAACATTTGTCCAATGCGGATGAGACATTTGGCGAACTCTTTCTGGAGGAGAAACCCTTCACGGAGCAGGATATAAAGCAGGCGTTGAGAAGGACCTGCATTAAAAGATCATTTACCCCGGTTTTAGTGGGCACCGCTTTGAAAAATAAGGGAGTGCAACCCCTACTCGATGCTGTGTTGGACTATTTGCCACATCCGGGCGAGGTGGAGAATTTGGCTTTCATACAAAACCCTGACAAGGAAGCCGAAAAGGTGGTTTTAAATCCCGCTCGAGATGGCCAGGACCCCTTTATGGGCTTGGCTTTCAAACTGGAGGCTGGACGCTTTGGCCAACTCACGTATTTGAGATGCTATCAGGGCGTTTTGCGCAAGGGAGACAACATTTTCAATGCTCGCACCCATAAAAAGGTGAGAATTGCACGCTTGGTGCGTTTACATTCCAATCAAATGGAGGATGTGCCCGAGGTCTTTGCCGGCGACATCTTTGCTCTCTTTGGTGTGGACTGTGCTTCGGGTGATACCTTTACCACCAATCCACGCAATAATCTAGCCCTAGAGTCCATCTATGTACCCGAACCCGTGGTCTCCATGGCCATTAAGCCAAACAACTCCAAGGATCGCGATAACTTTTCCAAGGCCATTGCCCGTTTCACCAAAGAGGATCCCACCTTTCATTTCTTCTTTGACAACGATGTCAAGGAGACTCTGGTCTCGGGCATGGGTGAACTGCACTTGGAGATCTATGCCCAGCGCATGGAACGTGAATACGGTTGTCCGGTGACGTTGGGTAAACCCAAAGTGGCCTTTCGAGAGACTCTGGTTTCACCCTGTGAGTTTGACTTTCTGCATAAGAAACAGTCGGGTGGCTCTGGACAATATGCGCGCATTATTGGCCTCATGGAACCCTTACCACCGCATCAGAACACTCAATTGGAATTCGTGGACGAAACTGTGGGCACCAATGTGCCCAAACAGTTTGTGCCCGGCGTGGAGAAGGGCTATCGTGAGATGTCGGAGCGTGGCATGTTGTCGGGCCACAAGCTGAGCGGCATACGCTTTCGCCTACAGGATGGTGGCCATCACATTGTGGATTCCAGTGAATTGGCCTTTATGTTGGCCGCCCATGGAGCCGTTAGAGAGGTGTTTCAGCAGGGTTCCTGGCAGATTTTGGAACCCATTATGTTGGTAGAGGTGACAGCACCCGAGGAATTTCAAGGCGCCGTCATGGGTCATTTGAGCAAGAGGCATGGCATCATCACCGGCACCGAAGGAACTGAGGGTTGGTTTACCGTCTATGCGGAAGTGCCCCTAAATGATATGTTTGGCTATGCGGGCGAGTTGCGGTAAGTTAATAAGTTTATTTATTTATTTATTTATTTATTTATTTATATATTGTAAGTTTATAGTTAAAACTACAGCTACAAGGGGGGGACAGCCATAGCTACTGTGGCTTTCGGCTGATTCGTATGTAATTTTTCCAGGTTGATTCATAATACAGGTGGATATAAAGAGGGACTTAAGTTTAAAGTAACAGATTGTTTCATATTGTATATTGAAATGAATTATGATTAGAGCAAATGAATGATATCTGATGATTTGAGGAATTTAATTATATCTAGAAAGTTTTTTGGAGAAGGATCGGTAAGGAGTGAGGTTAGGTTTCGGTTGGGGAAGCAGTTCCGTTGTGTTTGTAGAGAAATACATTCGTTTAGAACGTGTTCTATTGTGAGAGGATCAGTTGAGTTGCAAAGGTGGCAGTAGTTGCTATTGTTTTGTAAAAACCGATATTCGTGGGTGAGCCTTGTATGTCCGAGTCTAAGTCTTATAATTTTTGCAAGTTCTTTTCTAGGTAGGCGACTGATCTCTGACTGCTTAAGGTATTGGTAGATATTGGTTTTGTTCGCATTTACGTACTGGTACCAGGGTGAAGTGTGCTGGATTAGGTTTGTGTTATTGTTTGAGAATGCGTGTTTTATATATCTATTAATGTCAGTTTTATTAATGTTTGAAGATGTGAAAAGAGGTGATGTTGTAGCTCTTTTTGCTTCTTCGTCAGCATATTCGTTTCCTAATATTCCGACATGACTCGGTATCCAAAGGATTTTAATTTTTGGAAAAAATCTTATTAGGAGAGCTCTGATGGTTGCTGGGTAAAAGGACGAATTGCTTATGTTCTGAATAGCATCGATCGCTGCTAATGAGTCGGAGCATATGCATATTTTCCCTGTTTTTTTGACTGCCATTTGGACTGCTTCTAGTAAAGCTATTATCTCCGCAGTATACACAGATGAATAGCTGGGCAAAATCGCGAGCTTGAGGACTTCCTTATCAGTGGTTATTGCATATCCTGTAACTCCTTTGTTTAAAGATCCGTCGGTGTATATAAATGTATGGTCGCTTAGCTTGTGTTTTGTTTCGTTAAATTCGCCTTGGAAGATGTCTTTGCTTGTTTTCGATTTGATAAAGGATCTAAGGTGCGTATCTATTGTTTCTTCTTTTAAGTGCCAGGGGGGTGGTCCTTTAGACAAAACTTTGGTTACACAGGGCTTTATACCTAATGTAGCGCAGACATTTATGCATTTGTGAACTGCAGAGGTCCTAAATCTTGTGGTTTTGTTCTTTATGATATTTTCTGCTGTTTTTTTTGAGGGGCGTATCATATGAATGCGTTATTGTGTTGAATAGTTTGGCTTGTAGTTGTTGGGTTCTTGTTTCAATTGTAGGTACGTTAGCTTCGAAATATAGGTTGTTTAGTGGTGTTGAGCAAAATGCTCCTAATGCAATTCGAAGTGCCGTATTTAATAAAGTTTTTATTGGTTTTAGTGTTGTTTTTGGTGCTAGTCCGTAGATGGGTAATCCGAAGTCTATTTTTGCTAAGCATATGCTTCTGACTACTTGGACTAAAGTGTGTGGATGGCAGTTAAATTTTTCATTTGATAGGCATTTTATTATATTCAGGGACTTGTTAAGTGTGTTCTGTAATGTTTTGATGTTTCCATTTATATTTTTCGTCAAAAGA
This sequence comes from Lordiphosa clarofinis, assembly GCA_018904275.1. NCBI lineage: Eukaryota > Metazoa > Arthropoda > Insecta > Diptera > Drosophilidae > Lordiphosa > Lordiphosa clarofinis. The sequence continues at coordinate 6,937,242 of JAEIGQ010000001.1, forward strand.
TAGACCTAAGAGCTTTAATTCCTTAACTGTTTCTAGTCTGGTTGTGCGTGTTGAAACTTGACTAACACAATTCATTTTCCTGCAGATATGCATAAAGAGGCACCTGAAATATTGCACCAGTCTGTTATATCAGTGAATAGCTTGTCCAGGTTGATTTGAATGTTTTTCTGTTTTTTTAGGTCGACGATTATGTTAAAGTCATCTGCGTAAGCGGTAAATTGTATATTTTTGTGCATGTTTATAATTTCTGCTAGGCTATTGAAGGCGATTAGGAATAGTATGACTGAAAGGGGAGATCCTTGGGGTATACCGTTATGCAAGGGGTAATTATCTGAGAATTTTTGGTTGACACGTACTTTAATTTTTCTATTTGTCATGAAATGCCTAATGTAATTGCTGATTATTGGCCCGCAGCCCCATACTGACAGCTGATTGGATATAGTGTGCAATCCGACCTTTTCAAATGCTTTAGCGAAATCTAGAGAAATAATAGAGATATGTCTTTTTGCTAAAAGAGCTCTGTTGATGAGAGCGTCTACATACAGCAGACAGTCTGCAACAGATTTCCCTTTTTTAAATCCAAGTTGGTGACTATTGAGTAGTTTGTTGGAAGTAACAAACCACCATAGTCTCTTCGCTATAATTTTGTCCAGGGTTTTGGATAAGCATGGGTTTAGGGATATGGGTCTGTATGATTCTACTTTTCTTTTGTCTTGGCCTGTTTTGTAGATTGGTACTATTATGCTAGTTTTATATGTTTGTGGAATGTAATTTTTTAAAATGTTGTTGAAGAATGCTACGATTCGGATCTTTAGAGACTTGGATGCATGTTGAATCATTGCGTAGTTAATTTTATCGAAGCCAGGTGTGTGTCCTTTAAGGCTGTTCAAAGCTGATAGGAATTCTAAAAGGCTTATATCGCGCTCCAAGAAATAAGCTGTTCCTTGTGGTATACTAGGAGGATGGTTTGCATAGGTGGATTGTTTGGCGTCTAGAAAGTTGGCGGAGAAATTTTTGTCTTCTGATTGAACTGACCAAAAATTTGAGAAGGCCTCAGCTATTTCTTCTGGATTTGTCACCATTTTGTTTTTATTGGTGTCGTTAAGACAATGAATTAGTGAAGATTTATGGAGACCACAGAACTTTCTTATTTTGCTCCATATTACTTCAGTTTTTGAGTCTGGGGATATGCTTGAGGTTAGCTCATGTATGCTCTTTGCTTTACTCGTCCTAACTAGTCTTCTAAATTGTGCGTAAATGTATTGTGCGTGGAGAAATGTGTTGGTTGCCCATTGTTCAAGACTATGTAGTTTTTGTCATGTATATATTTAGCTAAGAGTTTTCCTCTACTATTGTTGGTAGGTGAGCCCCAAATGTTATTCCAACTATTGAAATCGCCTGTAATGAGTGTGGGAATGTTTGTGTTTGGAAACATGGTTTCAAGGTCTAGTCGGGAGAATTTTTGATTAGGGGGGATATAAGCAGAAACAATAATAAATTTTTTTTCTGATTGAACTTCTATTGCGATTGCATCGAATATCTGACCAAGGTGGATTGATTTGTGCTGGATAGATTTATGCACCAAGATAGCCGCTCCACCTTTAGCTTGGAGGGAGGCTGTATAGTACATTTCGAAATTTACTGGGATGGGAAATTGTCGGTGGTGTGTAAGGTGGGTTTCTTGTATGGAGATGATTTTGGGATTGTACTGTTTAATTAGAAGTAAAAGCTCGTTGTAGTTGTTGGTATACCCGTTCAGGTTCCACTGCATGATTTTAGAGTCAATTTGAGTTTGAGGTTTTTTAAGAATATATTGAGGTAAATTAGATGTCTCTTAGTTGGATACATCGAGCTTTTCTTTCTTTATGTTCCAGTCGTGTCTCTCTGCGACTATAAGTTTATTTAATAAATTTGTATTTTTAAACACATTTTGTTATTCCCACAGCTCCAGCACCCAGGGCAAGGGCGAGTTCACCATGGAGTATTCACGCTATTCACCCTGCCTGCCTGATGTTCAGGATCAAATTGTACGCCAATATCAAGAATCCCAGGGTCTGGCTCAACCCGACAAGAAGAAAAAGAAAAATTAACTTGTAAATCTAGCTAAAATTTCGTTTTAAGTTGAATGTTAATTTGCAAATCTTTAGTTTTTAACTGTGATAATCACTGAATGGACATTTTGTACAAATGTTCTTTTTTGTATATTAAATTGTAACTTAATTTGTTAATTAAGCCATCATTCAGATCAGTCAAGTTACAATGCAATCAAGAACTTGATGCGGCCATAAAATTTATGGAAATGAAAGAAGCGATCCGACGAATTGAACCAAACAAAGCGTCTGGTATCGACAGATTAGTCTTCTAACACAGCTCCTGCAAGCTTATAACCGAATTTTCGAAGAAGGCGTTTAAGAGAACCCTTTTATATCCAATATTCAAGAAAGGTGACCCAAGCAGCGCCGCCAAAAAAAAGCATCCAAAAATTGTTTACGTCGATATTGCTACAACGGAAACCGTCATGGGTTGTTGTTGTTGTTGTAGCGGCGACTGGGAAGATTCGTACGTATGAGAGGAAAAGAAAGAGAAAGAGGAGGGTAAGATTAATAGAGATGTAGAACTAAGTGGGAACCAGTTCGAGAAAGAAAGTAGCCTCGACTAGGTGGGCCCATAGATCTAGGGTAGTGAGCGAAGTGTAGTTAAGGGGACACGCGATGGTTAGTCTGGATTTATGCGTGAGGAGTTTGCATCTTCCTAATCGAAGTTGAGCTAGGGAGGTCCTGGCGTATCGTGGGAGCGATTTTTCAGCAGGTCTGCCTTCCAAGACGATGTTGTCCAAATAGGATTCGATGGTTAGGGAAACCATGTGGGTGTGCGCACGCTTTTTTGCTTCAGCACAAGACAAGGCTTCTATGGGGCTATCTCCAATGAGATGGCGAGTTGTGGCCAGCTCAGCTCTGAGGTCGGCGCGTACCGCTTTGGGTCGTCTCGACATGTCTTGGAGTGTGCAGGCATGATTTGGGTGGGATTCCATGAGACAGCCGATTAGGAATTGTTGGGTGAGGAGGTTGTTGTGGGCGCGGACTGGAAGTACCTCCGTTTCCTGATGCAAGTAGTGGGTCATCAGATGGCACCCTGTGGCAACGGATAACAGTGTCTGGAGCGGGCGAATCAATCAAACTCACCGCTGCCGCCATGATCAGTTCGCTTTGCCTCTGCAGCGAAAATTTGCCCCTGACTTTGCCCCGCCTTTGGGAAAGCTGTCAAGTAGAATAAAAAATTATACCCTTTTAAATACGACATTCCGCTGTCGTCGTACCTGACTGGAGCATTATTACTTTGAAACTGCTGTAAACGATGCTGCGATTTGGCGCAGGCGAGGGATTCCATTAAAATATGTAATGAGAATTAAAGGTGAAGAGTGAGTATAAGAAATTGTTTCGATTTTGATTTTTTACTCATTTCCGCACCACCATTGAGGTAGAGTAAAGGCGCGTTTTTTTTATCGTGGTGTCCCCAAGAGGCATAATCCACACTGAAAAGCGGCTAAATGGAAAAGTGAATATGAAAATCGAAATGGCTATTTTAGGAGCTTTGAGATGTAAATGAAAATGAGCCAAGAAATGGATCGAATTATAGGGGTAAGTGGGGTGCATTTTCATCAGCCCATACGTAAAGTATCAGTATTGCCAACTGCATTGACTTCATTGCTTCTCTTGTTTTACAAGAAGAAAATTTTCGGCTGGGCGACATGATTTTTATTTTTTCTATGAAATCTTCAACCAAATCATTGCTAGCATCTCTGAAATGGGTTGGCGAAACGTCGTTTAGAGGCAGGAAATATCGACTCATTAATTTTTTAATTTGACCAATAAGGACCTCGTAATCTTCTTTTGTTCCCCTTATTTCAGCATGTCGGCAATTTTGTCTAATTGTCTCCAAATTATTTTCATAATTTGCAGACGAAAAGAGGCTAGTTTTGAGGTGCCCCAAAGCTGTCACCGCAGCCGGGAAGCCATTCCTCAGTAATGCCTTTTGTACATGACTGACGTCCGGGACGAAAAGATCTCTCGAAAAGTAAAACGCACTATTGGATCGCCTAAAAAATTAAAATATCTATCGGAAATAATTCCAATTATATTGGAACTAGAAGTGTAGCTAAATATCCTGTTTAAAATAGCTACCACCCTATTTTTTTCCACTCCTTGAGGAATTTTATTCTCCTCTACTATGTCCCAAGCTAACATGCTTAGGATTTTAAGGCCTCCGCTTGCATCGGAGACGTATGATTGGTACTGCAGTTGCCTTAACCCAATAATGCAGAACCGGGAATTTTGGCCTTGGTGGGTTTGATGGATGTACCCGTCGTCCAATTGCAGCACATGCTTCCCCTCAGCCATATTTAATAGGTGCGTATCATTGAAATACGTGTGGGAGTAGTTCGGTGGCTGTCCTCTCACTTCAATAGGCCGAAAGCACATCTGCTCTTGGCGATGTAGACTGAAATTTAATAAACAAATTAAATAAATTAAAATGGCATATTATAATATGCCATATATAAAATCTGCCAGCGTACTCTATATTATAATCGAATAAAGAAAGCTAAACTTATATTCGGCGGTGTTCTACAAACCTCTAACAACCCAAAAGCAATTTTCGGTTTTGGTTGGGCGATAATTTCAAACCACGAAATGGAAGACAAGTTGTCAGCGGTATAACTTTTAACTTCTCTTTTTACATTTATTTTGTAACTTATCTTTTTACATTTATTTTGATTTTATGTTTTAGGTTCAGGTCGTAGACCTCGGATTTTCCATACAACAAGAAAGTTATTTTTCCAACAATTAAAATGCCGAAAGTGAAAGTCAACCAATATACGAAAAATTTGATAGAAAAAAATTTGTTCAACTGTGCTTTAAAATTGATGGCAACAATATAATTTGTAAGACTTGTGACAAAAAGGTAAAATTTTTAATATTCAGGCTTAAGCAAACAAATTTTTAAATTTGTTTACGAATTTCTAAAATTTTTCAGCAGCTTTCAGCCCATGCTATTTCATTGTGGCCAGCTTTCAGCTGGAGTTTATTTTGCACATCTTTAAACTGTTTGAGACCACGCCGGAGCAAAACTTTTCCATGGAAACGTTTTTTTTGCTGTTTATCGCAAATTATTAAGAAAATCCCCCGAGACACTGGAGGACAAAAAAAAAAAAAACTTTGGCAGAAAGTGGAGCCATATTTGACATACAATTTATATCACACTTTGTCATGCCTATAAAAATACACAGGACAACCAATTCCAAATCTAAGTACTCTCAAATTCATTATTAATAATTATTTTATGTATTTATCTTAGTATCTTTGGTTTCATTCACTTACAGCTTAATTAATTCGGCAATGCTCCAATCCGGGTTTAATGTCATAAAGTGCCGAAAAATGGGGAACAGCTCCACAACATTAATGGTCTCCCCTTGGAATGTTATATTGGTCCCCTCTTCGGGCATATCCATGTCCATATTCATATCCGTGTCCATATTCATATCCGTGTCCATATTCATATCCATGTCGATCTCCATCTCCATATCCATGTCCAGTCAGCGGTCAGTATCAGAGGCAAATTAGAGGCAAATGTCGAAGATCGGGAATGATGGTACAATCATCGGCGTAGGAGATGGGCTTGACTTCGGGTGGTGCGGAGGGGATGCCAGCAATGTAGGCATTAAACAGGAGGGGAAATAGGACTCTCGACTTCTTCAGAGCTGAAGCTCACTCTTTCCTCGGATTCGTCTATCGCGAGATTGCGGATGGTCCCAGTGATTAATCGTTTACCCTAGTCTGCACGTTCGGGATGGGCCACATATTGCTATTAATCGTAATGGTATCGTGAGCGAATTTCAGGCGGGGTTTCGTAAGGAGTACTTCACAGTATACAGCATCTTTGTTCTAGCATCAATAGCAATAGAGTAATTCCAAGGAATGGACAAAATGTATCTGTTTTTATTGACTTTAAAGCGGCATTCGATACAATCGATAGAAGGGCTCTACTGCTGAAGCTAGGTTAGGTTAGGTTGCGATGGGTGAGACACTGCTCGTTACTGAACCATTTTATGGACAGAATTTGAGTAGAGCTGGGATCTCTAGACTGGATGTCTCCGAGAGGTTGAGTAGCAGAGGTTGACCAAGTGTCCTGAGTCTCCTTCTACTTTAAACGAAACAATGGCACAAAAGGTGTTGTACCGATTCCTTCTCTTCTTCGTGTCCGCAACTTCTGCAAAAGTCATGGTAAATGACGCCTAAGAGTGCTGCGAGTCTGCCAATAGGGGTCCCACCAGAAGTGATATGTGGTTCCTTCTGGATGGATTTTGGTCAAATTGTGGCCACGTAAGCCTCGCTACTGCACAGAAGGAAAGGTTTTTCCAACGATTCCTAGCGAGACGAAGTGTTTCTGCTTTAGTGTGAAGCTTATATGTCGCCATAGGAATTCCTATCGGGCTCCTCTTTGAATGAAACTTGATGGTGGTTTCTGGATGGCTACCACCTCTGCTCAAATCTAGGTTGAGAGAGAAAACGACCCCTCCTACTTTTTCGTCGAGTGTAGATGTTAATGGTGTTAGCTCAGCTGTGGGGCAGGTTGTCCCAATCGTTTCGGCTTGGGATATAGACGTCGCACAGTGGCCGGTTTTGCGAATTTAGCGTTGCAAAAATCAAAAATTGATGGTCCAGTTTTTTGACCGCTTTAATTTAATTTAATAAAGGCAACCCCAGATAGACCGAAAGTGTTTAGTTTTTTGAATTTGATCAATTATTTTGGATTTTACAGTGGTTCAAAGTTGAACAATTTTTCAAACTGATACATTTTTTTTTTTTTTTTGGTTTCAAATGTTACCTTTGGGAACGTATAAAAACCAAACGGAAGTTCCGATTGCAAAAAGGTTTTTTGCTTATTAAAGATGCATCAATTCTAAAGAAAAATGAACAAGACAATTTAATTTTTTTTTTTTAGTTTTTGAGTTATTGGTGTTTTACTGAAGTACTACTTTTGTACCTCGGCTTTCCCATTTTGGTGGACTGCGAAAAGTACAGTCACGCTAGTTCACGCTTCTAGAGTGAACATTTTTTTTAAATACATATTTCTAAATAAAAATATATTTATTTGGTCTTGCGCATAGCTGCGCCTTGCGAGCATGAGCGACTTGAACATATTAAAATGCATGAATAATCTACGTATTTAGGTGAAATCAAGCGGAGTGCCGGTTATGCGTAGCAAAAATCGTAACTTTTGAATGAAAAGAGATATTTGAAAAATTCCAAGGGAAATGTGGTAGAGAATTTCAGTAGCTTTCAAATAAGATTAAGTTCATTATTGTTGGTCAATTGGGTGACCCAGGATTGGCCGCCAAACTGCAAATTGGATGAACTGAAAAGGTTGCAAGAAATAAGAAAATCATTTTAACTTTTTTTTAAAGCGATTTATTAAAATTATAATTGTTAAACTACTTAAAATTAACCAAATTAAATAAATAGCTAACTTTTAATTAAATAAAAATAATAAAAATATATATTACTAAAAATAATTTTTTTCATACAAAACAAATATTTTTAAAAATTTAAAATTAGTTTCTTGTTAAATTTTGTTGATTTTAATTAGTTTAACAACATCGTTTTTAATAAATCGTTAAAAAAAATGAATATGTTTTTTTTATAGCATGCGATATTTGCAACATTTTAAACTTTTCACTTTGACAGTCGATTATGAGTCACCCGGTAGACCTACAATGAAATCCTTACGCTCATATTAAAGTTTCAGAAATTCTTTATAATCTTACCTTTGAAATTTTTTAAAAATCTCTTACCGTTCAAAAGTTACGATTTTTGCAACCCTAAATTCGCGAAACCGGCCACTGTGGGGCGTGAGATCAGTTTGGTTCAGGGGGCACTCGAAGAGGTGTTTGGTGTCGTGACGGCTTTGGGACATTCGTCAGCAATCTCTGGGTTTATGCGGGCGAGATAGTTGTTGAGGTGCCTGCTTTTGAGCAAGTGTCTTCTCATCTGGATCGATAGGTGGCGGCCTGCCTCCTAGGACAATTATCTTGGTAGGCTTTTATAGTGGAGACGACCATGTCGGTATGTGCCTTCTTTTTGGCCTCAGCGGATGTTGTTGCTGTTACTAAGCCATTTCCCAAGGTTGTTTTACCTTTGGGAGTTCTGGTCTTAGGTCGTATCGGACTGCTTTGGGTCTCCTTGACATGCTTTCCGTGGTGCAGCCGTGGTTTGGATGACTCTAGCAGTGGCATCCGATGAGGAACAGTTGAGTGAGGAGTCGGTTTGCGGACTGGGAGGATCTCTGTTTCTTGGTGGAGATGGTCGGGGTGGGTTTCGCCATTGGGTGTCACTTATTGACGGGGACCATATCGGAGCAGCATAGTTGAGCATAGATCTTCCTATGTCTTTGTAAGTGGTCGAGATCGTCTCATTTTCTTACCTCCTTGTACTGCCAGCAATCGCCTTTAGGACCTTGTTTCGTCTGTTGACCTTCTTAATCACCTCCTCCGAATGTTTGTCGAAGGTGAACATGGAGTCAAAGGTGACGCCTAGGATCTTAGGATGGTTGATGTTGGGCATTCTGTTTCCACTGATGTGGATGTCCAGCTGCGTTCTTACTTCCTTCGTCCAGATTGTAAGAAGGGTGGCCGAAGATTTTGTGGCCGACAGGCTGAGATTCCTGTCTAAGAAGTACTTGGCAAGGTGTGGGAGGTGGATATCCATCCCTGTGGAGATGACTGTTTAGTCATCAGCGTAGGTTACAAACTTGACCTCGGGAGGGGGTAGGGGGACCCCTGCTATATAGGTCTTGAACAGCAGGGGGGAGAGGACACCACCTTGTGGGACCCCTTGCTTGATGATGCGAGTCTTGGATGGCTCGCCATGGAACTCCACTTTGGCTTGCCTGTCAGAGAGGTAGTTTGCTAACCACCTCTTGATGTTGTTTGGTAGGCTGCTGTGGAGTCTAGCACCAATTGGCAATATCTTCCCGCACCTGGTCTTCCCATCTAAGTGGTGCTCTCCCTGTCTTGCCGCCTTCGATTTATACGTCTTTTTTACTGGACTCAGAATAAAATTTGCAAGTGTGTTTTAGAAAATTTTACTTTTACTTTAAATTTGTCCTGCTATTTAGATTATTATAAAAAAAAAAGTTTTCCAGAACTTCAAAAAATATGCCATAAAAATAAATTTTTAGAAAAAAAAAAAACTTTTCTAAAAAGAAGAAATGGAAAGATTTTTCTGTTCTTTTTTTTTAAATCGTTTATTGGTTCAAGTACAACGTATTAAAATGGTCTGATATAGTAAAAAGTTGGCCAATTGCCTTTTAATTCATTCATTCGAGTCGGACTCCGAACCAGATTCTTCATCATCGCTGCCGCCGAAGAGATTTAACTGCAGCATTTCTTGAAACTTATAGACGCGTATCTTTTCGGGTACAATTGGCAGCAGGAATTCCAAATTTTTCTTTCGGTTAACCAGCTGGGATAAATGCTCATATTTTAGAGTATCGCCGCCACTCTGCTTAGAGCAATATAATGTGTACGCTTTTTGCGCCAAATCCTGCACAAAGAGTTCCGTGCATTTGGTTACTAGAAAGAGTACTTCATTGGGGATTAGGCCCGTGTCCAGGGAGCTCTTCATAATGGTGCGTACACGGTTGAGGGGCAGGAACGTTTCGGTGCTGGGCACACGCTGCTGTTGGGATTTGCTGGTCGTCATGCTGAAATAAAGCCCAATTTAGCCCAGTATGGAGATCGACAAAATCACTTTCTTAAATCTATGGCAATATTAACCTTGGGTTTTAGAGTAAAAGCACCCGGCAGGAAAGATTTTCAGGAATTAATTTTCCTAAAAACATGGCGAAACAAACAAGGCGAATGGCAAAAATAGCCAAAATAACTAAACGAGCTAAAATAGCTAAAAAACCTCCAACTTTATCGCAAAATGATCGAAAAGCAACTCTGTTCGTCCGAGGAAAAAGACGATAGTGAAAAGCTAAGTACTCAGACTCTCGAAATTTTATCGGAGCTGAAATTGTTTGATAATTTGCTGTTCATTTAAGAATTTGGCAGACTAATTTAAATAAAATAAAAGAGTTAATGGAATTAATAAAGGAAGTCACTGGGAGAAATTCAGAGGTCATAGGCAACGCCATGGTCAATTTCATGGATGCATTTTGCTGGAGGTATAAGCAGTATCCTTAATTATTGTTTTGGCCTGCGTGAGCGGAACTTGACCACTAAGACTTACTGCTATAGCAACAACCCAAAACGCATCGCACATTAAGCCAGAGATAATATTTATAGCCACGGCCAGCTCCATAGACTGGAGGATCACACTCGCCGGGCGTATTAAAGGTAGCAACGGGAGCGGCTGGAGCAACGGAAACTACCACAGTAAGCCGGCGGAAACACTACTATGGAGACTGGGCTATGGAGACTGCAAAGGCTCAGGTATGAAATTTTTTTTAAATTTAAAGAATTGATTTCTTATATTCAAGGCTTCTTGACTGTTTGTTAAGAAAAACTTGTGTTACCTTCCAGAAAAACTTTGCCTGAGGACGGATTTCAAAGGCGAATTTATAATTTTCAGGGCGGACTTAGGCCTTTTTTACTATGAGTGTGGAGCTTCTTTGTCCATTCTATAGACATGTCCTAACCAGCGCAGCCGCTTTTGCTTTATGCGCTGGACCAGACCAGGTGTCCCCATAGAGCTCATACAGTCCGTCGTTTTTTCGAATGCGGAAATTATCGCCAACTTTTAAAGGTCCATAAGTCCTCCAAAAAATTAATACAATGATATAAACTATAGTAAAGACATTTGGCTATGGTTGGTTCAAACGCGCCAATCGCCGCTTCATCCGCTGTTGTCATTGTCCATGCTTCTGCGCCATATTGCAGGACTGGGATGATAAGAGACTTATAAGGGCTATTTTTGTTCTTCGCTTGAGGTCTCTGCTCTTGAGCTCCCTACTTAGCCCGGTTTGCAAGAGTGATTCTTCGTCGGATTTCTAGACTGATGTTGTTGTCGCTCAGAGGTACACAAAATCCTCTACAACTTTTCCATATTTTTGTGGTAAGCTGTTTTTTTGAGTCTAAGTCCCCCGGTACCCAACCCAAAAAAACCGTAGACATTCATATAATACACATTTATTCATAATAAATTCCAAATGGGGAGGTAAGTTAGATTTGGTTGGTTTTGTTATTGGTATATATTGTATTTTGTGTGTTGATATGTCAAGTGGTAAGCATTTGTAACATAAGAGTTTGTGCATTTCAAAAGCGCACTGGAAATTCTGGGAAAAAAAAAAAACAAAAACCAAAGGGACGGTCATTACATACATAAATAGCAGAGATTATAGACACTAAGTAATTACATAAATATATTTAGACTTCATTTTTATATAGCTTAGATCATTGACTCAAACGGATGTTTCTGTTGGTGTAACATATCCACGCCACAATTGCTTCGACGTATCAAATTTTGCGTTCTGAAATGGGGAAATTTTATAATTAATTATTTTTATATACACCTGGGGAGAAAGTATATCGGACAAATCATTGACTATATATAGTTATATACATACGTACATTTAAAGAGTATATAGACACATCTAGACACGATGCAGATGAGGCCATGAGTTTTGGGGATGATTTGATGCCGAGATTTTGGTGCTTTATTAAAAATGACACATTGATACACAGAAAACAGCTAGACTCTAGTTGGGCATTCCATAAAAAACTTGGGGGGGAAAAATACGATTAATTCAAATTACATTTAATTGTTCTGGTGCTTTTATTTAAATATTTATAGTATTCCATATTTGAGTGTGTGTGATTGTGTGGGGTAAAAACTTATTACAATGATATAAACTATAGTACAGACATTTGGCTATAGATCCCAACTAATCCTTGCTACTATCAAATCACAGCTTATCTAACCCTTTAAACTGTAGAATGAAGACATCGAATGAGGTCTTATATTCCCAAGAAAATAATATTTTAAAGAAAATATAAACAAAATTCTCATCTTTACATTTAATATGCAATTGACATTTGTGTTCTTAGTTGGTTATAAAAATTCGCATTTTTAAACTACTTGTTTATACATACATACATACATATATATATAAATAATACTTGTAAATCGTTGTACCTGAGCCCCATAAACAAATAAATGGTTTGGTTTTTTATTTGGTCAGGGATGCAAACCGAATTAAAACAATCGAACCGAAACACGAACTTTTGTAAAACTGCAAACCGAACCGATGTTTTTTAAATGAACTTGAAGCCTTTCGTCGAACCGACCCTGTCTTCCTTCAAAAATTCTAAACTGAACCAATCAATAAATCTAAGTCAATAAATAAAGTCAAGCACTCTGAATCGGTTTTATATCGAACCTGAACCGAACCTAAAACGAGAGCGTAAGTTAAAGTCGGCTCTAACCAACTTCGATATACCCGTTACTCATGAAAAACATGTTTAACAGTTTTCCTGCGTTCCTTAGGGTGACCATCCGAAAAGTAGGCAACACTTTTTTATTTTGTTCATAACTTGAGAACCGTTCATCCGATCTTTATCATTTCTTCGGCAAATCGATTCACTTGGCTAATTACTAACTATCTCTAGAAAGTACGAATCGTCTATCTTCAAAACTGTAGGAGATATAACGTTTTTTCCAAATTACGGGGGCGGGAAGGGGCGTGGCCAAAATTTGAAACAAACTTGATCTGCGTGCAGATAAAAGAAGCATTTGTCCCATACATGTCAAACCTCTATCTCTTACCATCTCTGAGATCTAGGTGTTCATACAGACAGACGGACGGACAGACGGACATGTCTATATCGACTCGGCTGTTGATGCTGATCAAGAATATATATACTTTATATGGTCGGAAATGATTCCTTCTGCCAGTTACATACATGTGCACGACTTTAGTATACCCTTTTTAGTCTACGAGTAACGGGTATAAAAACACAGAGCAAATTGCAAATGGAAAAGTTCATTCGAGCTTGTATATCGAATCCTAAGCCGATTTGAACGATCCGGTAGGCGTTTAGGAATACGGCTTATCGTCCGTATCGATGATTTGCTCTGAAAACTCTGACACTGACTGTTTCCCAACTCTTGTGCGTGTCCGCTGAAGAGAAACTTCACTGTCGACAATGTCGAAGTTTCGGTAAACTGTCGGAATTCTATCGGTAACTCTGTCCGTGTCATCAGAAACCATGGCGGGTGTTTCAAAAAGTGCGGCTATGATAAATTAACATTACAATTTATATTCCTCCAAATGATCAAATTTCTAAAATTTGGGTAAAAAATCTTTTTAATCCCAAATAAAACGTAAAATGAACGACACGTAGTTCCAACAGGAAGGCCTTAAGTTTCTGAAGTACTAAGGCTATCAACAAGCAACAACAACCACAAGAAAAAGAAAGAGAAACACGATTTTTGTATGTTTGCGCGTGTATCGTCCAAAATAATGAAAGCATTTGGTTACTGTGAGCGAGGATAATCGTCGGGGGAAAGACAGTGAGAAGAGAGCGCATATAAATTTGTTGTTGCTCTATGTTAGGGTTCCCCAAGAAGAGAGCGCAATAAAGGTGACTGTGTCCCTCTCTAACATTCGAGCGTTCGATATAAATTTGCTAATATGTTCGTGCCCCAGGCTATGGCTGGGAAACTCAGCTCTATGTAGCTTAATGGCGCGCGTGGCTCTTATACGCAACAGCTAACCCTTTGCGGAAAACGACAACGAATGCGCGGCTTGCGGAAAGGGCTTGGGTACCCATGGTTTTCAACCAATCAGAACCGCCATATCAATTCATTTATAATTCGCGTGCGGTTTGCAACCCTGATTTGTATGATAAATGCTACTACTGGCACAGAAACATATTTGTTTTTTTTTACGAAAATCTACTACGATTATAAAGATGAGAATCGTTCGAAAAGTCATTTAGCTAAATTAAACAAAGTTACTGGAAACTTCTGTGAGCTTGTTGGTCATTCATTACCAATTTGTTGTAAACTTGGAGTTCAAACTTCATCACAAATTAGTTTGATAATAAGAAACAAGGAGAAAGTATCACGGAAATCTCTTCCAAACAAATTTCAACCTAAAACCTACTCTCGGTTTCCCAAAAATCTTATTCGGAGGTATTACAGAAATCTCTAGCAACCAAATTTCAACCCAATACCAATTCTCAGTGTCCCACAAATCTTTTTTGGTTGGTTTGGTAGAAGATTTATCTAAATTCACCACCCAATCAATTTTGACAAGCAAAACTAATTTTTAAAATGTAAACAACATTAGTTTTCTGGATAGGTTGCATCAAAAAAAATAATTTATTATTTAATTAGTTTTAACATTGAAATTAATATTAATTAATAATTATTCGCAAAACCAGCCAATGTCTTTCATATTGTCAAAAGCAACCTCAGGTTGGGCCGATTACCGATAGTGTCGCCATCTGGCGGACACAATATTAAATTTCGAATTTTATTTTGGGAGAATATATATAAATTTGAATACACAATCAAAATATTTCAGTTGAATGGAAAAAATATTTCTAACTAAAATAAGGAAATTTTTTTGCGAGCATTGCAGCCCTGTTTTTGAAGATCGAACTTTTTCTGGAACAGTTTGTGTTCTATCTAGATTTTTAAATAAGAAAAAAAGTCTCCTAAAGTTTTATGACACCGACGGCTTTTCGATTTGCAGACCAACCGAAATCAAAAACTCTAGAGATGTAGTAAACTTTCGATCCCATCTGAAGGATCTTACAGATCCACATCCATGGCAACTTTTCGAAAGTTATTTTAATTCATGTTTCCGCAACACCAAACTAAACTAGTTTTTCGTTTTGAAAAGTAAGTCTTGTTGGGCGATGAAATGAAAAGTAATTGCCCAGTTACGCCCTCTTACAGTTGCTAGATGTACATAAAGAGAATGTTTTCTTAATTCTGTAATCAATTTAAAAAATTGTTAGTGAAAATTAATTTTCATTCTAGTCTTTAATTCATTTATTAAGAATTTTTATGAGTATAATATGTCCAGGTTTTGGCTAGGCAAACGAAAACGTATAGTGAAACCTAAAAGTCAGCCTCTCTTATTTCCGACTGTTCCATTTTCGATTAAATTCCTTGGAATTCTGGTTTCTCTGTTGTATATTTAGTGCCTTTCTTGCTTGGACCAGTGGTTCGCAAATAGTTAAAGAGAGTTTCTTTCGGAATTGAAAACAGAATGTAGCGGAATTAAAAACAAGCCTGATAGCAGCACACATTTTGGCGTACCTCCTGTCGGCAATATCTTCATTTAGTAGGTAAAATAGGGTAAGGTAAAATTGGTAATAAGTCGAACTTGTCTGCTGAATGGGTTTTTATATGATTATGATAAAGCTGAAAGATTTCTGTTGGCGGGTTTTTTTAACTAAAAAATATTTTATATTGGCAATTCGTAATCTGGCATCTCAAATCATTTAGAAAAACTACATTTCAAGCCTACGGTTTATGATTATTTGACATTGTTCAGCGTAATGTTGCTGACAGGGAGACAGCGAACAAGAAAGACTGAGCGCAGCTAACCAAAATCTTTACCCTCCTTATACGCCGATCCAAAAGTGCGCGACTTTGGGACAAATTTGGCAGAAGTGTGTAAGTGAATGTAGAGCGAGTTGCTAATATTTGATGATTTTTTATTCTATCTGAATTCAATGTTATTTTAGAAGCGGAAACAAAAACTTGGCATTGACCATTACCAAATAATTGTAATTATTTTGGTAATTTAAGAACTGTAAAGGTAATTGTAATAATAATTTTAATTTACAGTCCTGGCACAGAGTATACAAAATTTTTGAGCTGATCCAAGTAGGCGGTGAAATTTTAAATTTATGTCTTGCCAAACTGATGACAGACTAAAGGTAAGGTCCCACAGGCAACTTTGTTTGCACAATGTGTTCAAATTTTGTTTGCCTGTGGGACCTTAGCTTAAGGCATTCAGTTCTGGGCGGTCCAAGGGACAAATTCAGCCTGAGCCATCTAGTTATTTTCTTGTTAATTTTCTATTTATTTAAACCATGCTCGCCGAGCTATGAGCACACAAAATAATTTTCTTGTTTATTATTTGAATAATTTTGATTTGTTGCTTTTGCTTTGAAGATATTTATTTTGATGCCTTTAACTCTTCTGGTCAGTTGTGTAGATTATTTGTCTATACCGCTCGAGTCCAGGTGAAAGCTGAAGCCGCCATATTCGACATCACCTTTAGTTTTACGGAACCACAACGGACATTTTTTCTTAAATTGGGTAGACGTATGATTGTTGCTTTTTTCTTAGAAGATGATTTATTTGATGCTTTTAATATTTGATCGGTTGTAAATATCACTTGTCTATACCGCTCGAGTCCGGGTCAAAGCTGGAGCCAACATCGGTAATTTTTTTTTTGAATTGAGTAGACTGGGTTGATGCCTTCAAAATGGATCTTTTGATCCGAGGTATATATAAAATACGATACGGTATGATGGCTTTAGCCTAATCCATTGAAAATCCTCGACAGTCCAAAGTTGGTAATACTTCAGTACTCTTCTTTCTTTAAATTATAAAACAAAATACTTGAAAATTTTTCCAACTTTTTTTATATTAAAACCTTCTTGCTTTTGATTTTTTCCTAGACTTCTTTAGAAAACTGTTTGACTGAAAAGTGTTAAATTCCTATTAAGTATATTAATAATAACCATTTAACCTTCCAATTCATTTAGTGCAGCCAAAAGTTCTTCAAATGATATGAAAAATGGATATTATAATATCAAAATAAGCATATAACAAAACTATCCAAACATCTTAGTGTATACTTAAGGAACGATTCTCATCTAACTGTATATGTAACTATATAATATACACTATGATGGATGTGGGGATCGTGTGTATAAGAATTTGTATTTCTTTTGTATTTTTTTTATGTGGTCACACTTTTTGTGCTCTGCTCCCCCTTAAACGGGTGTAATATGAGCTAGATTCGGTACAATGACCAGAGAGTTTCCATCAAGCTTAGCAGCAGTTGTCTCCTTGTTTTGATGATCTCCCTTAGTGGCTTCATGATACTCATCCACCTCATGCATGGGTGAGAGACGCGGCGGTGAGAGGGCAGCATTTGTAGACGAACTAAACAAAGGAGCAGGTTGGAAATGAAGGATGAGGAGAAATATTGGTATAGCAGTAGAATTCATGAGAGTGAAAAGTGAAGCCCTTGGTTCAATTAATTTGTGGGAGCACACTTACTGATTGCCATTTATTTGACGAACTTTCACGGTGACCGGAATGACCAATTGCTCGGAGATGCCGTTGCCCTCCTTGTTGATCTGTTGCCAAACGGTGGTACGATTTACTTCCTGGGAAATGTTAGCGGGCTTACTATGACCCGAGAGAGGAATGTGTATGGTGCTGGGTCCTGTAGAACCCGTAATGGGCGCCGTGGAGCCTGGCTGATGATGATTGTCCTTTAATATCCAAAAATAATAACAGCTCAACACGGTAGAGAATGTAGTTAAGAGCGTTAGAGAGAGAAAGAGACAAAGAGATAGACACAAAGAAAGAGATAGCCACTCTATTTCTAACTGTGTGTGTGTGTGAGTGCGACAAGTGCGAGCCAATTGATGTGTGTAAATTTCGTTTTGATATTTTTTTTTTGCCAAATGTTTTGTTTATTTTTGGTGGAATTTCGTTTTTGCCTTCTTAAATGTACAACAATTTTGTTTTCTGTTTTTCGCTACAAATATGTGTGTGTGTGTGTGTGTTAGTTACTTGGAACATGTACGTTTAATACATTTGGGTCTCGGACTTAAGACTTAAGACTAAACTTTACATAAATATTTTATCATATAACGTGTAGAGTAGTATAGTTTTTATAGAGTAGCAGATAAGGAATATTTAACATAGTGTTTTTTTTCTCACGGTTACATGGCATAACATAAAAAAAGCGTAGGTACAGTTGCGCTTGAGTAAAAAAAATTAACAATTGTATAACAAAATGCAAAAATATATTTGTCGCATGCTACGATATAGTATAAAAATTAAGGAAAAACATTTACAAAATACTGTTTTAAAACAACAAAAAAGTATAAATGCCAAAATCAAATATAAAATACCACGATTTATCGCTTGGTGATTGCCCAGCCAAAAGCAAAAAGTGGGAAATGGGCAGCACTGGCATTGTGTAACTACTTTTTGAGCAAACTACTCTGCGCCTCAAATTCCTTCTCATTTGCATTTGTGGCATTGCACTTGATGACATTGCCACCAGTCACATCACCATCGAGACTATTTCTGGGTTCGCGTTTACCGCTACCCCCGAAACAGGGTAAAAATTTCTGCAAAAAGCCCACCTCAGCGTCCAGTTGATGCAGATCATCGGCAGCCGCCCGTTTGGTCATCTCGGGCATAATATCATCAAGTATTTTCAGTTCACGTCGCGTGAATACCAAATCCAATGATTTTCGTATACCAATCATAACGACCAGCATCAAGGGGAAGAGTATTGAGGTTTGTGAGAAGGATTTGATGAGCCATAGTATAATCAAACAGGCCAGCTGTATGATGGTAAACAGATGTACACGCTTAATGGGCACCTGAAGAAGCAGAAGAAAAATAGAGAGAAGGTTAAAGGTAAGAGAATTTATGTTAAATTTGAAATGTAAGATGAAGATGTATGAAAATATGTACAAAATCTCCAAACTCAATATTATTTTAATTTTATATGCATTCTCAAAGTTGTAAATTTTTTTTATCAAACTCCGGATACTCTAACGCAGAGATGGGCGCGTCGCGACGTTCCAATGCACACACCAAGCAGCGCGTGCATTAGGCCTCTGCCGCGGCCGACTGCAAAAATCACACGTACGCTATAAGCATTGACAGCTACTTATATTTGCTTGTGCTTGTATGCGTGTGAAAAGTGTGACGGTATGTGTGCATGCCCATCTCTGCCTCTAACGGGATAGCATATATCTGTCATGGAAAGGACTTGTTTGTTTTCAATGCTTCCCTTTCAAAATTTACATTTCTTCTGCAAAGTTCAATCAAAATCGGACTATTTTAGAACGATTCGCTCTTGAAAATTCATACTTTGAGTACGAATCGTTCTTAAATTTAAAGTTGATCGTTAAAAATTCAAAATCAGAAATAGAATTTTTGATTCAAGAAAATAAAGAAAACAGATCAATTCGTTTTTGCGAGCTCTTACTTTAAGTACAAATTGCTCTTAGCTACCATAAAAAGGTTTAAAAAAGTTTTTAAAAAAATCCCGAATCGTGCTCGTCTTGAAATCAAGAATTTAGGGACTTTAAAAACGCTCTTAAAACAAGAAATTCTGTACTTAAATCAAAAATTTTCTGGCTCTTTGAAGTTTCGAAACTGAAAATTCTTGATTTAAGTACACTGAGAAAAAAAGCATAGCTTTGATGATCCTTAGGATATTTTGCGGTATCCATTTGGACTGGATAGTAAACTATCCTTTTTTGGGATTCATTGGATATTTTCGAAATCGATAAGAATATATCAGAAAAAAATATTTAATTGATCTTTATTCTTCATCCAAAGGAGCTGAAAAATGTGGAAAGGATATTTAAAAAAAAAGGAGTGAGTAGAGTTAACACTCACGAGGCTTTGATGTATTTAATCATTCTTTAGTCACTGTTTAGTCACTCTTTAGTTATTGATCCACCCATTTTCCCCGCTTTTTCATCACCTTTGCCAATCTCATTTATCACCTTCGCAAGTCACTAATTATTCTCATTTTAGTCACTGTTTAGTCACTCTTTGGTCACTGTTAAGGCACTAAATGGTCACTGATCCATCTCTTTCCCCCTCTGTTCCCCTCTTTCATCACCTTTTTCCACACTTTTACCAACATCTCTCGCTAAATAATTAGTTAATCACTCTTTAGTCACTCTTCAGTTACTTTTAAGTTACTCTTTAGTCAGTGATCCACATCTTTCCCCCTCTGTCTCTCCTGTTTTTATCACCTATTGCAAATCACTAGTGAATCACTCTTTAGTCACTGATCCTTCTTTCTTCACCTTTTTTATTCCTTTTTTCTACCCTTCATATCCCCTTCTTCGCCTTTATTCTGCCCTTTTATGTGCGTGCCTGCAAACTACACAATCACAAAATATGTTTAACATCAGCGTCACGTGACGTTGAAATAAATTTTAACTCCTTCTAAAATCTTCCGTACCGAAATTAAAGATGCTTCACATCAAATCTCTTGTGGATATTCGAATATTTTTTTGATGTGAAACATCTTTAATTTCGGTACAAAAGATTTCAGTAGGAGTAAAATTTGATTTTAGCGTCACGTGACGATGACTTTATTTATGTGGGTAGGATCTGAGTGGGATCTGGTTGGGATCTAGGTAGGATCTGGGTGGGATCTAGGTGGGTTCTGTGCGGGTTCTAGTTGGGAATTTGGTTGGGTCTGGGTATGACCTTTGTGGGATCTAGATGGGTTGACAGAGCTTGTGATTCCAAAAAACTCTTAAACTAAGCATCATGTTTCACATCAAAGACTCGTGAGTTTTAGCGACATTCACACCTTTTTTTTTCTCTGTGTACAACAATTCTGGATTTTTCTTTCAGTTTAGTATAAATAACTTGTTTCTTTTCAATGCTTTCCTATCCAAACATGATACTAATTAATCTGGTACTCTTTCACATAATTCTAAAATAGTTTGATCAAAATAGGACTGAAACTGTTAGTGCCACTTTACTCACCTGGCGCAGGAACATATAATCAGGTTGATATTTGGCTGGCATGAACATTATCAATATGCGATCGAAGAACTGCAGTCCCTTGAGCGAGGCCACACCCATATAGAGAAATACACCGAACAGCACGGGCATGGGTATGTTAGCGAGCAGCGGTGTTAGCAACACGGAACTACCGATGGTCAAAAAGATCAGGATATGTGTCACACGCTGCTCGCGCACACCCAAAAATTGTGGTTTCTCGCCAGGAGCACTGCATTCCGATTCCAATTTCAAAGAGTTCACATGGTTGATGCTTAAAACCGTGGCGGCCACAAACCTGGAGGATTTCAATTGAACATTATAAATGGCCCACTATGAGGATGTGCTCGTTTGAACTTACCAAGGCAAACCCATGACACTGCAAATGGCTATCAAAATGGAAAGTATAAACAAATCCAAATGATAACCGCAACCTTTTTTCAATTTATTCTCCTTTCGATTAACAATCACAGCTGTGATCTGTTGATCCATAAAGATGAGTATGGTACCCAGCAGGGCGGGGAATACCGCTATGATGGGCGACCACCAGGGATTCTTCTCACTGAACGGTGGTATAAGCCAACCACGGGTACTCAAAGTGGGTTTCAATTCGTTTGGCACTTCCAGTTTTTGTGTGGGCACACCCAAGGAATAATCGAAGTAGGACATGGCGAAGATGGCTATCAGTACGGAGAAGTCACTGATATATTGACGCACTATGGAGGGGAAGAACAAGGCGTTCTTAAAGTCCTTCAGCACGGTGGAAATGATGAAAGTGCCTGCGCATAGCACGACGGACATGAGGAAGACATTTTCGGTGGGTGGTTTACCACAATCGAGGCCCACCAAAACGCCGTTGTTGTCCTGCGAGAAAAAACACCGATTTAGTATAATAGAACACAGAATTTAAGTAAGTTTGTTGATGATCCCTTGGATGATTTCGGTACTGGACAGTTTTAGTATGGTCAAAAAGATATTAATAATATCCATTTAATGTTAAATTTATCTTAAATTCTTTCAAAGGGTGACACGTCTATAAAACACACAGTCATTTCACCCAACAACACAATTCAACAATCCGTCAATTCAACACAAAACAAAGTCTTTACAAAACGATTTCAACACACGTCAATACAACACTAAGTCATTTCACCCAACACAACAATTGAACACACGTTAATTGAACACAAAACAATTTCAACACGTCAATTCAACACAAAACAAAATAATTAAATTATTATTAAATTTAAAGTTGAAATGACTTATAGACGTGTGTTGACTTTTTTTGTGAAGACAGTTTTGTGTTGAATTGACGTGTTGAAATTGTTTTGTGTTGAATAGACGTGGAACCCTTCCAAAGTATTTTTAAATATGATAAAACTGTCTATTCCAAATGGATCTTCAACAAAGTTGAATACAAAACTCACCTCACAATAATCCCATTTATATTTGGCATATTCCACAACACTGGCATTGACATACTCTGGCGGCGGTGTACAGATACAATCATATATACCCTGATTTACTGGGAAATTCTTTCCTATAACCACAACATTCTCAATGGCTTTATAGATGAAGATAAACGCAATCAGCGTTGCAAAATTCTCCTCCGTAAATCGGGTTATATAGCAGACCAGTGCACTGGCATCAATTGCGGTCAGAACGATACAAATTCCGGCTACCCACATGCCGATCCAGAAACGGAATGTCATATACTCCCAGCCCATTTGCAGGCAGAACTCATAGATAATTGACTCGAAGACCAGAACTGGACCGGTGGAACCCAAAATTGTTAACGGTTGACCCGAAAAGAAGCCATAGACCATGCCGCACACAAACCCGGATACCAGAGATTCCATGGCAGCCATATGCTTGCCCGTGGCCTCCGCCAGAAGTCCACCGAAGGTGATAATTGGTGACAGGCAGGCAAAGTACAGAAATATCCATGAGGCCACACACTGCATGGACATGGCATCACGATAATCGCTCCAGTACCAGGGAGCTTTACGCTTAAAATCATTGATCAGGCCACCAAACAAACGACCCGTACGCGACAATCCCGATTCTTCGCGCAAACGTTGCTCCTCCTCCTCCTCGTCGATTTCCTCTTTGGGCAACTCGGGCGGTCGTTTGCGTATCTCTTGAGAAGGTATAGCGGCTGGTGGCTCAATGCGTATGGTGGGATCCCATTCACCGGGTGGTAATACTGTAACTGCATCCAGAAACTCATCGACACCGGCTAGCAAATGATCCCGTTTGCGTGCACGGTATGCGACTTCGTGAAAGATCTCATCGGACATAAGGGTGGCCATGGCGCGACCAATTTCATGAAAATTGCTCTGGCTACCCGGAGGTCCAAGCAGTATGAAGATAAATCTAGAAAACAACGAGGAGAAATAGAGAAGGTTAGTTTGGAAATAGAATACGACTTTATTAGAAAAGAAGGTTTCCGAACGTATACGTTTTTATGGGTTCCACGTCTATTCAACACAAAACAATTTCAACACGTCAATTCAACACACGTCAATTCAACACACGTCAATTCAACAAACGTCAATTCAACTCACGTCAATTCAACACAAAACTGTCTTCACAAAAAAAGTCAACAAACGTCTATAACCATTTCAAATTTTAATTAATTAATAATTTAATTATTTTGTTTTGAGTTGAGTTGACGTGTTGAAATTGTTTTGTGTTCAATTAACGTGTGTTGAATTGTTGTGTTTGGTGAAATGACTTAGTGTTGTATTGACGTGTGTTGAAATTGTTTTGTGAAGATTTTGTTTTGTGTTGAATTTGTTTGTGTTGAATTGACGGATTGTTGAATTGTGTTGTTGGGTGAAATGACTGTGTGTTTTATAGACGTGTCACCGTTTTTATGATAGTCTAAACTCAAATTATAACTATAATTGGACAGTTCGGTATAATTCTATAATTAGCCGTTTACTTTCGCCATCTATTAAGTCTTTATAATAGTCTTTGGCCAGATGAAAAATTAGCAAAGATTGCGATTTTTTAAATCTTTTGATCTTTATCTCCTATTTATCCGTCAAAATTGCTATCCATCATGGTCTACATCTTTTACATTCGCGTCTTCCATTCTCATCTATCCAATCCATTAATTATCTTTATTACCATTTACCCGCCTGTTCATGATCTTTATGGTAAAACCAGGGGTGCCCAAGCCCATAGCGGAGGCAGCGCTGGCTTACGCATGGCTTATGTCTATACGTAGAGCAGCAACATGTACAGTAGGTCGGACCTGCCTTGTATGAAAAATTATTCTTTGCAGTATATTTTATAGAGAATTGATCAAAAATCTAAGATCAGATATTTTTGATGGCTTTACGAAACGAAAAATAAGCCACTCGGCTTTTTACATGTACTCAGGATCAGGGGGTCAATGATGTCAAGCTTATGATCATGAAATTTTTCTATGATCCCCAGATTGGAAGTATTAGTAACTAAGGACTTTAAGCAAGAGCTTTTGGGAAAAACTTAATTTTGTTGAAACTGAAAAGTTTTTAAGCTTTAATTCAGTTCATCTTTCAGACGCATGTGTGCGCACGCCTTAAGGGTTGCTTATTCTGTTGTTGTTGGACTGCTCCCAAATTCAAATTTCGTGTCCACCATTGTTCTAGAAGATAAGAATTCCAAGGCGAAACAAAAAACCCACTGAACTCTAAATTGATTAAACTCAATATTTGGTTTTAAGGATTGCAATGAGTCGGGAAGGATCTGGAAATTTGGGCTTAGGACGGGTTTCCAGAAATACTTTATTGAGATATGTAAGGCATTCGATACTTACCGCGTGGGTACTGGCACCTCTGTAAGATCTCCCATAACAGCCGCCTGACTTAGCCGTATGAAACAGGATAAAGTGCGCTCCAGAAAATCCACCTCACCAACCAATATATTGCTGGCCTCGGCTCCCGGTGGTATTTTGCGCATAAAATGCGTATTACCCTTGTGCTGTTGCTCGTTGAGTTCGCTGCCGCTGCTCTGTCGCGCCATCGATTGACTGCTGGGACTCTTCACCATATCCTCTGTGATGGCAGGCAGGTTTTGTGCGGGACGCATTTTTTGGAATTAGATTTTTTCTCTATATTAGTTGGGTAGTGTCACAAGACGGAGTACCGGGTGTGTGGAGGAGGTATTACACAACAATAATACAACACAATATACAACCAAAACGAAAAAAAAAATCATAGGAAAAAGAAGTGCCAGAAATTAGTTTCAAACGATAGTTGGTCTGAGAGAAGTGCTGTAAGAGAACGGAGTTAAGGAAAATGAAGAGGCATGCAAAAGGTGTGGAAAGCGTGCATTAGGTGTGTATGTTTGTCTACTACCAAAATCCTTTCAAAAGGTCCTTCAATGTTTCTAAAAGACATGCAAATTTGGTCAAACAGAAACGACAAAAAAAACACACTAAAGGGAACTTGAGATTGTTTCGTTTTCTTGTTAGTTTACCGAGCGTTCTGCTGCTAGGTTTGCCGGGAACTGTTAGAAAACGTCCCATGCCACCATTATTTCCTGTATTGCTCAGGCTTCCCGGAGGTCCTGGCTCACTGGCCGTAAGTGAGAGCGGCGTGATGGGCCCCACCGCATGTTCTTCAACTGGAAAAGTGTTTTGTTTTTTTTTTATACAAACTTCTACACCCAAAAATTTTGTATCAATATCAATTTGAAACCAATAAAACCTAGATAGTATCAAATTGATATTTTGGGTATTAATTTGATCTTTTAAATATTATTTTAGGACACAAAGCACGAACTTCAGTATTTACAAGGTACATTTAAGGAGCTGAGCATGTATAAATAACAAATCGAACTTTTTAGACAGGACATATGCCACAATGCTGCTGTGGTTGTTTATGCGCTTTGCAAGATGACGCCCAATTCGAGAGTTTCGTAACCAAGATAGCTGCTGTAGATACTGAGGTTCTCAGTGATCGCGAAGAGATCTAAATCGGTGGGTTCCAGCATAAGGCACACTATTCCCTGAAATTCTGAATGCGAGGCATGCCCACACCTGAATATTTCATTTCATTGGAGTAAATGAAATGCATTTTGTAAGAGTTTAAAATAAAGTTAAAAGTTTTTAAAATGACAGTTTGTGGAGAACATTGAGTGTATCAAAATGACACCAAAAGCTTGGCAATTAAAATATTAAATTGATAAGATCAGTATCAAATTGATACTTAAAAAATAAAAACAAAAAAGAGTCAACCTTATACAAGTTATCATCAATTTGATATTTTCAAAATTTCATTTTACAATTTTTGAAAATGTGAATTTGTTACCTTCAGCATCACAAAAGAACTTGATACTAAATAGTTTCATTTAAATGATTGTTTTTTTGGGTGTAGTAAACCTGCTGTCAAAAACTGTGTTCTTTGTTTTCTCAGGACCCCTTTTTTCCAGCAATTTTTGTGTAGATAGGACAGCTCACATACAAATACGTTATATGGGTACAATAGAGTAAAAAGAGAGTCTCAAAAATAGGGAGTGGGGTACGTTTCAGTAATTTGGTAGAAGAGTTAAAAGAGTCAAGTAAGAAAGTTAAAACTAGCGTGCGTTTACTCAAAACGTTACTTTTGCCATTACTTGTCGTGACTTGTATTGGTCCTGATCCTGCTGTCAATAGTGGTGGATGATGCTGAGGCGAGGCACCGGCATGAAACCAGGTGGTTACCCCTACGGCACCCAGTTGTATGGAAGTGTCAGCTTTTATTTATATTGGTTTGATGTATGAATGAAGCAAGCAAGATCGAAGAGTTAGCCTACACTTAATACGATTTGGTTTTTAATGAAGCGATGATGAGTTTTGATTCTAGGGTATTCCAAGTGTCTTTAGTGCCAGGCAACTCAAAAGTAGGATCACAGCTTCTAGTAGTACTTCAAGTACCTGTGGGTACAGCCAGGTAACAACCACGCTGATCCTTACTGCTGGTGTACAGTACAGTCGTCACGGGCGTCGAAACTCCTCCCGTATGCAAAGCATCTTTTTGTTATGATAATGTTTTGGTTTTTTTTTTAGTTTTTTTTTTAGTAGCGCTCTCATGTATGAATATGATGATACACCAGATTTGACTCTAAGCCCCCTACTTACTTTTCGATGACGACTGATTACGCATATCCGCAAAGGAACGTATAATGGGCAATCGTGACTTCTTGGCATACTCATGCTGATGCCTATGTCGTCGCAATAGTGCATCCTTCACCTTGTCCTTGGCACCGGCTGGGAGTGTACCCGCATTAACCATTTGATCGCATACCAAATCGGCTACCAGTTCCAAATTATGTGCCTCCATGTCCAGCATGACGGTGCCGTTGAGTAAAAGGCTACGCAACTCGAACAACGAGTGCAAGGATAATGTGGCCACATGAGGCTTGGACCAACGATTACCACCTTCTTCGACATCTTCTTCGAACTTGATCCAACGTGCCGTTTCCTTCCATTCAATCTCATCGCCTTCTTTGACCAACATGCCCATTTCAGAGAATAACGGATGCGAGACATGTGTGCCATCGTCCACATCCTCGCCGAGTATAAACTGGACTCGCTGGGCGGGAGGAGTTACTGTTAGGGAAGAAGGAAGACAATTGTTAGTTTAATAAACAGTTATGACAGTAGTTTTTGTGCGTGCGGAGGTTAATTGGCGTATTTTGTCCGTGACTGTCAAGCGGAATGCCAAGGGCCTCTATAAATTGCATGATTTATGGGCATAAAACGTTTCCAAAAGTGTTAATTGGGCGACACTTTGACTTCTAGGCCAATGCCAAAAGGCTTCAAGATAGGCATGTCGAACAATCAATATCGAATATTTTTTGAATATTATTTGGGAAGATATTTTTGTTGGTTTCGGCCACAGAGAGGGAGATTTCCTGAGGGCATTCTTCTTTCTTTTATTTCCGATATAATTTAATCATAACTGAATGATAGGCTTAAAAGTCAAGGTTCATGGTCTGGTTCTAAGGAGTTCGCAATACAATAGTATGCTCAGTTGGAAAATACTTGATTTAACTCTTATTCCCAAATACTAGTTTCTAAAACGACTTTGAAATGTTTTTCGTAATTTTCAATCAAACTAAAATATTTTAATACATTTTTTTTAAAAGTCTTAAAGAGTGTGTACTAGGACGCCTCGAAAGAGCTTAGCTCTTTACGAAGAGAACAATGATTTCATAAAAAGTGCGTTTATACGTGTGTGGGATTGTGGGCTACTCTTTGTTTAGTACTCGCTGTACACAGTACCCTATAGTCGGTACTCTTTATGCGCTAGTGTGAATGTGTTACTCTATACTGAGTGAACGTTCCTTGGTACTCGATACTCAGTACACGAAACTCAATACTTGATACTCAGTGTTCTTTGACACATGATACAGTCTCTGTTTTCAATACTCAGTACTCGAAACTCAGTGTTCGATACTCAATACCCGATACATACTCAGCTCTAAATACTCGATACTTAGTACTCGATACCCACAGCACTCGACACTCAGTACTCGATACTCAGTACTCCACGAAACTCTGTACTCGATACTTAGTGCTCCTTCTTCAAGACATGACACTTTCTCTGTTTTCAATACTCAGTACTCGATACTGAGTGTTCGATACTTAATACCCGATACAACTCGACAGTCAGTACTGATACCAGTACTCCACGAAATTCTGTACTCGATACTTAGTGCTCCTTCTTCAAGAAATGACACTTTCTCTGTTTTCAATACTCAGTACTCGATACTCAGCATTCGACACTCAGTACTCGATACTCAGTACTCCACGAAACTCTGTACTCGATACTTAGTGCTCCTTCTTCAAGACATGACACTTTCTCTGTTTTCAATACTCAGCACTCGATACTCAGTGTTTGATACTCAATACTCGATACCTAGTACTCGATACCCACAGCATTCGACACTCAGTACTCGATACTCAGTACTCCACGAAACTCTGTACTCGATACTTAGTGCTCCTTTTTCAAAACATGACACTTTCACTGTTTTCAATACTCAGTACTCGACACTGAGTGTTCGATACTTAATACCCGATACAACTCGACAGTCAGTACTCGATACTCAGTACTCCACGAAATTCTGTACTCGATACTTAGTGCTCCTTCTTCAAGAAATGACACTTTCTCTGTTTTCAATACTCAGTACTCGATACTCAGCATTCGACACTCAGTACTCGATACTCAGTACTCCACGAAACTCTGTACTCGATACTTAGTGCTCCTTCTTCAAGACATGACACTTTCTCTGTTTTCAATACTCAGCACTCGATACTCAGTGTTTGATACTCAATACTCGATACCTAGTACTCGATACCCACAGCATTCGACACTCAGTACTCGATACTCAGTACTCCACGAAACTCTGTACTCAATACTTAGTGCTCCTTCTTCAAGACATGACACTTTCACTGTTTTCAATACTTAGTACTCGATACTGAGTGTTCGATACTTAATACCCGATACAACTCGACAGTCAGTACTCGATACTCAGTACTCCACGAAATTCTGTACTCGATACTTAGTGCTCCTTCTTCAAGAAATGACACTTTCTCTGTATTCAATACTCAGTACTCGATACTCAGTGTTCGATATTCAATACACGATCAGCTCTCAATACTCGATACCCACAGCACTCGACACTCAGTACTCGATACTCAGTATTCCACGAAACTCAGTTCTTGATACTCAGTGCTCGTTCTTCAATACATGATACAGTCTCTGTTTTCAATACTCAGTACTCGATACTCAGATTATGCTTACTCGATACTTACTACTTTAAGCCCACAGCACTCGACACTCAGTACTCGATACTCAGTACTCATAACTCAATGCTCAGTACTCTTCTGCTACGGTAAATGGCAATCGCGGCTGGCTTTGCAAAGAAAAAAGGCGAACCCAAAATTATCTCCCGTCAATAAGAGCTTTGCTCAAATAATAGAAATATTCTATGTCAGATATTAATAAATTTAACAGTTCAACAAAACTTAACCATGGACCAGAGCTCGGCAAGTCGGAACTCTACGTCGACACACCGACAGCATAAGCTCGACTCTTCGCCAACAATGCCACCGAGGAAATAAAACTTCGTGTCAGTGACTACTAGAGATCTTAACGAGAGCACCAATTCTACAAGTGTACCGCATTCGCCATTGAGTGTGCGTCGTTCGTAAAACACTCATGGCGTATTTTCACGTCGGTTATGAGTGCTAATAATACCCGCTGTTATAGCGAGACCAATAAAAGATGTGCATACCCAAGTTTTACTTTTGTGTGACTGAGCCTCAATGCAGGCACATATACACCCAGACACTCAATCCCAAAAATACCCATAATAGAACGAGTGTGTATTAGACCGGCCCTTATATTAATTTTTTTTATTTATTTCAAAATACTGAGAGGAAACGTTTCGTATTAGTCCCAATATATAAAATAAAAAGTTTGGAAGCGATCGGATTTCATTTAGTGGACGCTCGCCTTCAAAATCGATAATTTGAAATATATGGGAAATAAAGAAGATGAGTTTTGGATCTAAAATTTTCTAAATTTTTTGCCAAACTATAAATATTTTATTCTGAAAGTCATTATCTACTTTAAAGAAAGGTCGAAATAAATATATAAATAAGGGATTTAGTTCCATTCTTTTTTTAAGAAAATTGTGAATCCGAAATTATAACTAATTGGCAAAAACAGGTCCTTTCCATTATAATTTATTTTAATTTTTCTTACCAAGCCAACAATTTTAAAATCGCAATTCCAACTATATCCCTCAGACTACAATTTTCTCACTTTCTTTACCCCCACCATCATTTCCTGCAATTTGTTTACTCTTCCTTGCCACACTGATTGGACATATTATCTGCGAAGTAGTCTTCTGCTGCATCTGGCAGCCATTTGGTAATTATATTTGCCAGTTACACGCTCAAGGTTTTGGCTGAGTAACACCCACCTGGACGTTCCACTTCCTGTTGCTTCTCGCTGCCGCTTTCCTTGACAGAGCCCGAGCCACCGCCTCCTCCGCCAGGTCCGTGGTGATGTTTGCGTCGTCGCTGGGAATGGCGTCGTCCGCCCGGCACATGAACACCCACATAGACTGTGTGTGCGCGATGTCCTAAAGGAATGACGGCAAATTAATTCAGAAGTTACAAAAAAATTATATAAAAAATGCTTTCAGTTGCGTTGCATTCAATTATAATCAAAGCTTAAAGTTCAGTTTTCCCCTGATAAGGCTCTCTTGTCTGACGTCTCGGTTTTGTTTACGAATAAAGATTGTGGCTTGACTCATTCATTTGTCGGCGTGTTTAATATTACTAATTGCCGTTTTAAATTTATGTATATTTGTTAGTTCCACTGCTGAACTAGTTTTAAGTTATGCCTTTTCATCGTACCGTTGACTTTGACAAAGTCAGCTGATGATGCCTAATTGTGATATCATTTGTGTAGTAGTCGTGGATGATTTGTCACTTTTCCATAAATTTAAATTAATTATATGGTGCGCACATTTTACAAAAGATTTGTATTCTCTAGACTTTACAATTTTTATTCTAGTCACGCTACTTTCGGACTTGTAAGTTATAAACTGTAGTTTTGCAATTTTGTATGTGAGGCTACAGTAAAGTGAGCCTAAGAAGGTAGTGAAACTTTACGACTTTAAAGTTACTTTCCTCTTTTAGTAAATATATTTACAACAATTATTAAGATTAAAGTGCTACTTCCTCATTTCGCATCCGGCTTCCCTTAAACTATTTAAAATGGAAATATTTTGAGTTCCTATTTACTCTTCCGCGTCTACACACATCAATTCCAATCTCTACTTTACATGTCAGCTACCAATTAACACAGCACAATCTTGCAAACTTGTAGCTTGTGTGTGCCTAAAAACTTTTGTAACTTGGCTGGTTTAGCTAGTTTGACATCGACTTACCCTCGAAATCATTTTCTGTAAATTGCTGCGTAAAATCCTCGCCTCCAGTGCGTGGATCTTTGGGCGCCTCATCATCACCACTCGAGGAGTTCATGGTCCAGGGTCTGCATTAAATTATATAAAGAAAGGGAAAAAGAAATAAATTTAATTAATAGTTGGTAAAAAGTGCATAATTACTTTTTAAAAATGAAATGCCTCACACGACACTCATCACGGTTTAAAGTTCTGCATAAATCAAATCAAGCTTAAGTCTAGAAGTCAAGGCCTGTTGTGCAGGTTGCATAGGCAAGTAGGTTGTAATTATGTAACTAAATTAAAGTGCAAGTTCAAAAGTATGACCAAAATATTCTTTGTTTAAAAGGGGCGGATCAACGTACTCTGTGTGCTTTAAAAGGTACAGATGCGTTTTGTAGTAAAATGGAAAATACAAAAAATTTTTTAATGCGTTTTGGTGTGCGAATGGGATTCAAAGTTTATCACTCATTCCAACTGTTGCTCTTGCTTACACATTTAATTTTTAAGTAGTTGTAAGTTGGTTTGAAGTTAACACTTTTGACAAACAGTTACCATGACCATTATAATATATTTAATTTTTAATACAACCAAGACAATATGTAAATAATATTTATTAAATACATATTAAATGTATATTACTGTATCTATATACATAAAGTGAAGAGACATTTTTCGTGATCATCAGCCTACAAGACAAATCGTAATAGGTAGAAATTTCAAAATTTCACAATAACTTTCTATAGTGATCACACTTTGTACTAAGAAAGCATTTCCCTCAACGCAGCTCCCATTGCTCTCCAAAACGAAAAAAAACGTTTAAATGCTGAAAATATTTACTAAAAGAGTGTTTTCTTGATATCGAAGAATAACAAAAAATTTTATTTGTTAAAAAAAAAAAATTTGAAAACAAAAAAAATCTTCGCTCGAGGCTATGATTCGAACCCACGGACAGACCACTTATAATTATGAAAGCGCGCAGACCGCAAGGCATATTTTGGTTTGTTTAAAGTATTAAAGGCCTGATTCCAGATGACATAAATTTTTATTTCGGTACAATACTTCATTCAAATAAGACTGCTTTGCAATAGCATTCAGATTTCAAAGCAGTTCAAAAGTTTTTCTATTCATGTGAACTTCCACATAAAAATTAATTTTTATGTCAACTGGAATCAGGCCTTAAGGCGTAATATATTATACAGATAAAGATGCTAAAATAAATGCTGAATTGTTTGAATGAAATTTGAATATCTCTCTACTAGCGATAGCCCTTGTTTCCTCCCAGGGGGCGAAAACATTTCGCTATTTACACGTACACGACCCGAACGCTTGCCGAAGCTTAGAACAAAAGAGCAGAAAGCCGTCATACGCTCGCAAGAGTTCGAAGCGATTAGGTTTTTACACACTAATACTCTCTCACTTTTTGGCCTCGCTCTATACCTATAAAAAGAAGAGTGTACTGACTGATTGATTCACTGACTCATTGGCAATTATTGCACAGCCTAAACGGTAAGAGAT
The DNA here is from genome assembly GCA_018904275.1 of Lordiphosa clarofinis. Classification (NCBI taxonomy): domain Eukaryota; kingdom Metazoa; phylum Arthropoda; class Insecta; order Diptera; family Drosophilidae; genus Lordiphosa; species Lordiphosa clarofinis. The sequence continues at coordinate 6,970,532 of JAEIGQ010000001.1, forward strand.
AGAGGGCTGTAATTTGTACAGGAGTTCTGTTCCCACGAGGAAAATGGACGGAAAATTCTGACCTCAAAAAATTATTTTTCTTCCGATTGGCTTCAACCTCGGTTTTTAAGGATGGAATACGAAATAGTTTGAAATGTGATTTTCTGATGTTGGAAAATTTAACCCAAAGGTCGGAAAATTCAGCATAAAAAACTATTTTTCATCCGATTGGCTTGAAACTCGGTTTGTAAGGACAGAATACGAAATAATTTAAAATGTGATTTTTCAATGTCGGAAAATCCGCCCCCAGGAGTGAAAATGCCCGGAAAATTCAACATGCAAATTAACTAATTTTTATCTGACGAAATTGAAATTCGGGACAGGGAAGATGTTGGGAAGTGGAAGGGATGTGGGCAGGATGTGAGCCGTAGTTAGGTTGGAAGTGGGTGGTAATGGGAATGGGTGAATGGGAAGTTGGTGGTCACACTAAGAGGCTGTTAGGAGAGCCTTTATGTGAGGCGTCAAACGAACTGAAGCAGCCGTTGCACAGTGTAAGATTTTGCCAATCTAGGGGGACTTAATTGAAAAAAAAAATTATTTTTAAGGTCAATGAGCTTTTAGGAGTCAATTTAGATATGTTCAAATGTTACGAAAACAAGCCCAAAACAAAACAAAAAATTTTTGTTCAGAAGATAACGGTACTTAAACCGGTGCATTTGAAATGCATGCAAAATTGCATTGCACAACGAGCATCAGTTGAGAAAGTTTAGTGTTCTCAATTGGATCGTGTGGCCACTGTGAGCGGTCGAACTTATTTTTCCCATAATTGTGGAAGCATTATTGATTTTTAGCGCTATAAAGGGACTTCATAAGTGGCATACAACATTTTTGTTATTTTTTAGAAATAAGTGCCAAAAAGTAGGTATATTTTTAACAAAATTCTGTATTTAGTGGAAAAAAACTAACAACATTCAATCACATTCAAATCAACCAAAACATACGTATTTTGCAGAAAACTATTCTGAATCAGGATCAGAAATAAAAAGTTGCTATTGTTTTGCACAAGGACCTTCAATTAAGCAATGAGTGATATAAAACGGGCAGTTTTTTTCGAGGTTTGGGTAAAAAACGCAAAAACCGTTAAGCTTAAATCACTACTAGAGCACGCAGCGATCATTTTGGCAATGATATTGATCATAAAAAGTTAATGTTGCATTTAATTCAGATTGTGCCATGAATTTGAGTCGAGGTGGACCAGATCTAGGAGAGATAAGTCCAGAATTATGACCGATAATGCAAGTTGGCTTCAGGGCAAAATAAAAGGCGATGCTATAGGATTGATGTCGCGCCTTCAACCTCAAACCGCATCGAAAGAGCTATAAAACTATTTTCTGATCAATCTAGTGAAGAAAGTTGTGATTCAAATTCAGATTTTGATTAAATTTGTCAAAAAAAATTTCGCTTAATCTCTTTATCAACTATGAGTTGTTTTTTTTTTAATTAAAAACAAATTCTGAAAAATATGGAAATCGTTTTTTTCTTTCAATAAATGAATTACCTTTGAAACGCATACATTGTTATCTTTGTAAGGCCAATACTTTTGAAGTTACAAGCAAAAACATGAACACTTAACAAAAATCGTAAATTTAAAAAAAAAAAATTTTTTTTTTTCATCATTAATTTAAAAATTTTTTTTTTTTAAATTGGCTAAAATCAGAACAAAAAATACTAACCTGACACTTTTTTGAAAAAAAATTTTTCCTTTTTTTTATTGCGGATTGTATGTTAAAAAAGTGAAAATTTTCTGGTTTTTACGTACTTTACGCCCTTTAAGGTGCCACGCCCACTTTAACTTTTTGTCCAAAAATTTCTTTGGGAAATTTCTGAACATTCAGTCCAAAGTTCATGTCGATAGCTTGAAAAATACGACCGCTATTGAATTAAGTCCCCCTAGATTGGCAAAATCTTACACTGTGCGTTGCTGCCTATAATATATTTATGCGTTGTTGCGTTAATATATATTATAATTTTAATGCAATTATAAATACACTCATAGAAATCTAGAACGAATAATTTGAGTACGAACGCTCTTTAAAAAAAAATCTAGTCGCACTTGAATTTTCAAGAATTTCGCTCTTGGAATCGAGAATAATTCATTCTCAATGTGGTTCTATAGGCAAGGGAAGTGAGGAAACGCAAACTTTGAGAGAATAACGTTGGCCGCGCTCTTTCAAAGAGAAACAGCGCATGCGCAGTTTGTCATTGTCATTTGACCGTGGCGCGCAGATAATTATGTTCAAGTTGAACATTAAGATTGGGCAAAAGTAAGTGATTAAACGTCTGTATAATATAATAAAAATGTTTAAAATATCACATTAAAAAATAAAATGAAATAAAAATAATAAAAAAAGGAAAAAAATAAATACTGCTACGGGGACTTGATCTACGAGCTGTTGCTTGTAGCTTATCGAGAATAGTCGTGTCGGTTAAGCTGCTCGTCCAACTGTGTATGTTTCAGTCTTCGAGGTACCGAGTTCAAGTCCCAGTAAAGTAAGTAAAGTAAAAAATTTTTATCTGTTATGTGACTAACTCAAAATCAATCACATTTTAGGAAAAAGTGGGTGGGGTGTGGCTGATGGTGAGTGGCAAGCAACGCGGGACAAACAACACCACGTCGGTCGGGACGGGTTGTCCCGGGGTCTCGGCCATATGTCTCTCACACCCAAACCCCCACCCCCTTCAATTATTATTTTTAGTCTTTTATTTTGAGAATTATTCGTACTTGGATCAAGTACTGAAACTCTTGAGTCAAGAATGTCGGAATCAAAAATTCAATCTTGGATCAAGAATATTGCTCCTGAATCAAGAATTTTCACTCTTACCCTACTTTTGAGAACGAATGCTCTTAAGTCAAGAGTGAAATTCTCTATTTTTTCTCTGAGTGTAGAGTATCGCACAATTGATCGTTTCCAAACCGTTAGGATCGATAAATAATGCGAAATAACTATATATGTGTAGAGGGTCATGCGGACTGACGGATGTGGCTCTGTCAACTTGTCTGATCATGATTATATCTACTCGTTAGAACTAGAGATGCTTTCTTATTGTTGTTCCATTTGCACAAAACCATTATACTTTTTATACCTTTGGTAAAGAGTATTAAAGGACATCAACTTCGGTTCGTAAGAATAGTTTGCAAAATAACACAAAAAAAACACCACAAAGATAAGTCAGGCCAAAGCCGCCAGATAGAATTTTTTAATACATTAGAAAATATACAAAGTGAGAATTTGGTTTACTTTAACACCAGCCCCTCTCATTAACTCACAGAAAAACTACTTAAGCAAACTTGACAAACATTAATGAGTTCTCTTGAAATGTCACTGCTATTACCTCATTTTTACAATTTGCCACAGTCATTGTCACCTCTCACAAGTGCTTTCCGTCACTAGACAAAAATGATTAGGTTGCCTCTTCCTACACCATAAATTGTTGGGCTTGGATGCATTTCAATTTTTCGTCTCCGATGACAGCATTTACATACATCAAACTTTTATTAATTTTCATACAGTTTTTTTTTCAACTCTCGATAGACTCGTTACGGTTTGATAGCTGCACGTGCTGCACTATTAACTGAAATTTCATTAGTTTTTATTGTATTTCTATTTCTATTCAACTAATGGACTCTTAATTTGTGTGTTTCACGGGATACAGGTGATATTATGACTACTGGATTTTCTATTTATGCAAGTGAACTAATATTTGAAGGGTAAGTAAACATGGTTAGAATCTCAAGAATTCTATAATATATACATAATAGGAATGATTAGATTCTTAAGTTAATAATGATCAAATGTTTGCCATATCAGGTTCTATATTGAGTGATATATTCATATTGATATCTTTTTTATTGTCAACTTTTCTCAATTTTTAGATAAATGATCTTTGCTTTACACAGGATCTCAAGTTCTTAACTTCTTTTGCTTTAGAAATATACAAAATATTTATGTGTCTAAAATAATACAAGTCGATTTTTAATCAAAATTCATAAATGATTAATTACAAACTTAAACAACAAAACACTTGAAAAACAATACAATTTGATGAGTTTATTACATTGTAATGGTCTGACGTATGTACAATGTGACCATTAAATGCAACTTACGTCTTGTCTTGACATTTTTATTATTTGGTATATAAATTAGAAACTTAGTTTTGACAATTATTTTAAGCAAATTTAAAATTATGCCAATGCAGATTAATAGGTACTCCAGTGTGTCAAATATATGTCATATTTAAAGTTAATTATTATGGAAAAAGCTTTGTGTATGTTTTTGTTTAAAAATATATATTGTATATGTATGTATGTTTAGTCTATCATCTCAAGTTGTTTCGTTATCAGCACTGTTTACATTTAATGCATATACCAACCCTCCAAACTGTCTGCCATGTGCCAGTATAATCTGGGTCAAACCCTAGTTATATTTTACTCAGTTTTTTCCAGTGTCCAGACCATATGAGTATATGCAAATGATGAGTCTTTTGAAATGAGAAATGGAACTAAAATGTTTGTCTACATCTATACTTACAAATCTAACTGGCTGACTTACTGACATATAATCAACCCACAACCAAAACTGCTTATTCTAGAGATTTACGATTTAAAGTAAACCTTCGTTTCGTAATGCAGGCGCGCAATAAGAAAGAAAATTTTGAAAATTTGACATCGAAACCCCCAAAGAAAAGTTTGTATGGGGCACATAACTGAGCTGTGGCGCTTAGGCAATATTCTGGACTAAGCGAAGCATGAGAGTGAACTACTCACACTCACACAAATTCGGTATGTGTGCATTTTCTGGCTTTTGGAAGAACGAAATGTCAGGGGAGGAGGAAAGGGGAGGGCCATTGTAGACTAAACTGTTTTGCGATAAGCGCGAGAGAGAGTTAGCATGAGAGTGAACGACTCACTGTGGAATGAGGGGGGGAGGGAAAAGAGTGAAAGGCGGTGGAAGAGGGAGGGGGAAGAGTGAAGAGCGGGAAAAGAGTCGGCGGGGAAAAGCCAATTTTATTTTTTTTATTTTCGGGAAAGACTTATAAATCTATAGGTTACTAATTATTGACAACTATATTTTAATTTGATCGACTTCAACTTCATGAAGTTTTCTCAAAAAGTTTAACGTGTAGATCCCGACTTATCTAAATATTGTTAAAGTTGTAAAAAATAACCAAAAATAAAAAGGAAATTTTTGATGTGAAACATCTTTAATTTCGGTACGGACGATTTTAGTAGGAGTAAAATTTGATTTCAGTGTCACGTGACGCTGACAGTCGATTTTAGAAAGAGTAAAATTTGATTTCAGCGTCACGCGACGCTGACGTCATTCATATATTGTGTTGTTTTGATTTGTGGAGTTACTCGGCAAACACACACACAAGAGGATGGGCAGAGAGGGGAAGCGAAGAGGTAGGAAAGATGCTAAGGAGGAGCAACTAGGTGGGTTCTGGGAAAGATCTGGGTGTGATCTTGGTGGGATTTGGTGGTATGTGGGAGGGATTAAGGTGGAACCTTATCTGGGCGGGATCTGGGTGGAATTTAGGAGCGATATGGGTGGGATATGTGTGGGATTAGATGAGGATCTGGGTGGGAGCTGGCCGAGATCTGGCAGAGTTCTGGGTGGGATATGGGAGGGATCTGTATGGGATAAGGGTGTGATCTGGGTGGGATCTGGATAAGGATCTGGTAGGGAGCTGGGCGAGATCTGGGTGAGTTCTGGGTAGGATCTTGGAAGGGATCTGGGTGGGATCTCGGCGGGATCTGAGCGGTATCTGGAGCGGATCTGGGTGGGATCTGGATGGGATCTGGGCGGTATCTGGAAGGAATTTGAGTGGGATCTTAGAAGGGATCTGGGTTGGATTTTGGCGGGATCTGGGTGGGATCTGGGTGGGATCTGGAAGGGATCTGGGTGGGATCTGGGCGGTATCTGGAAGGGTGGGATCTTGGCGGGATCTTGGCGGGATCTGGAAGGGATCTGGGCGGGATCTGGATGGAATCTGGAAGGGATCTGGGCGGTATCTGGAAGGGATCTGGGTGGAATCTGGAAGGGATCTGGGCGGTATCTGGAAGGGATCTGGGCGGGATTTGGAAGGGATCTGGGCGGGATCTGGATGGAGTCTGAAAGGGATCTGGGCGGTATCTGGAAGGGAGCTGGATGGAATCTGAAAGGGATCTGGGCAGGATCTGCAAGGGATCTGGGCGGGATCTGTGTGGGATCTGGATGGGATCTGGAAGGGATCTGGAAGGGATCTGGGTAGCATCCGGGGTGTGATCTGGGAGGGATATAAGTGGGATCTTGGATCTCACCTTGGTGGTATCTTATTGGTGAAACATCATTATTTATCAATGGATTACCACAATAAACTTCCTGAAAAAATGAAAGAACACAGCAGCAAGTGATCTTGTTTCTGGTATTTCTACTCCCCGTTAATCTTCTGCTTTCAAAAGAGTACCTTGCTGATTTATTTACCATTGAGAGAGATTGTGATTTGAAAATAAGCTTTTAAACTTAGGATCATGTTTCACATCAAAGACTCGTGAGTGCTAGCTATACTCACACTTTTTTTGCGATCCATAAACTAAATGCCTTAGGCTCGACAAGCTTTGCAAGCGGTTCTTGTAGTGCAGTGGTCAGCACAAAAAAACAATTACGTTTTGGAACTACGAATGTGTGATCCCACCAGTTAGGTCTCTTCAAGTATACGTCAATATTATTCTATTCATGTTTATGAACTTTTTTATGAGCGAGAATTCGTTCCTAAAAGCTATTTGAGTTTCATGGTTGAAACCTCATTATAATTTGACATCTATAGTAGTTTATTACGGTTATGATCAATGCAACTATGAGTGTACATTTTTTGTCTGGAAAATCCATTTCGAAAGTATTCAGCGGTTCTCTTATCATAAAAAAATTTTATATATATATATATTCTTGATCAGGGAATGAAATTTGCAAAATTTGGTCAAAATTGGATTATTATAACTTATGCATATATATATAACTTAGAACCGACCGGTCGGAAAATAGGTCTTTGTGAGAAAAAATTTTTTGTTTTTAATGGGCGTATTCAGCAGATAATTCCGATTAGCGATTACCGATTTACGATTTGCGATTGCTGATGAGTCTCTGCTGAATGGAATTGATGGCAGACTTTAAGATAATCCGTGGTTTTGGTACTTTTAAAAATTAGAAAATATTTACACAAAATCCTTTATATTTATAGATTTATTAATAAAAAAATTTCATATGAATGTCTGCACTAAGGTAGGCTGACCAAGCAATCGTTAAGCAATCATACGTTTTGTTCGATTTCTATTCAGTAAACATGATTGTCAAATTTTCCAATCCCAATCGGCAATCACTGTATTCAGCAGGTAAAATCGGAAATCATAAATCACAAATCGTAAATCGAAATTACCTGCTGAATACGCCCAATGTTACAGTTTCTAAACTATCTCATTATTGATATTAAAGTCTTTTATACAGATTTCTAAAATTTCTATTTTGAATTGGTAGGAAAATGGGTCTTAGAAATAAAATCTTTTTTGTTTTCCATTTCCGAAACTTGCTGATGGTTAACTCAATATGCTTTGAAATAGATTTTCAGAATTTCGTCGAAATCTGATGATTATATCTTATGGCTGCCGTAGGACCGATCGGTCGGAAAAAGAACCTAAGTGAGAAAAACTTTTTTGTTTCGAATGTAAGCGTTTCTAAGCAGATTTGCAAAATATAGTTGGAAATATGATACTGTATCTTACAGCTGTCATAGGTCAGAAAATGGAACAACTTCTTTGTTTTCAATTTTATCGCTCTTGAATTTGCTGATTATTAATTCTTTTAAACAGATTTCAACTCACAAGTAAATAGGTCGGAAAATGAGCATTATTAATTTGTGATTATAAAAACTTCGGCACAGCAAATGTTGGCATATCCTTCCCCATTTTTTGACGTATTTGAAGTATTCGGGAGTTCATGTGTCCAACTTTAAATATTATAGTCTTACTTTAAAAACTTTACAAGGGTCTACAAGCTTCGGCTTATCCAAAACAAAGCTGGCATTGTGGATTGGCCATACTATTAACTTTAATCTTGTTTACACAGTTTATATTGTTTTTGTTGTTATTGAACATTCCTAGACTTGGTCGGTACTTAAGTTTTTTTTTATGAACTGGGCGTAGGTGTTGGGTAAATTTTTGTTTGTGTATAAAAGATAAGCCCCAATATTGTCTGGGATATAATCAGTAAAATTATAAAATTTATTTGTTGATAACTTTTGTTTTTTAATGACTAATTCCGCTCAACTCATTCACCATAACAAGTCTTTTATTTTATCAAAATTTGCTTATATTACTTTCCGAACCAGTTTCGACAAGTACTTACAATTCGATGTATTCATGTTTCTGGGCCATTACTCAAGGTTCTTATCGTGGTATTAATTATTTGCTTATCAATTCGCGATTATCAATTGCCAACCGAAAAAGATGAATGTACAGACCGCCGATAGGTCTTCAAAAAGAAATCCGTCTAAGTTTTTGTTTCGATACCGCCCGTCCGTTTGTTTTTTTTGGTACGACTCGCTGCGAGCCCAGGCGATTGCAGACTAACTAACTGGCCGATCTTCAAGCTGACGCTTAACCCGCTGCTGCCCGTAGTGATTAATACTGACAGCAGAGCGACGCGTCGCTGACGGATTTAGAGAGTCAGAGAGCGAGAGCATGAGAACATTTTAAAGTGTCCATTTTTTATCATCGATCGCCCTCTTATCGCCTTGCTTTTGGTCTTATCAGGCCTTACAGCATTGTGTTAAGAATTAATTTATTTTGCTTTGATTGCAATTTGCACTCATTAAACGAACTGGTTAATACTGCTCTAAACACAATATAATTAATTTATTTTTATTTATGGAAAATTATTTGTAGTATTTAATTATGGCAACGGGGTAAATAAATGTTTTTATAATGACTTTTTGTTTTGTTTTTTTTTTTGATGTTTGCTAATAACATTTCTGGCATTCTCTTTCATTGTTTGTTGACAACTGAATATGTGTGCATTTTATTATCTAGATATTTGGTAGGCACATACATACATGTGTATTTATTGTTTTTCTTGTTTTGTTTTTAAAATATTTTGTTTTTATGTTGTCTTATTTTGGTTTGTTTTGACTGGGTATTGTGAAGGACAACCTGGCTTTAAAATGGTCGATTTTATTGACACCCTTGCTGTTAGTTTTCACGATCTTAGAATTGCAAAAGCTGGTTTGTAGCACAGGAAAAGAAAACTGCTGGTTCTAGGTGCATTGATGAATTGTTAAGGCTCAGCATGCGTGTGTTTCTCTGTGCTCGTTTGCTGGAAGGCCGTGGAACGATCTCGGATACCGCCAAATTGTGAAATTATTAACCATTATTTTTCGCTGTGAAGATTATTATTTATTTATTTATTTTAATTGCAGCTTCGTCTAAAAGACATAGCTACAATATAATAGAATAGAAAGAGTTACAAAATAAGGGGGTAGGAAAAAAAGCATTAAGTACAAATAGAAGAAACTCCTTCCGATCCGGTGGGGGTAATTTATTGTGCTACGCCCCTGCTCGCAGCGTTAATGATCGGAAGGAAAAAAAAAAAAAAACAAGATTTCTAGAAACTATGCAAGTGCAAGAGTGTGGAGAATAAAAGACCTAAAGCCTTCGTCGGAAAGGTAATCACTGAGAAGAGGAGAGATACCATTGTAATCCCTACACAGAATGCGAAATGGACAGTTAGAAGCATATAAAGAGGAAGCAAAAGGAAGCCTCAAGGGAATATAGTTTCGTGTTTGTCTAGAAGGGACATTGAAATTCACACGCCCGAGTAAGTACTCAGCGTCTATATTACCATTTATAAGTTTATTTAGAAACATTATACCTAACATAGTCCTTTTATGCTCAAGTGTAGGTAAGTCTAAAAGTTTAAGTCTGGAAATATAAGTAGGAAGTCTCAACTGTGGGTCCCAACCCAGGTTACGAAGAGCAAACAAAAGGAACTGTTTCTGGACAGATTCGATGCGTTTACACAGGGTAAGTGACTGAGGATTCCAAATACACGAACCAAACTCCAAAATAGGCCTCACAAGAGATATAAACAAGAGCTTGGTCGTGTAGGGATCATTAAACTCCTTAGACCAACGTTTAATAAAACCTAGCAAGCCCATGGCTTTATTCACGGAAAGTTCAATGTGAGTGCCAAAAGAAAGTTTATGGTCGAGTGTAATACCCAGATCATGGAAATATTCAACACGTTCAAGTTGATAAGAATTCAATAAATAGTTAATCAGGAAAGGGGTTCTACGATAAAACGTCATAGATTTACATTTCTTCCTGTTCAAATGCAACAAATTGTGAGAGCACCACATATATATTGAATTCAAATCAACCTGAAGCAAAGCAGAATCGTTGGCCGAGTTATGGCTCAGAAATATTTTTAAGTCATCTGCGTACAACAATGCACGAGAATGCTTAATTACATTAGGCAGGTCGTTAATAAATAACAGGAAGAGAAGAGGTCCAAGATGGCTACCTTGGGGAACTCCAGAGGTCACAAAAACCGGATAAGAAGTACAACTATTAAATACAACTTTCTGAGTTCTAGACTGAAAATAAGATTTTATCCAATTAAGAAGCCCCAGCGGAAATCCCAACAGACGCAATTTCAGAATCAGAAGACAATGAGAAACACTGTCGAAAGCCTTACTGAAATCGGTAAAAATAACATCTGTTTGTTTACCTTGAGTGAAACCATGAATCACTGAAGAAGTAAATTCCAGTAGGTTTGTAGTAATGGATCTGTTTTTAACGAATCCATGCTGGTTCGGTGATATAAAAGGAGAACAGGAATGTTGTAATTGAGATGTTAAAATTTGCTCAAAGAGTTTAGGTATTGCAGACAGTTTCGCAATGCCCCTGTAGTTAGAAATGTCAGAACGTGAACCCTTTTTATGTAAGGGAATGATGAAAGATTCTTTCCATGGAGCTGGAAACTTAAACTGTTCAAGTGATTTGGAAAACAAGATGTGGATAGGGTAGGCAAGCAAATCTGCGCATTGTTTTAAGATGCACGATGGCACATTATCAGGGCCAGGAAATGGAAAAATTTTGCGAAGAGATTTGCAATATCAATATCAGACGAGGCATTTTCATGTTTATAGAACAGGGAAGAAGGTAAGGTATTAGAACGACGTTTAGAATTAACGAATTGGTAAAAGCTCTTTGGATCGTTGCAAAAATTACTTTTTACTCGAGAGAGATAATTGTTATAGCAAATAAGATTTTGGGCTTGAAATTTTGCCCTAGCAGTAGAGTATTTGGAGAAGTCCGTTACTTTTCCAGATCTTTTGTAAGTCTTGAAAAGACGAGACTTAACATTTTTTAAGTGTCTAAGGCTTGCGCAAGTCCAAGGTACATTTTTCTGAGCACTTCTTACAATCTCCTGTGGAATGGAGATATCAAAAAGTTCGTAAAGTTTAGAATAGAACAATTTGGTGGCAGCTTCAACACAATGAACTTGATTAAGATATGACCAGTCAGTGTTAAGCAACAAATTATTTAAAAGATTGAAGTTTGTTTTCCTAAAACAACGCCTAAGTAGCGCTTTAGTTGGCTCTACTTCTTTGGGGATGTCTGGAAGATCCAATTGAAGCTATACGGTTGGATGATAACTATCTTCAGGCAAAGAAATGGGACATGTACGAGATAAAGTAGCACATGGACTATCAGTAAATAATAAATCCAATATACGACCATGCGAGTTTGTTACGAAATTAGCTTGAAGCAGAGATAGGGCAAACATGCTGTCCAGATATACTGAAATTGATGAATTAATTATTAATTTTCCTTCTTTGCAACTAACTTTGTTTGAGTTCAAGTAAGTTTAAGTTAAGTCCCACTTTCTTTGGTCTTAAGCCTTACAATTTCTGTTAATTTTATTGGTCCATTCCCGTGCGTACCGGGGTTCCGAAATATAAATCTAGATACTGATACGGAACCGATTACCGTAATAAAATAGAACCAAAACAGAACTTTTTATCGAAATGAAAATTTCGGTACGTAACTAAACCGGAACGGGAACTGAAATTTGATTTGGATTGATTCTCAGAACTGCAAAAAGCTAGTTTTTGGTCTGGTGCCGGTTGGATCCCGCCTAGAAAAATCTAACGAAGCGTTTTATTGAAAAACCAATACACCTTTTGGCCCAGCTGTAAACCAAGTAGACCAAAACAGCTTCTCAACTCGATCTTCTTAACCTGAAGTCCTGATTTCCCTTTTCGCTTGGTTTGTTTTCTCGCAACCTGTTCTGCACTGATCGCCTTCAGACCACATTAAACTAGTATCGAATCAGTTTTGCTCACGTTTTCTGCATGATTTAAAAAACAAACACAGCGACAGTTCTTTTTTTTTGTTTTGGTTCTCTCTGCCCATTAAATTCATATACTAATAATACTGCAATATATATATCGGATTAAGACAAAAGAAAAAATACATTATATATATGCATATATGTATACAAAAAGAAAACAAACAACATTTACCGCTCTGAATCGGTAAACAGCTGTTTTAGCAAGCTCAAAGAATCAAAAGCAAAATCAACAACTGGAAAAAGTATTTAAGTGTTACGCGCTTCGTTAGTATTTATTTAAATTTAATTTGCAATGAGCTGAAGTAGTTTTATTTGTGTGTAGCGTGCAGCCAGGTAACATTTTACCGGCTCAAACTGGAAAGAGCCAAACGTTGCGAGTTTTGTCGTCTTGCCTTGCCTTAACTCGGCACCTGATTGATATTTTTGTATTTTCATGATGTCTTTTCAAGGGGGAGAGTTGTTTGTAACACTTTGGGTATTGGATTTCTGAATCAGACAATTTCAAGATAAAAAGCGCACAACGAATAAAAATCGGGATTAATCATTTTGTTTGTTTGTTGGTTTTTGTAAATTTTTCGGTGAAGTACATTGATCTAAAAACAGGTTATGAAGCAGCATTAGCAGGTCGCAGTTTAAAGTGTTTTTATTTGTTAATAAATCCATTTTCTTGCGGTGAGAATTAACCAATATTTAACACTTTAGTATATTACCGTTTTTTTTAGGAAATCAATGATTAATTAATGAAGGCTATTGTTCAATTTTTATTAGACAATTTTACATCTAAATGCTATTTTATTTTAAGAAGTAAAGAAGATGAAATTAAAAGATCTATTTAAGATGTTTATAAAGACAATGTTTAGTGGGTTGAACAAGTTTCAAGTCACTGGATCAATTTAATAGTTAACTTTCTTTTATACTTATTAATAAGGTCGGGTTCCCACCCACTAATATATTCTTGGATTCAAGCCGAAAATACTGATATCAAACAAGAATTTTTGAGATTGAAATTATAAATTAAATCAGCTTCATTTCAAGCATAAATCTTTTTGGTTGTGAGCATAAAAGTCTCGATTTCAAGCATAGATCTTCTTAAATATAGATAGAGTATTCTTATTTGGGAAACCACCTACTTTACGAAGACTGAAGACACGGCCAAAAGTCGAAAAACGTTTTTGAATTGGCTTAAAGTTTGTACTCGGGGGTTTTCGGTGTCGCTGATCACGAATCCGACTTCAAAAATTAGAAAAACAAAATGGCTGATCCAATATGGCGGACAATTTCTTCAAAAACGCATTTGATTAGGCTGAAGGTCCGTAATCGGGGGTTTTCGGGGTTGCAGATCACGAACAAAATGGCGGATCCAATATAGCGGACAATTTCTTCGGAAACGTACTTGAAAACCCGTTTATATTTCTCGATAATATCTCGATAAATGTTCTACTTTAGAAAAAGTAGGTTTGGTGAATTGGGGGAGAGTGTTGTCGAGCAGTTTATATTTGTAATGTTGCGACAAGTGTCGCACAAAAATCATCACCGGGACTGAATCTGCAGCTATCTGCAGCTAATTTTTGGCTATGTTCTGAAGAATTGTCTAAACAACAATTACTATTTTATTTGAAAGTGGGATCTAATGGGAGTTTTGACTTATTGCTTTTTCTAACACGACTTTTCAGAATGTGACAAACGGTCAGAATACAAACTAGATGTTTCACTGCAACTATTCCAATCATTTAAAGTCTATAAAAAAAATATTTTGTTTTTCGACTTATGGCCAGCTTTATAGGATTTGGGACCAAGGTCCGTCTTACTGCTTAGAAGAATCTTAAGAAACCGTACTTCAGCATTAAAAAGTTTAACTTCTAAAAAATCTTGCTTGTACCTCACAAAATATAATTTTCCACAAGTATTTCATGTAATATCTTTTTAATTTCCCTGACGTCAAGTTTTGTTTGTTCACTTCTTCCATCTAATCTCTTTTTAAACACTTCAAAAAATAAAAAAAAAAAACGTTTCAAATTAATCATTGTCTTGACTTCAGGGAGGGGAATTGTGTCATAAATAAGATTTTGTCTTATTTCAATGCCAATTTTTGTGCTCTATTTGCTTGAATTATCTCTAAAAAACCACTTGGGAACTTTATTATATTGTCATAATAAAGCAACACTTTAGTCGATAACAACGTTGCAAGATAACTATCATTGATTGTTTCGCCCGTCAAAGCGCGTCATTCTTAAAAACTTGAACAGTCACTTGATAAGCGTTTGCCAACATTGTATTAGCTAGCCATGGTTGATTTCTTTATGGAATTGCAAAAAAAAATTTCGGAAATGATTTTATGAAAGATCTAATGTGTTACTAACTAGTATAAATGTTTGGAGAACCAGTTCCAGGTGGCTTGGCACAATTCTATTATGGCAATTTGTTACAGTTTATGGCTATTTTCTTGGTTAATTATTTAAGTTAGTTTGGTTGATTGTCAGAAAAACGTGTTTGTTAGCACATGATTTATGAAAGCGTTGATAAAAACTAAATTGTACATTGTTTCTTTAATTAGTGACAAGCGTTAAGATATCGTAGAAGGTATGGAGGGTTTTATTAACAGAGTCACATTTTATTGTATTAGATAATACTATTCACCAAATTTATAATTCACACTCAAGCATCATACGGCCATATTCAATTTCAAATATTCAAAACTAAGCCGAGATTTACACGATAAAGAAAACTTCATAAACAATTTTTTGTAGCATTATCAAAGATCGTAGGGTTGTCCAGGATTGTAGAGAAAGATAGAATATTTTTATTGCAGTGTCAGATATTCTATTAAAGCGGTTACGATCAAATATGTATCTTGCGATATTATTAAACGCTACTTTGAGTTTGCCATAAATTAGTCGAGAGGTCAGGTAGGTTCTAGCAATCAATAGTCTTAATTTAGATGGCATGAAGTTTTTGATAATATACAATTGTCTGAGAAGTGCGTAGACATAGGACATAGGACGACTGACATGTTACTGGAAATCATCGACATACATATGTATTTCACAGTCAGACAGGACAGATGGCAAGTCATTAACATATACACAAAACAGAAGTGGTCCTAAGATCGATCCCTGTGGAACCGCAAGTTTCAGGACTAAGTTTGTTGAAGAGGCAGTCTGTGTGGTAACTTGTTGTCGTCGATTCCAGAGATATGACTGAATTAGGCTTACTGCAGTTCTAGAAAAACTGTACATTCGACTTAACTTAGTGCACAGTAACTTGTGGTTCACAGTGTCAAACGCTTTACTGTAGGGTAATAGAGTCAATAATGTAACGTTCAGTTTGTTTCCGAATGTCTTCAGTCACCTTTAAAAAAGCCGTGGTGCAGCTTCTTTTTGTACGAAATCCTGATTGCTTGCCATAAGCAAGCCATAACGCGCTCAAGAACCTTTAATAAAAACGGAAGTACAGATATTGGTCTATAGTCATTTGAAGATTTAGGGATCGAAATTACTTTGCCAACTTTCCACGAGTCTGGGAAAACTGAGGTCGTCAAGACAGTATTATAGACATAAGTTATGTACAACAGTAGCTTGGGTAAAATTATTTTTTAAAAATTTGGGGGTAATGTCATCTAAACCAGTAACAATTGATTTTATATGAGTTACGAAAAACTAAAGCTACTATCACATTTTTTGTAAGGTGGACTATTCAGGAAAAAAACGACCGGGATAGTTCTAGACCAATCGGGATAGAATTTATGCCATTTTGTACTTGAAATTTTAAGTATGTTTTGTTCTTGAATGTACTTAAATTAAGTACGAAACATACTAGAAAAGAAAAACGAGTGTTCAAATTATTCAAATGAGAACAAACGTTCTTGAATCAAGTACATTTCGTACTTACAGTTAGACTAAAATTTTTTAGAAAAGATCGTACTTAGTTCAAGTACAAAATTTCTTGGATTAAGTACAGAATAGACTTATTAAGCGAGCTCCAAAAAGTGTGCTACGAAAGTTGCGAATTATGTAATGGAGTGTGGGTAGATTTCCGACTTACAGTATAAACATCTTGGTCTTTGGTTAATTCGTTTCCTTTGGATTTTGATATTATATAGAGAGTACTTATTTTTTGAAGTATTTTTTTACTTCAAACATGAATTGGGGTTGACTTTTGAATTATTAGACTTCGATGAAGAACCTTTTTGCACTTATTTTGATAGTAAATCGGGCCTTAACAAATTAATATTATGACCAAAAAGATATTATAATAGTTCGAAATGTACTTAAAATATCCCGAAACAGTCTTTAAACAAGTATTTTGGGATTAAAAAAATCGTACTTGTAATAAGGATTTTGTACTTGAATCAAGTATTTTCGTACTTACCGTACTATTGACACCGTTCGTACTTGATTCAAGTACAAAGCTCTTGGTTTTTTTTCAGAGTGTACGTATTACTTGTGATTTCAGGTACAGGTGATTGCACAAATTTTAGGTTTAGTTCGTCAGGGTTAGCGTCAGTTTTAGGGAGAGTCATTGGCTTTCCTATACATATATTCTGACTATTTTCTTGACCATTGAGTTATGTGGGGTGCTTTATGGCCTTAAAAAGTATTTTCTTAGGCACTTCGCAGTTTTACTATCATGGACATACCTAAGCTGTGAACTGCGCTTACGCATAGATCCTGGCATGATTATCCAGAAAAAGAAATTTCACATAACAGAAAAAAAGAGCGAGATACTTACACTCGAAAAATAACTCACTCGATCTGTTTGTGAGATATTTCCAAGTGTCTGAAAATAACAGCCTTTTGTACCTGTGTGTGATATTACGGACCTCTGAAAATAAGCAATAACACCTTTGGTCCTGTGCAATCAGAATTATTTCGGTCCAGTAAAACCGTAGAAACTTGACAATAATGTTCATCAATTATTTAACTTTAAAATCATATGGTTTTGCAAAGGATTTATTTGGAAACCTTTCAAAACAATTATTTGAAGCCTCATTAAATCTTTCTCAAATCTTGTCCAAACAAAATCTTTGAATCACTTCTCACTAAATTTCAATTTGATTTTGATGAGCTCACCCAGTCTTGGCCAAGGTCAAAGGCGTTAATAAATTTATCAAAAATAGTCCATAATTTGACTCCGCCAGTTAGGACTGATGTGTACCATTATAGCCCAGCCAAGTTGTGTGAAAATGGAGAAATATGTGCGGGTGTTGCTGCTGCTGCTGCTTCTGCGGCTGATGTCATAGTTGCTTTCAGTTTTTATTGTCTTTCAGGGACGAGAGCATTTTTTATCGCTTAAGGACATCTGAGACTCAAATGGAAATGACAGCAAAAAAAATAATAACCATAAACTAACAAAGCAGTTAACCTTTTAACAAGTTTTGGCGAAAGCATTCTTCGAATTATTGCAATTAACACCGGCAAAATTAAGCAGCAAATAGTAAAACGTGCAACATATTTACAAAACAGGTGCGAACTAAGGCCTGAGGTAATACGGCGCGTGTCATTCGCTGTAGACAGGAAATGACACACATTACAAACAGAAATGAGGACCAAATGGGAGCAATGTCCCCGCATGTAAAAAATGGAGAATGAGGCAAGCAAAACAGAAATGAGAACTAAAACAGACAGAATGAGAGAGAGCGCGAAACTGAGAACTTTGCAGAGAACTCCTGCTGCACAGGGGAGTTGTCAAATGCAAGAGAAGTTTGGTGTGTACCATATCGAACGTCCCTCCTTCTTATCACAGTCCCCGCACACAATAAACAAATCGTCTGCTGGATGACAACAAAGAAGACTTTCTTGCACTTGACATGTTGTTGACCCAGTCCAAACAAAAGCTCAAAAAAATAGTACAAATAGAAAGTAAATCAGTAAATCCCTTCATTACTGATCTATTTCGCATTTCCATTTGAATGCCATTCTCCGCCTTAAAGTCTGTTTCGTGTGCTTATCAGCAAATTGTTGACTATATAACTCTGTGCGTGTGTCTCTATTGTCACTTAATTGGGTAATAGTATATTTTCTCTGTCGTTTTTTCTGATTATTTCTTTTTTTTTTTTTGTGAGATTATAAACTTAGACATTTGTATTATGATGATGATTGTCATTCCATTTGTGGGTTGAGCTATACTTAGGATATTTGCATGTACAAATGTCTGCTTATTTTGATATCTATTGTGTGAGAATTTGAGCAAAAATTTAAACAGCAATTGAAATTCTATGCAGAGTAAGTTTAAAATAACGTACAGTTTCTTTGAAAATATTAGTTAAATGAGTCATAAACCTTTCTTAGATGTGAGTAAAATTATTCTTATGAACAAAAATTGCAAACAATTTTATGAGAAAGCCTAAATCTGACGCTGGTTATTGGTATCTAGAAATTGTAAGTGATCTGTCAAGTCACTGTGTTGCAACTTCCAAGTGAGTAGAAACCGTCTACGAATTAGAAAAGGAAAGTCAATTTAAGTACGTTTTTAAAGAATGCCATTCTTAAATTTAACATTAGTTAATCAGGCATGAAAAAGTCACGATAACCTAATTTGTGTTTTATTTGAAAAGAATGTTCCTAAAAAACGTTTTCTTTTCTGTTAAGTTACTGTCAAGTCACTGCCAAGTCACCATCAAGTCACTTCTTGGTCACTATTTATCAAGTCAATGTCAAGTCACTATTTAGTCTCTGTATAGTCACTTTATAGTCAATTTCTAGTCACTCATTTTTTCTTTTCTGTTAAGTCACTGTCAAGTCACTGCCAAGTCACCATCAAGTCACTTCTTGGTCACTATTTATCAAGTCACTGTGAAGTCACTATTTAGTCTCTGTATAGTCACTGTTATGTCAATTTCTAGTCACTGTCAAGTCACCATTAAGTCACTTCTTAGTCACTATTTAGTCACTGCTAAGTCACTTTGTACTTACAGTCAAGTCACTGCTTAATCACTGCCAGGACACTGTTAAATCATTGTCAAGTCACTGTTTAGTCACTGTCAAGTCACTGTCAAGTCACTTGTCATAGTCACTGTTTAGTCACTGTGTAGTCACTAAAAAGTCAATATCAAATCACTATTAAGTCACTCTCAAGTCACTGTTTGGCCACTATTAAGTCACTGTTTAGACACTGTCACGTCACTGTTGAGTCTTTGTCAAGTCACTATCGGCACTGTCAAGTCACTGTTAAATCACTATTAAGTAACTATTTAGTCACTGTTAAGTCTTTTATTTCCCCTCCTTTAATACCCCCAACAACTTTAACATCTCTTCCTTCACATTTCTTCCTCTTCTTCGTTTTGTGACGGATTATCTGAGATCGATTTTCTAATTTCAAGAACTCTTTGTGCTTGCTTTTGGACCGGATGAGTACACTTTTTGCTAACATTTTTAAAGATTTAATTTTTTTTTTTTTTACTTTATCTTGTGTGAGACTTGAACCTGGAAGACTGCACTCACAAATACTTGCTTGTAAGTGTAACAAAATTTTGGTGAAGAATGTAAGCCTTTAGCATTAAAACACTAATCTAGCATCAGAGGGCGACGAGCTGAGTCGATTTTTTGACATTTATTTGTTTCTTTGCCACATACGCTTAGAGATGCGACTAAGATATGAAGTTAATAATTTAACGCAATCAGTTACCACAATGATATACCACCCAAAAATTCTCCCAATTCTATGCATCACTCATACGCCCCGTATGTTTACCTGCTACTATCTGTGCTGATCACTCTGGGTAAACGACCGTGACCATGGATATGTTTTAGTTGCGCTTGTTGAGGCATCCTGGCATCAAATAATTTTTACTTTGTTACAACTTATTTCAAATCAGTATCATTCGGTGGGTTAATGACCGCGTCTGGTTGGAACAAAGAAAGCGAATCCTCGAAGTTTCACCTTCTGATTTGGCTTCCCCGCCTTTGGTTGGTTGCACACAAGTCAGCTTTATCTGCACTCTCAGTCTAATCAATTGATTTGACTTTCAAATTATGGATATATTTTTGGCATTTTTCTTTGTCTTTAAATGAAACTAAACTAATTTTTCCGAGCTGTGAATGCGCTTGTCTATAAGTCGCGCGGCAGACTAACCCGGCCGGTGGACTCTAGAGAAGTTCAATAAGCAGCTTTGTGCAGTCAGAGTTTTTCCTGCTGCATTTTCTCTTTTCAAACTGCACTCAGCTGTTTTTCTCTGGTGCTCTTTGCTGCACTTAAGCGAAGAGAACGGAACTCTCTGGGCTATGTAGTTCTCTGTTAACAACTTAACACACATTTAGATTTGTGGTCTATCACACAATCAAAGTATTACGGGCACCTTGCATAAATGACATTGGGTGTTTGCGGAGGGAGGTAGGACGAAAAAGGGAGGAAGAAGATGGTTACAATTTTAAATGCTGGAAATTCGTGTGTGAAGAATACCGGAAGGAAAATGTTGTTTGAAGGTAATTTAATTAAATTAAAAATGGTCGACTGAGTCTATATTAAGAATGACTTTGAAGAGGTATTTTTTTTTTTTTATAAACAAGGCTGGTTGTTCTTCAATTCGTTTTTGCAAAAGTTTTGGGACTTAAAGCCTATAGCCACTGGTGGCAAAGTGACTCATATTTCTTACACAGACGCGAGATCAACTTATGGGTGTGTGAATCGGTGAGAACAGAATAGCAAGAAATTTTGGTTGAAGCTTTCGTGCTCATCAACACAAGCACATTTTTCTGTCCTCTTCAATTGGCCGTCCCTGATTTAGAGACCAAATCGGATCATTCAATCACAAAATTGAAAACAAGGCTCCGCTTTCAGTTCGTTACTTTTTGTTTATACCAGGGAATCGAACCGAAACCGGAACCGTATACCGAAAAGAACCGATTGAAACTGAGAACCGGAACCGGTATTTTAAATTTTTTGTATACCGGTATCCGAGAACCGATATTTTTAGAACCGAAAAGTCCGAAAAGAACCTAAACGTTTTACTGGTAAAGTTTCAGTTCTCAGTGCAACAACTAGAATGTAAAGCGAGCAGTTAGTTTTGGGGGATTTTGGATAAAATAAAAAAAGATTATGGCCTAAAAGAACTTTTGTTCAGTAAAATAGAAACACTCGAGACCAGTGTCTTTGAAATATTCATGAAATGTATCCACTTCTGTTCAATTGCAACTAAATGAGGAAAGCTTTGTCTGAAACTGGAGATCAACACATATGGGATATTCCATATCAAGACTGCTACCAAAGCTATCGGAAGTATTTTTTCTTTAAAAAAATAAGTAATTGTTATTTTTCTACGTGAGGACCAATCTTTATTTGATCCGAATATTTTTTTCAGTAAGAGCACATTTTTATATACATTTCACAATTTATTTCAAGATGGAAGACAGCCTGAGAGCGCGGGAGGAATTTTGTTTGCATATTTATTTTTTGATGTTTGCCTGTTTTTTTACCTATTATGTCATACAAAAATAACAAATTTCTGTTGAAAGTAAATAGTTCAAATTCTGACTAAAGAAAATCAAAAAAGAAAAAAGGGTGTGTGTCATGAGACGCCCGGAACGAGCGAAGCTCTTTACGTCGATGAATCCGATTTAAGTAATGGCAAAAGACACACTTGGATTTTGTATAAATAAATGTTAAATTATCAAATATAAGGTCACTGTCAAGTCACTGTTGGGTCACAGTTCGGTCCCTGTTAAGTCACTGTTAAGTCACTGCAAAGTCACTGTTAAGTCACTGTTCAGTCACTGTTAAGTCACTGTCAAACAAAGGTCATTATATTTTTTGTTAAGTCACTGTTAAGTCACTGCAAAGTCACTGTTAAGTCATTGTTCAGTCACTGCAAAGCAGGGTTCGTAAATAACACACAATGTACAAAACATCGTGTTTTAAACATTGTTCAAAACAGTAAGCATTGTTTTTTTTCATTGTTTTTATTGGGAATGTTCAAAATGTTTTGAACAGAGATCTAAACAATTTATGTCAAAATAAAGAACATTGATAAAAAACACAGGCGTTTTGAACACTTTAAAACAAAGTGTGTTTCTAATAGTAACATTTTCAACAAATAAAAAACATGTTTATTAACATTTTGAACATTTAACATTTCGACACACGAAAGCGATAACATATTGAACACTGTAACTACAAATTGAACTTCCCTTACAAATTTACATTAAATAAATATTTGGCTCAAAGTATGCTTTGCATTTGTGCCTGTGATTGAGCTCGTCTGATAAATAGAGCAGCTACTGTTTAAATTTCTGAGCAAAATGGGAAGACCGAAAAAATGCGATACTAAGGAGCTGGTAAAAAGACGGTTCATATAAAGATGCTAGCATTCTATGCAACAAGGACTTGGCTAATATTTCAGGAAATATATGAGGAAGGCAGCGTAACGGAACCGTCAAGAAAGCAAACATAAAGACTAAGCTGAAGTTATCGCGTAGGGAAAATTAATAAACACCATATTTGAATAAACATATGAATATACTTAAAAGGCATTTATTTTGTTTTTTTGGGTGCTTGCATTTTAACTAGTGTTAGTTCTCTTTGGCCGTTTTAAAGAATTTAAAGCAGGGTTTGTCAAGAAGAGCGACAGCAAAAAAAAGGGACGCAAGACAGTTCCGACCTGCAGGCCAGCGACTGAAAGCTTTTTCCGCTCTTGGCGCAAACCCCGGCATGCGTTCGACTCGTGTCGGTGTGAAAAACAAATGCGGTCCCTGCGGGCCAGGCGTGGCCTTCGTTGATTTAAAGACTGATCAGCACTTTTCTAAATTCTTCACCATCGGTCATCCATGGTATTTTATCGCGGCTCAGTATGACCAAATTCAAATATCTGCAGTCATCTCATTTTTAGTCTTGAATCACTATTTTCTAAGTATTTACCGCTTCTATGGAGATCCTTGATCAAGATTCTTAAGCTGGAAATACCCTGATGCTGTACGATTAAGTGATTGCCATACGATATATCCATTCCCTGGTAGAATCGATATATAGCTGATTACTATGTAGATATGTCTTAAAGGTACGAACATTCTACCTAAGCAAAGGCGTAGGATACGAGAATATTTCGAACTGCGGGAAAGACCAATAACTGAAAGTCTTTTTTCTTAGTCAACATTTGAAGGATGGAAGCTAAAAGACTGAAAGAAGCTCAGCTATTCAAGCCAAATATTTATTTTATGTAAATTTGTAAGGGAAGTTCAATTTGAAGTTTCAGTGTTCAAAATGTTATTGCTTTCGTGTGTCGAAATGTTAAATGTTCAAAATGTAAATAAACATGTATTTTATTGTGTTAACATTGCATGTGTTTAAAACACATATGATTTTGAACTGTCCAAAATGCCTAGTCTTTTTTATCAGTGTTATTCTGACATAAGTTGTACAAAACACTGTTTTAAACATGTCGAAACACACATATTGTTTATGAGTTTAAAACATTTTGATTTTTTTTAACAATGTATTTTATGTGTCTGTTATTTACGAACCCTGCTGTAAAGTCACTGTCAAACAAAGATCATTATATTTTTTAGCACAGAATTCACAACTTTACCTTAATGCAACCACTCTTTGCACAGAGCCCCACCAGATCCACACCAGATCCCCGCCAGATCCCCACCTGATCCCCACCAGATCACCAACAGATCCTCACCTGTTCCCCACCAGATACCCACCAGATACCCACCAGACCTCCACCAGACCTCCACCAGATCTCTTTACCAGAGCCCCAACAGATCCCCAACAGATCTCCAGCAGATCCCCAACAAATCTCCACCAGATCGCCACTAAATCGCCACCAGATTCCCACCAGATCCGCACCAGATCTCCACCTGACCCTCAACCTCAGCACCAAGTCTCCGCGAGATCCTCACTAAATATTCACCTGATCTCCACCGGGTCTCTCCCAAATACTCATCACATACCCCCACTTCCACCTCACACTATCCCACTCCACATACAACCCAAATGCTACTACGCTGTAATGGTAAAAGCAGCTGACTTTGCAAATACAAAATGAACAAGTAAGACCGTTGCAGTCGAGTTATCTCGACTTCAAAATACCCTGTACAATTAACAAACACACAAGCACACATACACACAAACATAAATAATATCGCGCTCACACACACACACACACACTCACGCGCAAGCCTCAAACAGAGCGCAATAAGTAAAGCGTAAATTTTCGAGATCTGAAACAAACTTGATCTGCGTACGGCCTATAACTATGTACATGCAAAAATTTGTATCTCTATCTCTTATAGTCTCCGAGATCGACGCGTTCATACAGACAGACGGACGGACGGACGGACGGACGGACAGACGGACATGGCTAAATCGACTCGGCTGTTGATGCTGATCAAGAATATATATACTTTACATGGTCGGAAATGATTCCATCTGCCTGTTACATACATTTGCACAACTTCATGATCCCCTTTTACCCATTTTCAATGGGTACAGGGTATAAAAATCAAAGACATACCCCAAAAGAATCTGTCGCAAAGACAAAATTTTTCAAGATTTGCCCCCCAGTCTGACGTCCGTAAAAGAGCTTCGCTCTTAAAAGAAAAAAATTGAATATAAAGGATCTTTATACGGCGCATCTTCGTTACGAAAACAGATGGACGAAAATACATTGACCGCTATTATTCTTCTAAGAAGTAATCATTAATATACCTTCCTAGTATAATAAGATTTTATTTATTTTCTTTTATTATAATCGTATTTTGAATATAAACTTGTGCATTTTGTATGGCAAACACACCAAATAAATTTGATAAGCTTGATACTTGATATAGCTTGCTTACTCACTATGTTTAAACAATCGTTTAAAATTTTCTGGTGATTTTACCGGTCCATACCGGTACTTACCGGTATAACGAAATAAATATCTAGGTACCGGAACCGAATACCGAAATAAAATAGAGCCAAAACAGAACCTTTTACCGAAACGGTAGTTTCGGTACGTACCAGAACTGGAACGGGAACAGGAACCGAAACTCGATTCGGTTTGATTCCCTGGTTCATACTATTTCCAATTTATCCCAAATGAGCTCAAAGGGCTTAATTATGTAAGTTATGTGATGTGATGGATTAACGCTCTCATAAGTTACATATCCTCACGATTCGAAAGGTTTCGTGTGACTCCGGCTTAACATCTAGTTCGTAAATAAACATTAACTTAAATTTGCTAAGTAAGTTCCAAATCAGCTTCATAAAGTTAGCTCGAAAAAGTGCATCTTGATTATGCATAATTTTTGCATTTCCGCAGCCTTCTATTCAACTCATCCACTCATTCACATTTTATTCAATTTTTCTATTATATGCAAAAGTCTTTGACAGTCTATTTTCTCGTCTTTCATTTCCTCCTCCGCACGGGCATGAGAACTGTTACCGTTTTGCAACCAACCACGTGCCATTGGGCTTAAAAAATAGAAAAGAAAAACAAAAACAAACACCGTATACCAAAAACGTGAGGGGGGTGTACCAGTAGCCTCGTGTGTGCGTGTGTGTCAAGTGTAAATGAAATTTTCAATTTTGCCGTGTGGACAGAAATCAGCAAATGAAAGGAAAATGTTGGCTTGTGTGCCTATTGATTATTTTGCTCTGTGTGTCAGTGATGCGGTTAAATAGTGCGATTTGTGGGAAAGGTCGCGTTAAAAGTGTTCTGAAATGGTAGATAGATGGATAAAATGTAAGGGTAAGGGGGGATATGCACACTTTTCTAGGCCGCACTCAAGCGAAAGTCTAAAAATAAGCAAGGATTTGTATGTATGCGTTGCAGACAACACATCAAATTGGCCCATAAATTTAGCTTAGGGTTGGGTTTAGTTTTTTTTTTTTTGGGCTTAGCCTGGCTTATGAGTTTAGTTGAAAAGCTTTGAAATGGTGGAAAAGGGGGGAAGTGGTAATAAGTTTTAGCTTTAACTCAGCGATGGGCACCGGATGCCCTTAGGGGGCGAAGACATTTCACTATTTACACATATACGAGCCGAACGGATGTCGAAGAAAAGACTTTCAGTCGCTTGACTTTGCTGCTATAATAAATAGCCCTTTGGTAAAATTTATTCTCCAAATTTTGAAATTAAGTCTATTCTTGCTTTCTATACAAATTGCTATTACTTTTCACACCACCCACGTGTGCTTGCTTATGGTACTGCTCTGACTTGTATAACAGAAGTTCACTTAGCTTTTACTATTAACTCACCATAGATTTAAGTTATGCATCGAGTAGTGCTAAAAACATTTGCTTACCCAACTAAACTAACAAAAAGTCGCCAAGTTTAATCGCCACTTGTGGGCAAACAATCGTATAAGTTAATGACCATTAACTCATCTTTTACTTTCTACATAATGCTTTGTACATATATGTATGAGGCAGAAACATATTCAAGCGGACAAGGTCAGAACGGCTGGCACATAATCGATGTACATTTAGTTTACAACTGAACCTTTTCTTTCCACCTGTCTCACCTTTTGACATTAAGAATTCAGGGGTGTAATTTGTGTTTTGTCTTTTCCTACAAGTCTGCAGCAGGTTAATAGAAACACTTGAACCATTAAATTTGTAAGCCACCTTAAGTAGATTCCACATTCAACAGGAATAAATTAGGAAAAAGTCCTGCCTTATGATTAGCTGAAGTGAATGTTGAGGGTGAATATAATTACAATCGAATTAGGCCCCAGATCTCAAGTGACATGCGGATGTGTGTGTATGTCATATAATTGAAAATATTTTTAGATGTAGGCATCAACAAAAGATTGTACCAAAAACTAACAATAGTTAAGGGCAAGTAATTAGTTTTGTTATTAAAGTAAAGTTTAAGTCGGTCCTGCTCAACTTTATAAAATTACTATTGAGAATATTTACTTAACCAATATGATGAAATGTTTTCTTTATACTTGGGTAGCACCTTAGATCTTCTGATTGGCATTTTTTGATTTCCGCTTTCTTAATATTTTCACGCTTTATAATGAATAATAATCGAGTGTGATGTGAATTCTATAATATTGTTTAGTAAGCAAAGACGTAAGAGAGAATAAGCCAAGTTAGATTCTTGCTTTTAATTTATCGAAATATTATGTTTTATAAGGTGTTACACAATGTTTACTTCACAAGCAGGGTTCTCCAAGGAGAGATGAGAAAGGACTGACTGCTTTATTGAGGGGTTAGATCGTGCTTTAAAGATAAACAGTTATACAAGTGAGAAAGTTGGTTAAGCCCGGCTGAAACACAGTCTGTACCTGGAGTAGGAGCTGAATGCAGTGCTGCTACTGCGCTCATCTCTAAATCTCTCTATCTCTTTGTTGTGAAAGGGTGGGAGGGGGGTGGTTTAATTTTTTGTTTATAACTTTTTCGGCAAATTTATACATATTGATAATTACTAACTATCTCTAGAAGAACCATCTATCTACAAAACTTTGGAAGACTTTATCTTTTGTTTTCAAATTGCGGGAGCGGAAGAGTGCGAAGCAAAATTAAAAAAAATAGAGGCCAGCTAACTTCGGCTCGACCGAAGTTTATATACCCTTGAAGCTTGATATGTGCCTAACAGTTTGTTTGGCAGCTATACCATATAGTGGTCCGATTTCGTCACATCTTGTTGAAATTATGTAAAATCATTGAAAACTTATAAATACGAGCGTTGGGAGCGATAACATTGAAAACAAAACGGTTTTTCTTACTAAGACTTTTTTTCAGACCTAACTTTTGTATGGCAGCTATACTATATAGTCGTCCGATTTCGATAAGCCTTAGTGAAATTATGTGAAATCATTGAAAACTTATAAATACGAGCGTTGAGAGCGATAGTATTGAAAACAAAAAAGTTTTTCTCACTAAGTCTTTTTTTCAGACCTAACTTTTGTATGACAGCTATACTATATAGTCGTCCGATTTCGATAAGCCTTGGTGAAATTATGTGAAACCATTAAAAACTTATAAATACGAGCGTTGAGAGCGATAGCACTAAAAACAAAAAAGTTTTTCTCACTAAAACTAGTTTTTCAACCGATAGTTCCTATGGCAGCTATATGCTATAGTCATCCGATCCGGCCGGTTCCGACAAATGTGCAGCGTATTTGTACCAAAAGACTTCGTGCAAAGTTTGGTTGCGATAGCTTTAAAACTGACGGAGGAGATAGCATAGAAACAGACGGACGGACGGACAGACGGACAGACGGACTGACGGACGGACAGACGGACATGGCTATATCAACTCAGCTCGTCTTACTGATCAAGAATATATATACTTTATGTGGTCGGAGATGCTTCCTTCTATGCGTTACAAACATCCGGACAATTTTAATATACCCTCTCCAAGGGTATAATAAACTTGATCTGTCAATTCTCTATCTTTTATCCAAGGGCATAGTCAGCTTTCCGAAAAGGTGGGGGCAGCTGTCCCTGAACTTTTCTTAAATATTTCTTAAATAATATTTTTCAACATGAATTAATTAGATCACATACATTTGATAGGCAGTCAGATACAGTCTTCAAAATAATAGCGGAAAACTTAAGTTAAAAATGAAAAAGTGAAATTTTCGGGGCAAAGTCTATGATGTCTTGAATTTGTTTTGACGTGCTTAGCATTATGTTGAGTAGGTAAGAAAACGATTTTCGTTTATTGTCTGAAGGTAAGGGCCTTACGTTATAGTACTAGTGGTTTTTGGTTCGGTTCAGTATTTTCGAAGGATTAATTTTTCGGGCAGTTCGGTTTTTAAATTGGAATTTGAGGTTCGGTTACACTTTGGTTCGGCTTGCAAAGTTGAGATTTCTAAGAAATGATCAAAGAATTCGGTCGAATCCTTTTGCAATCCAGAGGATCAAATGAAGGTTATTGGGATTTTGAAGTTAAAAGTCGAATATCACAGTTGGTGTTTGGAAGCGAGAACATTTAACAATTCCAATTCCGCATGATTTGATCGAAATCGAAAATGGGAACAGGCCTGATAGCCTTTTTGGTCGACCAATGTCTTTACAAATACACATTACTTTAAACTTTAAGCTCATTTATCTCGAAACCACGTTTTTCTAACTGGCGGCCATTATTTCTCCAGTTGCCCTGAACCGATTTTGATGATTCAAAGTGCATTTCAATGTGGAATCATGGCCGCCAGCACGGTGTTAGAATTCGACTAAGACCAGATAATCTTAACCCAAGATTCTATTCTCAATTTTAATCTTAATCCATTAATCTTGCATAAAAATCGTTTATACTCGACTTTAAGATGAAACAATCTCATTTTTTAATATGAAAAAAAGAGACAAAAAACGAGAGCGTAAGTTAAAGTCGGCTCTGACCGACTTCGATATACCCGTTACTCATGAAAAAACATGTTTAACAGTGTTCCTACGTTCCTTAGGGTGACCATCTGAAAAGTATGCAACATTTTTTCTTAGGATGGGAGGAGGGGTAGCGGGGGGGCTTGGTTCACTTTTTTGCTCATAACTTGAGAACCGCTCATCCGATCTGTATCATTTTTTCGGAAATCGATTCATTTTGCTAATTACTAACTATCTTTAGAAGAAACAACTCGTCTATCTTCAAAATTGTAGGAGATATACCGTTTTATCTAAATTGCGAGGGCGGGAGTGGGCGTGGCCAAGATTTGAAACAAACTTGATCTGCGTGCAGATAAATGAAGCATTTGTCCCATACATGTGAAACCTCTATCTCTTACCATCTCTGAGATATAGGTGTTCATACAGACGGACGGACGGACGGACGGACGGACGGACGGACGGACGGACAGACGGACATGACTATATCGACTCGGCTGTTGATGCTGATCAAGAATATATATACTTTATATGGTCGGAAATGATTCCTTCTGCCTGTTACATACATTTGCACGACTTTAGTATACCCTTTTTACTCTACGAGTAACGGGTATAAAAATTATTTCAAGCATTTCTTATTTTTTTTGTTGTGTTTGCTTTAGTTATTAACAATTTGTTGTTTCTGAAAAACTTATATAAATTTTAATTATTAATCCGCTGGTACTGGACAAGTGAACTGAGTATCTCGGAGTGATTGACCACATTGAGCGTCATTTGTAAGGCGCCACCAGTCGCAGTATAAGAACTCAGCACGACTATGATTTCTGCTAGCTGAGTTCTTATACTGCAACTGGCTGCGCAAAAAAATTTACATCAACAGTCGTGTCTGTTAAGTGGATGGCATAAGCTTCATTGGAGCGAAAAGGTTGTGGTTCGAGTCCCACGAGGGACGGTTTTTTTTTATACTCTGTACCGAAGGTACATAGAGTATATTAAGTTTGTGCAAAAGTATGTAACAGGGAGAAGGAATCATCTCCGACCCTATAAAGTATATATATTCTTGATCAGGATCAACAGCCGAGTCGATATAGCCATGTCCGTCTGTCCGTCCGTCTGTCCGTCTGTCCGTCCGTCCGTATGAACAAACAGATCTCGGAGATGGTAAGAGATAGAGGTTTGACATGTATGGGACAAATGTTTCTTATAGCTGCAGGCAGATCAAGTTTATTTTCAATTTTTGCCACGCCCCCTTCCGCCCCCGCAATTTGGAAAAAACGGTATATCTTCTACAGTTTTGAAGTTAGACGATTCGTACCTTCTAGAGATAGTTAGTAATTAGCAAAATGTATCGATTTGCCGAAGAAATGATAAAGATCGGATGAGCGGTTCTCAAGTTATGAGCAAAAAGTACATCACCCTCCCCCACCCCCCTCCCACCCTATTACAACTAACACCGCACAATCTTAAAGAGAGAGAGAGAGAGAGAGAGTGAGAGAAAGAGAAAGACTTAGAGATGAGCGCAGTACCAGCATTGCATTCAGCTTCTACTCCAGGTACAGAGTATGTTATAGTCGGGCTTGACCGACTTTCTTACTTATTTTTTTTTAATTTTTAATAAAATAAAACTATTTATGGATATCATAAAGTTTTTTTTACTGAAGCTTTACAGTAAACTGTAGATGATTGATAAGTTGGAAGATGATAAATCTTGTTTTTAAGATTTTTAATCTTATTTCAAGATTTTTCAACCTTGTTTTTATAAGATTGCAAGGTTCTCGAAAAAGAGATTTTCAATCTAGATTTTAGATTGATTTTTGATTGATTTCTCAGTGTACTCCCTTAAGACACTTACCCCAAAAAGAACAAAAATTATTCCGTTGTTATATTTCGATTCTGAAGCTTTCTTGTTGTTATATTTCGATTCTGAAGCTCTCTTGTTGGTTCATTTCGTAAACCCTGTTCTGTTTGTTCGTACTTTCAAAATGTATTGAAAATACACTTTTAACCTACCGACTCGCCCCTTAATACATTGCCTAAGAATGATTAATAATTAAATATAATAGGAAAAGTGATGCTAATCAGCCCACTGACATTTGTCCAGTTTCTTCTCGTGTTACCTAAACAGGTAACCGCATCGCTTAATGGCTTAGTTTGCCAATAACATTTCAGAAACAAGAAACTTTTACCCCTCCCCTTCAATTATCGGGTCTGACTAGAGTGGGTACTTACAGTGATGTTTGGCGGCACGTGGAAGGTTTAGGTTACTCCTGCTGTTTGTGCTGCTGCTGCTGCTTGCCTACTGACCCAGTTAGTATCTGCTGAGTGTAGCTCTTAAATGCTCGTTTTGGGGTTTGTGTTTCGATAGGATAAAACGGTGGTTTTGGCTCACTTTGGCAGTGCTTAGAAAAGGTAATCAATCTTGTAGTTGACTGATATTATTTTTTTCAATTTGGCTTTCTTGTATTTTTAAACATTTATTGATTCTGTTTCACACCTTTTTCACTTGCCGCTGATTAACATGGACTTAACTCACAGTATAAACATTAATATTATATTTAATTTGACTAAAAATTTGTCTTAAATGCACAACACGAATTTTTTATTTAACAATTATAATATTAAGCTTAGTTATATATATTTATTTTCTGGTTTGCTTTTTTAATTGAACTTTTTTCTTGCACTTGCTCTGGGGCTCTAAGATTTTTTCCGACGCCTTCGCCGCCTCTAAAAAAGCAAAACACGTCCGCACTGTCCCACGAGCCAGGAGAACCTGAAAATCAGTACACTTTTTGCTTTAACTGCAGCCAGTCGCCCCCGCTGAAAACTCTCTTCTTTTTCTAGGGGATTTGGCTCTCTGTTGCTTTCTCTCTCTTTAGTGTGCGCCGTCGCTGTGTAACGGTCCTTTTGTGTGACATTTACAATGTCAGCCTCAGTTATTTGGTTGGAATTCGCCGCCAGAGTAAGGCAGAGAGAGAGAGAGAGAGAGAGAGAAGGTGCACGGAGGAGAGCATCGAGCAGACTGGGCAAACTAATTTGTTTTGTTGCTTTCGGGGGGGAAACTCCTTTGGGGCACACTCTTTTGATTTTTAGTGATGTGACAAGAAAGTTTTGTTTGGCAATTTTGTAACCATCTGTGTTAGATGAACGTTCATAAACAACTACAGGGTACATGCGGGGGAGTATAGGTGCAGTAAAGCGTTTAAAAATGATTGACTGTTGCAGGTACATACTCTCAGAAAACTAATTTCAATTTATTAGCGAGAGTTGAAAGTTTTCGTTTTAGGATTCCCATTTTTTCAATCCCCAAATTTATTTGGGAAATGTTTAGAATTTTCACTACCCTTTGGTTTCAGAATCAAACAAGGTTAGGCTATAAGATATAGTCATCCGATCTTAACCAAATTTTGTGCTAGAAAAAGTAGTTTCGAAAAAAATATTTTTTTTTTTAATTTTTCAGCACAGTAAGTTGACCTGAGACGCTCTAACAAATGTGCGTGTTTTGTTGAAAATAATTGCCGGGTCGATTTAAAAATTTCTATGTATGTATGACCCTTGCAGCTTGTATAAGTGAATAATTTTAAATAATTTTCATTCCAAACTTTATGTTTGCGCTGTACAACAATAGCTAAACTATTTCCCAAACTCAGCAATAGATGGCGCCACTATTTAAACAATTGTTGCTACGCCACTTTAACTATTTAATTTAATACACAGATTAGATTCAGATTCAGCTTTATTGTAGATTGTTTCGTCTTGTCAGAGTGAGTGTGTTAGAGATGGACCAAACAATGCGTTAGTGTTATCGTGTATCGATAGATGTTAGCGATGCGTGAACTGAAACTGGAACCGCCACAGCTACTCCCCTCCTCAGTGATGTGTCGAGTTTACTGATGAGATTTGACACTCCGTTCTTTCTGGTACGTTCGAAGAGGCTTGACTGGAACGTCAGGATCGAGGACGCTAAATGCTGGCTTAAGTCTCTCTACTGAGATGTTGTGTGTGGTTCCATTAATGTTGATTGCAAAAAGCCGATCATTAATCCGTTCCTTGATTTCGTGTGGTCCAGTATACGGCTGCTCCAAAGGTCGTTTGACATGTTCGCTGCGCAGGAACACATGGCTGCATGAATATAGGTTTTTGTGTACAAAAGGTGTCGGCCGTCATATTTTGAATTGGAGCTATTTCGGGCCAGCGAGTGAACCTGTCAATCATCGTGAGACAGTATCTATATCCTTTATATTCAGGAACGACAATGATGTCAATGTGAACGTGTTCAAAGCGCTTGTCTACTTGGCGGAAGTGTTGAGGTACTAGTTGGTTGTGTCTCTGAATTTTTGAACGTTGGCAGTCATTGCATTCGCTGACCCATTGATTTATGTCCCGCCTCATTGCTGGCCAGACGTATTTCTTTTGAATCTGCTTAATACTTGCTCGTTTTCCAGGATGAGATAAAAGATGGACAGAATCAAAAATCTTTTTGCGAAGTGGCTTCGGTAGCAGAAGTTGATGAATTGTCGTCGCGAGTTATAACCATTGTACAGGATAGTGTTCAATTGTTTTCAGAAGGGGTCACCATATGTGGCTATGCCACTTTAACTATTTAATTTAATACACAGATTAGATTCAGATTCAGCTTCCCAGCCAGCAATTGAGCAAACGTTATGCAAAAGAAGCTTAAAGTAAGCTTACTTTTTCATGCGTTGTCGTATGGCAGCCTTCGATTTTCAAATGTCGTTTCGGCGACCGAGAGATTTCGTGCTCACTCTCTCTCGCTCTCTTGGCACTCTCTCTTGGCGCTCTCTCTCTCCCTTGTGATCTTTTAGTTCTAGGCAACTGCAGCTGACAGGGCAGGCAAAAAAAAAAAAAAAATGTATGGGAATAAACCCAGCAAACAATTTCATATAAAAATACACGTTTTGTAAGCGTTCAAATATAAGCAAAACGCTTATAAAACGCTGCTGTGACATTTATAAAACGCATCAAAGTAAGCTTAAAAAAGACGTTTGCAAAACATGTTTTATAATTCGTTTTCATAAGCTTACTACAAGCTTTGTAAATACGGTTACAAAACACGTATTGTAAGTGAAATAATAAAGCGTTTAAAACATTTATTTTTATTATTCAAAAATTAAATTAAATTAAATTAGCGTTTTCCTGCTTTATAAGAAAATACAAAGTCCTCTTCCTTCCTTCATATCAGAGTGAAAGTCTCTGCAATAGAATTTAAATATAAATGCCAATAGTTGACTTTGAACTGCAAGAAATCATTGTTACTCACGACGAATGGCAGTGGCGAATGTTATGTTTTGTCCGCAGCAAATTTCCTTGCACTTGATGTGGACAGTCGTATATAATATGCTTTCTTAATTTTTTCCAAATATTATTGCTGCTGGCATTAAATAAATTTAAGCGCGCACTTATATTTTTAAAGAAAAATGTTAACTTGTTCGCTCTTCAAAAAACAAAACTAAACTGATATACACAATTTTTTTCATGCCTTTGCTTGAGGTTACATTTTTTTTTTTTTTTTGCCTGCCCTGTCAGCTGCAGTTGCCTAGAACTAAAAGATCACAAGGGAGAGAGAGAGCGCCAAGAGAGAGTGCCAAGAGAGCGAGAGAGAGTGAGCACGAAATCTCTCGGTCGCCGAAACGACATTTGAAAATCGAAGGCTGCCATACGACAACGCATGAAAAAGTAAGCTTACTTTAAGCTTCTTTTGCATAACGTTTGCTCAATTGCTGGCTGGGTTGTAAATGGTTTCGTCTTGTCAGAGTGAGTGTGTTAGAGATGGACCAAACAATGCGTTAGTGTTATCGTGTATCGATAGATGTTAGCGATGCGTGAACTGAAACTGGAACCGCCACACAATGAGCGTGTTCAGCAGCATAAATCGATGACAAAAAATCGACTATTTTTGTTAGATTGTGCTGCTGAACGGGCATGATGCGCAATCATGTTTGCTATTTTTCGTGATTGTGTTAGATGTGAATCTAACAAAGAAATAGTTTGTTAGAATTGCTTGATTATGATTTGTTATCGATAGCACACAGCTGTCAGAAGTAAACAAACAAGGAATTTTGAGAAGGCAATTGCAAAATGAATGTGGAAACCTCTTTGTTTTGAATAAATGAATTGGCAGAGGACGAGGTTTCGCAAGTGGCTCTCGGAAATTCGTGCAAGGCTCTAAAGGCTCTACTGGTTACTGCGGAGGAGGAGGAAAGCTTGAAAAGCCGCCACTCCAAAAAGAGGAAGCCCTGCGTACGCGTAGTAACCACCTCATCTAGGTATATGGACACCTCAACACAGTGTGTCAAGGCGCTACCATTCAGCTCCTCCCAGATAAGAGCTTGATGGGGACGCCCATATTCTCTTACAAGATAGTCACAAGGAATGAAACCCGGCGCCTGGTTACGGAAGAATGGTTCCGACTTGGGCTGTAGCTAGGGTCACGGGGTCCTCGTTTAACCTGACATTGAAAACATCTTACTTGTGGTCTTGGCCCTAACGGGTCACTGCCTTATTGGCAGGCATGCTGCACTCTCCGAAAGAAGTAGGGGATCAAGTACTACGATATTGAATTTAAATTTGTTGGTCGGGATCGGGAGGGAACGGGAGCGAATTGTCCTTATTCGCCCATCTCTACTCTTAGCCCATTGCCACTTTGTTAAAATTAACATTTTGAGACCCTTCTTTGCGTGGTCAGGAGTCCTTTTTAATGGACCCGCCTGGGCTGGGCTTACAACAAAGTTAAAAACATTAACCGGCTAACCAAGTCTTAAGGAAAATTCAAGGTGAATTCTAGGAGCAGTTGTGGTTACGACAGTCATAAATATTTGTTAGTCAGTTCTTAATTACATTAAGCTGTTTGTTGTCAAAAATTCAAACCTTCCGCCAACAAAAATATATCGATAACTTTGTTGCCTAAAAATTCTAACAAGTTCGTTCACCAGCAGACTAACACTTTTTTTTTGATTGATGATTTTTGTTAGATGATTGGTGTATGCTGCTGAACACGCTCAATGTGTCGGTTCCAGTCCCAGTTCATCCTGCTCTAATCACTGTTCCACCTCATCCAGCTCCAAAAACAGATCTAGTTCCTCTTACTCTAACAACAAGGATGCTCGGTACAAACAACGGACAAATATAAAGGTTTTTATATCTTAAAGCTTTAATAGTTCAATATTGCAACGCATGATTTATCGCTTAGAAGAATATTGCGACCGCTGGAATATGGAGGTTAATATGACGAAGTCTGAAATAATGATATTCAGGAGAGGCGGTCGTCTAACAGCAGCTGAAAAATGAAGGTTTCAAGTTTTGCCTGTAATTATTGCTATCATTTCAAAAACACGTCCAGAAGCGTACAGAGCTAGCCAAAACAAGCATAAATGTGTCCTGGAGTAAATATGTTTATAATAGTAATTTACCAGTAAATTCAAAATGGAAAGTCTACAACTTATGCTGCACAGATTTGGGGATATGGCTGCTTTAAAGAGGTCGATAATTTCCAGCTCTTCTTTTCGAAAAAAAATTTTAAACCTGCCACCTACAACACCAGATTGCAATGTGGAGTATGCCCACCTTTCTCTTTTAGACAACATGTCTATTATATTGTCAAGGTTATTTTTGAATATAAATCCGAAAGGCTTCCAAACATACTAGCTAAAAAAATCCTTCAAAAGAATCTATTTTGGGCCAAGGAGTTAAAAGCATTATGTGTCTCAAATCGCTTAGATTGGCACGACATGGAAATCTCGAGGTCTCAATGGAACGGATTATGCTCACAAATGCCTGGCTACGCTACACTCAGAAGGATGTACATTTACAACGGAAAACAGTAGTATCACCAGATTCTATAAGTATCTAGACAGTGATATAGGAGAAAGGTATCTGAATATACCGCAGAGAGACATTTCGTGGGTGATGAAAGGCAGATGTGATATGATATTGCTCTAGGGGAACACTTATCAGCAAGTGGACAGCGCTATCTGCCCCCTATCTAATACAGGAGAATCTGAAGATATGCAGCATTTTCTGGGAAAATGTCCTGTTCTAAGGGAGTTCAAAGTTCTGCATATTTCTATGCGTTGCAAACTTCTATACAAAATTATTATACCTGGGCTAGGGTATAATAAGGTAAAACAAGGTATGATGTAAATATTGTAGGTGACGAATTGCTTTGCTTCGATATTCTCAGTCGTATTTGGTTCGATGATTAAAGGTTGCAGTTCGCTGTATTGAACTGACATCATCGCTATCCAGATTTCCACTTTAATAAGTCATCTTCAAGCATGCTTTACAGAAATTATATCAAACGACCCATAATTTAAAGTTGTTAAGGTAAATCACGCAATTGCTTTCTTGAATTTAAGCTAGAATTAGTGATTATTAAGTGATTTAAGTAAGTTTAGCTCTTTCACCAAGCATTTCAATTTTTATTAGGCATAGACCGTACCAGTTATTTCAATTGGTCATAAGAAGCGCGCGTGCCCGACATTATAAACTGATAAAATTAAGGCAGGGACTTTACAGCAATTCCATTGCTGGCGTCAACTTGTGTCTCGAGTTTCCCAATTTGCTTGTGGGATCAAAGTGGTTCTCCCATAATTATTGTCCACCAGGCTGATTGATGGGTGCAAGTGTTTATTATACAATCAAAATAAAGAAAAGTGTGCATGAACTGGTGAGGGAGTGCTAAGTAAAGTGTTAATTTTTTAGCTAGGTAAAATAATCCGACGCCGGATGTTGTTGCGGATAATCTTCTAGATGCTCATTTCTATGATGCTCATGCTCTAGCTGGCAGGGATCTATGTTCGGTGTTCTGGAATTCTGTTCTTTAGCATTGGGAAAGTATTCTTGTTCGTCTACCCCAGGATTTTGAGCATAGTTGTCATCTTCAGCAGATTGCTGTATTTGATGGTAGAAAGGAGCTGCTGTAACTCTAGGACGTGCTGGGGCTACAGGTCGTGGGCCATAGCCTGGTGTAATTCTTCGTACTCCCCAATAGCGTTGAGGTGCAGTTGAAGGAGGTCCTCTCAGATGGCTGGGTGGATGGTGATCTTCAACTTCGTCTGAACACTTTAGACCTCTTACTATGTTATTCACATAGAACGAATGTGGAAGAGGTTTTCTATACTTAGGTCTGGGGCGTGGCATTACTTGCTTGTTGCTGACAAAGTAATCCCTACGTTGTGCTACCGGCTGGGGAGCTACTAGTCGTTGACGTGGCTTGGCAAAGTGTCCTTCATAGAGAATGGGTTCAACATAGTTTTTAACTGGCTTGCGATAGCGTGGTGGTGGCAGACGATTGGAATTAGCTATTTTTAAGAAAGAGAATTTAGTTTAGTGGAGATGTCTTGAAAAGTTCAAGCTAATATTACCAGATACTTCCGGTGGCATAAAGTGTGGACATAGATTGGTATCTTGTTCATCGGTGTCCATGCAGGGTTCTTCTGTAGTGGGCTCTGTGGAATAAGAAGTGCGAAAAGATTAGGATAACTAGTTTTTAAGTGTTTCAGCCCCAGGGTTCTTTTATTTATAACACAGGCGAAAGAAGCTTTCGCTTGTATCATAAACTATACGTAGAATATATCCTTCAGTCACTAGATCAAGTTAAGAGCAGTGTTGGGAAGTAACTTGGTTGGTGTACCTTAATATGGGTCATTCTTTTATAAACCGAACAGCAAAAATTTTTTTTTATTTTTCATTTAAATAAAAAAAAATCCGAAATTAGATCTCGACATGCCCACCAAAACGTAATTTGCGGTTTTGCACAAACATTTTTTGTTAATTTTATAAACAATTTCAAAAATCGTCAAAAACGAAAAAATGGAAAAAAAGGGTTTTTTAAAAACGTAATATCTCAGGATTGGTTTATCGGATAGGTCTCAAGTTGATATCGATGGAAAGAATTTTACTGTATCTACTCAAATTATAAATTTATAGATTTTTAAATTATTTAATAATATTAAGTAAATGTTGCTAAAAATTACATATAATTTTTTCTCAGTGTTAACCACCATGTTATGTCTTCTGAGGATATACAATCAAATGTTCTAAACATAACTTAAATTTTGGTGTTTTCAAAAAGATGGAGACTTTTATAGTTTAAAAGTTATGAATTTTTGAAGTTACAAACAAATTAAAAGATGCCTTTGAATAAAGCTTCGCCATGCAGTCAGTTTCAAAGCTTTTTGATTGAAACTTGGCACGTGTGCTTTATATTTAACAAGCTTTTCAAAAATGTTAAGATCAGGCCGATCGGATGAGTATATCATATAGCTGCCATACAAATGCTGAATTTAGTAGTGTTATAAATTACTTTGCAAGCTCTGGTAACCCTAATTCACAACAAAATTCAATTAATCATAACATTCGTATGACAGCTATATGATATAGTCATTCGATCCGCGCGATGTTGACATTTTTGGAAAGCTTGATGAATATAAAGCACAATTGTAAAGTTTCAATCAAAAAGCTTTAAAACTGACTGCGTGAGAAATTTTGATTAAAGGGCATCTTTTTAATTGTTTATAACTTCAAAAATTCATAACTTTTCAACTATAAAAGTCTCCATCTTTTTGAAAACACCAAAATTTAAGTTATGTTTAGAACATTTGATTGTATATCCTCAGAAGACATAACATGGTGGTTAACACTGAGAAAAAATTATATGTAATTTTTAGCAACATTTACTTAATATTATTAAATAATTTAAAAATCTATAAATTTATAATTTGAGTAGATACAGTAAAATTCTTTCCATCGATATCAACTTGAGACCTATCCGATAAACCAATCCTGAGATATTACGTTTTTAAAAAACCCTTTTTTTCCATTTTTTCGTTTTTGACGATTTTTGAAATTGTTTATAAAATTAACAAAAAATGTTTGTGCAAAACCGCAAATTACGTTTTGGTGGGCATGTCGAGATCTAATTTCGGATTTTTTTTTATTTAAATGAAAAATAAAAAAAATTTTTGCTGTTCGGTTTATAAAAGAATGACCCATATAAGACCAGTCTTGTGCCTTTACCTAGGAATTATACAATTTGCTAACACTTTACCTTACCTAGGTTCAACAAAATTTTAAGTAAATAAAAAAGAAAAAAAAAAAAACAAATGATTCTGGACAGTGAATCGTGATGGTTATCTAATGAAACAAATCATTATTTCAATTAAGTTAAGGGACCATTTAATAAGTTAAACAAGTTTTTGTTTTTAAGCTAAAACTTTTTGGCCAAAAATTCTGGAAATTTTTATAGTGTGTGATCAAGTCGTAGGTTTGGCACCCAGTAACAGAGAGGAAGTTTTGAGACGATTACCTTGCAGATACTGTAAATAAAATAGTCTATATAGACAGACTGACAAACAGAAAGAAAGCAAAACCAGTATGGACAATCTGTATAGAGACATTGCAAATAGAAAACCTTGTAAGAGCACAGAGGGAAAAAACGTGTTCAGAAAATAAGTTGCCTTCAACTTAAAATGAGAATAGAACGTTCTCAAAAATTTTTGAGATCAAATGTTCTAAATCGAATAATATTTGCTTTAAACAACAGCAAAACCGATTTTCAGCAGAGAGGTATACAGGAGAGAGGGCGAATTGGCTCTCTATTTGATCTCTCTCTTATCTGCTCAACAAAGCATAAGTAGCCCTCTAGACGTGCATCTGCAAAACTGTTCAACGGCTGAATTGTCTAGCACGTCATTTCATACGTTGTGTGCAAAAGGTACCGGGCTCAAATCCCATTCAAGACCGAACCAGTTTTAATGTGTTTTTCTGTAAAACTTAAATGAAACGAGTCACGTAGAGGGAAAAGCAGCAGGCATGCATATCGAGGAGTTCCGTTTCCTATTTCACCCAAATGTGCAATCAAATTTTTTTCCCAGATGAGTTAAAAATGATCTTGAAAACGGAACAACATTAACTCAAATCATGTTCTCAAATATGGAACTATATCAACGCAATAATTGATCTTGAAGTGAGAACATTGTACTACAAATGAGTAAACCCGTTCATGCATACTTTTTGGTAACGATTGTGCCCGTTTTGAGTCCAATGTTCTCAGTTTTTTCCCTCTGTGTAGTCTATAAATTATAAAAATCCAAAACCCCAGAAAACCCTCGCTTTCAATGTACTGAAACTTTCGGATACATTTTACCTGACCTAGTTTTAATTATTAACATTTTCCTTGTCCATACCCTATATCCCTATCGGTGATAATATTGATATAACCTTTACAATCACTGTCTATCAGATAAAGTAACAAATATCAGAGTAAATTAATTAAATAAAAAATGTATTTAAATAGTCGGTTGTCAAAGTTCTCTGAAGAGATGCTCTTATCAAACAGAATCTGTTTTGTATAAAACTTTTTTGTTTATCATTTAATCAGATTGAACCATTGGGTGGAAATGAGTAAGTTACTCATAAATATTTTTGATCTGTATAAAAATTCAACAATGAATTCTCGAAAATTCCATAACTTGGAGTATAAAGGAGCGAATAGCTCTCAATTAATTTTCAAAGCTACATATACAACAAGTTAGAACGTCGCAGTCTAGTGGACCGACTATGAAATATCCTGTACAATTAAGACACACTACAAATACACTCAGCGCACACTGACTCATATGTGACCTTCGTATTTGGAAATCTACATCCAAAGTTCAACAAAAAGGTCAAGCTAACTTCGTCTTTATCGAAGTTTTTATACCCTTGCAAATATTTTGAAATATCAGAGTTTAAGATTTCTAGCAATAAAATCAACAAATTTCTAAATAAAACCTATTTTCTTACCGATGGTTCCTATGACAGCTATAAGATATAGCCAATCGATTTTGACCAAAATTTGCAAATCTGTGCGAAAGCATATAATATCAACAATCGTTGAGTTTGGATCAGAGGTCGCAAAATCTGCTCAACCAAAATTTTCTGCGCGGTCTGCTCACAACAAAGACCGAAAAAAATTAAACGGCATCGCTCAGTGTCTGACCAGCAACCCTCTTTTTCGTTTCTTTCGTGTTCTCGCTCTTCGGTTTCGGGTTGAGCGCAACACACGAGTCGGTCTTTTACTGATCGCGGCGAACAGAACCGGTTGTTGTTCAGCTACTGAGAGTCAGTAAGTGAGCGAAGCAAGGAAAAGTCAGCAAAAAGGTTTTTATTTTTGTTGTTGCGTTTGCCTTATGTTGTTGCCTTAGAATTTCGTCACAGGCAAAGCATTAAAGAGGAACGGAGAAGGTGATATGGCGCTCATTTGTGTGCATCGTGTTGCGGTTGTTTTCTGACAACAAGCACGAGAGAGACCGATTATTGCGACCTCTGGTTTGGATACGTTAACATTAAAAACACACAAATTTTTCTAGGTAAAAGTAAATTTTCGACCGATCGTTCCTATTGCAGACTCCTATTGCAGACGGACGGACAAAGCTCAATCGACTCAGCTTATCGCCCTGATCAAGAATATATATAGTTTGTGAACTCAGAAATGAAAAATTCTATGCAAACTTCTGGAAAAATTATACTATCTTTTGCAAGGGTATAAAACTGTTCCCATTAAAAGTTTAGTTACCTTCAAAACACAAAAATTAAATCGGAAATTGACTTCTATATCGGAGCGGGGCCAAATGTTAAAGCCGCGCTTTTTTTGTGTGAACATATCTGTTGAGTTATTTTCTACCCTAGGCGGGCGCGCACACATGCAGCTGAAAGACGAA
This sequence comes from Lordiphosa clarofinis, assembly GCA_018904275.1. Taxonomy (NCBI): domain Eukaryota; kingdom Metazoa; phylum Arthropoda; class Insecta; order Diptera; family Drosophilidae; genus Lordiphosa; species Lordiphosa clarofinis. The sequence goes on from JAEIGQ010000001.1 coordinate 7,013,923, forward strand.
CTGACGGCAGAACTTACGACTGATCTGGACAAATAACCATGCCCCGTGCATGCTAGTGTGCACAACTATCACTGGTTTGATCTTTAAAATTCAGTCGTAAGCTCAGCTTAGCAGAATCAATCAATGCTGATGTACTAAAATATTATGGTCAGCCGTCAGTTCATCTTTCAGTCGCATGTGTGCGTGCAATACTGAGAGGTTTTTGAAATCTTATTATAAATCTTACACATAAAATGTAAACCAACCTTCAGTATCATCTTCTTCGCATTCCGTAGCTTCCATCTCGAACTCTGTGGTCGTTTCTATTTCATCGGTTGTTTCCATTAGCGGAGTAGTGACAGCTTCCGTAGAGGCTTCCGTTTTCATAGTTGTTACTTTTGTTGTTCTAGTCGTTGAGACAGTTGTCGTCTCTTCCGTTCTGTTTCGTCTCAGCTCACCCACTCCCGTGGTCATTATCACCTGTATTACCTCACTGGGTTGTGTGGCGCCATCTAATTTGATTTTGGGAGTGTCTGGTACACGAGGTTTACCAACATGTTGTTTACTACGTGATTTCTTGGTCTTCAATGATTTTAGTCTGTTTTGTACATTTGGTTGAGAGGTCGTTGAGGTGCTAGTGGTTGTGATTGTAGGTGTGGTGGTGGTCTCTACCGCGTTGGTAGTTAAAATGTCTTCAGTGGTTGTTAAATTGGTAGTCAACTCCTCTGCTGTCGATGCAATGGGCTTTTTGGATTCTGTGCTAGGAATTTCCGTAGTGTTGTGTGTAATTAGTACCCTTTCCTCACTTTGAAAATTGTTTTCTTTTGGAGCTTGCCTTTCTACATTTTGAAGCTTGTTTTTCTTTGGTTTTGGTGTACATTTTTTCAGCTTCCTTTTTGGTGGTTCTACCGCCGTTGAAAAATTTGCACAAGGATCTTGCTTTAGAAGAGGTGTTCTCAGTAAAATCAATCGTACAAAACATGGATGCTCGGCTGGCAAATCGGGACGTTTAATTAATGGTGGCATAAAGTCCAAACACTCTTCACTCTCCTCCTGGTTGTAATCATCAAACAAATTGAAATCTTCTTCTGAGGAATTCTCATCGCAGGATATAGAAGCAGCGGGTGGTATTGCTCTCTGACTTCTTCCACCCATTTGAGTTTCCTCCATATCGCTTAAAACCATTTCTAGCAATTCCAAGTCCCTCTTGTCCAACGGGGAACTATATTTTTGAACAGTTAGTTTCAAGTTATACATAGAAGTGACATAACTTACCCAAAAACTCTGCCACCTAGTACCAACCACAGTATGAATTGCACCAGCATCTTCTTTGGAGTTGTTAGCTTGCTGGTTTCTTGGGAAATGTCAACATAAGTGGCTAGCAGTTTGGTTTTTGTTGGATCTTACAGAGATGTCTCACGTTTCGACTCTCACTTTTGTGGTCAATTGAGATAGCCCCCCCCCCCCCACACACACACCCACTCATTTTTGGGCGAAAAATCAAAGTTTTGCGGTCAGCTTTCTTATTAGAACGTCTCCGATTTGGGTTTTTTGGTCTGTTTTGTTTTTGCACTTTCATATGTGCTACGTGACCTCAGCTGCAGTTTGTTTTCTATGCACTTTTTGTTGTTGTTTGGAAGGTACCCTAGAATGAGAGTGGGTTCGAAGGGTAGACCTTTTAACTCAAGATTATTTGTCATTCAACAGAAAACAGTTGTCAAATTCAACCAACGAACATTTTATCAGTTGCCATTGGCAATTTCTCTGCTTTAATTGCCGACCCGCGATTTAAGTAGCATACACTCAGAAAAAAACGACCGGGAGTTCTAGACCAATCGGGATAGAATTTATGCCGTTTTGTACTTGAAATTTTAAGTATGTTTTGTTCTTGAATGTACTTAAATTAAGTACGAAACATACTTGAATAGAAAAACGACTGTCAAGTACATTTCGTACTTACAGTTAGATTTAAAATTTAATAAAAGATCGTACTTAGTTTAAGTACAAAATTTCTTGGATTAAGTACAGAATAGACTTACTGTGCGAGGTCCGAAAGCTGCGAATTATTTTACGTTGGTTCTGTTCATGAAATTCCCTCCTGGTTCTAACACTTTGGTAATGGAGTTTGGGTAGATTTCCGACCTACAATATAAACATCTTGGTCTATGGTTAATTCTTTTTCTCTTGGATTTTGATATTATATAGAGACCTTTATAGGCTGAGACCAAGAAAATTTTGTACTTATTTTTTGAAGTATTTTTTTGCTTCAAACATGGATTGGGGTTGACTTTTGAATTATTAGACTTCGATGAAGAACCTTTTGCACTAATTTTGAAAGTAAATCGGGCTGTATTTAAGACCTTAACAAATTAATAATATGACCAAAAAGATATTATAATAGTTCGAAATGTACTTAAAATATCCGGAAACAGTCTTTAAACAAGTATTATGGGATTGAAAAAATCGTACTTGAAATAAGGATTTTGTACTTGAATCAGGTATTTTCGTACTTACCGTACTATTGACACCGTTCGTACTTGATTCATGTACAAAGCTCTTGGTTTTTTTCTGAGTGTACCTTTTTCTAGATAATTATTTTTTCTTCCATATTATTCAAAACTTTGTTAGGTCATCTTGTCGTCGATTTCCCTTTTTCAATTCGAATTTTCCCACTTGCTGTTGTTAAGTTAACTTTTATGATTCTTGTTACCACTTTGTCATCTTGTTTTTGTCTTGTTTCATTTTAATATCAATTATACTTTTATCTTCCGCGGATTGAGTGTCTGGTTGGGGTGGGTTGGGGTCTATCAGCAAGTGTTCCACAGTGACTAAGTAATTAATACCATCGTCTGTTTTGTGTGACTTTTTTATTTTACTCGTTTTATTTGTTTTGCGGCATTCTGGCCAAACATCTGTTCCATTCTGTAGTAGTTGTAGATGAAATTGGGTAGACAGAGAGATAACTGCATATTTACCATATAGCTTACGGTGAATAAGTTCTAATTGTTGTGGGATCTCGGTTGGTTCGTGACAGTTGGCTGGGGAAAGTAACTCGAAACGAGACTTTTACTTTCGTTGGTGGTTAGAAATAGAGAATACTAATAAAAACTTATTTGAGCGAGTTCAAGTACACGCTGAATATGGTAATAAAATCCGTGCTAACATAAAGATAAGTAGATTATCAGTTTCATTATTTAGGTATCCATCTATGTGGGAGATAACTCTTGGCTCTGGAAAAATCAGAAGGAAACAGGTTATCAGCAACAAGTTCTAGTTAGGGTCAGTGGGACGGTGATTCTATGTTAGGGTGATAAGCTGCTTTTGGAAATATACAAAATGAAGAGTGTTGAATTTTTGTTCTCTTCATAGGAGGGGAATGTTCTACCCATCAAGGAGGTGGGTGGATTTTGATATTTTTCATGGAGCTCTAAAATTCCAAATTGATAAAAAATTTTATGTGAAACTTTGAAAATAGGTTCGGAGATAGTCGGAAAAACAAAGCAGTTTCATACAATAGTTTCTATTTCCGCACATTTGTCCACTTTAGGGAAGATTTTTCAAAATTCTAAAGTACACTTAGTTGTAAGAAATTGCTGTATTTTATCAAAATTTTGCATGGTAAGTGCAGTGGCCTGTACACATGTAAAATGTTTCCCATCCCGCCCTAAAGGACCCAACCAAATTTTCTGGGCGCACGAAGCTTCCGAAATTATATATTAATCCCTTCGATCAAGATTTAGTAAATATATTAAGATTGTGAATTTCAGGACTGCTTGTCCATAATTGGAAACGTATAGATTCCTTAAAAGTTCCCTAAAATTAAAGAGACAATATTTTTGGATAATATTTCGACGTAAGTCCAAACAAATTGACCTCATGGCAGCCACTCTTCAATTCAAATTGGCTTTCCCCCTTGTTCCCCAACCTCTCCTCCACAGTTTAGTACTCTTTCCTCTTCGCCCCCCTCTCTCTTCCAACGCTCTCCACTCTTTCCCGTCCCGTCTCATTATTTTCCCCCTCCCTCTTCCTGCGCTCTTCACTCTTTCTCGTTCCCCCATCATTCCTCCTCTATACTTAGTGCATCATGCAATCAACATATACCTAATTTGTGTGAGTGTGAGTCATTCCCTCTAGCAGTGTCTCTCGTGCTCTTAGCAAAACAGCTTAACACAATGTTTCCTGAAGGCAATAACTCAATTATTTGCCCCATACAAACGTTTCTTTGGAGTTTTCACCCACTTTGCGGGCGAATTTTCCAAATTTTCTTTTTAGTGCGCGCCTGCATAACTAAACGAAGGTCTATGCCCAACCATACATATCAAGGATAAGCTGTGGATTGATTATATGTCAGTAGGTTAGACAGTCGGACGTACAGATTTATAAGTATAGAATTTAGTGTGTAGGATTTAAAATAAATTTGAAACTTTTTGGGCGAAAATTTCAAACTAATTCCACTAATTTTAAGGTTGGGAGCATTTTCTAAGAATAGTGAATAACAGTTTTGTGGAATTCCATAATCAGCATGCAAATTGTTTTAAGTCCGATCGAAGAGAAATCAAATTATGTTTTTCGAAACAGTTTCCAGTTAAATTTCTAAAATTCGTTAGTAATATTTTGTAATGTGAAGCTTTAAAAATAACTAAAAAATTTCATTAAACATTCCCAAAGGTGCAAAATTTTCCAGAGAATACAGATATAGTTGCATTTTCCCACAGATTTTGGATCCGATCATTTTGTGACTTTAAGGTAGATTTTCCAAAATTTTTTATTCATCTTTTTTTTTGTTAAGGATAACTTTTCCCATATATGGGGTCAGCACTGTTACCACTGTTTGCTAGCATAATGTTAATGTTCTGTTCATTAACATAAGTTTTAGGACCCCCGAAAGATAATATAAATATATAACGATAAATGGATTCACCTTAATACTATAATACAAACAAAGTTAGTAAAAAGTAAAAGCCAGTAAAAAGCATATTTTAATTTCTCTAACATTTCATACTTTACTATTGAACAAAAGAAGCCAAACATAAATATTAAATGATTTCACTCTGGGAATAAAAATTGTAGTTGTTGTTGTTGTTGAAGATGATTTGGCTGAGCTGTCACTTTCTGCAAACTGTTTTGTGGGGTGGGCAAGCAAGTGCTTCAGGCTAGGTGTCGACTTTCAATTGCCTTGTAAATTATATCTATGTCAAATTAAAACAAAATAAATGAAAATGCCTTCTAGGGTTGTACTTCTGCTGTCTGATGTTGATTTTTAAAATATTCTATTCACTATATTAACCATTTATTCTTGGGCTGTGACAGTTTGCCACATTTGGCCCAGTCCTCGACCTTTCAACCAACCAAGTGACAACTTACTCCAATCAAAGCACAAGTTTACACAGTAAATATTTTTTTTGAATTCTATATTAAATAAACGAAACGCCCAAGACAGACAACAAAGGTTACAAACCGCCTGATTGCCTCTCTGTTACTAACAATGTCAAAAATTTCGACATGCAACAGTTTAAGTTGAACACGAAACTCACTGAACAATGTTGACAAAGGATATCAGTGTCAAGGCGGTGAACAAAAGTGACTAGGGTAGGACAATTTCATTTTATAGAGGGGTGTGGAAAATAAAATAAAATTTATTTATTCTTAAATCGAACGTTCCCAGTTGTTAACAGACTTACAGTTTGTTTATATATATTTTAGCCCCTCTCAAAGTACGCCCCTGACAGTCCAAATAACCCTGGCAATTGCGTGTCAACCACGATAACACACTTAGCCCCAAAGTGGCATGTATAAATACATTTTTGGCAAATATACATGAATAAAAACTTCTTATAACATTTTGTTTTGTCAACATGAATTCGGAACTCTGTGGTTTAAATTTGTGTCTTTAAACCGCGCTAATGCTAAGCTAATGACACGTGGACATCGTGAGTTGGGTATTAAGAACAGAAAAACAAATCAATAGAAACTAAACCTGTAGCGTATGCTTTTCTCCTGAAATGGCAGGCTTCCGTAATTTTTGACCGGTTTAAACTGATTATTTTGAGTATCTGTTTCATCAAAATTCATTTTTGTGACGTCTTGAAGCCATTGATAAGTTTTGCCAATTTTTGTCATTGTTAATTAAAGCTAATCTATATGAAATCAAGTGTCAAATGATTACAGAAAGACGTCGAGACGCTCAGAGTTGAGGTATAAGTGTATTTTAAGTACATTAGGTTTTTTTTTTTTTCTTTTTCCGGGGGACCAGCCCCCCCCCCCCCTTTTACCCACTTTGGGCCCATTGCGATGCCATATTTATTCCCTATTAATCCTTTTAATACTGAGGTGGGTCCTCGTTAACTGAACCATTGTGTGGACAGAATAAATTTGAGTAGACCTGGGATCTTTAACCCGGTAGTCTCCGAGAGGTTGAGTAGCAGAGGTTGACCAAGTGTCCTGAGTCTTCTTTTCAAGGCGGGGCAATGGCACAAAAGGTGTTGTACCGATTCCTCCTCTTCTTCGTGTCCGCAACTTCTGCAAAAGTCGTGGTAAATGACGCCTAGGCGTTCTGCGTGTCTGCCAATGAGACAGTGACCTGTAAGGGTTCCTACCAGAAGTGCTATGTGGTTTCTTCTGTGACGTAAAAGTGTGTTAGTACGTTTTTGGTCGAATGTTGGCCACGTAAGCCTCGCTACTGCACAGGAAGAAAGGTTTTTCCACCGGTTCGTAGCGAGACGAAGTGTTTCTGCTTTTTTATGAAGTTTATAAGTCGCCATAGGCATTCCTATCGTGCTCCTCTCTGAAAGGAGCTCGATGGTGGTTTGATTCTGGCCAGTTTGTCCGCAGACTCGTTTCCCTCTATGTTGCGGTGTCCAGGTACCCATATAAGGTGTATACTAAAATGTCGTGCGATCTCGTTGAGAGATAAGTGACATTCCGTAAGTGTTTTAGCATTGTTGGTGTGTGAGTCAAGTGCTTTAAGGGCGGCTTGACTATCTGAGTATATAAATACATTTCCTTCCTTGACCGTGAGTGTGCTAAGGTAGGTGGCAGCTTCCTGGATGGCTACCACTTCCGCTTGGTACACACTGCAATGGTCAGGAAGGCGGAACGATAAGTTCAAATCTACGTTGGGAGAGAAAACTCCACCTCCTACTTTTTCGTCGAGCTTAGAACCATCAGTGTAGATGTTAATGGCGTTAGCTCTGCTGTGGGGCAGGTTGTCCCAATCGTTTCGGCTTGGGATATAGACGTCGTAACATTTGTCGAACGTCGTTTGTGGTATACAGTAGTCTGTAATTAATGGTATACCCGTTTGGTCTTCGAGTATGGAGGCGTGTCCCGAATTGCCCCTGTTCCAGGTATCGGATTCTCGTAGTCTTAAGGCTGTTGTGGTAGCCATTTGCTTAGCTACGAGGTCTAGTGGTAGAAGGTGAAGAATAGTATTTAACGCTTCCGTTGGTGTCGTTCGGAGAGCGCCGCTAATACAAATTTCCGCACTTCTCTGTACTTTGTGCAGATTGTTCAGGGCTGATTGTTACATACTAGAGCTCCGTAGAGTAGTATGGGGCGTATTACGGCTGTGTAAAGCCAATGTACAATGGATGGGGAAAAACCCCATCTGCGGCCAATGGCCTTTTTACAAGAGAAAAGAGCAATGGTTGCCTTTTTTATACGTTCATTTATGTTGTCATTCCAAAGTAGTTTCTTATCTAGAATGACACCCAAGTATTTGGCATTGTCACCAAATACGAGGCTTACTTCGTTGATTTTAGGCGGGATAAGATCAGGAATTTTGTACTTTCGGGTGAAAAGCACTAATTCCGTCTTAGCCGGGTTTACGCCCAATCCACAAGATTTTGTCCACTGAGCAAGTGTTGTCAGTGCGGTCTGCATGAGGTCACACAGCGTTTGAGGAAACATTCCACATTTGTAGATGGCAATATCATCAGCCAGCTCGCACGGAGCAGAAGCGACTGGCGGACATTAGTTGCAGCGGCCGAGACCGTCAAACGGTTGTGATGCAAGCATCGGGCCAATAAAGAAGAAGAAGAAGAATATCATCCGCGTAAGCCACCACTTTGTGTCCCTCCGCCTCCATTAGCCGCAGCAGTTGGTTAACTGTTACAACCCACAGAAGCGGAGAAAGAACACCTCCTTGCGGAGTGCCTCTGTTTACACATCTGCGAGCAGTTGCACCGCCAAGTTGGGAGTACACCGTTCTGCTGGTTAGCAGTTGTTCGATGAATCTTACTAGCGGCACATCTGCTCCCACATATGTCAAGGCAGAGGTGATGTTAGGTTGGACGTTATTGAAGGCACCCTCTATGTCGAGAAATGCTACTAAGGAGAAGTCTCTTACTTCAAGTGATCTTTCAATCCTTGAGACCAGGGAGTGTAGGGCGGTTTCAGTAGACCTACCCTTGCTGTATGCATGTTGGGTGTGTGCTAGATGAGCGGGACTAATAGTTTGCCTTAGGTGTGCATCTATAAGTCTCTCGAGAGTTTTAAGGAGAAACGAGGATAGGCTGATTGGCCTATAATCGTTTGGTTTCACATGTGAAGCTTTGCCAGCTTTCGGTATGAATATTACTTTAGTTTCTCTCCACCTAGTGGGGATGTAGTTGACCTTGAGACAGCTTACATAGATTGTGTAAAGCCAAGTCATTGTGTACCCAATGGTTTGTTGTAGTTGGGCAGGATATATGTTATCGAGACCTGGCGACTTAAATGGCTCGAACGAATCGATAGCCCATTTAATTCTGGTCTCCGTGACAATGGTTTTGTCGTATTGCATAGAAAGGTCGGTTGGCCTAACCTGAGGTATTAAGTTAAGGGAGCATTCAGGGAAGTGAGTGCTTAGCAGAAGACTTAGAGATTCTTCGCTCGAGTCGGTCCAGGTTCCGTCTGTTTTTTGTAAGAGTCCTGGCGGGGTTGGTGAGCTAGCCAGGATCTTTCTGAGCCGTGATGCATCAGAAGTAGATTCAGGAAATTATTTTCCATCCTTCCTTCTGTTCTTCTGTAGGAACAAACAGATCTCAGAGTTGGTAAGAGATAGAGGTTTGTCGTGTATGGAACATAAACTTCTTATACTTGCTGGCAGATCAAGTTTATTTTCAATTTTTACCAGGGAAAAAGAGTCATATCTTCCACAGTTTTCTAGATAGATGGTTTGTATCTTATAGAAATAGTTGGTAATTATCATTATTTATCGATTTTTGTAAGGACTTGGAACCTTTTTAAATACTATTAACTTAACTCCAATAAGAAATGAATTTTCATCGACGGATTTAATAAGTTATTTGCAAGCCAACCAAGCCCAAAATCTGTAGAGATTTCTTCGACACACCCGAATTCGTGTAGGGGAGAATGGGGGGTTCTGAGCCGCTGGGGGTTGTGAGCCACTCGGATATTGGCCACAAAAAAAAAAATAAATTTAAACTTTTGGTTAATGTTAAGAGTCTCCCTTCTTATTACCTAACTTTTGGCTAGCAACCGATCAGTCAACACGTTCTTTAAGTTTGTGAACCAGAACTCGACTTTTTTTTCAAAAAAAAAGTTTTTTTTTTTCATTTTTGACTTGTGAATATTATACAAAATTTTTTTCGTAATGCCAAAAGTAAGTATGATGGAAATATCTTTGGTCAATTGGCTTTTTGATAGAAATATGTTTTTTTTTTAAATAATTTTTTTTTTGGTTATGTGACCAAAAAAAGTGAGATATGGGGGGTTGTGTGCCACTTTGAAAAAAAGTCGGTTTTGACTTTCAAAGAGAATATTTCAATGATGCGCAATAAAGCAGAGGAAAAACTCTACAAAGAAGAAAAAAAAACATTTAAAAAGGTAAACAAAAAACAGCCACCAGAAAAAAGTGCTCTCATATAAAAGAAAACAAGCCTGATGCCGTCAATCAATTTTCACTCTTCATTGATATTTCCTAATTTAGAATATGAGAAAAATGTTTATTTTTTTCATTTAATAAAGAATATTTGCTTAAAAACACGAATTCTGAACTTTTAGATGGGTGGCTCACAACCCCCCACAAATTTTTAAAATTTCAAAAAATTCACTTTTTTTCAATATGAAATAAAAAAACCCCAAAAATTTATTTATTTTTATTAGTGATGAGGAAAGTTTCGTGCATCTATTACCTAGAATACAAAATTTTTAGAACGAAAAATATTGATTTTTGGCGAAGTTATGTTCGAAAAACAAAACTATGATCACAACCCCCCACTCTCCCCTACTGAATTTTTAATTAGTTTTACTAAACATTCCCATCGTTTCAAGCGACTTAAAACGCTCGATCAAACTCTACAGGCGACTTAAAACGCTTTCAATTCTTTTAATGCGATTTTAACAGCCTACAAGTTTTACCAAGCGTTTTTAAACGCTCCCCATAAAAACGCTGATAAATTATGCGAAACTTTTTATTTCATTTCATTTTTAGGGGTTTTTTTTTGGTTTGTTTTTATGTTTAAATACTTATTAAAATTGTTTTTTTTTTTCATTTTGTATTTGTTGCTGTGTTTTTTGTGTTAGCATCTGCTTTGTTGTATTTTTTTTTTTTGTAGATTTTCTGTTTCTTTGCTAAATAAGGTTTTGCTATTTTTTTTTGTGATTTTTTTGTGTTCTTGTTGTAGTTGTTGTTCTGGGCTAAGTTTTACTATATAGATTAGATGTAAGTATGTGTGTGTGTGTGTGTATGCAAGTGATTTTTTGTTTGTTTTGCTTTTGAATATTTTAGGAATGGAAAAAATACAAGCAATAATTTAAATGAACTTTACAAATTACTATTTTTCATTGTTTATTTGTTGGTTTTGGTGACTGAGAAAGCGAGCGCGTAGAGACAGAAAGAACGAGCTAGCGTGAGTGAGTGAGTGAGACAGAGAGAGGGATGGAGACGGAGCCATCTATTTACAAAAATATCGATCCTCATATCGTTGACAATAGTCACAGATCAGTTTGCAGCAACGTTCATTATGGAATCGACAGCGACATTTCTCCACCTGCTTGAAGACCTGCGTGGTATAGCCACGCCCACAGCACAAATTCGAACAGTTGTCCGGATGCAGACACTGGCGATCCTTGGTGACCGAGCAGTAGGTGGGCGAGGTCTCCAAATAATAGAGCGTGGTGTACTGCGATTGTTGTGGCTAAAGGAGAAAAAATTAAAGAATTAGATTTTTGAATAACATTTAGAGATTCTAGATTTACTCACTTTCTTGCGACGCTGTTTGGCCTTTTTCATTCGACTTGATGGTGCCTGCCGCATGGTCCGCTGATTTGGTGCCTTGCGTATGGCCTGGTTATACTTTTGCCTCAGCAAAGTAGCCGTGGCATTAAAATCGGCCATTTTCTTCCAACATGTTTTCATCGAACAGGAGCCAGAGACGCCATGGCATTTGCACTTGTCCTTCATCAGCGTGGAGACGGCCTCGATGCCAACCTAAAATGGTTAAAATTAACAGAATATTCCAGGTTACCATCCCCAAATGTTTCCCCTCACCCACCTCAGAGTCATGTCGCAATATCTCGCTGACTTCGTCTCCATCGCCGCCGCGCAAATCCAAAAAGCTACGCGTCACCCTTTTGCCATGCTTGAGATTATCATTGCAGCCGCCCCATTGAAAATCCTGATCCACACGATTCTGTTTACGTGGACCACAGCTGCATTTGGTCATTCTACCCTCAGCACAGGCTCGAGCTATGGAGTGAGTCATCGCTGCGGCTGTCAGGGCGTGCACAAAGGCCGTCTCCTTGTAGAGTTTCTTGAATATATTCCGCTTGCCACGTGTCTCAATTGAGCAGTTCCAACGATCGTAACGAAATTGATCCTCACAGTGCAAGGTGGCCAATCGTCGTGCCTCGCTAAGAGTACCCGGCAGGCCGGTCTCCTTGCGACATTGATGATTTTGTCGTCGGGTGGCTGGCATATAGCGACATGGTCCACCCACTTGACCCTGAGAGGTGAAGACAGCCATCACAGTGTGCTCGGAAATGAAGTGTTCGCTGAAAGGAAAGAACAATAGATAAAGTTAATTTAATAATTTTTCATTTAAAAATTTCGGTGGAAGGGTTTTAATAGGGATTTACTATAGTATTAAGAAAAACTTAATTGATTGATTGAAATTGATTTAAAATGCTGCATGCATTCCTTTAATTCCATTTGATAATCTTGCAAATTGGCGCGCAATCTACATAGCTTTTTCATGAGCTTTAAAAATGGTTAAAAGCTTTAAGCTAAAAAGCTTCCAGCAGTGCAGTTGAAACTCGTATAGATGGCGCCACTTGCTCTCAACGGGTAACCGATATAAAAGCTGTTTATGGACTTAAATTCAAAATCGTTTTCCCACACAGAAAGTCAAGAGTAAATTGGACGTACACACATTCAATTTTGAAAACGGAAACATTTGACAATTTCGAATAGCATAACAGGAACCGGCCGGTATTTCTACAATAAATTAAATTGGGATAACTTTCCACATAGACCAGAAATGTAAGATTGACGACAAGTCCTTAGTGATTCTCGTAGATGCGTCTGTCAGTCAACATCCTATGACATTTGTACAAGCAATATAATCTGGTGGGTAACAATAACTGCTCTGACATTAACGACATTGACATTAAATTACGAATATATCGTACTTAGTTTAAGTAAAACGAGGAAGGCAACACTAACTTCGTCAGTGCCGAAGTTTTGATACACTTGAAAACTCTTGTCTTTTTGGAGCTTCTGCATGTCTGTAATGTGCTACGTCGTAACTTTTTTTTTTGTCATAAGTTAATAAAGTTTAAAAATCTCGGGTCTAAGGTCAAATTGATACTGAGCTTATAACAGAAGAACGTTTATCGAACGATTATAGTAAGAAACAAAAGATTGCTCGAAATGAAAAGCAAGAGAAACAAAAATTACTTGCTTTTAATGGTAAGTCCTGGACTTTTTAAGAAGTTTAACAAATTGTCTGCAGCACTACGTTTCATTCAAATGTTTTTAGTTGGAGCTTCTTCAAAGAACTCTGAATGCATAAGTCCTTAAGAGTCCATCGCGTCACACAGTCTAGCACTAGTTTTCACAATTTTTCTAAAAGCAAAGAAATTTGAAGAGTCCTCCAGGGAATCTATTGAGGAAACATGGTCATCTCATGGTACATTCTTTATACTTGAAATTGTTTTCTGCTGTACAAAGTTCTCTACCTCGATCCATATTCACTCCATTATCGACGCTGATAGTATAAATCTGAATGATAGCAGTCAGATAACAAATAATTTGTATAATTCTCTGTATGTGTCGTTGGAAAAACTACTTAATTTCTTGAACCGAACCTAATTTCTAGAAAAAATGGTCCGGTTCGGGTTCAGGTTCGAGGAGTAAAAAATATTAGAAGATCGGTTCATGGTCCCGTTTTTCGGACCCAAAAAACCCGAACCGAACCGGTTCTATGGGGTTCGGTTCAGGACCGGTTTGCAGCATTGATTTAAATTGAATCTGTTCTTAAAATGTACTCCTGGTTTTCAAACTTTGAATATGGAGTAAGGGTAGATTTCTAATCTACAAAATGAACATCCAGGTTTTTGGTTAATCCATTTTCTCTGGACTTCGATATTATACATGGACCTAGTTTTAAGAATAAATTGGGAAAGCTTAAAATTTTATATATTTTTAAAGTATTATTTTGTTTCAAAGATGTTTTGGAGTTTACTATATAATTTATTAGACTTCGTTGAAGAACATTTTGTACTTGTTTTAAGGGTTAATCGGGAAATGCACTTAAAATATTCCGAAAAAGTCTAAAAAAATTTATTTCGGGATTGAAAAAATATTACTTGAAATAAAAATTTTGCTTCTTGAAGTACTTGCGTACTTACTGTACTATTGGCACCGTACTTGAATCAAGTAGCGAGTTTTTGGTTTTTTTTTTTGAGCTTACGGCTCTAGAAAATTTTAGCTTCTTGCACCTTGGCAAGCGCTTTGAACTCGACTACAAGAAATCTAAGTTTTATATATTTTAAATTTTAAGCAGAGTTCTTTAGCTTAAGTCAAAATTAGTGTGGCCAGTAAAGAACCATGTTCAATTGTCGTATAAATAATAAAATACAGAACACACTGGCATTTGCTGTCAACCTGAACCTAAATGCCATTACATCACACTTTTCATTTATAACACCCTTTAAAAGTATTTTTACAACCGCTTAACAAACTGGCAAACCTTTTTATTTGATTACAACACACAAACATACCGTTACAGAACTTGTTATCAGTTTTCATTTATGCAGTTTTTTCTCAGAATTGCCGAAAGTTTTTCATATGAAATGGTTTCCACTTCCTGTCTATGGCTATCATTATCACTTCATTTTTTTACCTGCTCTTTTTTATACTCTGTACCGAAGGTACATAGAGTATATTAAGTTTGTGCAAAAGTATGTAACAGGGAGAAGGAGTCATTTCCGACCCTATAATATATATATATTCTTGATCAGCATCAACAGCCGAGTCGATATAGCCATGTCCGTCTGTCCGTCTGTCCGTCTGTCCGTCCGTCTGTCCGTCCGTCTGTCCGTCCGTCCGTATGAACAAACAGATCTCGGAGATGGTAAGAGATAGAGGTTTGACTTGTATGGGACAAATGTTTCTTATAGCTGCAGGCAGATCAAGTTTATTTTCAATTTTTGCCACGCCCCCTCCCGCCCCCGCAATTCGGAAAAAACGTTATATCTCCTACAGTTTTGAAGATAGACGTTTTGTACCTTTTAGAGATAGTTAGTAATTAGCAAAATATATCGATTTGCCGAAAAAATGATAAAGATCGGATCAGCGGTTCTCAAGTTATGAGCAAAAAAGTATATCGCCCTCGCCCCACCCCCCTCCCTCCCATTCACAACTAACAGCACACAATCTTAGAGAGAGAGAGAGAGAGCGAGAGAGAGAGTGAGAGAGACAGAAAAAGAGAGAGAAACTTTGAGATGAGCGCACCACCAGCATTGCATTCAGCTTCTACTCCAGGTACAGAGTATGTTATAGTCGGGCTTGACCGACTTTCTCACTTGTTTTAATTTTTAATTTGCAGGAAATCTTAAATTCTCATAAAATTTAAGTGCATCGTAAATTGGCGTATGAGTAACGAGCTCACAACACCATCTATGTATTGCCTATTTCCGTCTCCGTCTTCGCCTCGAGGCGTACACATCGCGATCATCTCCTGCTCCACAGTATCTGTCCATTTTGATTTAAACTTGCTTGATTCTGTTAATAATTTGTGCAGGTTGTTCATTTTTTAGTGTGTAATGTGAAATTAATTTGCCACCATTTCGCCATTAATTAATTAATTGAATGCTTAAATGTTTACAACTTTGTTTAGGCATTTTATTTTTGCTCTACTTGGCATGTGTTTGGAATACGGATGCGGCCAAATTTTTATCTATTTATCTCCCGCTGCTTTATTTTGATATTTGACGTAGTTTTTGTGAAATTGATTTAACTATGAATTTTTCAATTTTTTTAGTTGTGCCTCTTGAGTTAAGCAAGTGCAATATGAGAATTTATTTATTTTATTTGATTGTCTACAAAGTAAAAGTAATGGACTTTGCCTTGAAAATACTTATTACAGGCAATTCTACGTTTTTTTTTTAGCAAAGATAATTCATATTGAATTCATGGGTTGGAAATGACAAAATTGTTTACTGCCCAAAGGTATGCAAGGCAAAAAGTTTGTGCAAAAGTATGTAACAGGGAGAAGGAATCATTTCCGATCAGCATCAACAGCCGAGTCGATATAGCCATGTCCGTCTGACCGTCTGTCTGTCTGTCCGTCTGTCCGTCCGTCCGTATGAACAAACAGATCTCGGAGATGGTAAGAGATAGAGGTTTGACATGTATGGGACAAATGTTTCTTATA
Source organism: Lordiphosa clarofinis (assembly GCA_018904275.1). Taxonomy (NCBI): domain Eukaryota; kingdom Metazoa; phylum Arthropoda; class Insecta; order Diptera; family Drosophilidae; genus Lordiphosa; species Lordiphosa clarofinis. Next base: position 7,029,783 of record JAEIGQ010000001.1, read on the forward strand.
GCTGCAGGCAGATCAAGTTTATTTTCAATTTTTGCCACGCCCCCTCCCGCCCCCGCAATTCGGAAAAAACGTTTTATCTTCTACAGTTTTTAAGATAGACGATTCGTACCTTCTAGAGATAGTTAATAATTAGCAAAATGTATCGATTTGCCGAAGAAATGATAAAGATCGGATGAGCGGTTCTCAAGTTATGAGCAAAAAAGTACATCTCCCTCGCCCCACCCATTCACAACTAACACCACACAATCTTAGAGAGAGAGAGAGAGAGTGAGAGAGAGAGAAAAAGAGAGAGAGACTTTGAGATGAGCGCTGCACCAGCATTGCATTCAGCTTCTACTCCGGGTACAGAGTATGTTATAGTCGGGCTTGACCGACTTTCTCACTTGTTAAACCTAGGATCAAGTGGCCTGAACCTTTTCTGCAATAGGTTACAAAGTGACTCTTTAGTAAGGATACCCTGGTCAGATTCCACTTTTACAATCTGTATTTTGTTGAATAATAGTGAAATTAACGGAACTACCAAGCTGACAGTGACATAATATTCACCCCTTATTTTCTCAGTTGCATCTTTAAATGGGCTCAAAAGGCAACAAAAATCACTGCAAATTTTTAATTCTTTAGCCGATAGCATTTCTGGTAATTCTTAAGCATATTCGGCTCTTTTTATAAGAATGATTGCCTCTTTATTTGCAATACACAAAAAGGACGTCAGCATATCAAGGCACGAATTTCATCGCATGTCAATGTTTTGCTGCAGGGTCTTAATTACAATCTTTCGGAATTCCCTCATCGGCCTGGGCTTTTCGCCACTGGTCCATTAAAGCAGGGCTTTCCTTCAATATGTCAAATATGTTGTAAATGACGAAATCTCCTTCACTGTGTCATCTACCAACAAGTGGATTGTACGCGCAAAGCAAGCAACATGTTTCTCATTTCCAAGCTTGCTTGTTTTTGATGTGCGACGCCAAATTGGTCGTGTTACCGCTTGTTTTAATTACTTTTCCGCACAAATTACACTAACGCACAAATATCATAAAATATCCCAAAAAAAGATCGATATCGATATCGATATGGACAAAAAAAATCACGATATCTATATATATAAAAAAGTTCAACCTGACTGAATGACTGACTGACTGACTGACTGACTGACTGGTGACCGTCGCACAGCCTAAACCATAAAAGATAGGAAGATGAGATTTTCACATTAGTTTTATCTTATGGTGAAAGTGAGTACTAAGAACGGATTTTGGAAAATTCTGTTGGCAAATGTGGAAAATTCGCGGAAAACGGTTGTATGAAACTTTTTTGTTTTTCATCCGATCAAGTTCAAACTCATTTTCAAAGATCTATATGAAAATTCGACAACAACTGCATACCAATCTTCCGGAAAATTCACTCCGCTGGGTGGAAAGTGGGTGGTCAAGGTTGTATGGGCGAAACTTTAGTTGCCAGCGATTAGCGCCAAACTCATTTTCAAAATTACACATAACAAAACATAAGTTGTAAGCATAGTACGCGATTTTGGAAAATCTGCACAAGAGGAAATTGGCCGGAAAAATCTGAATACAAAAAAGTTTTTAACATGGATTGGCTTGAAACTCGGTTTGTAAGTATAAAATACGAAATAGTTTAAAATGTTATATTCCGAAGTTGGAAAATTTGACCTGACGGTCGAAAAATTCCCGGAAAACTCTGCATGAAAAAAACTATTTTTCATCCGATTGGCTCGAAACTCGGTTTGTAAAGACAATATACGAAATAATTTGAAATGTGATTTTTCAATGTCGGAAAAGCCGCCCAAGAGGAAAATGGCCGGAATATTCTGCATGCAGAAACTATTTTTCATACGATTAGCTTGAAACTCGGATTGTAAGGTCAAAATGAGAATTTATTTTGTTTTTAATTTTCCAATGTTGGAACTATCGCCGGGATGCTCACTGTGAAGTGAATGTGATGTGGGTGGAAAGTTGTTTTGGAAGTGGGTGGTAAGTGGATGTAAAGTGGGTGAAATGTGGCAGGAAGTGGGAGGGATGTGGGTGGGATGACGATTGGATTTTAATGGGAAGTGGGCGGGAAGAGGACGGGAAGATGGCGGGAAGATGGCAGGAGGTGTGTGGTATGTGGGTGGCAAGTGGGTGGGAAGTGGGCGGGAAGTGGGATGTGGGCGGGAAGTGGGATGTGTGTAAGTGGTGGGATGTAAGTGGGAAGTGGGTGGGTGGAATGTGGCGTTATGTGGGAGGATTGTTGGTGGCAAGTGGGTGGAATGTGGGTGGGATATGGGTGGGATGTGGGCTGATAGTGGGTGGGATGTGGGTGGGTAAATGGGTGGGATGGAAATGGGAGGTGGATGGGATGTGGGTGGAATGTGGGTGGAATATGGGTGGGATGTGGGTGGGATGTAAATGGTAAGTGATCGGGATTTGGGCGGGAAGAGGGCGGGAAGTATGCGGTATGTTGGTGGTTAGTGGGTGGAATGTGGGTGGGATGTAGGTGCGAAGTGGGTGGGATGTGGGGGGGGAAGTGGGTGGGATGGAAATGGGAAGTGGATGGAATGTGGGTGGGAAGTGGGCGGAAAGTGGGTGGGAAGTGGGCGGTATGTGGGTGGGAAGTGGGTGGGATTTAAATGTGAAGGGGGTGGGATTTGGGCGGGAAGAGGGCGGGAAGTGTGCAGAATAGTGGGCGGATAGTGGGTGGGATGTGGGCGGGAAGTGGGTGGGATGTAAATGTGAAGGGGGTGGGATTTGGGCGGGAAGAGGGCGGGAAGTGTGCGGAATAGTGGGCGGATAGTGGGTGGGATGTGGGTTGGATGGAAATGGGAAGTGGATGGGATGTGGGTGGAATATGGGTGGGATGTGGGCGGAAAGTGGGTGCGAAGTGGGCGGAAAGTGGGTGGGATATGGGCCTGAAGTGGGTGGTAAGTGGGTGTGCGTTGGTTATATACTGATGAAGGCGCAGCGAAGCGTGACGGGCTATTTGCTAGTAAATATATAAGTTTTAAAAAATATTATCGATATATTGAAATTCTGATATATTTTCAACAACCCTATTTCGAAAACATATATGCAAATGGTATATTTTCGCAAAAAAAATCCTAGAAATGTTTTGAATAGTCCGTTTTAAAGTCAAAAAGTAATGGAAATTCAAAAGTAATGAATTATTTCTCCATACAGATTCGTGATTAAAATGAAATCTTTTAAAATAAATACCATTCCTTTTATTTAGGTCAAGCAGATGATAAAAAAATTTGTTTTGGCACAATACTAAATTCTAATAAGTTTGCTTTGCAATTGCATTAAGATTTTAAAACAGTTCAAAAGTAATTCTATTTATGAAATCGGCCTTAAACTGAAAAAGTTTATTTTTGTTGCCTGGTATTACACAGTGGAACAAAATTCAACTTTTTTTTTGCCTGGGACTGGGACCAATAAATTGTGAAGCTAGAGGCATCAGATAGCAACACCTCATACCCAGTTTTTCTGCAGCACGTCAAGTTCGCGTTTAATGGGCACTCTTATACTAGCAACTGAAAGCTACAACCTCTGTTGCTGGTTAAAAGAAGATGAAAGCTAAAATTTTGAAAAATTCACCAAAGATGAAAGGAATCACCAGTACTCTAATATAAAATTCCCGCTTTTAACGGATAAACGGTTAGTACCATGCCCATAGAGGTCTAACTTAGAAAATGGAATTAGTGGAAAACCACTCGATAGAATTGTAAAAGTTTTTAACTATATTGAGATGCGGACTTATAAAATGTGCACTTAAGAGATGGTAACATGTATCGAAAAACCGCGATGGTGGGTACCACATGTGACAGCACCCTTCATCGAGGCAATATAGGCCATAAACTAGAGATCAAAATAGACCGAACTGCGTTTTAAGATTCACCATCGGACCCTTAAGTCACGGGCTATGGCTGTCTTTGTACAAGCAATTGCCTCAGAACAACATTTACCATATGGGTATCAAGTGCGTCTCCAAAATTATGCAATAAATCCTATGAATAAAAGTCGTCATTTCCATTAAGAAAACCAAAAATTTAGTTAAAAAATGTCTTTGGTGGACAAACCGCGATACGCGAAGATGCCTTGAACTGATGTATTTAATTGATCCGATCTGTTTTTTTGCTGGTATTGAAGCACTTTACTCATAAGATTAATTCCATAATTTTGGTGAAACTGGTTTCACCTAAATGGTCAATGTTGTTCGAAGGCAATTGCTAGTATATAAATGCCTAAGAACCGCGAACCAAGCCTTTATGGGTAAAACTGAAAACGCAGTTCGGTCTATTTTGATCTCTAGATTATGGCCTATATTGCCTCGATGAAGGGTGCTGTCACATGTGGTACCCACCATCGCGGTTTTTCGATACATGTTACCATCTCTTAAGTGCACATTTTATAAGTCCGTATCTCAATATAGTTAAAAACTTTTACAATTCTATCGAGTGGTTTTCCATTAATTCCATTTTCTAAGTTAGACCTCTATGGGCGGGGTACTAACCGCTTGTCCATTGGAGGCGGGAATTTGGTATAACAATGATGGTGACTCCCTCTTACTTTGGTGAATTTTCCAAATTTTTAACTCTCATATTTTTTTAACCAGCAACAGAGGTTGTAACTTTGTGTTGCTAGTATAAATGTGCCCATTAAACGCGAACTTGACGTGCTCCAGAAAAACTGGGTATGAGGTGTTGCTATCTGATGCCTCTAGTTTCACAATTTATTGGTCCCAGTCCCAGGCAATTTTGAGTGTTCCACAGTGTTATTATTGAATGAAAACTCTTCACCATTCCATTAGCAATATTTAAGTAGTTGAGTCCGAAAATTGGTATCAAAAAAAAAAGAACAAACTCTCAACAATCTTCAAGCACCATTGCTTTATCTCAACTCTTTCAGACACCTCAAGTCGGCCCAAGAAAAATAAAAAATACACCAAAAATTCCTCTCTACCCACTAGAAAACACTAATCAGGTCTTCAATTACAACTGAAAGCTCATGTAAGTCGTCATGTAAGCTGCGTATTGTTATCACTTGGCCATGCAAAGCGCATTAGTGTAGCCCCTCACCCCCATTTTGCTTTACCCATTTCAACTTTGGGTTAATGTGTGTCGCCTTAATCAATGGAAACATTGAGGAATTACCAGCTCACAAAAGCTGTGGAGGAGACATAGCCGGGGCCGTGTTAAGCCTCTTGACAAAATGGAAAGACAATTAGCCAATAACCCAGACACAGAGAAAGAGGGAGAGAGAGAGTGGGGGGCACTTCAATTTTAGCAAAATTAGCCGCCAGCTCTAGCTGGTAGATACACTTGCATTTGTATCTTTGAGATACAAAGTAAGTTCAAAAGCTATTAAAATGGCCACAGAGCAAAATAAACTGTTTGTTATTGTTGTTGTTGGTTAGGCCAAACAACAAATTGATGTGTGCCAGCAAACATGAGTGAGAGAAAGAGAGAGAGCGCTATAAAACAAAAGTGTTGATGGATATTTTCCTCGTGCGATGATGACGAGTCATTGAAGTTGTTGCTGCTGTAGCTTTTTGAGTTTGCTCTCTCTCTCTCTCTGTCCCCCTTTCTTTCTCGCTGTGTGCATTTGTACAGATTCATCAAATTTTCAGAAACGTAAAATATTCAAAACACTCTCACACACACACACACACACACACACACTGAAATCCCTTTGTGCTGTGGCAAAAGCATTTTATGGACTTTACAGTTTTTCGAGTTTTGCCCCAAAGAGCATAACAAATGTGCCACACAGAGGATGATGGCAGCAACATCAGCAGAGGTAGTCGTAGAACTAGAAGAAATTGAAATCTACTCTCGGGCACCCATAAAATCTTTCCGTCTTTAAGTAGCCAAAGCATATCGAACCGCGCGAGCATTTTGTTTTTTATGGACTTTTTTACCATTTGCATTTTATTGCCAAAACATTAATGCAGTTGCCGGCCATTTGGCTTTATTTATAAAACCAACCAACACTCATCAGCCTCATCAACAGCATCAGCACCAGCACCAGCAGCAGCCTCCACCTCGGGTGGCCAATTGTTTGTTTTCTTTGGGCGTAGCTGTCACACAAAGCAAAAAAAAATTAAAGAAGAAAACTCATTCGCAAATAAGAGTTCAATTAAAAATGCCAGCTTTGCATTTATGAAAATTGATACCCAAATGAAAATATCTTTGCAGGCTGCAGAACCGATTTGCTTCGACTATTTTAATTGATGGGCGGAAAAAAAGGCGCTCGAAATTTCCCCTCCAAATGAGGCCAATGAGGCGTCTTCTTTTTTGTTCTGTCCCAGTTTGGACTATTAAAAATTAATGAGTTCTAATGCCGATCATTTAGTTTGAAATGTTTGAGGAATTTATTTGAGAAATTATTGCAGATAATAATAAAAGGCTAAACTTATGACACAAATGGTTCAAGCCCTTCAGAGACGAAAACAATGGACTAGAGGGGAGCGAAGTTAAAAGAAATTATTATTACTATTTTGGTATTAAAATAAACGTTATTCTATTTGATAACGTTTACAGATGGCGACTCAGGCTGAATTGTTATTTTCAGGAAACTGTTTTGTTGCAATTTTCCCAAAAGAAGGAGACATACTCGAAAGTAGCCATAATGTTTCTATATTTTCGATTCGTTAATTTGTAATTTTAATACAAATACTAGCAAATATCCCGTCGCGCTTCGCTGCGCCTTCAACAGTATAGAACCAATGCACACCCTAATCCCACCAATTTTCCACCCAGTTTCCACGTACATCCCACCCACCCGGCGGTATTTCCATAATCGGAAAATGAAAACACAAATGAATTCTCATTTTGACCTCACAAACCGAGTTTCAAGTCAATCGGATGAAAAATTGTTATTTTGCTTGCAGAATTTTCCAGGCATTTTCACGCTTGGGGGCGGATTTTCCGACATTGAAAATTCACATTTCAAATTATTTCGTATTCTGTCCTTACAAACCGAGTTTCAAGCCAATCGGATACAAAATAGTTTTTCATGCAGAATTTTCCGGGAATTTTCCGATCACATTACCAACATCGGAAAATTACATTGCAAATTGTTTCGTATTCTATCTTTGCAAACCGAGTTTCAAGCCAATCGGATGAAAAAGTTTTTTTCATGCAGAATTTTACGGCCATTTTTCTCGTGGGCGGATTTTCCAAAATCGGGAAACACGTGTCAAATTTTTTCGCGTACCATGCTCACAAAGCAAGTATCAAGTCAATCGGATGAAAAATAAAATTTTTCCCATACAAACTTTTCGCACGCTTTTCCGACATTTCCGGGTTTAATTTTCCAAAACCCCGTCTTAATACGCACTTTCATCACTCCCAAAAACTCCTGTCCAAATTACAGCACTCTATCTCTTACTGTTTAGGCTGTGCGATGATTGCTCAGTCAGTCAGTCAGTGATTCAGGACAATCTCTTTTATATTTTTAGCGATGTATCCGCCGCCCAAAGTAAATTATATCCCATAACCGTAATATACGGGGGTGCCACAGAAATCTCTAGAGATTTTGCCGACGGTTGGTTTGTAAATCTCTCGAAAAAACCGTCGGTGCCACAGAACTTCGAGAGATTTCATTTTCATATTAGAAAATGTAGTTAGAGCACCAGCTGTTCCAATTGAAGTTCCATCTCTAAAAACAGGGCTGAATCTCTGGCCAAAAAATTTTTCTTCTTGTAATTAAGGGTTAAATTGACGTTTAAATTAAATTTTTTGATTGTGTTATATGTTTTATGATGCATTTTTAAACTATAATTTAAATTAAAGTCAAATTCTCCATAAATAAAATGCAAAGTTTAAAAATTTGTTGGCGCAAAACATGAAGAATATCTTGCCAGCCCTTAATCCGCTGGCTGCCAACCAGATGGCGACACAAACTCGCGACAAACGATAGGAGGAGCCACAGTAGTGGTTGGTTTTGATTAACATGAAAGACTTTGGTTGTTTTTCCCAATAATTATTGAAACGTTAATTTCAATGTTTAAACTAATTAAATAATTTATTCGTTTGATGCAATCTATCCTAGAAAATAATGTTGTTTACATATCCAAAATTTATTTTGCTTTTTAAAATGGTTTGGGTGGTGAATTTTGCTAAATCTCCTTACAAAACACGGGAGGTTTGAAACCAACCAAACGGAATTTCTGTGGCACCTAAGAATTGGAATTGGGTTGGAATTTGGTTGGAAGAGGTTTCTGTGGCACCCCCGATAATAGTAACCGATAGACGTTCGGTCAAAACATTTCCCGTAACATTAACCGTTATTCGCATTGTATACAATTGATTATTCTGTAAGCAAGGGTTTTTCGGTTTACACACTATTTACACACGGTTTCTATTTACAATGGGTCTATACGGTTTGGTATCTTTACGGCTTGTCGATACGAGTTTTTCTTTTTGTCTTTCTGTCTGTCTACTACTTCTCGTTCTCATCATCATCAATGCTTTATGTACATTGTGATTATCATTCGATTTCTTAACACTAACATATCGATTATATAAAAAAGTTCAACCTGACTAATTGACTGACTGATTGACTGACTGGTGACCGTCGTACAGCCTAAACCAAAAAAGATAGGAAGATGAGATTTTCACAGTAGTTTTATCTTATGCTGAAAGTGAGTACTAAGAAAGGATTTTGGAAAATTCTGCCGGAAAGTGTGCTAAATTCGCGAAAAACTTTTGTAGGAAACTTTTTTGTTTTTCATTCGATCAAGTTCAAACTCATTTTCAAAGCTCTATGTGCAAATTCGACAACAACTGCATACCAATCTTCCGGAAAATTCACTCCGCTGGGTGGAAAGTGGGTGGTTGTATGGGCGAAACTTTAGTTGCCAGCGTCTAGCGCCAAACTCATTTTCAAAATTACACATAACAAAACAGAAGTTGTAAGCATAGTACGCGAAATAATTTGACACGTGTTTTCCCGATTTTGGAAAATCCGCACACGAGGAAAATGGCCGGGAAATTCTGCATGCATAAACTATTTTTCATACGATTGGCTTGAAACTGGGATTGTAAGGTCAAAATGAGAATTTATTTTGTTTTTAATTTTCCGATGTTGTAAATATCGCCGGGATGCTCACTGTGAAGTGCATGGAATGTGTGTGGGATGTGGGTGGAAAGTTGTTTTGGAAGTGGGTGGTAAGTGGATGTAAAGTGAGTGAAATGTGGGAGGTATGTGGATGGGATCTTAATGGGAAGTGGGCGGGAAGATGGCGGGAAGTGTGTGGAATGTATGTAGGTGGGAAGTGGGCGGGAAGTGGGATGTGGGCAAGTGGTGGGAAGTGGGTGGGATGTAAATGGGAAGTGGGTGGGCTGTGGGTGGCAAGTGGGTGGAATGTGGGTGGGATGTAAGTGGGGAAGTGGGTGGGATGTGGTTGGGAAGTGGGTGGGATGTGGGTGGGAAGTGGGTGGGATGGAAATGGGAAGTGAATGGGATGTGGGTGGAATGTGGCGGTAAGTGGGAGGGATGTGAGTGGGATGTAAATGGGAAGTGGGTGGGATTTGGGCGGGAAGAGGGCGGGAAGTGTGGAATGTGGGTGGGAAGTAGGTGCAAAGTGGGTGGTAAGTGGGTGTGCTTTGGTTGAATACTGTTGAAGGCGCAGCGAAGCGTGACGGGCTATTTGCTAGTTGATTATAAATATTAAATCAGAAGCATTAATATTTATGGATCTAGTTAGATTGTGTTGGTGAACGAACGTGATGTGCAATCTTGATTGCTAATTTTTATGATTGTAATGCATGAAAAACAGATAAATTTAAAATGTCAAATCCGTAGTCCGTCTGTTAAGTCTTCGAAGGGCTGAGTTCAAGAAGCTAAACGAAATTGGCCCACCACAATACACACGAAATTTTTAATCATATCTCAAAACATTCGAATTCAATATGGTTATTTTTACATCAGGCCAATTTCGATGAAATCATTCCAATATCGAGTGTCATCAGTTCAAATAACAAGATAAAATCCATTCCGAGCGATTTTAAAATATGATAATTTCGAGCTTTAATCAAGCTCATTCGAGCAAAAGACTGGAACAAGACAAGAATAACGAGTTTGAAATATCCGTACTCAAGTCAATCCTTTTTTACTTCGTTTCAGACAATCCATCCTTTGGGATTGGTAACTATCTGAATGTAAGTGACACGATATTCATTTTAGACAACATCTAGGCAACGGACATTTTTCTTTAAGTTATATTCTAAAATCGCTCCACTAAGACTTAAATAGATTGTTTCGAATTTGAATTAATGGCTAATTACAAGTTTCTCTGCCCAATTGTTTATACAATTGGTAATTGTAATTAACTTTGTGGCTTCAAATTCCGAATTCAAAATTATATAAGAATTCCGTACTTAAATGATAGATGTACATACATATATCTCAAATTTGATATGTAAACTTTAGCAAGAAAATAATTGAATCTTCTGATAGCTGCTTGTATAAGTGGTATCAATCTAGTCAAGTGTTGTTGTTATGAGGTGATACAACAAGTGCCACAACAACAACAGCAGCATCAATTTGAAACTGATTGAATACCTTTTGGTTTGTTTATAAAACAAAACACAAGAAGAACTTTTTGTTGTGTGTGTGTGTGTTGTTTTTTCGTAAATGTTGTTGCCAGGCCTGAACAAAATTCTTCAATGTACTGCTTTGATGGTATGCTGGCGCCAACTCGACCTCATTTTGAGGGCGAGATTTGGCTTAATTAGTTACTGAATAAGTCGATGGAGATGAGGAGCTTCAACAGTCACTGTCCAAGGCCGTGTGTAAGCGAGGGTTGCTACTAAAAATCTTACGAGCCAGACGTGACTGTTCATTAATACATCATTTTGGGTGCTCCCCCCTCAGTTGGCTGCCTGGGCAGGGTGAGATATCAGGATCATGGGTCATAAAAACGCACTTTATGCGAAACGCATTTGAGACCGGAGCCAGAGTCTGCTTTCTCACTTATCGTTACGTACTTTTTATGACAAAATAAATAAAAAGTAAGCCAAGACTTTAGCAAAAGTTTTAATGTTGATTGCTTTTTGCCAAGTTGATGTTTAATTTTGATGACGAATCTTTTATTCACAAGCAAAGCAAAATTAATCATTAATAGCTAAGCTTAAGCTAAATTTTTCGGTTGTCTGAGGGATGATGAAAAAAAAAACTCAATTTTAATGCCGGCACAAAATTCCATCTAAAAGAAAATGTTTGCATTATGGCCGTGTGTGGCCCAGCGGTTAGTGTGCTGAACTAATGGGCGGGTGGTCGTGGGTTCGATCCCGCCACGGAACATATAATAATAAAAGTTTTTTTCTTTCTTAAGAAATTAGCTTTTACACATGCGGCTGTGCTGTGAAGTAACTAGTCATGAAAGAGCAAATTCTCATACTTTGCCGTTCGGATTCGGCGTTAAACCGTAGGTTTCTTTCTCTTGTGCGAACAATTTAAAGCGCACACACGCCAAGAGATTGAGAGAAGCTTGGCCTGGCCTCTTTGGAGCTGTATAGCCAATTTTACATTACATTGTTCGCATTTCTCAGATAATGGAACATTCGTTTGGACTATCTATATGTTAGAAAGATTTTAATGGACAAATGGCACGTGGGATTTCCACACATTCATTTGCCTTGAATCTCGATACTTAAGGATAGTAACTGTTTCCGTTGAGTGTAGGTACTTATAAATACGTAGTTATAAGCATGTGTACCCTGTACAAACTTGCGTAGTTCAGTTGGTGGGTTGAGGTAGCTTCGCGACAACGGCTTCGTTTTGCCTCTCGTTGAGGACTTCCGAGGTTCCTCTCGTTAGGAACTTGCATGGTATTGTGGTTCATTGAGGACTTTCGTGGTTCCTCGCGTTGAGGACTTTCATGATCATTTTTGTAGTGCCGCGCACTAAGAGCTTTCTTATGTCTCTCGTTAGGGCGAATAGTTGATTCCAGCAGCGCATTGTGGCGAGAGCTGCCACAGACTCATTTATCTTAACCAAATTCCACCGTCCCACAGTGGTTTTTTTTGCCTTTTTTTGGCATAAACTCTAGTTTTTACGTTATTGACCCCAAATTTGGAATATAATCATATTTTGGGCCCTAAGGACGACTTGGAAAATTTTACTCAGTTTAGATCAATATTTGATATAGCTGCCATATAACAGATCTGGCCGATTTGCTTAAACTTTGTTGTTTTTCACGCTATTGAACTGAAATTCGGTTTGTACACGTATTTTAAGCTCCTAATACGTTGTACCAAATCTTGTTAGGCTTGGACCGCTATTTGATATAGCTGCCATATAACCGATCTGGCCGATATGGTCGAACTATGTTGTTTTTTACGCTATTGAGCTGAAATTCGGTTTGTACACGCATTTTAAGCTTCTTATACGTTTTACCAAATCTTGTTTGGTTTGGACAACTATTTGATATAGCTGCCATATAACCGATTTGGCCGATATGCACCAACTTCGTTGGTTTTAAAGATGTTGATCTAAAATTCGCGTTGAGCACGTATTTTAAGCTTCTTTAGCGACTTATGAAATATGGTTTGATTCGGAATGCTATTTCATATAGCTGCCATATAACTGATACATCCGATTTGCTCCAACTTTGTTGTATTTTACACTATTGAACTGAAATTCGGTTCGTACTTTTCTTTATGGCACTAAATACGTCTTAAAAAACTTTTTTTGTGTTTGACGCAACCAAACGAAAAAAATTGTTTCTGTCTCTCTTGAGAAATATCTTCAACTTAAGCATGATTTCAGCTGCAATAAGGCCAATTTTCTCGAAAAGTCGCACGTTGTAGCAAGAAGTGTTAGTTACTTTTTAATCTACACTCTTTCGTTAACAACTTTGCATTTAAGACTTTGTGCCATGCTGTGCCATGCACAACTAATCATTCAAAAAACATTGCTACACTTGTTAGGGCCAACATAAAATTACACACAAGCAACACACGGCAAAATTGGACAAAAGCACACAACAATGGCAAACCAGTTATCAAATCTTAACAAAACATACCTGAACTAACAGTTTGCGTTTTTACATTTTTTATTTTGCTTCTAACTTTTTAAACAGACACATTCAAAGTTGGCAAATATTTGCTGCCAGTTTCACAAAAAACACGTGGCACACAAACAGCTGACTTCAAGCGCCCGTCAAAAAAGCAGTGTTGCCACTAAGGTTGAATGGGTTTGTTTTTTAAACTAATATGAGTATGGAAATAAAAAAATAACCAGTTAACATTTGAAATCTGAAAAAAAAAATGTTGGGGTTTATGCCAGAAAAAGGCTAAAAAAAACCACTGTGCGTCCGATCTAGGTAAACATCAGATTTCATAAAATTTTAAGAAAAGCAAACAGAAACGAGAGCGTAAGTTAAAGTCGGATCTAACCGACTTCGATATACCCGTTACTCATTAAAAACATGTTTAACAGTGTTTCTGCGTTTCTTAGGGGTGAACATTCTAAAAGTATGCAACATTTTTTTAGGGTGGGAGGGGTGGTTTACTTTTTTGCTCATAACTTGAGAACCGTTCATCCGATCTTTATCATTTCTTCGGCAAATCGATTCATTATGCTAATTACTAACTATCTCTAGAAGGTACGAATCGTCTATCTTATGTACTGTAGGAGATATAACGTTTTTTCCAAATTGCGGAGGCGGGAGGGGGCGTGGCCAAAATTTGAAACAAACTTGATCTGCGTGCAGATAAAAGAAGCATTTGTCCCATATATGTCAAACCTCTATCTTTTACCATCTCTGAGATCTAGGTGTTCATACAGACGGACGGACGGACGGTCAGACGGACAGACGGACATGTCTATATCGACTCGGCTGTTGATGCTGATCAAGAATATATATACTTTATATGGTCGGAAATGATTTCTTCTGCCTGTTACATACATTTGCACGACTTTAGTATACCCTTTTTACTCTACGAGTAACGGGTATAAAAAGAAACGAATAACCCTAGATGTTAGGTTTAATCATATTTATAATGGTCTCTTCACAAAGACCATAACAACAAAAACCCCAAAAATTTCTTCAACCGTTTTATTTGAAGATATTTCATCTGCTGCCATTTGTTAAGCTTAACACAACGGCTTAACAGTTTCAACTCCTTTGCTCCTTTCCTTACTTTCTCCTCTCTTTATATCTCTTTCGCACACCTCATTTTGCCCCTGCTGCACCTGCCAGCTTATTTTCATTCATATTGTGTGATATTTATGGGGACACACTTCAGAAATGCGTTGTAAATATGCGCTTAAGCTGCTAAATTGCAAGCGGGAACAACGGCAGCAACAGCAATTGCTGACAGACCAAAAGGAATTGCAAGCGTTAAACCGCAACCCGAGGGGGCGGAAGGGGCGATGGCTAAATGCTGATGTATGAGTTGTTGTTATTGTTGTTGTCCAATTTCGACAGCGTTAAAACATAAAATATGCTTCCGCTTTTCCTTCTCCCACCCCCCTGTAATGAATAATGTTGCTGCTGTTGCAGCAGGGGGGCACGCTAATGGTAGGAGAGAGGCCAGAGCCGCCAACAGTCGGTGGTTGTTTTTGGGCTGCAGCAACTGAGCGCGCTTCATCATAAAAAGCGCATCCTTCTGCCCTGCCAACAGCTTTAGCTGGCTGTGTGTTGAAGATTATGGTCATCAATTTGGGCATCAAGCAACCTTCCCCCCCACAAATAAAAAAAAAACAAAAGCAGCAGCAACAAACAAATGTGTCCCGCGAGAGTAACGGTAAAAGGCATTTTTATGGTTTGACTCATAAAATTTGTGCAGTAAGTAGACAACAGAATGACGTAGTCGACACTTTTTTGGGGATTTTTAATAAAAGTTGCTGATTAAAACACAACAGCAACTGCGCAGTAGCAGCCTCAGCAATCAATTTATGCCCACCCAGGCTGCTGTTTGGCATTAAAACGAGGGTCGCTTTAGCATTTACAAAGATTTTGGTTAGTTTTACAAAAGATGTGGCTGCTGCTGCTGTGGTTTGGTTTGATTATTTACTCGAAAAAATAACAAAAATGAGTTTGTGGCAAACAACAGGAAAAAAAAATCTGAAAATATGCCAAAGGCCTAGCAGAGCTGCCACTGATTGTTGCTGATGCTGCTGCTGCTGCTGTTGCGTGTGCGCCATAAAAATGCAATAAAAATCTTTACGACACATTTCGCTTGCAACCCTCCAACAACTCACACACGCACACACACGGAAGTTTAGACGTTTGCTGGCCCCACTTCACACCTTTGGGCCCCTGTCTTCCTCTTCCAGGGGGCACCATGTTGCTACCGTTTGAAAAAGAACAAAAAAAAAAAAACGAAATATGTTGCTGGTAAGCAATTTTTATGCCCAAGCAGCATCAGTAACAGCAGCAGGCGTTTGGCTGACTGCATTTAACGCCATTACCTGGATGCCACGCCCTCAATCGCCTGCTCCGTTCCATCCGTGTTGCAGCTGTGCATTTACTATTAGTTGTTATGGTTGCCACCGCCCGCTGCTTTTGTCATCAGCAACAGTTTTGCTTATCTCTTTCTCTCCCGTTTAATGCTACACCTTATGCCTTTGACAGCTCATTGTTGGGCATAAAACTGAAATGATAATTGCCCCTCACCCACCAGCAACCACATTGTCAGTTTTATGCAGTTTTCCAAATTTCTTTCACCTTAAAATTCAAGTACTTTTATCAGCCTGCTCCTCCATCGCTAAGCTTAAATATGGCTTCCGCTTTGTGTAGTTGCAGCACCGTAGCAACAGCAACATCCAAGCATTCCCATTCATTGCACGCTGATTGCCAAACTATTTTTCAGCTAATATTAGATGAGTTGCTGTTGCTGTTGCCGCTGCATTATACGTTTATGCTTCAGCGGCATTCCAACAATTTGTCTGCATTTTCCCATTTCTATCATTCATTTTGTCAGCTTACCAAAAGGGGAAAAAATAAACAAACTGTGATAAAAAATGTTAGGATATAAATAGTTCACCATGTTAATTAGTGTAAAATGATTTTTTAATCAAATGAAAAGCTGAAAGGATAGAGCAACCCTTTACATACATGCTTATTTTAGCGTTGCGTGTGCGTGTTTAACCACGCGAGAGCGCTCTCTCTTAGCACTTATTTGCTGTCGCAAAAGAGAGCAGTGTCACCTCGGTTACTGTCGGTGTGTCGACTTCGCCGCGGGCACTGCTTTAAAGCTTTGAATAAGAGAGGAAAAGGTGGTAGAACTAATGATGGGTGTTTTGAACCTTTGCTTGAAATTGAGTATAGTTCATCTGATCTTTTTTATTTCTTTGGCAAATCGATTAATAATACTAATAGTACGAACCATCTATCGTTGAAAGTGTAAAAGATATGACATTTTTTCCAAATTGAGGTGTCGTGGCGAAAATTGAAAATAATCTTGATCTGCCTGCAAGTATAAGAAGTATATGTCCCATACATGTCGAACCTCTATATCCTACCACCTTTAGATCTGTGCGTTTATGCAGACTGACAAACAGAGAAACATACGGTCGTTGCTATATCGACTTGGCTGTTAATTGTAATCTGGAATACATATACTTCATAGGGTCGAAAATGATTCCTTTTCCCTATTACATACTTTTACACAAACTTAATGTACTCTGTGTACCTTTGGTACATTGTATAACACAGTACAACACTAAAAAAAAGCCCGGCATAAGACCAATAAATTATGATAAAAGGCACCTTTGTAAGCATCACCTCATACCCAGTTTTTCAAATCCACCCTCGGTTCGCGTTTAATGGGTACTTTTGTACTTGCAACACACAACTACAACAATTTTAACTAAGTTTTTACTGGCTTAAGATAAAATTCTCCAAAATTCAGCATATGTGGACAGGGTCATTGGGAACGACATATGAAAAATTCACTTAATTCGCTCAATCGGTTAAGGTACCTCCAGAAGGAGTTAAACGTTCATTCTTCAATATCTTTAAAATCGCACGGTAGATTTTTCTTAAAATCGTTGTGTATAATGGTATAATGGGCTATTGCATGTCCCTAAGAGATGGTACTCGACAGCTAAAAAACCGCGAATTGGAGTACCAATTTTATATTCACCCACGGAGCACTCCATATGAACTATATACCCGGCGTACAAATAGACTGAACTGTGTTTTCAGTTTCACCAAGGAAGTTTTGGTTCGCGTTTTATAGGCAATTTTGTACCAGCAATTGCCTTTAAACAACATATACCATCTGGGTATCACAGCCTCCCCCAAAAATTATGCAATTAATCTTATGATTATAATTCGTCGATTCCACCAAGAAAAAGTAAATCTTTAATAAAAATTGTCTTTGGTGGGCCATCCGTGGTACACCAAGATGCGCTGAACTAAAGTATTTAAATGATATGATCTGTTTTCCTGCTTGCAATGAAGCAATTTACTTATAAATTTAATTTCATAATTTTGGTAAAGCTGGTTTTACCTAAATGGTCAATGTTGTTCTAAGGCAGTTGCTGGTACAAAAATGCCTATAAACCGCGAACCAAGGCTTCGTTGACAAAACTGAAAACACAGATCTGTCTATTTTTAAACCTTGTTTATGGCCTATATGAATTGATTTGTGGGTGAATATAAAATTGGTACTCCAATTCGCGGTTTTTTGGCTGTCGAGTACCATCTCTTAGGAAAATGCAATAGCCCATTATACCATCATACACAACGATTTTAAGAAAAATCTACCGTGCGCTTTTAAAGATATTGAAGAATGAACGTTTAACTCCTTCTGGAGGTACCTTAACCGATTGAGCGAATTAAGTGAATTTTTCATATGTCGTTCCCAATGACCCTGTCCACATATGCTGAATTTTGGAGAATTTTATCTTAATCCAGTAAAAACTTAGTTAAAATTGTTGTAGTTGTGTGTTGCAAGTACAAAAGTACCCATTAAACGCGAACCGAGGGTGGATTTGAAAAACTGGGTATGAGGCGATGCTTACAAAGGTGCCTTTTATCATAATTTATTGGTCTTATGCCGGGCTTTTAAAAAAAGTTGGATTTTGTCGAACTGTGTAATTAGCTAAACGCTTACATTTTAGTACACAAACATTAAAATTAAGTTCAGGGTGCCAGAATTGCCGAAAACCGGGAGAAAGAGGTGCAATCATTAATGAACGAAGATATAACTTGTTGTGAAGCAGAGGATTAACCTACAGACACACAAAAAGACTCAACAAAAAGTCAGTGACAAGATCAATGGCATGAAAATTTTATGATCGGTCCAGTGAAATGCAATTTGAAAAGTTTTGCCGAGCTTTTCTAATATTTTCAATATCTTTTTTTAGTTATCTAAATCTATTTCGTCCCTTTTAAAATATTATCATCTCAATCGAGTCAAAATGGTATCCCCTTATCAGTCTCTTGAGTTTCCCAAATCAGTAAATAAGCAGGCACAGCTGTCACTAACAGTGTTACCAAGTTAAAGAAAGAAAGAAATGATCGATGGGAAAAACGCGGAAATTTTAAATAAAAAATGTGCTTTTTAATTTGATCACAGTATTACATTGAGCTAGGTCGATAGCTTGTCAGCTGCTGTCGACAAACCACTTGGAAAATCCAAACTCTAAATTGAATTAAATGCAAACTCTCAAAGTTTCGACAAGACAAATTTGAACTTAAACCAGAAAAACTCCGCCATAACCGATTGTGCTAATTTATTTGCTCGTGAAAACTTAGGTTTATTAAACAAATGGTTTTGGTTTGAACATTATATTATATAGTTTTCTTAGAACATTTTTATGTTCGAGGTTTTTGAAAGATGCTTTTGGTTCGAACCCAAAGTTACATACGAAAATTTCATACAAAAATTGAGGGAAGTAAAAGCAAAAGTAACGAATTCGTTAACATTTTGCATCAGAATTAATGTTGCGCTTAACAGCACATTTGTGAAGTCTATGTTAATAGGGTGTGGTAGTATGTTGTGCTCAGTAGTTTTCGAACCTTAAGTTAAGGGACGGGATGGATATTTCGGACCGAACATTCAAAATAATTTTAGAGGTTAACCAACTAAGCAGAGAAAATTCTTAAGTTCAAATGTCAGTTTTGTTGTGTACATCTTTACATCTTGTTACACTCATTAATGTTGATCATGTCAAAAACTCTAATTTGCATTCCACTTTAAACTTTTGTCTGATTGTCAATACATTTTTTCTGCGGCACTTCTATATCTCCACTTGACTTCCATCGCCCCAACCTTTTTAGATCATTTCGAACATAAATTTCCACTTGACAAAGCGTTGTGTGATCTCCACACACACATACATTCATTTCTCTATTTGTCCCTTCCCCTTTTAAGATTTTCTCTCGCGAAATTCAAGAGCAAAACATTGTAAAGAATGATGGACCTTGAAGCCTGCAGTCCCATGAACAAATTCTCCATCCCAGATCCACCGCTGATTGACAAATGCATTGTGCTTGATGGCAGAAGGCAGAAGCGCCTGCTGTCGGTGCCAGGCGAACGCCTGATGATGGATGGGGACATGAATGAGTCCGACATTGTCTTCACGCCCCAAATTAAATGAAATTAACACGCGTTTAATGTCAAAAACTCACCTGCCCACCACCCGCTCAGCCAATTGAGTTGGTCGGAGACTCCTCTGTCATGTTTACTTAATGACGTTTATGTGTCTTGTGTGTCAGTTGTCGGCATTTCTGCAGTGAACGCCGCGCGGGCTGTCATAAAACGATTTGATTAAAGCGAATATGCCGACCCGACCGCCCTGGAGGAATCCCAGCTAGCAGTTGGTGCTGGAAATGGAAAAGACTTTGGCTCTGTTTTTTCCAATTAAAATGCAGTCCGTGCCGTCGTCCTGTGCCTCTAGCCGGCAATGCGCTAACATTTATTTTCGGAAATCGAAAAAATATCATTGGATGGGGGAGAAATCCAAGCAGAGACCACGCGTATCAGAGCGGAGCAGAGCGGAGCATTTACCGAAAGTGAGAGTGAGTTGTGAGCGAGCAAATAACCCATATAAACATGAATGTGGGAAATAAAATGCAACGAACTGATAATGCACTTTACAAAATTGAAGTTTTTGTGATAATAAGGGATTCTCTAGCGAAGATAGTTCTGTTTTGGATTTATTTTTGAGCCTCCAGGTTCCATGATCCCCCGACTTCAGACTTTTCTAAACATGCTTAATATGCCAAAAGTGTCTTTTCCGCTTGAATGTGTGTTGCTCGTGTGCCTCAGTCAACTGTAAGTGTGCATGCGCGCTTGAATGCAATTTTATAACCTTCAAACGAACTAACAAAATTTCCAAAATTTTACTTTTCACAGCTTTGACTTTTTTCAACTCATCAATATGAACTCTTGCTTCTGCTTTTGAGAAAAATAGGAAGCCGCTGTTGTCGATTCATCATTTTTGATTTTGATTCAGCTTTTGTTCAGTGGCGTAAGTCGAAGCAGTAGCATGTGTTCTCTTCTGCAAGTCGAGGGCAGCGCTTCTGAGACGAAATTTTCTCGTAATTATTAAAACCTACAAAAATTATTACAACGCCGTAATTGTTACCAACAAAACAAAAAAGCCGATACGGGTAAGCGAAACGCAAAAGCAGAAAAAAGATGCGCTGCAGCCGATTTCTGTAAGCGAACACGTGCTGCTGTTTCGACTCAAACTTTCACAATGAAAAATATAATATTTTTCTGGTATCCTTGAAAATTTCGCGGTATTTTTACAGTCCAATTGCAAATGTTAACATCCTAAAATTTCCAACTTCTCTTTTAATATAAGAGTATATATTTTTGCAAAACTTAAAAAAAAAAGTAAAAGTGGCAAAACGGCGGCGGCACAAATTCTTTGTAATTAGTATTAAAATGTTTTCCGCTACATTTTCACTTGATTTTTCTGCTGCCAGTCGGAGGCTGTCCCTGTGAGTCGCAGTCAGTTGCAGCAGTGTGGCAGGCAGCCAGTTAGTCAGTCAGTCAATTTGTCTATGTGGCCCGAGGGCGCATTACCCGGTTCTCTGTCTCTGAGTCTGGGGCTGGTTCGCGCATGATTGAAGGCAACATGTGTTTCGGAAATTATGCAAAATTGCCTTCTGACTGTTTGCTGCTTGCTGCTTCTGCTGCTGCCCAATGAATGTGGCTGAATGCTGCAATTGCCGATCTGTTTGCTGCACCATTCATTTTGCATATTTCGCTGCTCATTATCATAGTTCGCTTCATAAACAATTAATAATGCTTAAGCGCATCTTGGCGTTGACAAGCCAAAGCAAAACTCCCCGAGCAACAGTCTGCCCTCTGCCCATTCATCCATCCATCTATCATCCTCTGTAGAGTTTTGGCCCGGCGGCGTGTGGCCAAATAAATTGGATTGCATTTTTTTTTGTTGTTGTTGTGTGAGTTTTGTTCGCTTTGTTTGGGCCATTTGTTTGGCTTAAAATTTATTTGGTGAGTCGAAAACAAACGGAAGTTGCTAACAGATTTCAAATGGCGCGAGCAACATGTGTCTAAGAAGAACTTTGGATGGGTATTTGGTTAGCTGTATATTTTTAGATGGTGCTTGGTGATTGGTGTGACATTCTGCATGGAGTCTGTGAGCTTGTAAGTAGTTGAGCATACGCATACTTAATTAAGCGCGTTCTCTTTTTTGAGGAGTTTAAATTAAAAACTAAGAAATAAAAAAAAAAAATGAATCTAGTGTTGTAAGAACTAGGCTGACGACAGAGAATAATATTTATTAGACCATCAAGTAAAATAGACTTAAGAAATTTTTTGACGCGAACAGCTTGATGATCGCAAAATATGAGGTGGCTCGTTCTGAATTTGAAAAGCTTAACGAAGAGTGCTATAAGAATTACCTACTCAAGTGTAAGCAAGGCTTCCATAATGACCCCAAGAAATTCTACGATTTTGTCCGCTCTAAGCGTAACTCTTCACAATTCCCCCCCTCCCTTCATTTTAATAATGCTAGTGCTGAGAACGAAGGTGACATTGCCAGCCTATTTGCCTCTTTTTTCCAACTCTGCTATGCTCTTCCGGATACGAACCACGTTGTTTCTCCAACTTACCCTTACCATATCAGTCGCTCTAACTGCATTCTCCCGCCATTCATCGATCACGATTGTCTCCTATCAAATTTAAAAAAACTTACGCCATCTTTTTCAGCTGGACCAGACAATGTCCCAAGCTGCGTCCTTAAATATTGCGCTGATTTCCTCTGTGATCCCTTCCTTAAACTATTTAATTTATCTATTGAGCTCAGTGATTTCCCCCTATTATGGAAGGAATCGTTTATTATTCCTATCCATAAACGAGAGCATAAGTTAAAGTCGGCTCTAACCGACTTCGATATACCCGTTACTCATGAAAAAACATGTTTAACAGTGTTCCTGCGTTCCTTGGGGTGACCATCAGAAAAGTATGCAACATTTTTTTAGGGTGGATAGCGGGGGGCTTGGTTCACTTCTTTGCTCATAACTTGAGAACCGTTCATCCGATCTTCATCATTTCTTCGGCAAATCGATTCATTTTGCTAATTACTAACTATCTCTAAAAAGCACGAATTATCTATCTTCAAAACTGTAGGAGATATAACGTTTTTTCCAAATTGCGGGGGCGGGAGGGGCCAAAATTTGAAACAAACTTGATCTGCGTGCAGAAAAAAGAAGCATTTGTTTCATACATGTCAAACCTCTATCTCTTACCATCTCTGAGATCTAGGTGTTCATACAGACAGACGGACAGACGGACGGACGGACATGGCTATATCGACTCGGCTGTTGATGCTGATCAAGAATATATATACTTTATATGGTCGGAAATGATTCCTTCTGCCTGTTACATACATTTGCACGACTTTAGTATACCCTTTTTACTCTACGAGTAACGGGTATAAAAAGGTTCTAGGTCTGATATAGGCAATTATAGAGGAATCTGTAAGCTGTCTGCCAAACCAAAATTATTTGAACTCATAATAACTGGCCAATTACAACATTTTTGCCAACCCATCCTTAGTCCATCCCAGCATGGTTTTATTCGTCGACGCTCGGTTTCCACTAACCTACTCGAATTTTCTACAATAGTAAATAAGGGATTCCTACATCGTAAGCAAATTGATGTCGTCTACACGGACTTTAGTAAAGCTTTTGATTCTGTTAATCATAGTTTACTCCTATATAAATTATGCTTAATTGGTCTCCCACCCAACTTCCTTCGCTGGGTCAAATCATACCTTTCCAATCGGTCCCAACGTGTGCGTTTTAAGTCTGCTGTATCTGAAATCGTTCACGTTTTCTCTGGAGTCCCACAGGGCAGTCATCTTGGCCCATTGTTATTCAACCTTTTCATTAACGACATTCCGCAAGTTCTTTCCCATTCAACAGCACTTATGTACGCTGATGATCTCAAGCTATGTGCGTCATTTGACGACCCAGTCTCTCCATTTCTATTACAAAGTGACTTAAACGCTCTAAGTGCTTGGTGCCGCCAGAATCGTCTTCCCCTTAATAGTGCTAAGTGCAATATTATGACTTTTCACCGAACCAAGCCTTATTTCTTCGAATACACCATTTATGGGGAAAAGCTAGATCGCATATACAAGGTCGATGATTTGGGTATACTATTTGAGCCCAATTTGAGCTTCAACAGTCACATCTCTGTGATTTGCAACAAGGCTAAGAGCGTCCTTGGATTTATTAAGAGATGGTCCAAAGAATTCGATGACCCATACACTACCAACTGGTGAGACCAAACCTGGAATATTGCTCTTGCCTCTGTTGCCCGCATTACCAACTGTACCAAGATCAAATCGAATCAGTTCAGAAACAGTTTTTGATTTTTGCCCTTCGTGGCCTAAACTGGGACACCACTATCCACCTACCTCCCTATGAACAGAGATTGCGCCTAATAGACCTCCCATCACTTAAATCCAGAAAAATCTGCCATGCTGTAGTTTTCATCCAAAAGCTACTGGCCGGTGAGATTGACTCAATTGCTCTCCTAAGTCTAATTAATTTGTCAGTGCCACTTAGAGCAACTCGTTATTATATGCCCATCTATCTACCGCCCCGCCTAACGAACTATGCTCATCGAGACCCCTTCCGTTGCCTGTGCCTGGTTTACAATGAGTACTATCACATATTTTCTATTGATAGCTCTCTATTAGACGTAAAGAACTCCCTGATGTCACTCCTCAACTAAAACCCTCATGCAATGGCTAGTACGTACTCTGACCACTAATGCTGTGAGTTGGACCATAGCTGGCTATTGCCAATAAATTTGTCCCACCGGGTCAGAGTTCGCCATTAGCTTAATCTTAAGTAAAGTACTTTTAGGTAATTATTGTTTGACTGAACATTGTTAAACTTTCTTCGAAATAAATAAAAATTCAGGTCCTTAGCTCTTAGCTATGGCTCTTCGGCCATCGAAATATATCGGAAGAAAAAAAGAAACATCAAAAAGGGGTTTTTATCACCCTGACCTCGAGCTGGTTTAACATGGTAAGAGATAGAGGTTTGACTTGTATGGGACAAATACTTCTTGTAGTTGCCGGCAGATAAATTTTTATGTCACAGGTTGCCACGCCCCCTTCCGCCCTCCCACAGTTTTGTAGATAGATGTTTTGTACCTTTTAAAGATATTTTGAAATCATGATTTTTTATCGATACGCCAAATAAGTTATGACGATCGGATGAACGATAGCGGAGGTATACGGAAAACAAAAAATGTTGATGGGTAGCACCGGTTCAACGTTGATGGGCAGCACTGGGCTTACTTTATGACACCTTTATTACTTTGTGTGAATTCTATATAAAGTTTGTCAGATAAATGCAAGCTCTGGGGTACACAGAACATGTTATAGTCGGTCTTCACCCACTTTCTAACTTTGCTGATTTTTGGGAAAATGTAACATAAATATTTGAAGTATTTATGAGTGCTTCTTGGAGCGTAAGAAAGTACTGAAGCTTCTAAATAAGTGTGTAGCTTATGGAGAAGATAACATAAGAAGAGACTATGTCGAGAAGAATAAAAAATACCGACTACTGTGTATGGAAAAGAAAGATAGGTACTGGCAGCAGCTGGGAGAAAAGCTGGATGAGGTCAAGGACAGCAACGGTTGGTGGAAGGTAGCAAGAGAGTTAAAAAATAGCCACTTCCAGACAGGAAACAACATCTCAGCATCGGATTTTCAGAGCTATTTTCAAAATCTACTGAGCCCAGAACAAACTGCAGCGGACATTATATTTGTCAGAAACTTTGCAACAGATGATTTGTTGGATACGCATATAACCAGGACTGAAATATTGAAAATACTGGATCAAGTAAAGCTGAACAAAGCACCAGGAGAGGATAGAATTCCATATGAATTCTACATAAATGCCCCAATGGATTTCATCGACTCACTGGCTGAAGTCTATAATAACATGCTGGATACAGGTCGGATAGAAGAAAACTGTACAACAAGTGTCGTATTCCCAATTTTCAAAAAAGGTGACCCAGACCTACCACAAAATTACCGAGGGATATCGTTTATAAACAGCATAGCGAAAGTGTTTATGGGCATTTTAAACAGCCGACTAACAAACTGGGTTAGGTGTCATGAGAAGTTAAAAGAATATCAGGCCGGCTTCCGAGAAAAAATATTCGACTGTGGACAATATATACAATTTAATATCGATCGTATATCTGAAACGGGAGGAGAAAAAGAAAGTATACGCCTTCTTTGTTGACTTTCGGGCTGCCTTCGATAAAATCCCACGAAAGCTGTTAATGTACAAATTATATTCAATGGGAGTCTCGACCAAATTTCTGAACGTGCTGGAGAATATATATGAAAATACGAAGGTGGCAGTCTGGACAGGCAAGGAACTATCGGAGTATTTCAAAACCAATATCGGAGTGAGGCAGGGCTGTCTCCTTTCGCCCCTATTGTTTGCGCTCTTCCTCGACGACCTCCATGATTTCATAGGGGGCGGCTTAACAGTGGAAATAGAAAATATACGCCTTCTATTGTATGCAGATGACATAGTCATAATTGCTGATGAAGTCACTGTATTGCAGCAAATGATCGATCGGCTGGAAATATATTGTAAGACATGGAACATGGAAGTTAATATGACTAAATCGGAAATAATGGTTTTCAGGAAAGGGGGGCGGCTGGCAAAGGCTGAAAATTGGACACTTCAAAGCGAACCCATAAAGATTGTACCTAAGTACAAGTATCTAGGAGTTGTTTTGACGCCCACTTTAAATTTCAAGAAGCATATTACAGCTAGAACTGCGGCTGCAAAGCAAAGCATCAACATTACTTGGAAGAGCCTCCTTGGCAAAAACAATGTCTCAACCGAAATGAAGTGGAAAATCTATGATGCCGTGTGTAGGGCAATACAAGCTTACGGAGCGCAAGTCTGGGGCTTTGGGCAACACGATGAAGTGGATAAGCTGGAAGCCTTTTTCATCAAACGTATTTATAATTTGCCACAGACAACGCCACACTATGCTCTTGCACTGGAAACGGATAAATACGGCAGTAGAATCTACATGTTGGACCAGCACCTCCGTTACATATACAAGACTCTATTTACATACGACAGTCATAGGCTGCCACGACGCCTTTCTCAGATGGTGCTGGAGAAAAATATTTTCTGGGCAAAAGAGCTAGGTACATTGTGCACACTGCATAACATAGAATGGGACTGGAACAACGATAACCTATGGAATGCCAATCGCAATGCGCTCATCGCGGATCTAAGGAAAGACAGGCATACGGAACTCGTGCAGCAAAAACTAAGAAGCGAAGGGAGAATCTACAAAGAACTCGACCATACTGTTGGCAAAAAATATGCACAAGTGGATACTAGGGCAGTATCATGGATCTTTAAGGCAAGAAGCGACATGATATTGTTAAATGGAAATAGGTTTGTTACAGGACGGACAAATAAATGCGAATTGTGCAAAACAAATGATATAGAGGACATTAACCATTTCCTGGGCAGATGTCCTATACTAAGAGAACACAGAGCACTATATTTTAACCAACCTGTGCTAAGTCCGAATCAGGTCATAGATATTTTAAACGATGCGAGCGATACTTACTGGAAGGGTTTAGTGCAGTTTTTGCAACAGGCCACTCAGTATAGGAAACGAATTTTGGGAGAATCTTTTTAAATTTAAATAAACTCTAAAAATTTGGTGGGCTTCACCTGGGTCCGACACCTGGAATCAAGGGGTGTATTAAGACCTTTTGTATGGCCCCTAGGGGATCCCCAAATACAATAACAAAATTATCAAAAATGAATTCTCCGAGTAATATTTAAAACCTTAAGTTATTTAACACTTTGTAAAGTTCATAATGTTCATAATATCTGCATTATTGGTTTTAAATAAATTTATTATTATTATTATATTATTATTATTTGAAGTCAATTGCGCAGACTAGAAATTCATTTTAGACCCATGGTTTCTTGGTGAAATTTTCTTAGAATTGACCGTAGATTTCGATTTTGCTATACGCTTGGTACGTTTTTTTCGGGCCATACAAATCGACCCCCTACTAATGTACAGGCAGAGAGAACAATATGCTTGTCTGCATTGCTTGCCTTCTTAATCAAATCCATTTCCCAAACACACAACCTCCAATTGAATTAAAATACCAAACATATTGGTCTTTTTTTTTGGGGGTAGCCCATTAACTCGTCGGCGGCTTCTGTTCTCTTCATGCTTGATGCTGCTCATTTCCATAACTGTTTTTGTTGTAGTGTGATTGTAAGATGGCTTTTGGTGTCGCCGCCGTCATCGCCTTTTGTCTGCCTTTTCAGGGTCAACTTGGCAATTTATATCGATCTCAGGCAGTTGGAACCACGCCCCGCTCCTCTTTGCCCACACACAAACTCGCTCATACTCGAAGGGGACTTGACAACAAGTGCATCATCATCATCATCATCATCATCATCTTGGTCACACCTTTGAAGCACCTCCCACGAGAAAGAGATGAAAGCAAATACCCACTAAACCATTAGACGAAAGACCTGAGCATCAATTAGGCTTAAAGACCTCGGAACCTCGAGCGGCATGCCTTGACTCTTGTCGCTAATTTGCGCAAATTATGTGCCGGGCCTCTTAAAGTACCGCAAAGTGAGTGCCGAGCCGTGACAAATACACAAACCGAACCCATCCAGAGTCAACCATCCAAAACTCCAATTATGTCAACAGCAACCGCAACAGGCGCAACATCAAAGCCACGACCAGGTGCCTCTAACCGTCCCCTCCCCCAAAAAACCAAGTTTTTCCCTCTGGTAAATGCCGCCAGAAAGTGCAAGAAGATGATGGTATGTGCCAAGCAAGTGGAGAAAACAGATGGAGTTGAGCATCAGCAAGTCGAAGGAGATAGTTCTCAAAAGAAGGTCATCAACTATATAGCAAGAATTTTGTATATTTGTATATAATTAGCAAAGAATTCGGAAAAATTTCAAAATAGCACTTCAGTTCAAAATTCCTGTAACTTATCTAATTCTGACAAACTGGATGACATATTGGTCATACCCATCTTTGACTCGAAACTCTTTGTGCAATTTTGTAGGTTAAATCGTTTAACCATTTTGTGTATTAAAGGTGATTGCAATTTTTAGCTGACAAACAGCGTGTGGCAGGCATTGCGCCTTCTGTCTTTGATCTGCCTCAAGGTCCACAAAAAAACTTCAAGGTCCCAACTAAGTATAAAAATTTTGTTGTTTGTCTTTGATGCAACTTCCTCAATGCGCCGCCAAACAGACAGCAGAGCAACAAAACTTTGGCCAAGCATTGCCTCATCCTCAGCTCCACGCACACCCGTGAGGAGTAGATCAAAGGCATCTCAAAAGCCATCACGCTTTTAGACACCGCCAAACAGCTAAAATCCAAGAAATGAAAGCAGCCACAGAAGCAACACTTGGATCAACTGCATCCTAGACCCGCCAGGCCGTTTGGAGTTTGTTTTACTTTTTACACCTTTTAAAGAAAAAAAAAACATCGAAAAAATGGGTTTTCTTGTGTTGTTTGATTTTCGGCTTTACGCTTGAATTATTTCCCTCTCTTTGATTTGTTTAAGTCATTTTTGGTTTGCTTGATTACATGAAAATGCATTTTTATGTCATGGGAACGTCAGAGATGCTTTGGCTATTCATCTTCCAAATCTTTTTCTATTGTCTGGTCGTTTGTTCGGGTTGCAACCCTCAACTCTCATCACATGCAGTGTCTACTTTTTATTGGGTTTCATCATCAACAGCCAATTTATGACTGAAACTTTTATGGCCCAGCTTTTTGTATATTTTTTTAACAAAAGGATGTTGGCATAAAGGAATTTTATACCAAACTTAGGAAAACTGAACCCTAAGTTTATCATAGAGAAAGAGAAGAAGTAGAAGTTGAAATTGGAGACGACAATGACCTCATAAAACGCAGTCATCAAAACGACAAAATTAAAAGTTCAAATGGCAAATGGCAGGCAAATTCTTAGCCGGAAAATGGTTAAAAGAAAGAACATTTTGAAAGTTAAAATGCAAATTCTTGACCATTAAGAAAGTGGAAATACCCTAAAGAAACATTCTGACTAAGATAGGATTAAGATTTTTGTAAATTGAAAATTAATCAAATAATTTAGTAGCACTTTTTTAAGCAAGCTCTGGGCAAAGACAATACATATATAGATACCGCATCCGCATTTTTTTCCACTCCCAAACGTTATCCATCTAAAATATGTTTTTTGCGATAGCTAATTTAGAAAACGTATAGCTAAGTTTCAGTATAAGCATCCTCGTAAAGGCAGCGAAATGCAAAAATTTGCATCCAATGTTAGCTCCCATAAAGACTAGTTTTAGTTCCACATGCGTCATCTATAATATAAATAAATCTTTGCTCTGGGTCATTTAATTTAGGATTTTATCCATAACTTGTCTTAGACAAGACACTCACAGCACCACAAAGGAGGCTGGTTTGACAGTATAGCTATTTCATGAATCCCAATTCAATCTTCAGCTGTCTTCGCCTGTCCTTAGTGTGTTGGAAGAGGGTACCTCATGACTGAACTGCAATGACCGCTTGGGAATCCCAAAGGCAGTCTTGTAGCAAAGTCCGAAATCAGCAGCAAACGCCAAAAAACACTGAGGCCTTTGTGTGTGTACGGGATACATAAATAAATGACATAAACATAGATAGATTTTCAATCAAAAAAGTCACTAAAACAATCTCTTTGTGATAAAATAATTTTGTTTTCATATTCTTGGAAATTCTTAGTAGCTGGTGACTAGAGATATTTTTAATACCCAACGACTATTATTTGTATTAAATGTATCTTAGAAAGCCAACCCTTTCAAAGATTTTGTCCCATTTAACATATTTAGTACGTTGCTTCTTCTTCGTGATTACCCCGGGAATTATATCGCACTTTAAAAGCATTTCGACTTTTTCGTTTCACAGCAACTTTTTCTCGAGGCGCCTTCGGAGATACTTTTATTTATTTTTAATGGATTTTTTTTTTAAATAAAACTTCAGATGTGATACTCTAAGGTATATATCCAGGGTGCCCAAGCCCATTCAACAAATCTGCGCTATCGGAAACCGAGATTGTAAGCTGGTTGAATGGAGAAAATTGGGAGATGCTGTCTTCGTTTTTGCAACATGCGCTAAAATATCGCCTTACTATTATCTTAAACGAATACTTATAACTAGTCAATAAGCAAAATGTCACTTCTTGCTGTTAAATTTGTTTTTTAAATTTGTAACTCGGATTTTCACCAACCCATAGTATCATATTGTCAATGTGCTGTCTAAAAATGAAGAAATTATAATATTGTTTATTATGATAAGTTTTGGCTGATGGTTAAAAACCAAGCCTCTGTTTTTCAAATAAAATACTACTACTTCTAATACTACAAACATAAAGCTACAACAAATTCATATACGTTCTCTCCTCTCTTTCTTTCTGAGCGAAGGTTTTGTTGTTGCCGATGCGTACAGCCCGTCACGCAAAAAATCTGGTCAAATCAGTGCCGTTTAAATAATAATGACAGAAAAATGAGCTTGTGTTAGTAAGCAAGAGAACTCTTTTCTGACTACAGCCTTAACTTACAATTCAGTGTTTCCCGATTCACACAACTTTAAGTTCGGCTTGCGTTTGCATAAAAACACGAGTGACTTCGGCCCTGGTTGCTATATGTAGCCGGCTCCTTTAAATGTGTTCTGTCTTCTCGTTGACTTTGTTGGCTTTCTCTTTTTATTTCTTTTGGTTGTTTTTGCTTGGGTTGTATTTTCTTTATTTGTATTGGTGATCCACGCGGACGTAAGAAGTAGTTAGAGGTCCGCCACTTGATCTTTTTGCAAGTACGGAGGTGCGAAGTTGAATGTTAAACTTAACAGCCCATGTTACGCTTAACAGCATATTTTTGGAGACTATGTTAAATGGCTGTGCTAAAGTATTTAAGTATTTCACTCGACAAGTTTTAGTTATATTAGCACGACTTTGAAAGATTTCTGAACGAAAGAACGTTCGGGATTGGGGCGGATTGAATTAAAATTTGGCTTTTTGATCGCATTTTATTTCTGCTTCCATTTCTAAGGCCTACCTTCGTTAATGTGACAGAATCATCAACCATAAAAAAATGTTTACTTTCGTGCTGTAAAATGTAAATACTTCGTTAAAACAATTTCCTATCAATTTAATTGATAAAAGGTAATGGGAAATTTATTAAAGCAATCGGTTATTGGAGTTTTCGACTTTTTTGATTTTTTTTCTTCCAAGTCCTAGTTACCCCAAACAAATTTTCTAGTATTACCAAAACAACAATAATACCGAAATCAAACTTTTTATGCCCTGCAATTCAATTTTCACAAATTGTTCGTAAAAAGCACAATGAACAAAAAGCAGGTCCAGCTGTAATCTTAGTCTTCATTGTCCTGGCTGCTGCGTATTGAGACAAATAAATTGGTACCCATTTTTTGTTTTCTTTTTCATTTTAGATGGTGCCACATGGCGAGAGTCAACTGCAGCAGGGATTTTTAATTTTGCGGCAAGAACTTTGCACATAATCGTTATCGTCAATTTGGAGTGGGTTTTCTGCATCTTTCCTGGGATTAAACCATAATTTTGCGGCAAACAAAAAAAGGAAAAATGCTGTGGAAATTAACATTTTTATGTACGAAAGTTCTTTTTATTCGGAGCAACGAAACTTTGCCATAGTTAAAATAAAGCTGTCCTTTTGTGTACGAGTATTTGGCTAACAGAACATAAAAGGCAACACAAAAAGATCTCTCGAAGGGCAACCAAGGAAACGGTAAGTAAGTTTTAATTACTGTTTGACAAATATTTAACTTTTCTCAACGTTGCGTTACGCACAATTAAACAGATTTTTCGCCGGGTTGGGTAGGGTGGTGCCTGGGCCAGGTCTTGGGGTGGTATGCCCTGTAACAACATCATTTTGCGCCGTATAATGTCATAAATGTCTGTTAACAAAACAACACAGACGTCACCGACTGGAGACAGCGAGACAGAGGGCGACATTATTACATTATTTGCCTTTTGCTTTTGGGCCTTTCGAACTGAAATTGAAACCAACCCCCCTCTAAATAAAAAAACCAAAACCTCTGTTTTCGGATTTCTGGTTTCTGTACTACAACCCCGACGACAACGACGACGACAACATGGGAGATTAATTGTAGAAGGCAGTCGAAATGGATGGAGATTTCATCATTGAGTACCCTGACGGGCAATTATTAAATTTTCATTACATCCCCTAATCAGCTTTTGTGCATATTGATTGTGTAAACAGGCGTCGAGTTGTCGGTTTTGGAGATGTGGGCTTACCCTGTCCTGTACTGTTCTGTCCTGTCCGGACTGTCGTCATCATCAGCATTTACATGCTACAGTTCAAGGCCTGTCAATATCAATTGAGCGATGACTTGTTCATGAGGTAAAGATGTTAAACTTGACACTATAAACTGCTCAATCACAGAATCGTTCATTACAAAAGCATTATTAATTTATATAATTGATTCTATACTAAAGTTTTGCTCATGGTACAAAAAAGCGTGCCAGATGAATGAGCCATTAGTATTTGATTAAAAAAGTTGACGGAATAAATAGTTACTTTTAGTTAGGGAATTACTTACAACGAATCAAATTTATTTTAAACATTTATAAAGGAAGATGATTAAAAAAATAAAATAGTTTAAGCCATTGGATAAACTTTAGAAAGTAACGAAACACAAATGATTTATTTTGCTTGAAAACTTTTTAAGCTAATACTGAAAAATCTGTCTGTTAGGCTGCCTTCACACTGTTCGACACGGTTCCACGTCTATTCATCACAGCACAATTATAACACATATAGAATTTCTACATAATCAATTTCAACACAAAGCAATTGAACAGCACAATTTCTACATAATCAATTTCAGCACAAAGCAATTGAACATCGGCAAATTTCAACATAAAAATTTTACCTGCAGCTAGTGTCCTCCTATCACTAATAAAAGTCATCGTTACTCAACTTTAGGTTCCACGTCTATTAAACACAAAACAATTTCAACACGTCAATTCAACACATAAAAAAGTCAGCACACGTCTATAAGTCATTTCAAGTTTAAATTTAATAGTAAATAAATTATTTTGTTTTGTGTTGAATTGACGTGTTGAAATTGTGTGGTATTAACGTGTGTTGAATTGTTGTGTTTGGTGAAATGACTTAGTGTTGTATTAACGTGTGTTAAAAAATTGTTTTGTGAAGACTTTGTTTTGTGTTGAATTTGTTTGTGTCGAATTGACGGATTGTTGAATTGTGTTGTTGGGTGAAATGACTGTGTGTTTTATAGACGTGTTTGACACATAACACATGATAGTCAAGTAGTCCTCCTCTTTGTTCTATTTTAAATTTGAATAGCTTGTCAAATTCATAGAATTGCAAAGGGAAATGCGGGCCTACTAGATATCATGGGTCATGTGTCGAACAGTGTGAAGGCAGGCTTATTGTTATTTCTGTATAGCACTCACTAATGATTTACCAAAATTTCTTTCATTCCATTTCCTTGATTTAGTACGTTATTGCGGTTCGGCTTTCTGGAATCCCCAACTAAATTTTAAAATTGTATGACCTCCCAACCCGTACCCCTCTTTTTGATAAAAGGTTTGATCCATGATTTAATTTATTTTAAGTTCGTTTTGAAACCACTTCCAAAACCAAGAATATATCGACTTTGAATCAGGGCTACAAACCAGTGCGGAGTTTAACCGCTCCGAAGATGATAGAACCAGGGGCTTCTTGAAACATCTGTACAGTCGACCATTCTCTTTTGTGGTAAGTGTGTCTTGTCTTAATAGTTGTGAGCACCCATTCATTTGGAATAATAAGACTGAACGGTTGCGGTTTGTTTCAACATATGCAGTCGGCATAGGTCACATTGCGGAGCAGCCGCAATAGCTCGCTTTCCCTAAGGAGAAAATGATACAATTTGAAAGAACACCAGTTCGGCTTGGAATTCGATCTACGTGTTAGTTTGGTTTGGAACTGGCTTGCACTATATATATTATAAATATATATATTTTATTAAGTCCGAGATGCTTCCTTCTGGCCTTTCAACCTTTGGTATAGAGCAGGGATCGCCAAAACACACATGCTTATTTTGGCGTTGCGTGTGTGAGCTTAGCCCCGCGAGAGCACGCTTATTAAACAGAATGAAAACCTTTACCCAATTAGTTTGTTTATTAAATTTCAATAATTTAATTGGCTTATGTCGCAATCATTAGCTTAATGACTTCCATTGGCATCTTTCAACATCTCGACCTTTTCGGACAAATATACAAACATTGTGTACAATTTGTCTGCTGATTTGACTTCTGTGAACAAATCGCTGACATTTCAAATCAATAGAGTGGCAAGCGGCACCTGCTGCCTGCCCAGCAATATAAAAATAAAGACGCAGGTGGGGGAGGAGGTGGACGAGAGAGGTACTTCACATTCAGCCAAATGGCAAAATGGCAAATAAGCCGATTAATTGTAATCAAGCCGGTTGGAACGTCTCTGACTCTAATGGCTGCCTTCTTGTCTATCGATTTCTATGTCTGGACGTTTGGTTTGGTCAATGTAGAAACTGAAACACTTTCTACCCCATTTCTACCTAAGTGGAGTTGTAATAAAAAATGTGTCTGCTCCCCCAGGATTTTTGCTGTAATGACAAATAATAACCTGCAGCAGTAGCACCCCTCTGCCTCAGCTCTGCTCCCGCTCTGCTGCTTCTGGTTGCTTTGTCAGTGGGCAAATTAATGTGAAGTGTAAGTAAAATTTACGCCCTGCCGCCACCGTTGCCCCCGTCTGCGTTTGCATCTGCTAATAATCATAAAAAAGGCATTTTGACAACCACCTCCTGCCCACCTTTGTTTTTGTCAGACAGCCGCAAAAAACCAAAAATATAAATAATTTACTTTATTGTTTAAAAAAAAAAAGTTTGCCCCGGGGACTACCGTCTACAGACCAGGCTGAAGATTTATGTTGCATTTGTCAGCAGACTGATTAGCCAAGAGGATGCCGAGTGTGGTCTTCGTTTCTCGCTCTTTCACTAGTTCTGTCTCCGTTGCATATTTATTTATTTGACTTGGCACTTAACTTGCCCAGATCAAAGCTACTGGCGCAGATGGCACAAGTGTAAACAAATTGAATTGAAGCTGAAGAGGCTGAGAAATTAGGCATAAATAATAATCATTAAAATCAAGTGAAGTTCTGCGGAAAATATACAGTTTTTGGGAGTTCTGAGAATTAAAGCAATTCCACATTCTTATGGTAAGCGAATGGTGATAGAAATGTTGAAGATTCTTATCTTGATTTAAATTTATTCTCTGCTAAGAGAAACAGTTTTTAGCAAATCAGCAGATGCAGGAAAATTTTTTCAATGATTTTTAAAGATTCTTTTTCTATTGTTATTTAAAATTACACTTGTTTGTAGGGCGGGACAATCAAAGTACGTATATAGAATTTGAACTTGTGTTGTGTGAAGCACCCAAGCCCCCACTATACCAGATCTTCGCTGAGCAATTCCTGGCAAGAAATGATTAGAAAGTCGCTTGCAATCTTTGAAAAGTAAGGTTGTCCCAATTGATTATACTTCAAATAAAGAAAGATTAATTACAATTTAATTGCATTTTGTTTGTGTGTACAGTACTGTTTCAAGGGCCTCCCGGTCCTATCATTAGCTGTCTTTTTTTGTTGTCACATATTAACACGACGTACAAGTTCCTTTTACATCAATGGTCCACGGAATAGTACCTCGTGACACGATCTGAACATAAATTTTTAAATATTTCCTTGTTCAGAAACTATCTTGGGTCTATTATGGAATAGATCTTATTTTTGGATCCACTATTAAAGAAAATATTAAATATTAAGTTATTATACTCGCCTGGCCCACAATTTTATAAGCATTTACTTAATAGCTCAGACAGTCTGACCTTAGGAAGGAGTTTGATTCAGTTAGTCATGAACTCCTTTTACTCAAGTTGCGTCTTTCTAGTTTTCCACTAAATCTATAGAATTTGATTTCTGCATACATATCGGAGATAACTCTCCATCTTCTATACTAGTACATGCTAACTCTGGAGTACCTATTTTCATTTTTTTTATAAATGATCTACCGCAGGTATTATACTTCTCTTGTGCACTTTTGTAAGCTGATGATGCCCAACTTTTCTTTTCGCGTTCATAATATGATCTGGACTTGTTTTACGCTTGGTGTAAGACAAACCTCCTGGACTTAAGTGGTTATGTAGTGTTTATCAAGATCGCGTTGAGTCTGTTCAAAAATAGTTCTTCTTGCTCCGAATGTTGACAGATTACGCCTTCTAGATTTACCTACTCTTTAAGATTGGATGACCACAAGAAAGTTCGCTGACGCAGCGCAGCAGTTGTGCTGCTACTGCAGGTACAGACTATTTTACTGAACAAAACCCATTGACAAAAATCAAAGCAGGTGGCTAAATCCCATATACGTACATATTATTAATATAACTACCACATGTTGACCCTAACTAGGGTTGTCAATATTGTATTGATAAATCCGATAAGCTGCCGTTTGCTTTTTATTGCACTTTGAAGATTTGAAGTTTTTTTTAAACTATTTGGAATTCTGCTTTTGGATTTTCGCTGAGAGGAAGTTGTTGCTCTTGGCTTAACTTGCAAAACATTTCTTAGTAGCAAGTCACAAAAGATTCAGATTTGTACTCAAAACTACAAAAAATTTCCCTCTTTTTGTACAGTTTTTTCAACTTTGTCTTGAAAACTGTAACAAATTTGACAAAAAATGTTGCTCAGACATAAATAAACAAACGGTTGGAGCATAACAACTTCATTCGATTGGTCCTTCATATAGTTAGAGACCCGTAAGCATGTGAAAATTTGAGCAAAACTTAAAAAGTGCCAATTTTTTTCGAATTTCGATAGTTTTTGTATTAAATCAATAAAATAGTAAAATAAACATAACTTTAAAACAATAACTAAAGATATTTTTTTTTTACTTTTTTTACCGAAAATATTCGTTTATTCCTGTTTTTATTTTGGAAACTTTTGTATTTTTGAGTATGAAGATGTAATATTTTTGATTTTCTATAAAAAATGCTTTAAAGGTCGATCCAAAAGCAACAACTTTGCTTTACTTATAAAAACAAAATTCAAAATAGCTTACCAGATATGGAAATGAAAATCCATCTCAAAAGCTTTAAAGTTCAAAGTGAAATTCAAAGAAAAAGGCAGCTAATCAGATCCACCCCGGACTGGGTTTTTATACTACCAAAAATTTGTTGGTCATGACGCGATCAACGTTTTTTGAGTTTAAAAATGTTCCACACTGTAATTAATAGCGACATAGGCGCAATTTTTGCAGGTACAGAGCATGGAGGAATTAGTAAGGTGAAGCCGAGCGAGATAGCGCCAAAGGGCCAAAGGGCGTTGTGAATGCTAGAAGCGAACGTCAAAACACAATATTTTAGACTTTCAATGAATCGGACGTGCACGAATTAAACATACCCATTACTTATAAGTTATAACAGTTATTGTAATCAACCGAACCGTTTCGTACTTCAATAGAGAGGGTATCAACAAGTTATCAAAGTTTTCCATCCTTGTTCTACAAGCGCTTAAATCAAAAAGTTAGTTTTTAAATTTCATTTTTTTTTTTGAAGAATTAAAAACTCTTTATTTTTTTGCCATCGCCACACCCTTGGCTACGTATTGTCTGTTAATATTTCTACATGTTCTCCACTAATTATTGCTGGAGCCCTCCCCCTTTCGACTTGATTAACCATAAAATCTTGATTTTTATTTGCAAACGAAAGTTCAAAAGGCATTACACTCATCAAGACAAATCAGAGTCTTCGAAGTAAACCAACAAAGGTCACAGCCCATCTCTAGTCATGTTAAATAAAAATTGTTAAGGAAGTTTATTTGTGGATTGCTCAATCAGCAGAGGCTGCACGAAAACGTCATAAAAACGCGCCAGAAACGCGCACATAAAACGCGCAACATAAACTTTTTGAACTACACAATCAATTGATAAGATTTTGCTGCTTCAATTAAAGTTGTTTTGTGTAAGTTGACTCACTTGTACAGGGTTTGCATATCCATGGCATTGTTAACTGCACCGACTCCTCCTCCATTCAGCATGGTTCCGCCATACCCCAGACCCTTGCCGCCGGGAACTATAATGCCAAGGCTGGCCAGTCCAGCCAAGGCATGGCCAGGATGATGTCCGCCGTTTGAAGCATGTGATCCCGGATGATGCCAAGAGGAACCACCGCCAACAGTAACGCCTAGTCCTGCTCCGGGTGAGGGTGGCGGTAGTGGAGGTAATGCTGCAGCGGGGGTGCTGCTACCTAAGCTGGTCAGACCACCCAATTGATTGATAACACCTAAACCTCCACCAGCTGCTCCAGTTCCGGCCACTTGACTGGTCAGGAGCGTATTGAGCAGTGTTGAGCTATTGTTGTGTTGGTGATGGTGGGTCGTCTCCAGAATCAACTGATCTTCATTGCGCATTTGGCTCAGACTCAAACGACAGATGAGCAATAGAATCCAAATTCTCACTTGTGATGGCATTGTGTAAATTTCTATAGTCTACTTTTTGGCGTGTTTTATTGGTGATCCTTTTAATTTGTAAGTACTTGTATTTTGTTGTGGTTAATAAATTATTACAAGCTAAGTTGTTTTATTCTTATTAGTTGATATTGATTTTTGTGATGTTTTTAAAAACTTTTAGTTTGTAGGTTTATAAAACTAAGTAAAATTTGTTATTGAATTTTGATGGTAACTTAGTTCTAGTTATATGTATGTATTTCTTATATCAAAAAAATGCTATTCAATTGAGATTTTGGTTTTTGGATAATTGATTGTGGCTTAGATGGAAATTTTTATGAAATTTCTTGAGCTGGATTTATTTGATTTTCATTTGATTTTGGGTTAAAATGTTGGCAATTCTTTTTGTGTAAATCTTTGCAGTTTTCTAGTTTAAAATTTTGAACTGGATAATACTTTTTCGTTTGGTTTCTGTTTGAAATTTTGTTATATTTGTTCTGATTTTTTTTCCATTGAGAGGGGGGTGGCAGCAGCTTCCTGGAAACGTTTAGTTTCGTCTGGGATTCTTCTTTGTTGGATGTTTTTACTTGATTCGTTTCGATCAATCGGCGTACATCAAAAGGCCGCCAGGCTTTGTGATCCCGGTGTGATTCCGATGCCCGAAACCCGTTTTGCCGCTGCTGTTCGATCCATCCATCTAAACAGGCTTAAATGGACTGTCGGTGCACATTCAAAAGGCGCCGCCTTTTGTGGGCCGGCCGGCCGGCCACTGACCATATAAGTATGCCAAAAGATCACCTTTACACACACACGCATACGCAAACATATGTATTCACACAAATATTCTGTTTCAACCGGAACTTGGGGAAATTATAACCACTTTTCGTGCGATTCGTGATTTTCCGTTTTCTGATTTCTATTTCATTTCACCCGCTCGCTACGTGCTACCTTGAGCTCATTCGGAACTCGACTGAAATGTCTCGGCAATGTGCTCGGTTGGACTCGCCTTCTGCCTTCTTTTGGTTGGATGATGATGTTGGATGCGTGCGCAGGCAGTGCACACTGGGTTCGAATGCCTTAAAGTGAAGAACACTCGGTACGCGTTTGAAATTTTTAACAAATTTTGGACTATGATTTCTGAAAATGAAGAAATGGAACTGTATTTATAAATATATCGTGAAAAAACGACATTAGTTGTTGGACCATTTTTGGGTAGTTTGATTCCACTAATTTTGGAATTAAAATCCAAATTTTGCTTCTTAATTGCTTGGTATTCCCTGGAAACGAATAAAAAAAATTTATTTAACATTCTAATTTTTTTTTGTATTTAGATCAAATCGCAGTGAATTCACAACTTGACCT
The DNA here is from genome assembly GCA_018904275.1 of Lordiphosa clarofinis. NCBI lineage: Eukaryota > Metazoa > Arthropoda > Insecta > Diptera > Drosophilidae > Lordiphosa > Lordiphosa clarofinis. Next base: position 7,070,208 of record JAEIGQ010000001.1, read on the forward strand.
CAGGACTGGAACTATTCAATTAATATTCAAGTCAAATTTGCATCCTCCCCTCTTCCACCCACTCCGACCCCTTTACAAACTAACAAAATATTATCAGGTTTCATTTTCGTGTTCCCGGTTCCAAATGAAACTGCTTTCTTTTTACTATTCGCAAACCACCGGTCCCAGCGAAACAAATCACTAAATACACAAGACAGAAACCTCAAGCCCAGGCAAAACGATCGAAAATGGAACAGACGGAAATGAGAAAGGCTGACCTTGAGGTTTCACTTCTAAATGCAAATTATAATTAACTTACAATTTTAGAATTGATCACAGAGTTAAGAAAAAATTTCTTTATGTTCCTCTGGTAACTGTTCGAGTGCGTAAATTGGCAATTACCTATCATTCCACCAAACATCAAGCAATAAACATTTTAAATCGAAAAACTGCTTCATTTTGATGTTGCGAGAACATGAATCACTTCCTCTTTCAAAAACTTGACATGAAAGAGGAATTGAGAACATGCCTGTACATTAGGTCGGACATTTTATATATGGAAAAATGTAACGTCATACTGATACCTTCTTAAAGGAAAAGGTACCAAGATCAATAAAAAATATTTTTTATATAACAGACTGGTGGTATGTAGGTAAATATATTTGGTACTTAATAAATTTGGTAAAAATTTTGTATTACGGCAAAATTTCTACTATTTTGCGCTGTTTACTTCTAGATGAAAGCAAGTTTTAGCCGTTCACTAAGAGGCTATCAAGATATCTTTGAAGCAGTGTCCGGCACCGTTCAATGTTCTGTGTATAGAAGTAGCGACGTCCGTCCTCTGTAGCAGCGGCGTCGATACACAAACGCTATACGAGCGTACACTGCTCTCTTTTGCACTAACAAACATGTGCTAACTGAGAGCGCTCTCGCGTGTCTGAACGCACACATTCAAAGGCAAAATAAGCATATGTGTTTTGCCGGACACTGCTTTGAAGTCAGGTCCCACACTGAACTGAAGTACTGCGCATCACGGTTGCAGCCGTTCCTGCGAATAGTCTACTTTTAGTGGTCTGCTTATAAATAAGCTTCCTCAGGATCGAAAAATAATGCGGATTACTATACTTCTATGGGCAAAAAACACAAGGAAATTATTCATAAATCAAAAACTCTTTATTTAATATTGTCAATTCATTTCATTCCCTTGAAAGTAGCCTCCCTCTACTGCATTAAACTTGTGCCAAGGATTTTTACAATTTTGTTTATGTTTGTAGGACAATTTTAAGAACATGCTGCAAAGTCTTCTTCTGGTATAGACTTTAATTTCTTCTTCGTTTTGGGGCTCTGTCTCTTTATCGATTCAAAACGGTGTCCACGGAGCGATCTCTTGAGTTTAGCGAATTGCCCATGGTAGCCCAAATGAACACTCAAAATGGTTTTCACTGTTATGTCTGTAGTATCTGACTAGAAGGACAGTGCGTTCATGCGTACATGGCCCTTTGTTGAAACCCCGCTCTTCGTTGGAAATGGGCTCGCTTCGTCAAAATTTGGTCCTAGTCTACCAACCAAAAATACATTCGATTCCTGCTCCATTTTTATTTGTTGTTCGATTAAATTCAAATTTGACAACTTTTAAAATGATACGAAGAATTCGTCGACAGAATTTCGATTCGGTGAACGGGTCGTATACGTAATATTTTGGAAACTTTGAAGGCTTTTCGCAGAGGTTAAAACATGATATAAAATTTTTTTGACTTTTTAATTCATTATGTACACCCTAAAAGTAATCGTACTGTACATATATGAATTAGTACGCTCTATTATAAAAATTAACCAAAATCTACACTCTACGCGCACTCTAAACTTAATCAAACCATTAACACCTTGACTCTTTTAATGTGTCTAAAATTTAAAATTAACACCTTATATATAGGTTTCTCAACCACTGTGCCGAGTCATGCTACAAAAATCGCTGTGCAACATGTTGCATGTTCGAACCGGCAGGACTTGCAAACAAAATCAAAACCAATTGATCGTTAAAAATATTTTAAGAAAACGGAAATGTGTAATGTTTAGCCAATTGAAATGCACACATTTGTTGTTATTTTTTTGGAGAGTTGAGTCATCTAACTGGAAAAAAGGGCAGAGCGAACATTTTTGATAACTGCATATCCACTTAGTTCATTATCTTGGCGCTGACATTTTAAAGATAAACCCCAAAAGTTTTTGAGGTTTTTTTTTTGTGGTTTGTGCGTGGACTGTCAGGGTGTGGTATAAAGGTGTAGGGGAATATTTTATTAAGGGGTAGTTAAGTTAGAATACAAAAGTTTAAAAAAACTAATGAAACAAAAATACAAGTAAGTAATTTTTAGTTTTGACAGTTTTAGGCAGTTAAAAATCCCAGTTAGATCCAAGTGCTTTAGACAGACAGACGTTCAGTCGAATATGGCTATATATACTCGTCTGTGGATGCTAACCAAGAATATATACACTTTTCCTGTTTTCTTTTACCTGTTGCACACATTTCCACAACTTCATGACCCATTATTAATCGGTACATTTATTGGAATTTCAGGAGGGGTTTCTGGGCTCTTCTTACCCCACTTGAAAATCACCTCTTTGCCAGAGCCACTGCTGCTAGGGCATCCATCCATCAGTCAGTCACTCAATCTCTTACACACTTTTCACCTTAGTCAAACCCAACAAACAGCAACTACTTTTCCACTTGTCTTCAACCTTAGCTCTTTGGCTATTTACCTTTTCCGACTTTTCCTTCACCTGCCTGCTCTGCTCTTTCTCTCTCGCTCCCACTCATTTACCCTGATCTTTCTTTAACAAACACATATTCCTCCAAAAGGGCAAGGCACTCACTCACTTCTCCCGTTTGTTGCATTTTGCCACTCTTGACCCAAACTATAACCCATGTCCGGCCCAATATTTGCTTGTGGTAATTACAAAAACAACAAAAATGATTTTTCATTCGCTGTGTCGTCTATTTGTCCAAACATTTGTCAATTTCATTGAGCTCTGACCAGGCATATTTCCAGGGGGCGGCAATTGCTTTGATCGTCGCTTTTCGTCGGTTCAATTAAGATTCATTTTAACGCTGGGGAACCAGAAAAGAAAAAAGTCATGATTCTTGGCGTTTATCTAATTTACTTTTACTTACACACTCCGTCAAGTGCAAGCGCCCTGATAAGTATCTGACCAGTTTTTTTTTTTTTCTTCTTTATTGGCTTGACAATGGGCCCGTGTCCATGTCTATGGCTGTGTATGCGTGTGGAAGGTGGAAGTTCTTCAAGTGCCTTTTGGGAATCATCTAATCTGTGGCTAGTTCTCTCCAAATGATTTCTGATGAACTACTTAAGCTGTTTATGATACTTTCGGGGGAGAGAGCAAAGTGCTGACGATTCGATGATTTCTGTGTTTAATTGTGGCTGTGCGATCTGGTAATGCTTGGGTCGGAGAGATGTCCAATACATGTGGCATGGTGTTTAGCTCAGTGACTGTGTTTACAGTACATCAATCACAACGTTTTGGGGAAACGTATGGAAAACTGAAAAATTTTGTTTTGCAGTTGTGTACTTTGTATTTTTCTTGAACATGAGTTTAGAATTGATGAGCATTGAAGCACACCAATAAAAATAACCGTTGCTGAACATGGAGCAAATCGGGCATTGCTTATTTTTGCCAAACAAAGTTAAATATATCTGAAGTTTAAAGAAAATGCCCTACAGTTTCTAAAATATATGAAATCCTAATAGGCTTTCCACACTGAGCACATCTAACATCTAACATCCAACATCCTGAGTCATAAATATGTCACATGGCGGAATTTGCTATCTATGTAGCATTTACTTATTAGACATCGACCCACTTAACATTTCTACAAAACAAAAGTTTAAAAATGTTGGCATAGCAAATGGTTATTAAGCATTTAAACTCAGGATGTTGGATGTTACATGTGCTCAGTGTAAATAGCCAATTAAGCTGCCTTTAGACTTATCAAATATCTCTAGTCGCTTGTCAAATTTCTCTAAAGGGAATTTCTTGTCAAATAGAACCGGTCTAGACATATTAAATAGTGTAATTTAGTAAGTATATAATAAGAAATACCTCATCTTATTACAGTTACTTATAATAAATTTTGCAGTCGGATGCAGTCAAGTCGGATGACTGTAGCATACAGCTGCCATAGGAACAAAAGGCCGAAAAAATAGTTCTAGTGAGGAAAACATTTTTTTTTTTAACACATTACACTTTTCAGTTATTAATATATTGATGAATTTATTGTATAGCTGGCATATAACCTGGCAGGCATATCTGTATATCTGTATATCTGTATATATAAACTTCGGCCGAGCCGAAATTAGCTTGCCTCTATTTTTGTACCCGTTACTCGTAGATTAAAAAGGGTATACTAAAGTCGTGTAAATGTATGTAACAGGCAGAAGGAATTATTTCCGACCATATAAAATATATATATTCTTGATCAGCATCAACAGCCGAGTCGATATAGACATGTCTGTCTGTCCGTCCGTCCGTCTGTATGAACACCTAGATCTCAGAGATGGTAGAGATAGAGGTTTGACATGTATGGGACAAATGCTTCTTTTATCTGCAAGCAGATTTTGGCCACGCCCTCTCCCGCCCCCGTAATTTGGAGAAAACGTTATATCTCCTACAGTTTTGAAGATAGACGATTCGTATCTTTAAGAGATAGTTAGTAATTAGCAAAATGAATCAATTTGCCGAAAAAATGATAAAGATCGGATGAACGGTTCTCAAGCTATGAGCAAAGCAGTGAACCAAGCCACCCTCCTCCCACCCTAAAAAATTGTTGCATACTTTTCGGATGTTCCCCCTAAGGAACGCAGGAACACTGTTAAACATGTTTTTGATGTGAAACATTTTTAATTTCGGTACGGACGATTTTAGTAGGAGTAAAATTTGATTTCAGTGTCACGTGACGCTGACGTACGATATTAGTAGGAGCAAAACAACCATATTATGTTGCTGTGTTTGCTTTGTGCAGTGGCTCGGCACACACACACAAGACGGTTGGAGTAAAATTTGATTTGAGCGTCACGAGACACTGACGCCAACCATTGTTGCTGTGTTTGCTTTGTGCAGTGCAGAGAAAACTACCACAACAACAACAAGAGAACAATATAGAGCGTACTCCCACAACTTTTGCTGTAAACGCGAGAGGACGAGTGAGTGCTACTAAGTACTGAAAAGACAGGGCACCGAGAGCAACATCAAACCGTTTTAGTTGTATCATAGTTTTCTTCTTCTGACAAACTGCCATTGCTGATTTGTATACCAAGGTGAGAGCTTCTTTTTGATGTAAAACATCTTTAATTTCGGTATGGACGATTTTAGTACATAGGAGTCAAATTTGACTTCGTCACGTGACGCTGACGTCGTTCATATTTTGTATTGTTGTTTTGCGCAGATTCCCGGCAAATACACACACAAACACAAGAGAATGGTCAGAAAGGGAAGCGAAGAGATAGGAAAGATGCTGAAGAGGGGCAGCTGGGTGGGTTCTGGGAAAGATGTGGGTGAGATCTTGGTGGGATCTTAGTGGGATCTGGTGGTATTTGAGATGGTTTCAGTGGGGTCTTATATGGGCGGGATCTGGGTGGTATCGGGGTGAGATCAAGGTGGGATCTGGGTAGGATTTGACTGGGATCCGGCTGGGATCTGGGTGGGATCTAAGTAGGAACTGGGATCTTAGTGGGATCTGGTGGTATTTGAGAGGGTTTCGGTGGAGTCTTTTATGGGCGGGATCTGGGTGGTATCGGCGTGAGAACAGGGTGGGATCTGGTTAGAATTTGACTGGGATCCGGCTGGGATGTGGATGGGATCAGGGTAGAATCGTGGTGGGATCTGGTTGGGATCGGGCTGCGATATGGGTTGGATATGGTTGAGATCTGGGTGGGATTCGGGTGAGATCTGGGTGGGGCCTGGGTGGGATCTGGGTTGGATTAAGATAGGTTAGATCTGGGTGGGGTCTTGGTTAGATCTGGTTATGACCTTTGTGAGATCAAGGTGGTTTCTAGGAGGGATCTGGGTGAGATCTAGGTGGAATATGGGTAGAGATATGAGTAGATAGGGATTTGGGTGGGATCTGGGGGGATCCGCGAGGGTTCTGGTTGGAATCTGAAATCTTACCTTGAGTGAAAAATCATCATTTATCTACGGATCAGTACAATAATCAAGACTACCTGAAAAAATGAAAGAACTCTGCAACAAGTGATCTTGTTGTTTGTATTTCAACTCTCTTTTAGTTTTCTTCTTTCAAAATAGTGCCATTAAGCTAAGCATCATGTTTCACATCAAAGCCTGGAGAGCGTTTACGACACTCACTCCTTTTTTTCATGAGTAACGGGTATATCGAAGTCGGTTAGAGCCGACTTTAACTTAAGCTCTCGTTTTATTTTTAATTCTTAAAAAAAAATGTACACTAAATATTTCTAACTTTTAACTTTTTATTTATTTTGTGTAGTCTCCCTTGCTTAAAAACACAAGTATATATTTCTGTCCTCCTCATTTGGCCGGCCCTGATCTTAAGTAAGTTTTTTTTTTTTCAAAATAAAAAGTTTTGTTTTTAATTTTTACTCTTGAATATTAATCAAAAGTTTGTTCGTCATGCCAAGTATGAAAGAAATATCTTTGCCTTTTTGATAGAAATATGAATTTCTGAAGAAAAAAAATTGTGGGTTGATTATGTGACGTCACCAAAAAAAGTGAGATATGGGGGGTTTTGAGCCATTTTGCTAAAAATTTGGGTTAGACTTCCAAAGAGAATTTTGCAATAATGCGTAATAGGTCAGAAGAAAAACACTCCCCCAAGGTAAAAAAAACATTAAGCCAGCAAAACGTGCTCGTATATAAAAGAAATCAATCCGGATGCCGTCAATCAATTTTAACTTTTCATTGAAATTTCTTAATTTAGAAAATGAGAAAAATTTTTTAATTTTTTCATTAAATAAAGAATAAGTGCTTAAATAAACGAATTTTAAACTTTTAAATGGATGGCTCACAACAACCCACAAATTTTGTGTGCCCCAGGCCCTGTGGGAACGATTTCTTCAAGTTATTCAAGAAATTTCCAGTAAGTGCTTAAATATATTATAATATATATATTCATTTAAGGATTTCAATACATATTTTAAAAGAAATTAACACCCCTCAAGTTGTCGTTCACTGTCGCACGGAATCAATTGTAGAACACAAGTGGCTGTTTAAATAATACCCTAGTCTGCTTTTGGGGGCAAAAAATTACCTGACCCAAGCGGTTGTTAACAAAATATTTTGTTAAAGGTTACTCCATCCTTTTGCACCACATTTCCAACCTCTCCCTTAAAGTGAAACGACAATTAAGCACCCCTTTTGTCTGGAAAGTTCACTGACATTTGCCAATATCAATGCCAATATTAAATGTAGCATAAAATTGCATTGACAAAATCATTTTAAAAGCTAATCACGTCTAATGTGTGAATGGCATGTGTGTGGACAGTTTAAAGCACTTCCCAGCTAATTGTCGCCAAATAGACGTAGAAAGTTTTCCCTTGAAAACCCAGCAGAGAGCATTTCCTGTGTTTTTTTTCTCTTCCTAAAACTTTTTCAAATGTTTATGGAAAATTCATTTTCGACACAAATCAAACACTTGCCAAGAAGACCAAGACACAAGTCTAAACATTTTTACACACACCTGCCACTAATGACGTCTTGTTTTTGTTGGCCTAGATAGCTCAATCATGTGAAGTGGTCAACAGGCAACTTTTAGGCGCCTATTATGATTATGATTTTAATTGTGTGTTTTTTATAGAGAGAGAGAGCAGACGAACTTCAAAGGAGAAGACAACTTCAAAGAACTAGAGAAGGGTTGGTCCCCTCCCCCGCAGGTGTCCTAAGTATGCCACACACACACACACACTCATTTCATTTCCTCTGCACGCGACATTAAATCCAGTTCCTGCAACTAACTGCTCGTTTTTGCTGCTTCTTCTCAAATTAATTTCATAGCCAATTGCTTCGTCATAAAATGGACTTCTTCAGTTTTCTCTTTTTGTGGATTTTTATGGCTCTACAAACGAAAAAGAAAAAATAAAATTACTTGGACTGCAATTAGTGCGTCATTATGATTTGCAATTCAAGCACTATGTGGGAATTATACTGCACATAATGGACCCGCATGTGAGAAGTTTTTGTGCCTGTCAAATTTATGACAAGTTATGAGGAGCAGCAGCACAAACAAAAGCAATTGGAAAACGATCTGAGGGGGAAAAAAGAGTTTGGTCTGCCAAACATGCGATAAGTTCAAGTTCTTTAAGCTGCTTAACGGCTAAGTCTACAATTTATAGGTATGGTCCTAAGGTCACCCCATTTATGCGCCAAATATCCATAAATAGTTTTCTGCCAAAAAACTTGAGGTCTCCAGCGCCAGGATATAACTACTTAAGGTAACCCGAGCGGCAGGAGAGCTAGACACATTTGGCGCATGGAAGAGAAAAACTTTTGTTATTGAACAAAGACGACAATGTCGTCGTCGACAGCCAGCAACATCATCCACCTCCTCCTCCCACCCATTCTCCATGTCTGAAGTAGCTGGCAATTTAATCAGCTCAAATAGGTTGAGGGTAATTCTCCCTCCGTGCTTAATGTGGCGCAAGCAAAATCTGACAAGTTTTTTTTTTGTTGGTTACTTTTGGGCTATTTTATTTTATTGAATTAAAGCCTTGTTTGCATTATTTTGCTTACGGTTAATTAGCACAAGTCAAGTGGCCCCGGGCTCCGTAACAGCAACATGTTGCCTCAAACCTAAAAAACAGTAACGCATTCAACAAAAAGTGGCGCGTGCTCGTGCTGATGGCAGCGGCTTTAGGGGAGATTTTCCCAATGCCAGACCAGGACATTGTCCAAGTGGCAGGCATTGGTAACTTTTTTGTACTGCTAATAAATAATAGCCATTTTATGAGCTTCTTATTCTGAGTTTATGACTATTTTATCAAAGTTTATCATTGACTTAAAGAAAATCACTTTTCAGATTTCAATTAAAACCATTTAAACATTTAGCTTAATTGCATTTAATCACCTAGTATAACTATGTTACTAACTATATTTATTTCTTTATTTTAATTTAATATAATAAAAAGAGTTACAAAATAAGGGGGTAGAAAAGAAAGACATCAAGACCAAATAGAAGAAACGCCTTCCAATCCGGTGGGGGTAACTTATTTAGTCGGTTTGACTAGCTACCCCTGTGCTCGCAGCATTAATGATAGGAAGGAATTTTAAAAAATAATAAAAGCTGTGTTCAAGATTGAAAAGAATAGAAGACTTTAAGCCTTCGTCGGAAAGGTTACCACTTAGAAGAGAAAAGATATTGTTGGAATCCCTAAATAGAATGCGAAATGGACAAATAGAAGCTTCAGGGAGCCTTAAGGGAATATAGTTTCGTGTGTGTCTTGGAGAGACAAGTTTGCGTAGAAACGCGTTCTGCTCGTCATACTGATCAAGAATATATATACTTTAGCTGGTCGGAGATAATTCCTTCTATGCTTTGGAAACTTCTGGGCAAAATTTTGTTACACTTTTCAAGTGTATAAAACAAATTTTTATGGTGTTTTTGCAAGCTCGTACACTCATAAAAATCTAGAACGAATAATTTGAGTACGAACGCTCTTGAAAAAAAAATCTAGTCGCACTTGAATTTTCAAGAATTTCGCTCTTGGAATCGAGACAAATTCATTCTCAATGTGGTTCTATAGGCAAGGGGAGTGAGGAAACGCAAGCTTTGAGAGAATAACGTTGGCCGTGCTCTTTCAAAGAGAGACAGCGCATGCGCAGTTTGTCATTGTCATTTGACCGTGCCGCGCCGATAATTATGTTAAAGTTGAACATTAAGATTGGGCAAAAGTAAGTGATTAAACGTCTGTATAATATAATAAAAATGTTTAAAACATCACAAAAAAAAATAAGATGAAATAAAAATAAAAAAAAAGGAAAAAAATAAAAAAAAATAATTGCTGCTACGGGGACTTGATCCACGGTCGAGCTGTTGCGGCTGGCCAAATACCAACCGCGCTGCCTCATAAATATGCTTTCGCCGCTGCTTGTAGCTTATCGACAATAGTCGAGTCGGTTGAGCTGCTCGTCCAACTGTGTATGTTTCAGTCTTCGAGGTACCGAGTTCAAGTCCCAGTAAAGTAAGTAAAATAAAAAATTTTTATCTGTTATGTGACTAACTCAAAATCAATCACATCTTAGAAAAAAGTGGGTGGGGTGGCTGATGGTGAGTGGCGAGCAGAGCGGAACAAACAACACCACGGCGGTCGGACGGGTTGTCCCGGGGTCTCTCGGTCATGTCTCTCACACCCAAACCCCCCCACCCCCTTCAATTATTATTTTTATTCTTTTATTTTGAGAATTATTCGTACTTGGATCAAGTACTGAAACTCTTGAGTCAAGAATGTCGGGATCAAAAATTCACTCTTGGATCAAGAATATCGCTCTTGGATCAAGAATTTTCACTCTTACCCTACTTTTGAGAACGAATGCTCTTGATTCAAGAGTGAAATTCTCTATTTTTTCTATGAGTGTAGCAAGAAATTTGATTAAACATAACCCATAGCTCTTTTCTGAATGCCTTGAGCGCTTTAGACTCCCATTAGAAGCATTGATAAGTAAATACTATTTTTAGTCATAAAATTTTACACATATACTATGTCGAACGTGACCAACTTTAAAACATAAAAAAAATTCATAGTCTTCTTTTTTCAGCATGCTGTTAATACAAGTTGTTCAAGTGTATTAAAACACCGACACAGACGAAGTTAGCTTTGCTCTCTCGTTTTTTATAAATTTCTTACTTTAAACTCTGTTTGTGCTAAATTTTCGGCATACATACTTCTTTGATTTGCCACACACTGATAACAAATTTTGTTTTTCAATTTCGAACTTGACATTGTGACATTAATATTTAATTTATTCCCTTTCAAGAAAAATTTTGTATTACTAACTCTGAGTAAGACTAGCTATTTGTTTTGTCCTTGTTGATTATGACAATTTAAAATAAACGGAACTCAAACGGTGTTCAAAGAGCTTTCAAAGCTCTCAACTTTTTACGTATATCGCTGTATAGATGACGCCAGCTCGCTAAGTGGCGCCATCTGTTGAAAAATGATTGCACTACGTTAGGATTGACAGAGGCCTAACATTTTCATGTTAGCAGAGTTTACAGTTTACTAAAATAAATAAATTCTGCCCTGCTCAGAATTACTCTTCTGGGTTTCTTATAAACGTTCGTACGTTGAACTTTAGTTTAAAAAGGTTTTATGGAAGGTGACAACCGTATCGTCTGTTTCTAGTTCAGCTCAATGCCAAGAGGATTCACTTCGTAAAAATAGCCATAAGTTAATCGGGAATCTTCATGAAGTTGTCATAGTAGGCTTCAAAATCAAGGAAAGATTTGTTGAGCAAAATGTTAAGAACAGGGCCCGAAATAAATAGTTATTTTATAAAGCTTCGTTTTGCAGAGATTCGGGCTCCTGTTCCAATACTTCCAACTTTATTTCTCCCAAGGTTGATAGCGGTGCAGATTTGACCCTGATTTCATCAATATCATAGCCTGAATCTAAGGCAGGTCGTCTGAAGAAGCCCTTAAAACCTCCATTCTCAGTTACTCCTCATAACAGGATTTTGAAGATTCTTGCACAGCATCCTCCTCCTGCATTGGTAATGAAGATTCTCTCACACCACCACCCTCTGGCATTTGTGTAACTGATGAAATCGGCTTAAACACTTTGGATGCCCTTGGTTCCGCTAGTGGAATTCTCCGCGTGGCAGTCATCCTGTTCTTCGCCCGAGTTCAGTGAGTCCCCTTTGCCCGAGTCCATTGACAATGGATTTTGCAGGCATTTGCTTTGATTTCCCTCCAGGCTAGCTACAACCATATCCAGTCCAGCCTGATCTTCTTCTAGTCGAGTCCTTTTTGATATCTCCCGATTGTCCGCATTCTCCTCTCTTGAGGCGCGCGCGCTCTCGTCCTGGCGCCGTAACGTGAGGCTAGCATTAGATTCTGGCGAAGTTATATTCGAAAAACAAAACTCGATTTCAAAAACCGACTGTGTTATTAGAACTTTAAATTTGAAATCAATTTTGCCTTCATTCGATCCTTTAGACTGTAAAAAGATTATACCGAATTCTTTAATGGTTTCTTAGAAATCACAAATCTTACAATTCCGATTAGTCGAATTCGGAATTGGGAACAGGCCTGTAAGATCACAACCCCACACTCTCCCCTACATATTTGTTCACTCTAAAAAATTTAAAGTGAATTTTTGGACTCATTCCAACTGTTCGGGATCGCAAAGTTTTTAATATTTTATAAAATATACATATAGAATATACATATTTACGGATTGTTCACAGTATGTTTGTCGGGAAAGAATCATGTAGCTAAGTCAAAATTCTGTAAAATGAGGTTCGTACCGGTTTCTTAGTGGTACAAAGCCTTATCTCGGATATTATGAGGCTGTGATCTGGAGATTGAAAATATAATTCTGTTCAAAAGCATTTAGCTTCTAAGGGCCGATTTCTGTTCTCCCATATAGCTGCTATGTGTCAGATAGTCGTCGATTTTACACTGTTATTTGTTAGTTTATGTGACAGAGCTCTAAGTAGAAGATGTGAAATCGGCCCTAAAACTTGTGCCGGTAATCCTTTATATAAAAATCTTGTGTATTTTATGTACGTGAGAACATAGTAAAGTATAATTCAAGTCTCTAGTTTATTATGAGTTAAGTTTATCGTGAAGACTTAACAGTTGCCAATTGTCGCAAAATTTTAGATTTTTATTTTATTGTAATTGGTAATTAATATTGACAGGTAAATACGAAGTGTAGGCCAAACGGTTTAAAACAAGCGCGAAATTTAAAGCTTTCATGGCAGTCGTAATGAAACCGATCGGTCTAAAATATTGTTAAAGTGAAAAATCTTTATTTGAATGGCGTTTACATAACGCTGCAAAACTTAATCAAATAGTTTGAGGGTAAACCAGGGCCAGCCAGCCTACAGACACCGGTAACCACAAACTCTCTAGTCTTTCACATTGACTAAAAACGAAGAGAAAGTATAACAGAAAGTATTTAGAATCGTATATGTGAATGTGTTTAAAAAGAAAGTCAACTGCCAATCGCAGTTCTTTATTACTTTGGTAATCCCGAGGTCACCCTCAAACCCTCAGGCTGTTCTATTAAAACACATTGCACCACATCTGTTTAACTGAAATCTGAACCTTAAATTTTATTATGAGTTGCAAATTTGTTCATTTGGCTACATTTCGCTGAATGCATTTGCAGGCTTTTTTTTATGAACTTTTTTTTGCCGAACAATTTTTGCATGGGCATGAGCTCAGCGGAGGCCTCTAGTTATTCAAGTCCACTTCGCTGCGCCCACGTTGATGGTGGATGACGATGACGACGGCAGTTGAAGTTGAAGGATGCGTGCGCCATAATAAGGCCTATCATCTAGGTATGTACGATGATGCGGTTGCGTCCTTGTGGCTGCTCCAAAATGCGAAATGCCCGCAGCCAATGCGGCAGGCAGCGGTGGGGGGATGGTACCCAGGGTACACTTGACGCAATCTTAATAACCATGAAGCAGCGTGGCTAATTAGCACAAAAAGCTTGGCAATAACCATGCTCAATGAGGCACAGGGAACAACAATGCCTCGGCGAGGGCATGCAACACGCGTCGTATGCTCAACGAGACCAAGAGAGGGGGTGGGATCGTGTGGAGAGGGCGCGGGTGAACTCAACTGCTGCTGCTGGTGCACTTGGGCTGGGCCTGCCCTGTTTTGACCTATGTTGCGTGTTGATATTTGGTTCTGCTTGGTTTTGGTTTACATATCAAAACAATTAGCTTTTTATTTGCTCTGTGGGGGTATGTACAATTTGTAAGTGAGTTGGGCCTGGAACCATTTTTGTATTGAAAAGATAGAATATGCTCTTAAGCAATCCATATTTGACCCAATTCCTTCTTCACTTCAAAGTTAATATTTTTTTACATATAATTTTGAACTCGCTTTTTTTCTCCCTTATTTTCAAGTATATTTTTCCTTCGTTTCAATCATTCCATCAAAAATCCGCTTAAAAGAGCATACGAGCTTCGGCCAGCTCTATTCTTTTCCCATTTGCCAGACTGCTGTCAGGGGGGGATTGGTTCTGCATTTGAGTGCATTTCGCAACATGAACTTCGCCCCAAGGCCACTGACTGATGCTGGTGCTCCTGCTGCTGCCGCTGTTGATGAATTGGCTAGGCCGTTCCGCTCCGTTCCGTTGTGTTTGCCCAATCACCAACCCCAATTCACAGCCAGTGAGCAGCTCAATTGTTTACGTGATATTTTGCAAAAGAACCAACAAGTTCCATTTGGTCAGGCTGTTAACTGAAAACTTTTGTCCGGAATTGGAAGAGCAACCAACTTCACTTCAGGAATAGCCAAAGGCTTGACTCTCCCACTCCATTCATGGGGCGCCACATACTTTTGCCAATTAAGTTTTCAAAAACGGAAAATTAATTTGAATTTTTAGCTCTGATTGGAAACTAGTTTCGAAATCGAAAACTGCAGCCAACGACTGCAACAAAAGGCCAAGCCAACAGCTTAAAATATCCATCTCCATAAATGGAGATTTGCATTCTCGCCGGTGGCACAAAGATATTAACATATCAACATTTGTTAAATGACGTTTGACTTTTGTGTGACAACGCGATATTAATTCAGAGCGGACGACTTCGGCGGCCGAAATAAAATATTTAAATAACTCAATTAAGCATAAAATAAAATGCTCAACTGGTGGTGGGCCCAACTGCTGAGGCGGAATTCCCTGATATATGGCCAAATAGCCATAACTGTCAGCGAACATTTTTTAATTAGCAAGCCAACAAACCATCGGAGCCAAAGTGAAAAATAATCCAAGTTAAAATATGCAACTAAAATAAAAAGGCAAAAGGCAGAAGATGAATAAAAAAACAATATTACAAAAATGGGTGAGCCCATAGGACGGGGGCATCTCAGACATTTTGGACTTAACTATTACCTTGCATGTAAACTTTTTCTAAATGAAAAATATCCATAATGGTAAGTAATGACAGCCTCATACAAAATCCATATTGTACATTCTCTACATTCTCTCTGATTGTCAAAGCAATTGAAGGTGCTCAAAATAAATTAGTGTTTAGCCAAATGAAATACAACTATTTTTAGGAATTAGTCGGGATTTAGACGATGAATGATTTGTTAATCAAAATGAATGGAAAAACATGAGTATGTCTCGCCTACTAAGACGGGACTTACACGATGAAGCAAACTTCATGAAGTTATCTCAGTAGGCGAGACATACACGTGTGGTTCTATACATTTTGATCAACAAATCTAGTAGAATTCCTTTAATTTTCAAGCCTACTAAGAAAACTTAATGAAGTTCGCTTCATCGTGTAAATCCGGACTTAGATAACTTCATTAAGTTTGCTTCATCGTGTAAGTCCCGTCTTAGTGTTGTTTATAATAGTAGCATACTTTGAAGGGTTTTTATCATGATATTTTTGTTGTGTATAAACAGTGTATATGATACCATAATAAACGAGAGCGTAAGTTAAAGTCGGCTCTAACCGACTTCGATATACCCGTTACTCATGAGAAAACATGCTTAACAGTGTTCCTGCGTTCCCTAGGGTGACCATCCAAAAAGTATGCAACATTTTTTAGGGTGGGGGGGGGGTTGGGTGCTTGGTTCACTTTTTTGCTCATAACTTGAGAACCGTTCATCCGATCTTTGTCATCTCTCCGGCAAATTGATTCATTTTGCTAATTACTAATTATCTGTAAAAAGTACGAACCGTCTATCTTCAAAACTGTAGGAGATATAACGTTTTTTCCAAATTGCGGGGGCGGTAGGGGGCGTGGCCAAAATTTGAAATAAACTTGATCTGCGTGCAGATAAAAGAAGCATTTTTCCCATACATGTCAAACCTCTATCTCTTACCATCTCTGAGATCTAGGTGTTCATACAGACGGACGGACAGACGGACAGACGGACATGTCTATATCGACTCGGCTGTTGATGCTGATCAAGAATATATATACTTTATATGGTCGGAAATGATTCCTTCTGCCTGTTACATACATTTGCACGACTTTAGTATACCCTTTTTACTCTACGAGTAACGGATATAAATATGGTAAAAAGTGGTACCAACTCAACTCTATTTGAAATTCTATTAACAAATTTGAAAATTGTCTTAAGGGGGTAATCTCCATGTGGAAAATTTTTTTTCGATTGTTTTTTTTTTTTGCTTGGATTGGATTTTTTTTGCTTGGATTTTTTTATAGCTTGGATATATGAAAATATCGCCCCAAAAGGATTTTATGAAACTTGAAATACTTTAGAAGATATACGGCCATGTTCTCAATTCCCCTTCACAAAAGTTTTGTGATTTAGGGTGCAAATTTAGTACTAAAACCGGTTTTAAATCACAGAATTTTTGTGGAAGTGGAATTGAGAACATGGCCGATAACCTTTTTAGTCGAACAATCACTAAATGAGAAATTTTTGAGTAAATAAATTTTTAGTCAATAAAACTGTGATATAACGGCTGGTTCTTGAACTTGTATGGTAGGATATTGTTGCCCAGATCGATATCGATTTTTAATCGGCCTTTAATCGATAATTATCGAAGGCTATTCTTCGCAATGCTACTACCGATCGCTCAGAAAGTAGAGCTGCGGCCGCATCTAAAGAGAGCTGCTGCTGAAAACAGTTTTTATGAAAATGAGGAAGGTCCGCTGTATGCAGATGGCATCCCCGACTAATATCTGTAAGTATATAATATTTGAAAAAAAATTGTGGTTACTTTAAAAGCAACTTTTTCGGACTGCCAAGCCACTTCTAAGCCGATTTTGATAAAGTTATATGCAATCGACGCAGAATTGTCACCATTCTAGAACTGAATTTTATGATTTTTGATTTTTTTTCCCCAAAAAACGAACTTGAAACTTTAAACGCGATTATCTCGAAACCACGTTTTTCGAACTGGCGGCCACGATGTCTCCAGTTACACTTAATCGATTTTGATGATCAAAACTGAAATCGACGCAGAATTGTCACCATTCTGGTCTGAACCTGAATCATAATTTTAAAAAAATTTTTACTATTTATTTTATTACAAAAAAACAAAAAAAAAGGCCAAAAACCAATTTCTCATTTTTTAATGGCCGCCATTTTGTCAAAAAAATCACAAAATTTTTTCCGAGGTTCAGACCAGAATTACATCTATTCTGATTATAACCCCGTTTTCGCTTTTCATTTCAGACATACTGGAGACCTGGAATGATGGCCGCCAGCACTATAACTTTTTTGTTGGTCACCCTTTTTGACGGCCGATAACTTTTGGAACAGCCCTCGCATCGAAGCAATAAAAATTTTTTTCTTTACTCTAATCTGTTTGTAACATATTAAAAAAAAATCATAATTGGAAAAACTCTTTGCGTTTTGAAATAAGATTTTTTTAAAAAAGGTCCAAAAAACAGCCTTGACATGGAGAATACCCCCTTAATACCATGATCTAATATTTTTTATCGATTTCGACTTGATTGATTTTATTATTAATTTCAATTAAGCCCGAAAACTTTTCATTGGGTGGCTAATATTTTTGCAGATATAATTCGTTCGTACGTTAATCAAACCGCTCTACTTCTGGTTTGCAGAACGATTTGCAAACGGTTCTTAACCGAACCTAACAAAATTTAGCCGAATTGACAGGTTGGGTTCGTGAACGGAAATCGAAATTGATAAATGTTTCGGATTTCAAAAGTCGACTGTGTTATTCAGTTCGTAACTTTAAACTCCCATTTATATTTTTTGTCATTCCGTTCAAGACTTTAATCGTTTCGTAAAAATCCAAACTCTAATCCATTCCGATTCATCGGAATCGAGAACAGATCTGAACAGAGCTGTCGACGCTGCCTACAGGAGAACAGGTCTGTTAAGGAGCGATACCATAGGGCAAGGAGAGAAGAAGAACAAAGAATGAACAGGAAAGGCGCATGAGTGAAGGTCGAAATGCTTGTTCAATCTTTTCTTTTTTTGTCTACATACATAATAATCTTAGGACCCACGAAAATTTGGGAATTTCGGCGATAAGTTTGACCGTTTGATCTACAACTCCTATTGAAGGAATCTGACCACCAGTTAAGAACGTTTTAATGTTTTGAAATACGTTTAAGTGCGATTTTGCTAGAGAGCACGAATGCAGTGCAAATGCACAATTTTACTATATTCCCAGTGTACTTTCGTGCAAAGTATAAAAACAAATCAAAAGTTGCACTAGCTTTTGCTGTATAAATGCACTGGCTATATTGACACGGCTGTTGAAGCCGATCAAGAACTTTATAAGGTCGGAAATGAATCCGTTCAGTTACATGCTTTTGCACACTCTTAATATAATTAGGTTCAGCGTATAAAAAAACGAGAGAATAAGTTAAAGTCGGCTCTAACCGACTTCGATATACCCGTTACTCAGGAGAAAACATGTTTAACAGTGTTACTGCGTTCCTTAGAGTGGCTATCAGAAAAGTATGCAACATTTTTTTAGGGTAGGTAGCAGGGGGCTTGGTTTACTTCTTTGCTCATAACTTGAGAACCGTTCATCCGATCTTCATCATTTCTTCGGCAAATCGATTCATTTTGCTAATTACTATCTCTAGAAGATACAAATTGTCTATCTTTAAAAATGTAGGAGATATAACGTTTTTTTCCCAATTGCGGGGGCGGGAGGGGCGTGGCCAAATTTTTGTCCCATACATGTCAAACCTCTATCTCTTACCATCTCTAAGATGTAGGTGTTCATACAAACGGACGGACAGACGGACATATCTATATCAACTCGGCTGTTGATGCTGATCGAGAATATATATACTTTATATGGTCGGAAATGATTCCTTCTGCCTGTTACATACATTTGCACGACTTTAGTATACCGTTTTTACTCTACGAGTAACGGGTATAAAAACCGAAACCGTACCGGTACCGTATCGGTTTCGTACCGGTTCTATCGGTTCCAATAATAACGGTAAACAATATTCGGCTCTCAAAAAAAAATTTGGTATCGGTTCAGGTTCCGTTACGCGATTTGAAAAGGATTATTTTGGTTAGCGGTTCCGGTTCCGGTATTGAGTCCTGATTCCAAATATTCTTTGGCCAAAAAAGGAGACCCTGCAGTTTGCGCCAACTACCTCGGAATTAGTCTCCTTCCCATTGCACAGTTGCGTACGCAGGGGGCCTTCTTAAAAAAATCTTGAATCGCCCAATAGATTCTTGAAATCAAGAATTTAGGGATTTTTTAAAAGCGCTCTTGAACCAAAAAATTTCCATATTTAAATCAAGAATTTTTTGGCTAACTGAAATTTTGAAACTGAAAATTCTTGTTTTTTCTTAAAAAAAAAAAAGAAAAATTCTGTTGTGTATCCAAACATACCATCGGCTACTCGACCCCAGCCTCACAGCAATCTTTACCCGATTCCAAATCGTCCTTAGTCACCATACAATTTCTCGATTTCAGAATACGAAGATCCTAGTTCGTCAGCACAGCCAGTAAATTATCTTGAAAGGAGCCAAGCTGAACTTCTAGGCTCAAGACTTCATTAATAGATGCCCTGGAATATAGAATACCTATTACATAGTACATGAAAACTAATAATTACTTGGCTTTTCCAAAGCCTTCTATTCTTAAGTCAATTCTCCGATTCTTATCAATAAACATTTGCTCCATTCATAGAGCAATTAGTCACCCAACTTGCCAACACTTAACTCAACTTTACCCAATCAGATTTTGTGTGCGCAACCAACAATAATGGTTATTAATAAAGACATGTGTACTCAGTCATAAAAAGAAAAAATGGAAAATGCAATCTTTAGGCACGGGCATAAGTACGAGTACTTACCTTATGGACGATATTGTATCTTTGGCAGAGATAACTTTGACGTGCACAAAGAATGCGCCACACCCACTTTCAAAACAAAGCCCCACACACCAGAAACATGTGCTTCACATGCTCCACATGTCCCAGGCCTTGGAGCAACCGAACCGTGCCCAGCCAGTCTCGGCCGCTATCACAATTCAATTAAGATTTATTTTCCTGTTGTTTAACAAGCAACTTCAAACGTGGCTTTTATATGATGTACGAGTATTTTCTATATGTTTCCGATGGGAAAGGAAAAGACGAAAAAGGAAAGCGCACTGCAGTGTTGACTTTCCACCAACATTGAAGAGAATTCCAGGAAGGTCCAATGCGGCGATGTTTGATGACAATATATCTGCGTCTATATAGCGTGGGAGAGTTTTCGCTGCGCTTATCTTTTGGCGTGGGAGCTGGAGGACCTGGAAAGGCGATTATTTAATTAGCGCATGCTAATTATACAACAAGAAACAATTACAAACGTGCCAAAATTATGAATCGACAAAGTTTTTACATTAAACAAAAGATAAGCCAAGCGATTGAGACTCTCAATAAAAATTCATTTCAATTCGTTTACGCGTAATGAAATGGAAGTCGATTAAACGATGCCAGGGACCAGACAAAGTTGTACGTCAGGGGCGTACCTATCAGGGGGATCATTCGCTTGGGCATCCGCATCAAATCACATTATTATGAGTGTTTTAACTGCCCGCTATCCTCCCTCCCTGCATTTAGCTGACGTTTTTGTTTATCTCGTATTAAGCAAATATTGGGTCGCCCCTCGCTCACTCGCGCCTCGGTTTGTTGGTTGGTTGGGTGTTGTGAAGAAGCTTTAATGGAATCTCGTCATAAATTCAAATTTTATTACTGCTCATATTACTGCGCTTTGTATACGTGTGTGCTTACAGAGACCAGACAGATCAGACATACAGAAGGGACATACAAAACTTATACGATGGCAATACAAAGCCAAGTCGCAGATATAGACAGATGTCAGAGTGAGAGAGAGAGGAAGAGAGGCAGTTGCACTGTGGTCCAAAATTTTACAAATACTCCAAACTTTATTAATTTTTTTTTGTGATTTTTTTTTTTGCGAATTTTTTTTTTGGGAATTTTTGCAATTAAGGGAAAGTTTTTCTGAGATTTTTAGATATTTGGAAAACCGTTTCCAAATAGTTTGGTGTGCTCTCTCAGAGTGCACGCACACATGCGACTGATAGATGAACTGACAGCTGATCATAATATTTTAGTAAATCTGCAAATCCGAAATTAACAAGCATGCTGGTTAGGTTCTGCAAAGCTGAGCTTACTGCGGAATTTTCAAAGATGAAACTGGTGCTGGTTGGGAAGATTAGCCTAAAGCTCTACTGTCTGTTTATCCTTCAGCTGGATGTGTGCGCGCGCCCCTCACTGTTGCCTTTTATAAACCCTAAATGAGCGCCCGCAACTAATTTTGTATTTTCCCCCACTGTGGTGACAGTTAAGAACACAACAAAATTCGAATAAAAAACATCGCGCTTCAATCACGCGCAATTAATCTGCTCGAAAATCCTTTTATAGATAATCGCACACAAACAGCTCAGACACGCACAGGCAGACACAACAACACAAACACATCCAAACGGCAGCGTCGGAAAGCTCGGCGTATCCTGTGCAGTTTTATGACAATTGTTATTGTTATTGAGGCATTTTCGAAATGAACAATTTCAACAGCGACGCTGACGACGAAACTGAATGACACAACAAGAGCAGCTGGAGCCAGAACTGGAGCTGAAGCTGGAGGAGCATGTCACGACGATGTCTCTGCATGCATCATAATCATAAAACACACACACAAAAGAGTGCACCGTGTGGATGTGGATGGAGGGGCGCCCCAGGCGGTTCTAAAAGCGTCAACGCAAATTAGCAGCAAAGTGTAAATTGGAAATGCTTTTTTTGGTGCAACCTCACACAAAGACAAGTCGGAAAGGAGTTGGAGTGGATTGAGAAGCGCTGACTTTTAGGGCCTTTAATTAAGTTGTTGATTAGAGGCAACGTTTTTTGCGCTGCATTTCCAAAGTAGTAAAAATGTCAAATTTGTATAAGTTACGACGGCTTCTTTTTTTCGGTGCCTTTGCCTAGATTTTATGATCTACAAATTGCTGAGGCATTTTTTTCTCTCCACTTCACCACAGCCTCGATAAATTTCCAAGTTGCCAATAATAAATTAATTGCTTCAACAACATCAAAAAAACGTGCCCATCTGCTTTGGATGGGACGTTGTGTGGTCCGTTTGGTTAGAGGTCTGTTTGGCCTCTGCCTCTGGTTTTTAGCATTTTGCGTCGCATTCAGAAACTATGACAAATTTATTTCAAGTTGTTTTCTATTTCTTCATTAAGTTTTCATCAGTGAAATTAATTATTCATGTCTTAATATCTTCATATCGCTTGTATTTATAATTATTGTGCATATATTTTGTTATTTTTTTTCATTTGGTTTGAATATGTGTTGATATTTCACGAGTTAATAACTTGATTAAACATACGAGTCGATTTTTCAATGCTGTCTGCGGATTATAGCAGCAAGCGATGTGTGTGGGAAATGCCACAGAGATACGACAAGGCAATAATCTCCATAAATATAATTAAGTCGCATGGACTAGTGGGTTAGAGTTCAAGTTAAGACAAGTGACTTAAGCTAGAGTTTGTGGCCCTAGAAAGTCTAGAAGTGAGCTTAGTGGTACATTTGTTAAGCTGTAGTCTAGACATTGTTACTCAAGTAATTTTAATTTCTCAATTTCTTTAATTTAAAACTTCCTTTTTATAAGGTTCTTAAATTGGGGTTTCAATTTGAAAATCATTATGAAGTATTACACTTTACCAAATACCCATTGAAAATTTAAAAAGTTTTTTTACGAGAATTGGAGTGGAATCGAGCTAATTTCGTTTCCAATTTGGTTGTTATTGGTAAGGGGAGTGAGGGGAAGCAAACTTTAACAGATTAGCGTTGGACGCGCTTTTACAGAGAGAGAGATTAATTTTATGTTAAACATTTGGTGTGTGTAATCGATTAAAGGTTGTATAAAATAAAGACAATGTTAAAAGGAAATCATTTAAAAATAAAAAGTCATTAGATAAATAGATAAACTATGATCCTACGGGGATCATGACCACGGACTCCTCGTTTTCTAAACAAACGAGAGCGCAAGTTAAAGTCGTCTTTAACCGACTTCGATATACCCGTTACTCATGAAAAAACATGTTTAACAGTGTTCCTGCGTTCCTTAGGGTGAACATCTGAAAAGTATGCAACACTTTTTAAACTCGGCTTATTTTCACATTTTTGTTCATAACTTGAGAACCGCTCATCCGATCCTTATCATTTCTTCGGCAAATTTATTCCTTTTGCTAATTACTAACTATCTCTAGAAGGTACGAAGGGTAAAGGAATCGTTTCCGACTATATAAAGTATACATATTTTTGATCAGCATCAACAGCCGAGTCGATATAGCCATGTCCGTCTGTCCGTCCGTCCGTCCGTCCGTCCGGATGAACAAACAGATCTCGGAGATGGTAAGAAATAGAGGTTTGACATGTAGGGGACAAATGTTTTTTATAGCTGCAGGCAGATAAAGTTTATTTTCAATTTTTGCCACGCCCCCTTTCGCCCCCGCAAATTGAAAAAAACGTTATATCTCCTACAGTTTTGAAGATAATCAATTCTAGAGATAGTTAGTAATTAGCAAAATGTATCGTTTTGCTGAAAAAATGATAGAGATCGGATCAACGGTTCTCAAGTTATGAGCAAAAAAGTAAATCACCCTCGCCCCACCCCCCTCCCACACTTTTACAACTAAAGCCGGGTATCCACCACCGAAACTAAAAATTCCTGTCTTCATATAAAAAACTGTCAGAATTTTTAGTTTGGTTTTCCCTTGTGTATCAGCAACATGAACGTAATCCCATTTTCTTATCGATAGTTGGCATATCGATACTTTGTGGGAGAACACACACAGCGAAATATTGTCAACAATTATTTTGATGCCACGGGCGAAAATTTTGGGGAAAATGCTTTTATTTTTTGTTATGAGCTGTCTATGTGAGCTTCTTAAGATTGTGAATCCGGGCCCTTTGCTTGGGCCACGTTGTGTTGTTGCCTCACATACATTGCCTCACTTTGTGTGACTCCAGTTCTTGGGCAGTGATCTCCGTACCCCTTAACGGGATCTCCCAGATCCACCGCTACGGTTTTGACCACCTTAGCATTACGCCCGCGTACGCTTCTACGCGCCAAGTTTTAGCCGCCTCCGTATTGGATCTTTTAATCGGGTCGCCAAGATACTTCCAGGTCTCTAGCAATCGTTTGACTCTGAACGATAACGGCTTTGTCCAGCGGTCCCCACACCAGCTAGTTACTATCCGGGCTGTGACAAAATCCTTAATGTAGATGCGAATGTTTTGGCAATCTTGTATCCGACCATGAAAGACTTCATTCGATGTGCGACCAACCAAGAAACAATACTTTGGGGATATAGCTATAAGTTCGCACATAAAAACATGCGCAGTGATGTTGTGTGCCATCCGGGACCCACTGCAAAGTGACATGCCATCGGGATATCATCCCCAAGTATAAAGTTTTGCTACATACCCGAGCAGATGCTTTTTCAAAAATATTTTTTTTTTTAATTATCTAAATTCAAATAGTTAGCAGTGCCAAACACTGTCTAGTGACCTTCCACCTCTTGGGTGCTGGTCACCTGTCTTGGTTATGTTCCACACACACAAGAAATAATTAGCAAATTCCTGACAGGAATTTTCCGCAGTGCTGATACGCCTTAACACCAATCTTAGAGCGCGAGAGAGAGAGGGTGAGAGAGTGAGAAAGAGAGAGAGAGAGAGAGACTTAGAGATGAGCGCAGCACCAGCATTGCATTCAGCTTCTACTCCAGGTACAGAGTATGTTATAGTCAGGCTTGACCGACTTTCTCACTTGTTTTAAATTTGAGTACTGCTGAGTATACTAGACTAAACGGTAAAAGTTTAAGAGTGGGTATTCAAAACTGACCTCGTTTAGTATCTGAATAGTAAGAAAGGGCTTATCACAATTCGAGGGAAACGACTGACTGAATCAACAACGCTCAGGCTAAACGGCTAAAGCTAAAGCAAGTTGCTGACTGTATGGAAAGTGTTGAATTTGTATATTAAAGTTGCTATTTTTTTTTTTTTTTTTGTAATCGCAGGCGGTATTGCGTTTTCGATCAAAGCCAAACAAAGTAAACCTTTATTTGGATGTGCTCCGAGTGGAGCACACCTACAAATTATGTCGGTCTTCTGCTAAAATTCCAAATTAAAAGTGAAATAGTACAATTTTCCAGAGTATTCTTTTGGAAATTCTGTCAAGGCAGAAGGAAGCAGGCAAGGCTGGAGGTGTCTGCTTTCTCCTTGACTGCGTCCTTAATACTTGTGGGGAAAAAGACTTATCCTTTTACCTAGAAGACTGCTGAGACGGCGTCATGTCATCTTGCTGCCACAAGATGTCTGCCTTCTTCTCGTGCAAGCATTGCGGATCCAGTGGCTTCGCTTGGTATTGGCTCCTGGTCATATGCAGCTACTTACTCAATTCTATCGTTTGCTGCTGCTGTTGGCCCTATTAGACCAATATTTGCTAATTGAACGCGACTCACTTAGACTCTGGCCAGGGCTCCATCTTCTGCGGATCCTGGTGCTAAGTAAGTATGGGCAATCCAGTCTGACTTCCACATTGATTAATGACAATGAATATCAAGCTCTTTTTTTCTGCTTCCCGGCCAGCCGCTGGTCACTCGAGTCCTTGCTCTTAATAACACGCAATGCTTGTAAAACTGGCCATGCCCCGCCTCCAGTTGCACAACATTTGGTGTCGTCTTTCCTCCTCCTCCCGATTGAATCCTGGTTATTAAGGCAGAGCAGACTCGGAAAGCTCCTGCTTGGACTGGGGTGCCAATTGAAGCTCATCCAAGTTAACAGCTTCTTGGTGTGCTCTGATGCTGGCTGGTGTATCGTCTTTGTACTCATCGCCCTGCTGGAGTGTCAGCTTCTCTTCAAGTCTGTCAGCTGTTGTTTCGACTCTTCTAGTTCTGCTTTGATACAGCTGCTGTTACCAGCTGTACTGAAAAAAATATTTTTAATTAATTAAAATATCAAAAAAAAATCTTTAATTACTTAAATTCCTAAATTCCAGGTTGATCAAATTTAGAAGAGAATCTATCGATGCTGTCAACGGGTATTAATTTTTTCTAGCACAGGGTATATTCTTGTCGGGCCTGACCGACTTATTTGTATTTTATTTGATATACTTAGCATATTTCAATGACTACTTTAAAAGGGGGCCAACTCGTCAGCTTCCATAAAGAAATTCAAACATTTTAACAAAGTAACAAAAAATGGATTATTAATGTGAAACAAATGCTTTGGGCCACCAACGATAAACGATAAATGCGATTAAAAGTTTTTGGCATTTACATCTAATGAATATGCAATGGGTCTTCTCTAATAGATCGTATGTGTTCGAATTGGTATGTCTAGTTCCAGGCATTTGTGTGCGGGATCGTACACACTCACACACGAATATATGCATATATATTTGTAGACCTGCACGCCAAAGTGGGCACAAAATGAGCGTAGCTGTTGAAATAAAAACATTTGGCATTTCATTTGATTTTGATTATTAAGTTGTATGCATTTCATTACGTTGTATTTTTTGTTATCTGAGGAAGCTTGTCCAAAGTGGATGATGTGAATGAAATGTATGCGTTTTATGACATAATTTTTAAAGGTGGGTTCGAATGCTTACTGGTTTTATTGGAACAGTAGGAATACATTTTGAAGCAGTTAGGCCTGTTCCTAAATTCGCGGAAAATTAATGCTTAGGACAAACTCCGGATATAAAATCGGGGTAGGCCCGACTGACTGACATTTGGCATTTGTTAAGTTATGTAAGCGCGCACGAGGATAGAAAATTCTGAAAATTTGTCCGCGAAGTAGGTGAAAGCGCCAAAGAAAAGCAAGGATATGCAAGGCTGCTTTGCTCAGATCACGAGAGAGTAAGAGGGAACAACTCACACTCACACAAGTTAGGTACAGACATTTTGAATGCATGGAAAGGTATGTATGAGGTGGCTGTTTTTATTGTATGGTGGCAAAAAACTGCCAGTGAGAAGTGAGAAAAACGTATGTTAAAGTGTTGAATGAGTCGGGATGGGAATGAGGGGAGACGGAAAAGGGTAAATGTAAATGTTGGCTATACAGCTCCTAAAACGGGGCCAAGCCAAGCTTCTCACGATCTCTTGGCGTGTGTGCTTTAAATTTTTCGCACAAGAGAAAGGGACCTACAGTTTAACGCCGGATCCGAACGCCAAAGTTTGAGAATTTGCTTTTTCATGGCTAGTTACTTCACACAGCTGGCGCCAATAGTTGGTGAAGGTAACCGTATGTGTAAAAGCTATTTTCTAAAGAAAGAAAAAAACTTTTATTATTAGATGTTCCGAGGCGGGATCGAACCCACGACCTCCCGAACAGCAGTCCAGCACACTAACCACTGGGCATCATACGGCCACAATTTGTTTTGATATTAAGTTCCTAATTATTGGTTCAAAGAAACGGGAATTATGTCGATGTTTTATCCAAATATATTGTCTCTTTAATTTTTGGGAAAGACTTTGGAATCTATACCTTCCCTATTAAGGAAATCCATAATTATATATTTTCTAGATATGGGCGCGGGATGAAAATATCGCCAATCCCGGACCTTCACTTCCACTTGACGGAAGGAATAGTTTAAAACTTCGGAATTTTCGAGAAAATTTGGTTGGGTCCTTTAAGACGGGATTTGAAAACAAATTTTCATCAAGATCAGATAATAAATACTTTTCGGATGTGCCGGAACACAGAACGGGTATATCGAAGTCGGTTAGAGTTAGAGTTGCGCTCTCGTTTTAATTGGTCTTTTTTGCTCATAACTTGAGAACCGCTCATTACCGATCTTTATTATTGCTAGTTACAAACTATATTTAGAAGATACAAACCCCACTCTCTAAAAAACTGTGAAAGATATGACTTTTTTCCAAACTGTCCTGAAATAAAATTGATCTGCCTGCAAATTAAAGAAGCATTTGTCCCATGCATGTCAAACCTCTATCTCTTCTCACCTCTGAGATCTGTTTGTGCATACAGACGGACGGACGGAAATGATTCCTTTTCCCTGTTACATACTTGTCCACAATTTTCGAACATTTACCATTAAAATCATTTCTATCTTTAAGTTATAAAGTAAAGAAAGCTTTGCCTATATACAATTTAATATCGATGAAACAAATTACGCAAAATTATTTAGGAAAGATCTCACACTATTTCCTTTTCTTTACATTTAAATCGTAGGTGGGTTCACAAGTTTCAGCTCTCCACAAAAATGCACTCCCGGCCTCTAAAGCCCACGCTTATGAAGAAGCAGCAGCAGCAGCCGCATCATCACCATCAGCAGGCTAAGTGCTCTGTGCTCCACTAGCATAACTCAATTCATGGCTGGCAGCGCCCTGGGTCAACATCAGGCAGCCACCAAAGCGGCAAACCAAACCAAACCAATCAAGCGATAAAACATCCAAAACTAAGCAAACAGAAAGAGACAGCAAGCAGCAGCAGCAGCACCATTCTACAGATCGTGGATGTGGATGACTATGACTCGCCCTGGGCGATTGCCGAATGGGTAGAGAGCGCGAGATGTTGGCAATCGGTAAATTTGAAAGAAAATTAAATCCGTAAATGAGGAAATCAAATATCATAAAGTGCGCAGCGACTTGCTTGGTGGCAAGTGGAAGATCGACGAGGAGACGCGTCCGGGCACTTGCTGCTTGGCTGCCATATTCCCATGAATGTGAGCAAACAGAGGGCTAAAGATTTTAGCGTTTTGCCGCCTAGACTCCTTCCTCCTCCTCATCCGTCGACTTGTGTTGTGTTTGTCCAAAACATTTCTCAATTCGCTGATGCATTTTATGAACGCGCGCGCAATGAAGGCGCTGAACAAACAAAAGGCTAAATGCATTTTTAACCTTTTTTTCCTCATCCTACCTGGGCAGAAGAACCCACCCCATATACATGCACATGTACTTTGTATATAGGGTTAAGTCGTGGCGCGTGAGTTCTTCAAATTGACACAACAAACATGTCGAGGAAAAATTTGGGAATTTGTTGAAAAAACAAATCAGAATGCACTTTTCTTATTTTTTTGAGAAAAGAAAAGAAAACGTCGAATGGCTTAATTAGAGAAGTCGGGGGAAAACCTTTAAATATTTGTAGTACTCATTTGACAGTTGTCAAGTGGTCAAGGAGGCCGAAAAAAGGAAACGTAGCATTTAATATGGGAAACTTAAGCCAAAGCAAATTTGCTCAAGCATTTTGTAAGTGGTTGGTTAGAAGCATCGGCTCCATCTCCAAAAATTTGCACTAATCTTGCACCCATATATTTGTGCTTGTACCTGCTGAGCAGGAAGTGATTTTCCAATGATTAACTTTGATGAAAGAAGATTTGTTTGATAGTCGAACACACACGGTCCTACACACGCTCCGGCTTCGACCTTTTCCTCTCTCTTATCACAAAGTAAAAATCACCGTTTTGCTACATTTCATTCATAAAAAAGGCAGCAAAGTTGACAATGTTATTCAACTTGCAGATGCATAAAGATAACAAAGATATTAGATTTTATGTGTGCGTTTCAGAACGAGTTTTGAGTAGTCAAAAGTATCGATTGCACTTGGCTAAGCTCGGGCTAAAATGCACAAAACTGGTATTCCAGGATGATCATAGGGAACGCGCGAGAGTTTTAGAGATGAGAACGTGAAATATAAGATTATTGAAATTGACAAAATATATGATTAGAATTGGGCCCTAAGTAATAACACAAAATCTTATATCAAGTTCAAGTTTTTGTTTTTGGTCCAACGTTCTATTAGAGTCTTATAAATATGCTGTAAGACTTTCAAGCAGATCCCACAATATGTGTTACAAAAAAAAACAAACACCGTTTTGTTTTCCGACCCTCTTAATACAAAATTTTTTCCCCGACACTCGTATTTTTAAAAGTTTCATAAAAAACAGTTATAATATTTTCATCTCTGTTACGCAGCACTTACTTAAAAGATGTTATGTCGGTCCTATATTTACCAACCCAACAAATTTTGCAAAAATTTCTCTAATTTAAGCTTCGTGCTCAACTGATTTTAGTAAATACTATAATATAATATAAGAATTATGGGTTTAATTACAAAATAGTAGATCCCCTGTAGCATATCGCAGAAGAATCAACATTTTTAACTAAAGAAAATGGTTTTTAATCAGATATTAAAACCGTAACCGAAACCGTTACCCGTAACCGATTGAAACACTTTAAAGTGTGAAACCGAAACCGTAACCGTAAACAAAAACAAGTAAGAAAGTCGGTCAAGTCCGACTATAACATACTCTGTACCTGGAGTAGAAGCTGAATGCAATGCTGGTGCTGCGCTCATCTCTAAGTCTTTCTCTCATCTCACTCTCTCTCTCTCTCTCTCTTTAAGATTGTGCGGTGTTAGTTGTAATAGGGTGGGAGGGGGTGGGGGAGGGTGATGTACTTTTTTTGCTCATAACTTGAGAACCGCTCATCCGATCTTTATCATTTCTTCGGCAAATCGATACATTTTGCCAATTACTAACTATCTCTAGCAGGTGCGAATCGTCTAACTTCAAAACTGTAGAAGATATACCGTTTTTTCCAAATTGCGGGGGCGGAAGGGGGCGTGGCAAAAATTGAAAATAAACTTGATCTGCCTGCAGCTATAAGAAACATTTGTCCCATACATGTCAAACCTCTATCTCTTACCATCTCCGAGATCTGTTTGTTCATACGGACGGACGGACAGACAGACGGACAGACGGACAGACGGACATGGCTATATCGACTCGGCTGTTGATGCTGATCAAAAATATATATACTTTATAGGGTCGGAGATGATTCCAGGGAGAGTTACATACTTTTGCACAAACTTAATATACTCTATGTACCTTCGGTACAGAGTATAAAAATATTTTTTTTATAGCCGTAACCGTATAACCTTTATTTACATAACCGGTTATTAGTACCGTAACCGAAACCAACATACGGGTTTATTTCGGTTTTTGCTCTACTGGTAAAAATTTCAATTAGATGAACATATGTAGAATAAACATGCCTCCTTCCCTGCGTTACAAACATCCGGACAATTTTAATATACCCTCTCCAAGGGTATACAAATGGCGACTATAAATGTGGATATTCTGTATATGAAATTTGAACTTAGTACATTTAGGACCGATTTCACATATTCTACATTGAGCTATTTGTCACATAAACTAACAAATAACAATGTAAAATCGACGACTATCTGACACAAAGCAGCTATCGGGGAGAACAGAAATCGGCCCTTAATCAGTAAATGTGATTATAAATGGGGCCGCTTTTGTTTGCATATGTATGTCAAAGTGATATTTTATACTTATAACCGTAACCGTAACCCCTGCCTGAAACAGAATTAGGATAATAACCGTAACCAGTACCGTAACCGATATATTACGGTTGTGGGTAATATAACAGTAAGCGGAAAAAAGCGATCGGCCAAAACAGTAACCGTAACTCAAACCGTTATTCGTTCGGGTTTTAATCTCAATATATAACTTTGAAAATATCGATATAATTGATAATTTAATTTTTTCCCCTTTTTTCCCAAAAAAAAAAGTAACACTCTGCCCCAAAATAAAAATCAGGGACCGTAACAGTTATAATTTTTTTTTATAAAAATTACAAAATAAGAATTATTTCGAAATTTTTTTGAAAAAAATTTTTATTTAAAAACTAAAAAAATAATTTAAAAATAATTTTTTCGATATAAATTGGATATATAAATTTATGCCCATTTCAAATAGCTGACCAAAAAAAACTAATTCTGGTGCCTCCCCCGGTCATATAGGACCTTTTTATTATTATTTTTTTCTCCATAACTGTTATTTGCAGTCCCTGATAAAAATTATTACACAATTTGCTAAATTGCCTGTGATCTGTGATTTGAATCACGTGCACATCCCTAGATCAGGTAGTGAGCGGCGAAACGCAGAAGCAGAACGGCGGCCAACAACTTTGGCGGTCCTTTTCCAGGAAGTTGCGCCTGGCGTGCGCTCAACGCAGCTGCCAGCTCTCATTCACGCGAGTTTCGAGACTGCGTTGAGTCTCGTATCTGAAGTTTTATGCAAATTAAAAACAGCAGCAGCCTCAACGGCAGCATCCAAGTGCGTTTTAGCCTACTTTATGGGCATTGCTCTTCCTTCTCTTCAGCATCGGCACTTGTCGAGCTGTCCAACTGTCGAGGCAGTAGGTACTCGTCACTTAAGCACCAGTTCCCAGTTGCGAGTTGCCATTCCCATTCCCTGTATCTGTATATCTCCTCACATTGTCATGTACCTTTTTGTTGTCTATTAGCGAACACACGGATTCGGATTCGATCTGTGCGCTTGAGCGGATTTAGCTTAATTTAAATCCAAATCTTCATCTCCTTTCATTGTGTTGTGGTGTTGTGTCCTAAATCAAGAGCCAGGCCCTTGTATTCAAGGGGCAAAGGAAGGAAATTGGACTAGATTTTGTGTAAGCCGCTGGGCAAGATTTGACATTCATTCGCAAAGTTTGTGAAACTCTCCTGAGAAATGGGCAAATTAGGCCTAAGCAAACATTTGAGAGAGGTATGGGATAAGTAAATGAATATTGTGTACTTAAGCAAGAATACTGTTAAATACAATATGTCACGAAATGTAACTTGATTATTGTTGTAAGCTTGCAACCGACTATCTAACGGACATGGCTACAAATAGAATAGATTTAATTGATGTGGTTGGAGATGCTTCCTCTGGCCATTACATTCCATCGCAAAAACTCGCTACAGAGGCTTTGTTCATTTTGGCTGTTGCATAGTGTTATGCAGGAAAATTATCTAGCTGCTCCATTTAACAAAAATGGGCAAGTAATCTCAAAAATTGCCAGACTCTGAGGCAGACATACGCACCATTAGGCTGCCTGGGTAATGGTAATCGATTCCCCCTCTCAGCCAGGTGGCCCCAGACATTTGCAAAACCATTCGAAATGAAAATGAAAATTGACATTGAAATGGAGTACGAAGAGCCATCTGGCCAGATCCCATTACCGTTTTCCATCTGTTGGACTCTAATGGATATGCAAAACAAAGCTAATGAGGAAGCTGGCCTGAATGGCCACTTGTAGAGCAAAAAGATAAAAACCGTTTAAATAACATTTGCAATTGTTGCAACAGCAGCAGATTGGAGGGCCACCCTCATAGAGGAATAGGATAAAGGATGTGCCGCACACATGCACACACTTGCACCGACAAAGGAACTGCATAACTGTTCATCGCACACGTTGAAGATGAAGAGACCAGACCCAGAGGCCGACAGAGGCCAACTGACAGCTAAAGAATGGACCTGGTCTCGGCAGTCGATAAGGACTCACTCTCTCTCAGTGTGTGTGAAAGTAAATGCTTGTCAGCTGCGGCAGGAAACAACCAAAAACACAAAAATTCAAGTTAATAATGTCTTCATTATTGTTGAAGCGTAACTAACGCGGTTTACACATATTAGCCAGCACCCAACAGCAACAGCGGCTCATACAGCTCTGGGAAAGGTGAAAGACAGCGTTGAAAATTGCCATCTAGGTGGGCTCCAAACATTGTACCAGCCAGTATCTCTCGTTCTCACTCGACTCTGTCTCCTTCTGCTCTGATAAGGCGGCGGTTGACATGACACAATTTTTATTCAAATGCCCCGCAACCCGGCATCCGTGAATGAGACTGCACTATCGATGGAATGAACTTGGGTATTACTCCGCTGGGAATCTCGCACAAGGCGACGAGCAGGCACCGTGGGTCAAGCTACATTGAAATTGAATTTCTTTAGTCTTATGAAAACTTTTTCTTTTATGGAGTACTTTGGAACGCTGAAATCGAAAATCAAGCTTCAAAGTATGTGTATGAAAACTTAATTAAAAAACTTAATTTTTTAATTTATCCAGTAGTTTCTATGACATTTAAGACCAGCTTACGACTCTGTAGTAGGGTTGTCAATATTTGATCGATATATCGTTATTGTTATTTTGGTTGAAGAATAAGGGTTATTTCGATTTGATATTTTTTGTACCGATTTGGCGATTAACGATATTTTTATAAACGATATATCGGAAAAAATTTCTATGGTAATTGCAGGAGCAAATTGTCACAACAGGACTGTCGATTTTGTACTGCCCAAAGCTTATATAAAAAACGAAATCTTCGAAAAATTTCGTCCAAAAACCATGGGTCTAAATTGAATTCCTCCATTTATTCAACTTGATCCAGATTCGGTATTTCGGCATAGATTTTGTCCTCTTATACGTTATTTCTTCGTAGAAGTGCGATTTCTAAATTGAATAAATTAAAATAGTGGTTTTCAGTCCTGTTGGAAAAAACAAAATTACTGTCTTTAATATTTGAGGTGGATTTGCGCGGGCACGGAATTCATTTTAGACCCATGGATGCCCTTTTTTCTTCGTAAAAGTGCGATTTCTAAATAAAATATTTAATAATTCTTTTTCCAGTCCCGTTCAAAAAGAAAAATCCTTAAATATCTATAATATTTGAAATCCATTTGCAGCGATTAGGAATTCATTTTGGAGTCAAGGGATCTTTGATGAAATTTTCTCAGAATTTTCAGTAGATTTCGTTTTTGCTATCCGCTATAATCTCTAGCTGTAATAATCTAGTTTCAGAAAATTATGTCACTATATATATGGGCATTTCCACCAAAAGGTCAACCTGGGCCGAAAAGTTAAAAGTGGTTAAAAAAACTATATTTTATCGATTTTTTATAGGGAATGCACCAAATTAAGCTAATGTAAGCTAATCTTACATTTACTAATAACCCAATTGGATATATTCGGTTTCACGGCCGTGCTAGCTCAATTTTTCTCATTTTGACATTAAAATTGCTTAATTTTTTGGAAAAAAGTGACTTTAGATTACATATACTTTCGCTATCTAGAATATTTCTGATGGTACAAAGGGGTATACATGAATGCATAAGAGACCATGAGAAACTATTTCAATGCAATTACCTGTAAGATTTTGCTTCGCATTATAGCAGAAACCACATAAATATAATGATAGAAAAAACTGTCCCGTGCGACATGTCCCGTGCGAAAATGCTTAAGCTTACATTTTGAAAAAACTGTAAGTTATTTTTGGGTGAAATAAAATCCATTTTAAAGAGACATCAATGCACTACATTCTAATATTTATCGCATTAGTATATTGCCTCAGGATTCGCTGAATTCGGCGTTTGAATGGTTTCCCGCGAAAACCACTTCTATTTTTGTCCCGTGCGAATGTCATGTTTTTTTGCGATTATCTTGAAACCAAAAAATTTTCCAAAATCGATCGTTGCATCAATTGTAGGGCTGTTGAAGAGCTATAAGTTAAGCCTATTGTGAAAATAAAAGTCCAATTTATTTTGACTTTTTTGAATGTTTAAATGCGTACGATTGTCCCGTTCGACGTCATGGAAATGCCCATATATATTATATCCCTTTAGAAAAACAAGATATAACGGCTACTAGAAATGGTCATATGGCGGTAAGGACGTTCCTTAAAAAGTTTTCACTTTTATAAAGCTTTAGAAAATAACGATATCACTAGAAAAAGAAAAGGAAACCTGATTATTGTGTGTGCTTGTGGCTGCCTGATGCACATGAATGTATTCGTCGGCAACAACAAAACCTACGTTGCAAACGACGCAAATACATTTGATGTTGCGCTCAATTTTACAAGAGGCATCGGAGAGAATACGCAGAGAGAAAACATTTGAAGTTCTTCTTGGAATATACCTTAGCTTGTGCGATGCGTGGCATCGGCTTTATTTACAGATTTTGTTTATCGATATCTTACTGTCTTCGTAGAATCGTAGAAGTGTGATTAGTAAGTTTAAAATAAATAAACAATTTTTTGTGCTAAATTTGGGAAATAAATTTCATACACATTTAAGCGTTCGAATTTTACCCATATGCCAAATTCATTCATTTTTGACGCAATTTTCAACAAGGTCTGAGCCACTGTACCGTAACGTTTAGTATCCCCTGGTGAGCATAACTTTATCACTTCATTTGCTGCCGTTTGAATGTTGCCGTTTGACCATCACTTCTCCCTATTCGTCTCCGTCTCCGACTCTGTCTGCCCCTGTGCGACCGCATGCCGCGTGTGGCAGTAGCTGGGAGATCTCGAGCTCGAGCTCGTCAACATATGCATCTCCCGACCAACCGCACAGCAGCCCAACAAAACAGGCCGGGCTCGACCACCCAAATCTGGGACCTGAAGACCAGGGAGACAACCCATGGTTTCTGGCATTCTTTGAGCTGTCATCAACTACTAGATAAATGATGCCTTCTCTCTCTCTCCCGCTGTCTCTATCTTTCGCAAATTGGCAGCTGCTCGTCAAGTGCTTCCGTTTGCCTGAGTTTCAGTTCCGGCCGCGCATAATAACATTTTGGAACCTAAAAACTTAATTCTCTCTCTCAACTGATAGGCCGAGCATATTTAGTGGAAAAATTAACATTTAATCAACAAAAAAAAGAGAGCAAACGACTAAATGGCCTCTTCTGCGGCTGTCCACTCCACTCCTGGCCAGAGATAAGATTAAAAACAATTTTATTGCAGCTCTTAGTTTTGGTACGATCCCAGGCGGTGCCTTCGGCTCGGGCCGAGGCTTACGCTGAGCCTGTAATTTAATTAATTTAATTTTTATTCAAAAAAATGCCTTTTGATAAGCGCAGACAAAGTTGGCTGCGAGACAGGCTCCCACATTCCTTGTGGCTTAAATCGATTAATGCTCCTAATCAGCACAAAGCATCTACAATCCCAAAACCCCCATTCTCTGGTCATTCTGTGTATCGTGTCGTCTTCTTCTTGCTCCGCTGTGTGCTCCATTCATTGATTCATTAAAGAGTTTTATTAAAAGGTTTTAATACTCACATTAACTCCACACGATCTCAACACAGTTTTAATGCTCTCCGCTGATCGGTGATCAGTGATCTGCTGCGCCCTGGCGCTTCTTTTTGCTTGTCATCCATCGTGTCAGGTTTTTTTTTCTGCGCTTTTCATGCCGCCGACTCTTTCTTCTTTCTTTTCTTTCATTTGTTGAGCTGGAAAGTGTGAGAAAGGAAATATCTTCATTGTGCGATCAGGCGATCAGAACACAAAAGATCAACAAGTCAGCGGGCGTTGATTGGCTTCATTAGATATATGTAAGTTGGATGCCAAGAAGAATGTTAATAACTCTCATTTTTGGTTAATTTTTTAATGTTTCACAATTTGTTTTTCATTTATATTTTTTGGCTCGGGCCCCAGAGAATGGTCAGGGATGGAGAAAGGGAGGTAGGTGCTCCCTAGGCCTTAATTGAATTGACAGAAAACGGCAGCTGGCGCTTGGCCGAAGAGTGGTCGGACCATTAAAATAAAAAAAACCCGAACCTGACACGAAAAAGGTTAAAAGGTTCAACATTTCATGTGATGTGGTTGTTGTTGCTTTTGAATTAATTTTTATTGTTATGGCGTTTTTGTTTTGTTGGTTGTTTTGTGAACTCAATTAAATGTAACGCCTGGCGATTCGAAGGAGATGTCATCAGTTTTGGGAGCATGAAAAGCAGCTGCTGGTGGCGCCTAAGAGCCATAATAAATGCAGTGAAGGATGAGGATTAATAAAATGGTGTGGACGTGTTTTGCACAAATTGAAGGTTTGTATGCGCTTATGAGAGAAATTCAGAGATTCGATTAGATTAAGAAAATTGTTTAAAGTAGTCCGATATAATTACATACATACATATTACTACTTCCTGTCGGTGCTTACAGCATACAACACTATTATTAAAAGATGTATTCTGGTGCCGAACTGCCATCGTATTCCCATTACGAAAGCGTGTATATTTGTATACAGTTACAGAGGGTATATAAAATCTGGCCAGATGTTTGGATATCTTAACCAAACTCTGCACGAAGTTTTTAGGTACAAGACGCTGCACATTTGTCGGAACCGGCCGGATCGGATTACTATAGCACATAGCTATCATAGGAACGATCGGTCATAATACGAGCTTTAGTGAGAAAAGCGAGTTTGATTTTTTGCTTCCACCAAGTTTCATGAATATTTTACCACTATATAGAATAGTTGCCGTATAAAAGAAAGGTGTGAACTGTTACTGATCAATATAACATACCACACAATTCTTAAAAGTTTGATCCAATTTGGATAACTACATCATATAGCTGCCATAGGAACGATCGGTCAAAAAGTAGTTCTAGTGAGAAAATCTTTTGTTTTCAATGATGGCGAGAATAGTGTAGATCAACAATATCAAATAAATTTATTGAAGTAGAAGCATGTTTTCTGAAAAAGTTCAGTTTTTACTGCGAAATTTAATTAAAGCCAGTCTTGAAAAAAATAAAAAGGATGCAGTATTAGGATAAATAAAAAATCAATTAATTATGGATTTATTCATTAGGCTTATTTATAAGCTTGAAAAAACCTAACCGGATAGCTCCAATCATGATTTCAAGCTCTGAATGCGGTATTTTGGCCCATTCCTCAATAACAGCTTTTCGAAGCTCTTCAGTCGAGTTCGTCGCTAGCATAAGCACGATGTGCAAAGTTACCCCACATGTTTTCAATTGGATTCATGTCCGGAGATCGCGCAGGCTATACTAAAAGCTGGATATTCTTCTCAATTTACCAACCACGACCGGCCCTTAAAATGTGAAGCGGCGCATTATCTTTGCTGAAAGTTGGTATCCGGGTCCGGCTCTTGCTCCAAAAAGTTCATAAACATTACATCCAATAAGCTTAATTACATTAAAGCGTCGAAGCGCATTTTGACCTCCCAAAACTGTAGTGGCGGCTCTGTGATGTTTTAGGACGCTTTTCGCTATCACAATCGGACCCCTATAGGGGTCCTTCTTTTATAAACCGAACATCTAAAAAATTTTTTATTTTTCATTTTAATAAAAAAAAACCGGAACTAGATCTCGACATGCCCACCAAAACGTAATTTGCGTTTTTAAAAAACCCTTTTTTTTCATTTTCTCGTTTTTGACGATTTTTGAAATTGTTTATAAAATTAACAAAAAATTTTTGTGCGAAACCGCAAATTATGTTTTGGTCTGCATGTTGAGATCTAATTTCGGATTTTTTTTTTATTAAAATGAAAAATACAAAATTTTTTAGCTGTTCGGTTTATAAAAGAAGGACCCCTATAGGGGTCCGATTGTGATAGCGAAAAGCGTCCTAAAACATCACAGAGCCGCCACTACAGTTTTGGGAGGTCAAAATGCGCTTCGACGCTTTAATGTCGTGCCCTTAGTAACTAAAACCTTCTGGCCCATTTAAGTTATCCTTTTTCTCATCTTAGGTACCACATTTTCCCACTCCTCCCTCCAAAACACGACGTTTCGTTATGTCCTTTCCTTTTTATAAAAAAAGCTGAAATCATGCTTTTACTTTAATAAAAATAGTTTATATTGTTGATATACCTTAAACAATATATGAGTGGCTTTGATTAAATTTCGATGAGTGTATATTTTTTCTCTTCTCTTTCTCCCCGAGCGAAGGTTTTGTTGTTGGCTGCGAATGATTTCATGTATATCAGACAGCCACGATCACACACAAGTAAAGTTCGCGTTTCCCTTTCCATTGGTTCTGATTCATGTCGTTTCACAAAAATGTTCTTCATTTGTATTGGTGTCTACGAGACAGTAAGCTGCTTCAGGGCATCTGCGGTCTAAAGTTTCTAATAGGAAAGTGGAGAACCAAACCGAAACATTGGTTTGGCTTGCCAAACTTAATTTTGTGGTCGGTTAAAGGTTCAACGAGAAAGGCAAGGCTTACTTCGTCCGTGCCGAAGTTTTTATACACTTGAAATCGGTTGTCTCAACGGTTAGCGACTTCGATCAAACTTTGCAGATCAGCTTAAAAACATTAAATATTACCCATGACCGTGATTGAGAGCGGTAATATTGAGAAAAAAACAGTTTTTCTCATTAATATCCATTGTTCGACCGATCATTTGTATGGCAGCTACAAGAAGTAGCCATCCGATCCGGTCGGTTCCGACATATTAGCAGCGTGCAGACAAAAGAAGACTCTGTGCAAAATTTCAGCTCGCTAGCTTCAAAACTGAGGGACAAGTTCGCGTAGAAACAGACAGACGGACAGACGGACGGACAAAGCTTAATCGACTCAGCTCGTCACGCTGATCAAGAATATATATACTTTATGTGGTCGGAGATGATTCCTTCTATGCGTTGCAAACTTCTGGGCAAAATTATAATACACTTTTCAAGTGTATAAAAAAAGTTTCTTAAATATTAACACAAATACTATTACAGTTTAAACTTTAAAATAGTTGCAAGTGCGTACAAGTTTATTGTCTGGAAAAATTATTAATTAATTCAATCAATTAATGTTTAACCGCAGATCGATCCTTTGACTTTATTAGTTTCGACTCTTAAATTTCCTAAGATGTTCATTCTTAAATTGAAGTTAGATCGAGTTACTATACCTCATAGAATACCAATGAAAAACCTGTTTCGGGACTGTATGTAGCCATCCTCCCCCTTCCCCACCACCACTCACTGAAAGTTTTGATTGAAATTGACGCATTTGTGTGGCTCCCATGAGTCCATTTCAAACAGCTACCCAAACTGCCATCCATTAGATGAATCAAAGTGCAAAAAAAGAATGTCGCTACAGAATGTTTAACCCTCGTTAAAAATTGAATGAAAGCTTATTAAAAATATTTCTTTATTATGGCACAAAAAACACCCAAAAAGCCACCAACAAAAGAAACAATGGCAAAAGGGGGAAAAAACAAAAGCCAAAACAAGTTGAACAGAAAAAACATTCGTACAAATGTTAAACATTTGCCACGATGCCCATGACGAGCCCGGACTGACAGTGTCTCTTGGATCTTTGGCCAGGATCTGCAATGCAAAATCCTTAACGAAAGAAATAAATCTCTGAGGCGTTCTAGTTTTTGCTCTGATAATGTCTCCGGAGAATTGCACGCTTCGCCAAATCTGCAATATAAAATGCGTACAGAAAAATGCCAACTCGAACTGATTTTTTTGTGTTTTTGTGTTGGACAAAACTGTCACAGGAGAAGAGGGATTTTTTCTTATGAGCCTCCGTCTTAGCCATTTAAAAAAGTTTTCGAAATTAATATTGAGCCGAGCAAAAACTGTGAAATGCGGCGAAAAGAACGCAGACAACGTATACAAAAAGTCATTTTGGCCCAAGCGCAAAAAACCAGAGGAAAGATCAAGATGATCATCATGATGAGCAAGACAAGCGAATGACGAATAGCCCATAGTTGGGCCCTCAACTCTTTTTTTCGGAACGAATGTGAAATTTACGGAATCCGCGAGGTTCCACACACACACAAACACACAGCCACAGATAATTCCCCGAGACGACAATTAAGCACGAACAAAACCTGAAGGCAGGAAAAAGGAATTCTCCAACTTGGCCGAAACTCCCACGGCCCACCCAGTGCTACAATTTTCACTCTTTTTTCCCATAGAGCCAGCGGCCACACCTAAAACAAAGTGGAGGGACAAAAATAAAAGAAAAAAGAGGCGGGGCAAGACTATAAAATTCTCTGTAGTGCAACATTTTTATGTGCTTGTCCATCCGTCACAAATTATATAATTATCACCTGTATATATATATATATATTGGTTAGGCTGCTTATCGACGGTGTGAATCTGACTCTGCCTCCGCCGCTGCTGCCGTTGCCGCTGCCTCTGATGCTCGAAATTTTCGATTAGTGACGCTTTATGTCTTAATTTTTTTGTAGTTTTGTTTTAGTTGCGGAGACATTTTGGTGAATGGGTAGGTAAAACTGAAATGCCACCCATATATTAATCTTAATGATGATAACAATGATGATGAAGTTAGGCACAAACACTAAATATGGTATCTCAGAAAGAAAGTACCGACGACAAAGGGTAACCTTCATTGAGTGGAAGGAGAGCAAAAGAAGAGATTACATTTGGAATGGAGGTTTCATGAAAGGCATGG
This sequence comes from Lordiphosa clarofinis, assembly GCA_018904275.1. Taxonomy (NCBI): domain Eukaryota; kingdom Metazoa; phylum Arthropoda; class Insecta; order Diptera; family Drosophilidae; genus Lordiphosa; species Lordiphosa clarofinis. The sequence continues at coordinate 7,112,390 of JAEIGQ010000001.1, forward strand.
ATTTTGTTGGAGTAAAGTTAATGTTTTTTGAGGACATCTTTGGTCTTCTGTATCTTTGGTTTCTCTGTATCAAGACTGGTCCCGTACCCAATTGAACAGGCTTAAAAGCGGCTCAGAGCCTAATGTCAACAACAAGTGAGTAACTATAACATACTCTGCACCAGGAGTAGGAGCTGAATGCAGCGCTGCTGCTGCGCGCATAGTACTTTCTCTTTCTCTTTGTTGAATGAAATGCGGAGTTGGTTGTGTTGGTGCGGGCAGGGGGGTTTTGGTCTTTTGTGCTCATAGCTTGAGAACCGCTCATCGGATCTTTGTTATTTCTTTAGCAAATCCATACATAATGCTAATTTCTATCTATCTCTAGTAGGAATCCTCTATCTACAAGCTTTTTTTATACGGCCATTTTTGTAATTGCTTTAACAGTTTTGTAGTCCATCTAATTAGAAATGCTTAACTTTCTTCTCTGTAAATTAAATTATCGTCCTTTCGACGACTTTCAATACATCCTTGTCATGGTGTAAAAGGAAGCATCATACTTATGTAAGTATAAATACATACAGTATATTATTTCCTACTCAAATTCAAGTCGCCAGTCACATACACTTAAGTGAAACCGAAAAGAAAAAGAAAAACAGAGTAAAATAACCAAACAGTGGCTTAGGGAAGAGCCCTACTTACCCAAATGCTTAACATCATTCAGGCAAAGTCAATGTCCTGGGTAATTTTTAGGATTCTCTGGGCACGTGTACCACTTAAGTCAGCATAGAGAATTTCCAAAAGTGAATTTCCACTTGCATAAAATGTGGCTATTTTATTAACCGATTCCTGATCCGTCAAGTTGGGAAAAAACGCGAAGACACGTATGTGAGAGAACCTGATCAAAAACAAACAAACAAACTCTCCCGAGGATTTGGCGACTAACAACCAAAAATAGTCAATGAGCTACGGCGGCGTGTGTGCGCTTCGTTTTGTTTGTCATCTAATAATTTAAATGACTTAATTATTGCGTCAGACTACGTAAGGCGGCGCCACTTTGGTTTCTGTGTGTGTGTCGTTGCATTTCCTCTGATCGAAAATTTTTCAGATTTTAATGTTGGGGGGCCTCACATTAGATTATGCATTTTATGAACTGCGAATCCATTGAAGATTTTCTTTTGTATTCTTTTTTTGGCGCCTTTCCAGAGCGTCGCGTCTTGGTGACGCCGCCAGCTGCCCTTTGACCTGGGCCGCCACGTACAAAATCGTTCTGTCAGCAGCCAAAGGTAAAATTCGCTGCCCAGGCCCCCATTCGACATGGCTGAGGGTAAATTTTTGATCCTCGAAATCGATTTAAGTGGCCAGCTGGGTGTGTTAGTGTGACTTGTGCCGGCAAAAGCCGTGAACAATAATGAACCCTTAAACAACTTAATTGTTTGTGTAATGTTATTCCTGGAAAACGATCGGGATCGGTAGCTGCACTCAATTGTTGACCACATAGTATTAATTAGTCATCAAGAGAGTGTGAACAAAAGTTTGTTATTCCCAGAAAGTAAGCGTGTGAGCAGTATGGGTGGTCTACATAATATTGCCAGCCCTCATAAAAAGCAAGAATTTTATTTCTTATTCAAGCTGGAATCCTTTTGGAATAATTATCCTTGTTACTTGCGGAGTGTACTAAATTGCAAATGTAGTGTAGTGACAATACTACAAATTACACTAAAAAACAAATGAAGTTAACCAACATGGACATATAACAAAGTCCGTCTGTCGGTCGTTCATCTGTGTTTAATAAGGGTATCACAAACAAAAACTGCTGTTCGATATTTTAAAGCTAGTTTAATAAAGGTCAGGAGTTTCCTAAAGCAAAGCAATCTATGCTCCTTCAAAATTGGGCATCTTCATAGGAAATGCTTAAGGTCATCTAGTTTTCCAGTGCTGCATGGGGGGCAGGCTACATTTTCCTGACGGTTATATGTGTTAGACTCCAGCCTTACAAGGCCTTTAGTATGCAGGAAACTGTGGAACTCTAGTTGCAAATTTATGTAATAGGCAGAAGCAAGCATTTTCGATTCCAAAAAGTATATATACAGGTTTTGTCCGGATAGTAATAGGACTGATTTTCTTCTGCGCGACTGTAGTCGGTAGTGGGCGTTCCTTGCTAACGAACGAGCGGCTGTTGTCTCCGAGTACCTGAAGAGTCTGGACAGGCATTTTCGCGCGATGCTACCGCGACTTTGTTCCTCCTGGACAAACCGTTAACGCCAATTTTTACGTGGAAGTGCTCAAGCGGTCAAGGTATTCCGCTAGGCGGGAGAGTTTTTTGGCCTAGGTTCACAATATTGTTCAGCAGTTCTGCAGACTCAGCAGTGACTTGACAGTGACTTAAAAATGACTTAACAGTGACTTGACAGTGTTTTGACAGCGACTTGACTTAAGAGTGACTAGACACTGTCTTGACAGTGACAACAGTGACTTGACAGTGACTAAACACTGACTTGATGTGACTTAACAGTGATTAGTCAGTGACCAAACAGTGAATTGACAGTGACTAAATACTGACTTGACGTGACTTAGCAGTGACTTAAAGGTGACTCGTCAATGACTAAATTGTGACTTGAAAGAGAATAACAGTGACTGACAAATGACTTAATGGTGAACAGTGACTAAACAGCAATGACTTAAAAGAGTCTTCACAGTGACCAAACAGTGAATGGACTGTGACAACGGTGTCTTGACAGTGACTAAACAGTGACTTGACAGTGACTCAATAGTGAATTGACAGTGACTAAATACTGACTTGACGTCTTAGCAGTGACTTAAAGGTGACTTGTCAATGACTAAATTGTGACTTGAAAGAGAATAACAGTGACTGACCAATGACTTAATGGTGAACAGTGACTAAACAGCAATGACTTAAAAGTGTCTTCACAGTGACCAAACAGTGAATGGACTGTGACTTAACGGTGTCTTAACAGTGACTTGACAGTGACTCAATAGTGACTTGACAGTGACATAAAAGAATTACAGAAAAGAAGGAAGAACACAGCAACCAGCGATCTTGTTGTTGTTAAATCTACTTCTTGTTTCTTCTTGTGAAAGATTGTCATTACTGATTTATATACTCCTGAAAAAGCTTTTGATTTTAAAATTAAGCCCTTAAATTTACCATCCTGTTTCACATCAAAGCCTCGTCTTAAGTCTTTATTTCCAAGGCTGCTCTACAATGTATAACGCAATTTTAATCGGGGTTCATTTCTACGGTGGTCTACGCAATTTTCTACATCAAATTCAGTATCAGAAATCGACTGATTTCCCAAGAAAGTTTCGGCAATGCCTCACATTTTGGTTCAGATGTCAAACAGTGTACTGCTCCGTGCTTTGGATGCTTGTAGATTTTTCTCTTATAAATTTTGGTACTTTCCCAAAAGGTGAAGAGCCTTTGTCCAGAGAGGAAAGAAAAGAGTTCCATGACTGGTTAAGATAAGTTGCTATTTATATCCTAATCCTGCGGTTCAGCCGCTTAACCTCTTCAAGGTGAATTATATTCCTGGATCTCTGCCAGTTTCGACGGTGTCTTTTTCTGCGCGTTATTAGTAGGATATGCAAAATGCATATTATTATTAGAAAAAAGGTTATGATAACACTATCCATTACCAAATGGATCTTAATGGATATATTTTCTGTGTGGACTCTAGTCTTATATTCAGATTTTTTAATTAAAAAATTTCAAGTTTTGCCCTTCTACTCTGTGTACTCGATCGTTGTATGCAATGTTTCTTCCAGTCTAATTCGATGGTCAACCCATATCTCACTTAGTGAAACTCCTCTTTAAAATGTCACGACCAAACCTCATTTATTAGTCACTTAAATTGCTATGCCACTATTTCGTCTTGGCTGGGCGTGTCAACCTCATCATCTTCTTTTCCGTTTTTTTATGTTTATTTTTTTTCTTTTTTTTTTTTGATATTGGCGCCATTTTGCAGACAATTAATTTAAGTTTTTCTGCCCGTTAATTGCACAATGACAAAGCTGTCGACGGTAGTCGTCAGTAGCCAACGCCTCATCTTCATTATTTTTACACCGCAGTTTAAGAGAAGTCGCCCCGTGAGCTTAGTAGCAGCTTCAACAAAAAATACATATAAAAATATTAAATAGCAAACAAAAAAAAAAAAACAAGTTAGTTGGCCAAAAGCCACTCAGCCTGGGCTTGGACTTGCGGCCAAAAAAAGCGAGTGTTGTGTTTGTCTATTTGTTTACGGCCTTAAGCTGCCGGTGCCGACTGCCGACCGCCGCCTGTCAATAAGTGTGGGAAAAGCCAACAAAAACTTGTTGCTTCTGTATATGGCTTAGGGAGATCAAGAATAATTTGAGATCTATGAAGAAGTCTGAATTACTGAATCAGTCAAAGAGATCAGCTAAACAATAGCTAAGACAATAAGTGATCACTTATTAGAAAAATAAAAAGTTAAACCGACAAAGATTAATAAAATGTACTTAATTTGATATTATATATAGGTAAAAAGCTATTAATTAATATATATATATTTTAGGTGGACGGCTCTGGTGTAAGCCTGGGATCTATCCCGCATCGGAACGTTCTTACTTCCAAACAGACCCAAACTTTGCGGTTCGGATTCGACGGTATAATGTAGGTACGAAAATATGAACCACCCAATCGATGAGATTGAGAGAAGCTCGACTTGGCTTGGCTAGGGCTTTGGGCATTCACAACTACAGATGCAATCTTGACTTCCATTGACTCTCCTCTTGGTTTGCGTGCTCCCCACTCCCACCAGCTGTGGTGCTGCGCCGCTCCAAAAGCTTCCCAACTTCTTGTGCTTCAATTCTGATTCTGATGCTGCTGCCAGCCGCCAGTCTGCCTGCCATTGATGACTCTACAATAATTTGCTTGACTCGCTTCCAAGAAGAAGTAGAAAGGAGATTTGAAAATAAGCCATAATCAACGCCATCATCATCATCAGTCCGGGTCCAGCTTCAGTCCGCCAGATAGCCAGCCAGCCAGAGCGAGAGACTCGATTGTCGATGATGGTGGTCGCCTGGCACGACCAATAAGGTAAGAGGTTTTGCTTTGGCCCAAACAACAGTTACCACTCTGGGTCCCAAGGCGTTAATATTTCTTCGTTCCCAAAAAAACCTTGCGTGCTCATGGGGAGGTCCATTTTGTTGTTAACTTCCACTCTCCAGACACTAAACAATAAATTTTCGTTGCTTCGGCCACCTTTTTCGACATGGTTCACGCACTTTAGGCCAAAATATGCCACTAATAACTACCGAAAATGGTCGACTTTGACTTTGGAGTTGAGAAAAATGGGCGTTTAGTTACGCTTTGATGACAGTGTAGAAAATGTATGGTTTTCGGGCACCGTCACAATTTATATTTCCCGTGCCATAGGATAGACAAAAAATTATTATGAGCGAGCATTTTTTTTTTAAGTGGCTTTATAAAATGTTTGGCATTATCTTTGCATGCTTGGCTTGGTGTTAAAGTTCTCTTTATCTGCTGCTGCTGCTGCATAATGCATTATCATCAACGCTGGCGGTTGGTTTGCGGTCCGGAAGTGCGATCGGTCGAGCAGCAGCCATTAAAACGGAGCACAAAATAAAAATATGGCTTTAAGTTAGGGTCAGTCAAGCAATTGGTGGTGGAATATGGTGCACAGCCGATCATGAAGGTGGTAAGAAGCCATGTTGGTAATATGGTGAGAGAGGAATTTCAATAAAATGCCGTTGATCATTGAATTGACCCAAGTAGTGTACGGATGGGTCCAACAGTTCTAGTGTGAACTAGTTCTAGGATGACTGTGAATCATGAATTTTTCTTCCATACAGTAATTTTGTATTAAGGGGGTATTCCTCATGTCAAGGCTGTTTTTTGGACCTTTTTAAAAAAAAATCTTATTTGAAAACGCAAAGAGATTTTCCAATTCTGTTTTTTTTATTTTGTTACTAATTAAAGCCCCATACGGAGTACGACGAAAAATTCGTTTTTTTACAATATTTCACATAAATAGAAACACTTTCTAACAGCACATGAACATTAAAGCAAAGCCAAGGTGTTTCTATTTATATGAAATGCTGTAAAAAAACGAATTTTTCGTCGTACTCCGTATGGGGCTTAAAGTAAAAAAAAATTTTTACTGCTTCGATGCGAGGGCTGTTTCAAAAGTTATCGGCCGTCAAAGTGGGTGTCCAAAAAAAAGGTATGGTGGCCATGATTCAAGGTCTTCAGGATGTCTGAAATGGAACGTGAAGACGCGGTTATAACCAGATTAGATGTAATTCTGGTCTGAACCTCGAAAAAAATTTTGTGATTTTTTTTTGACAAAATGGCGGCCATTAAAATATGAAAAATCTATTTTTGGCCCTTTTTTTGTAGTTTAGTGTAAAAAAAAATATGTAGTAACAATTTTTTTTTTTAATATTATGATTGAGGTTCAGACTAGAATGGTGACAATTCGGCGTCGATTTCAGTTTTGATCATCAAAATCGGTTCAGTGTAACTGGAGATATCATAGCCGCCAGTTCGAAAAACGTGGTATTGAGATAAACGCATTTAAAGTTTGAAGTTCGTTTTTTGGGAATAGAAAAATAAAATCAAAAAATGCACTTCTAGAATGGTGACAATTCTGCGTCGATTGCATATAATTTGATCAAAATCGGTTTTGTAGAACTGGAGAAAATTGACTTGGCAGTCCGAAAAAGATGCTTTGAAAGTAGCCAAAAATTTTTACTAATATTATATACTTACAGATATTGCACTGTAACTGCATACAGGGGACCTTCCTTATTTTCACAAAATCTGTTTTTAGCAGCAGCTCTCTTTGTTTTGCGTGCTATTCTGCCTTCTTTAGATGCGGCCGTAGCACTAGTTTCTGGGCGATTTAGCCTGTGTAGTAGCATTGCGTAGGATAGCCTTCGATAATTATCGATTAAAAGCCGATTTATAATCGATATCGATTTGGGCGACAATATATTACCATTCAAATTCAAGAACCAGCCGTTATATCACAGTTTTATTGACTGGAAATTTATTTGCTTAATAATTTCTCGTTTTAGCGAAGACATTGCTCCACTAAAAAGGCTATATCTTCTGAAGTATTTCGAATTTCAAAAAATCCTTTTGGGGCGATATTCTCAAATATCCAAGCTATAAAAAAATGCAAAGAAAAAAAAATCGAAAAAAAATTTTTGCACATGAGGAATTTCCCCTTAAGAATATATTCGGGTGGACAATAGCATTTTGCATATAATAACACTGTGCAACTTTTTTAAGGTCATTTCGGACCCCGATATTTTTTAAGAGCATACCGAAACTAAAAAAATCACCAAAGGACTTGGCCCTATCACATCGTTAAGGTCCTTTTTTGAGACCCAACATATTTTCACCCCAAACTGTCCATATATCATAAACCGTCTGAAATTTTGTTTTTATATCTTTTGCAAAGTTAAAGATAGAAACTAGAGGAAAAAAAGTCATAAACAGACTTACACAAAAAATTGGCAACTAGTGCTTCAAAAGTGCAAGAACTTCGAAAAAAGTGCAATTTTTTCATATTTTTCGCCTGAAATGGCTAAACTACTGGGAATTTGAAAAACCTTTCTTCTGCGAAATTATCCTAAACAACAATATAAACAAATCTCTAGTACACGCCAGCTTCCTACGAACACCCCTTCACACCGTTTCGATACTATAAATGATATATAATGAACTCATGATGAATTCATTATTAATTCATTATACAAAGTGTTATCTAGAAAAGATCTAAAGATATCGCTGGCTTGCCAATTCGTTGTGGCAGCCCTGGTCACACTTATCTGTGGCAGGCCTGGTCACATTTATCTATCGAATACTTTATAAAGTTCTCATCTCTGTTTTAGAAGTAATATGGCTACCGCCAGCCTTTGATCAGCGTTCTTTTAGGGGTTATATACAGTTAGGAGGTCGAAAAAAGGCATTTTTCAAGAATTTCTTCTAAGCAAACTATTTGGTTTATTGATTTGAAACTTGGCAGGTATATTATGACAACCTTAAACTATATTCACATTTTTTTTATTGCCAAAAATAATCATCGGGAACGTTGATATTGCCAATGTTGCAGAGGTCCGCAAAAAAAGGCCCCTTGCGGTGAGCACGATATCTCTGGACTGGCTCAACTAAAATGCGAAAACCAAATAAATTTCATTAATATAATGAATAATCTAGTGATTAATCGAAGGAATTAGCAAAAAAATTTTTTTGACAAAATGGGGGCTACTCAAAGCAAAAGGTTCGATTTTCGACCAAAATTCGGCTCTTTAATTGTTTAGAAAAATTGGAAATTTTCATCGGATCGGGAAATCCTTCGATTAATTACTAAAAAATATAGTTAGGAAGCTTGTGTAAAAATCGCAGACCGATCGGTTCAGCCGTTTCTGAGAAATCTTGCTCACCGACTTTGAAAACACTGTTTCGAGAAAAACGCGATTAAAGTTTTGAAAGCACTTTACATGTAGTTAATTTTTTTTCACTAATGTGTCTATAACTTCGAAAATATTCGTCGGGTCGACTTGAAATTTTGTGTGTGTATACTCAGATATATATATATTAAGAAAATGCAAAAAAAAAAATCGATTTTTTGAAAATCCTAACTGTATATAACCCCTTAAATAAACTTAACACATGTGTTATTATGCAATGCTAAATGAACTTAGCGTTTTAATTGTGACCAACTGGTCACAGCGGTGGCGCCATCTATTAGTCAGTTTTGAAAATTGTATATATTGTAAGTTTTGATATTGTTTTGCCATCCATATAAATTCATTATTTTTTTACCAGCATTGACGAACTCTGACTAACATCTTAAGTACTTGATTCTTGACTTATTTTCTAAAAATGCTGTGAAGTTTGAGTACAAAGTACACAGAGCAGTAGCGTCCGCTACGAATTGGTTTTTGGCTATATAAATCAAAAAGACTCTGTTTATTTATTTTTACTAATGAATTGCATTCCATTTAAAACTCGGCTTCTCCTACATGTTCATCTCAGTTCAATCTATGGTACAATATATAGGTCTGTTTCACTTAATAAATCTAGTGTTGATGTCAGACACGCAAATTATTTGTCTGCTACAGCTGCATCCCCTAACTCTTGATCAATCAATTTACTGATCTCTACCCAAAAACAAAAAAAAAGTACATTTAAGCGTAAAATCGTGTGCAATAAAACGATCCCTAACTCTCACAGCGAGTGCTCAAAATCCTTACTGTTTTGAATTGGTCAACAAAGACGCGACACGCTCTCGGAGAAACAGGATCGCGAGCTGGACATGATCACAGGCAATGATCGAAGGCAAATGCAATGTGGGGGCCCAGCAGTTGGCCAGAGGACCATAGTATAGCGTAGCGTATTTTTGCACGCCACATTAGGGAAACGGACAACAACCGAGTATGGCAAATTTTTATTTGGAAGCAATTTTCACACCCGAAAACGTCATGTTGTGCACACTGGCCAGGCTGGCCAGGAGACAGGACACACAGCGTGGCGAATGCCAAAGGACTGTTGACAACTTCTTTGGGAATGTTGCAAATGATGCCAAATGATTGCAGACCATATAAATGTCGATTGTGACTGATTAGGCTGTCTACCTGGTTGGTTGGACAACGCCCCCAGGATCCGAGGGCTAGTCAGCATTTTAGTTGCGCTGCTGCCGATGCTGAGCGATTATTTGCAATTATGAGCCGAGATTTTACACTTTTAGATGTTGCAACTCCCAATGGGAGTTTCTTGACTTTCCGACTTGTTTCATAATCACCTGCAATGTGACCACTCGTTTGACCTTGGACAGTGGCTCAAGGACAAGACTGCTGTTTGGCCTCTGAACAAGGTCATAACAAACCGTGTTGTCAGTCGGCCAGCCTCAGGGGGGTTTTGGTTTGGTTTGTTGGTTTGTTTGGCAATTGTTGTGGATAGGTTTTGTTCGATTTTGATGGATTATCCATGAGATATTTGAAGGTTGGCAGCCAGGGTTCTTGTTAAGGCTCTGCGGTTTTGCTGTATAATTCAACTTTAATGAGACGCCTAATTCAGCTCTTTCACTCACAAATCGCAGACTTTTAGAACTCATTTACAACCCACATATCTTCATACCTACAACAGAGGTTTTTGGTATTTTTATGATTTGTTTACATATCTGCCTTTCTCTGGGTTCTGGCTAGCTCTGTCTGCGTGTCTGTGCTTCATCATTTGGATTTTCCGCAGCAATAAAATTAATAAGAACGCGCTAATTTTGCAGGACCCGGGGCCTAAGCAAATACTAACAGCTCTAACAACTCTATTTCTGTGAGCGACTGTGCAAATAATGTAACCCTTTTGTATCACTCCAGGGCGAACGCCATTTTAGGCCAACTGATCAGTTGTGTACTGCCTGAAATAATGAGCCCATTAATCGTTTTGACATAATCTTTAAAAATACATTTAATTCATAAGAAAATGGCTGGCAGAGACTGTAGCTGACTAGAATGCCCGAGGGGGGGAGGGGAGACAATGAAAAAGCGGAAAGAGTTGGCCCTGTGTTCGGCTCATCTGGTAGGTGCAAGCGGGTGCAGCAGCACACACTTGCCCAATTAGCTGAAGCAGCCTAGCAAACTGCATCTGAAGAACAGACACCACCAAAGGTAAGACTGTGTGTGCGTGTGAGAGTACATAAGCCAAAAGCAGCCAACTCCGAATCAATTTACTCCGAAAAAAAACTTGTTTTGCACTGAGAAGGCAGGGCGATTGGTTATTGTATGAAAAATTGTGGGAATGTTCTTACCAATCTATGTATTTGTTGAAAATCATAATCAAACTTGTCTCTAAACGGCCACATTTCCAATTTCCTGTGAAAGGTTCATTAAAATACTTCATAAAATTTTTAAACACACTTCTCGATTAAAAATATTGGATTTCGTGTCTCCGGGATTCCCCACAAGGACAATTTGAATTTCCAATGTACTTTAATATAGGTGCACTCCATGGAACGTTACAGACTTTTCAGCAAGCTTTAGCAGGTTTATAGACCTTCTGCTGCAGCTGCCCAGTAAGTCAATCAAAACTCAGGCTATCGGTTACATTAATGATTAATATTGGAATTTATTTATGACTTTTCTGACAGTATTAATATCTAAAGGACCATAATATTAACTTTGAAAGGTCAAGAACACTATCCCACTTAAACCTTGAAACAAACACTCCTTTCTGGTTTTAACACTTTGGTTATGAAGTGAGGGTTGGTTTTTTTCTTCCTCTGGACTTTGATATAGTACAGAAACCTAGTTTGGAGAAATAATTGCGAAAAGCTTTAGAATTTTATGGGCTTAAGCCAAAAACATTTTGTTCATATTTTTATACTCTGTACCGAAGGTACATAGAGTATATTAAGTTTGTGCAAAAGTATGTAACAGGGAGAAGGAATCATCTCCGACCCTATAAAGTATATATATTCTTGATCAGCATCAACAGCCGAGTCGATATAGCCATGTCCGTCTGTCCGTCTGTCCGTCTGTCCGTCCGTCCGTCTGTCTGTCTGTCCGTCTGTCCGTCTGTCCGTCCGTCCGTCCGTCCGTATGAACAAACAGATCTCGGAGATGGTAAGAGATAGAGGTTTGACATGTATGGGACAAATGTTTCTTATAGCTGCAGGCAGATCAAGTTTATTTTCAATTTTTGCCACGCCCCCTTCCGCCCCCGCAAAATGGAAAAAACGGTATATCTTCTACAGTTTTGAAGTTAGACGATTCGTTTCTTCTAGAGATAGTTAGTAATTAGCAAAATGTATCGATTTGCCGAAGAAATGATAAAGATCGGATGAGCGGTTCTCAAGTTGTGAGCAAAAAAGTACATCACCCTCCCCCACCCTCCCCCACCCCCTTCCACCCTCTTACAACTAACACCGCACAATCTTAAAGAGAGAGAGAGAGAGTGAGAGTGAGAGAAATAGAAAGACTTAGAGATGAGCGCAGCACCAGCATTGCATTCAGCTTCTACTCCAGGTACAGAGTATGTTATAGTCGGGCTTGACCGACTTTCTTACTTGTTTAGCATTATTTTGTTTTAAAAAAAAAAGTTTTGGGGTTGACTTAAGAATTTATTTCACTTTAATGAAGAACGTTTTGCTCTTATTTTGAGAGTAAATGAGGCTGTACTTAAGAGCATAGTAAGACCAAAATAATATTATATTATTTCGAATTGTACTTTTAATATCCCAAAAACAGTCCTAACACAAGTATTTTGGGATTGAAAAAATTGTTTTAAAAATAAGAATTTTGTAAGTGAATTAGGTATTATCGTACTCGTGACACTGTTTGTACTTGATTCAAGTGCACAGGTCTTGGTTTGTTATTACATCAACTTATAGTGAGAAAAGTGAGAGAGTATAGGTGTGTGAAAATAAAATAGCTCTGAACTACTTCATTGACCGCTGCACAGTGGTCCCCTATCCCAAAAACACGGCCAAAAGCCGAAAAACTTTTTTTGAATTGGCTTAAAGTTGGTACTCGGGGGTTTTCGGGGTCGCTAAACACGAATCGAACGTCAAAAATTTCGATTTTTGTGCTCAGAAAACTTGCTTTGGTGAATTGGGGGAGAGTGTTGTCGAGCAGTGTATATTTGTAATGTCGCGACAATTGTCGCACAAAAATCATCACCGGAACTGAATCTGCTGCTATCTGCAGCTAATTTTTGTTTATGTTCTGAAAAATTGTCTAAACAACAATTACTATTTGATTTGACAGTGGGATCTGCTGGGAATTTTGACTTATTGCTTTTTCTAACACGACTTTTCAGAATGTGACCAAAAAAAAAACTTCTACCTTTATTAACGATTCCCTATTTCATGCATTGTTTATAAAAAAACTTTGAGCAATACGTTCATATTGTACTTACTTTCAAGAGTAGAATCCATTTTGCAGAATGCAAATCGGTTAAGTTTTCGCTATTCTATACGCTTCTAAACACGTATGACGAGTAAACTATCAGGTACCTTCGATGCTCACTAATGCAGTTCATACCTGAACCAGGTGGGGACACTTTCTCCTTATAAAAGGTCAAATTACAAACTAGATGTACCACTGCAACTGTTCCAATCATTTAAAGTCAATAAAAAAATATTTTGTGTTTCGATTTTTGACCGTGTTTTTGGGATTTGGGACCAAGGCCGCTGGCCAGCGACTGAAAAGTTGTTTGTTCTTTTGGTTCAAGTTTTGGCTTGAATTCGGCTCTTCTTGGTGTAAATAAGGAATAGTGTTTGGCCCCTGCAGACCGGGACAGTTTGTGGTTTAAAGACTCAGAAATAAATAACATGGTAAAACTATCACAATCGTAACTTTACTTTGCCATATTTGTATTAAAATCAAGTCCTAGGGTCTGTAATTAAAAAAAAACATATTTAAACACCAAATTAAAAATTAGTTTGATAGCAGAATGCATTGAAATGGCATTCAAATCGTGCTTAGTCCAAGCAGTCCGGGGATTACAGAAACAAGCTTGTAGGGGTATGTCAATGTAAATCTTTTCCGTACTCGTAACAAAATAAAATAAAAAATAGTTTACTATTTAATACTTTTTAATTAATTTTTATTTAATTTTACAAAACTCATATTTAACCGTATACATAACCCTTAGTGTAGGCTTGTATCAAGAGGTTAATGTTAATAAATAAATTAGAATCAAAATAAGTTTGCAATAAAAATAATTTGCTTCATACAAAAACATACATACGAAAAAATGCATAAGCAGTTTAAATTTAAACAGTAATAATTTAAAAAGCATTTACCTTTCTTTACCAAATAATAAAGTACATCTCAACTTAAGGCCTAAGTTGTTGTGCAAATAATAATATTAATAATAATAGTAACATTTAATACTTGCCTCTTTGTCAAATCAACGAAATATATCTAAATTCGCCTTAATTTCACAGCATAAAATAGTGGGAAATATCGATGAAATTACCGCAAATGATTATTATTAAAAGTATTTAACAAATTTTGTGGCCTGCCTTTAAATTGCGCAAAATATCTCCTACAACATTTAATACCGAAAATTTTGCCTCACCACATATAGCCGCCATTTCTTATTGGGTGCAGTTCGGATCGACTATATACAACACATGCACTAATACTGAAGCAATTCAGACAGTGAGGCAGCTGCTGGCTATATTTAGCTGCAACAGCTAGCTGAGCTCTTTATACACAAGCAGCCACATGGCAATGCGTGAACGAATCGCTCCTCCCATCTCACACACGAAGCCAAACAAAACGTTTTCTCGTCGTCGTGTCAACCGAACGATCATGACAGCGCAGAGGGCTAAGAATGAATTTGTGTTTCAGTTAAGCGCTGGCACTGAACCGGGCAACAATCTTTCACTCCTCCGCTGCGTCGCGACTTGGAACTACCAAATTGATGTTAACAAAATGAAAACCTAGTTTTTCTCCAAGTGTATTTCGTTCGAGTGTGCCGCCCCTCTGCTGCCTTGTGATCTTAAATACACAAATATGAAATTCAATGCTAATGATGATTATGCCTCATTTATAGTGCGCTAATTGAACGTGAAATTGCCCGAGAAAGAAATCCAAATATTAAATCACTCACAAGTCCACAAATAAACAACGAAAATATATTAAAGTGATACAAATAAAGTGTACCAAGCCAGCGCAAAATAATGGATTTAAGTTATATATTTATCATCTGCCTTATGGCCTTGTCCACTCATGAAGCGGAAAGTAAACAGAAAACTGGACGGGGGAGAGGCTCCATGTGGTGGTAAGTAACATAGTTGCAATTGCAGCACAGAGGATGTACAAACAATTAGCGCCACGATGAGATGTTTTCAAGCAAACAGCGTCGGAAAGCCAAACATAAGCAACCACAACAGCAGCTTGGGGTATTTTTATTTGGGGGCAGGCAGGCACGCGCCTAAAAAAAAAAACAGAAAGAGAGCAGTTTTTTTTCTCACCAAAAAGATGTTGGAGTCACGCACAAAATGCGGAAGCCACAAAATGCAGCCGCAGCAGCAGCGGCCAAAAGCTGATAAAAGCAATTAAAAATTCTAAGCGCGCTTTTCCAACTTTTACTTGTATAAGTGTGTGTGTGTGTGTGACACACTTTTTAATACATCAGCAGATCTACCGCAGCGTCTTGGATGAAATTGAAATCTTTGAAAAAAAAAACATCAAGTTCGTTGTCTAAGTCTTTTGTTTTTCTAAACAATATTTGGAGTTTTGTTAATGTGTGGGGAAATTGGAAATTTTTTATCAAAAAAGGAATTTTGACAAGCGATTTCCTTTTTTTTTTTTTTTTTTGGGGCGAGGTGGCAAAAATGCCTTATGCATTGTAGAAAGTGTATGTAGGACCCGCCTCTCTCTCAGGCCTGTATCCACTTTGGAAAAGCTTTCGCATTACTCCGAAGTGGGGCCCTTTACGCGCTACGCGCCTTCATCTATTATCTGCGCCCAGATACCCCTCTATGTCCTCTCGCCCAGGTCTTTTTTCTTGATTGCAGAATTTCGCCAACAAAACTTGCGAGCAATCTCCAGTGCTCTTCGCTCGAGCACCAGCCCTATTGAACATAACCGGATATTAAACAATAACTTACCGCGATTTAATAATCATTTTTATATCATTTTAAATTTTGTGGCTTTTTAATTATTATTTTAATTAGATCGTTTTACATTTCTTGTTAAGCTCTGGCCAACTTATTAGTTTTAGACTTTTTGGGATATAGTTTAGAGGATTATGAATTAATTGATATCGAATTGATGATCGAAATAAAACTAACAAATGGATGTTTTTTTTTCAATTTAGATCCCCAGATAAAAACTTAATATACCGTGTTTTATAATATTTAAAAAAAAGTTTCTGCAGTTAAGTATTTAAAGAGATAAAATATAAAACCTTAAGTAGTTCTACATAACTAAAACGATTTTTACAGTCAGAAAATTATTTTTATATAAATTTAAGAAAATTATCTAAAGTGTTGAAACAGCCCTTAAATTTAGGAATAATTTCTATATAAGACTTTTTTTCTAAAATTACTTTTTAGGGAAACATTTACTAAAATTCAGAAAAAATATCGTAAATATAAAAATTCTTAATTAACTTTAGGACAATTGACTGATTTTTCTTAAATAGAAAAATAATTTTCTGAGTATAGGTTTAGTTACTTTATGTTTTTAATTACTAAGAATAATAGAAAAAATCCAAAAAGCTTTGGGAAAAAAATATTTGTAACCTACAACTCACAAAAAGCCCTTGATATTCTAAAGAAATAGTTATAGAGAGGAACTACTATAACAATTTCTTTAGAATATCAGCGGCTTTTAGTGATGGCTGTTCTTGCTTTTAATATTATTTGGAAACTTATATTCTTTAAATGTAGCTCAGCAAATTCTCAATCTATGTAGTTAAAAGTAAATGACAGGAACTTTCCAAAAATCATTAGCGGAAGGAACTTGTCCCGGCAAACCAAAACCAAAACGGCATTACTGAAGTTTCATGATAAAGTTCATTCATGAAGATTATATCCTTGTATTTATTTTCAATAAGTGCACAACATTTGCTTTACAACCCGGACGAGACCGAAATTCCGGACGTTTTGTCTAAAAATTCTTATTTAAATAGTTGAATCCGAACCAGTTTATCGGTCGATCGATCTGCATAGCGATTTTGATCATTACGTTGATTTAGTGCTCAAATAGACTCACCCTTTATAGCCTTTGTTTTCAAGATTCTCCATCAAGGGGCTAAGCGCGAGACAAATTGGTTAAATTCCTTCGTCAATTTTACTTTCAAAATACGATGGTATAGAAAGATAACTCCGCAATGTTGAGGCTCAGTTAAGTATTAACAATTGAATTTATTAAACTTCTAAATAATAATTTTGTATTTAATTGTGTATTTAATTTGTATAAACCGGAGTTCTTTCAAAAATGTACAGCATTGAAGCTGGTTTCCACTAACCTACCTTCTTCTCCAAAGACATTCTCCCACTTGAAATATTATAAGTAAAGTATGGTTAAACACTTCCATTTCTTATTAAATTCCTTTCGTTCAACTTACTTCTTCATAATTTTAATGTAGGATATGGAACTCTTGTAATAATAAATTCCAACAAAATCTAGTTTTTGACTTTGACGTTGATATTTTTCATTTGCAACTAGCTTAATTAATATCTAGTTTTATTACTATCATACGGACTTGAATATAGCTTGTAGTACATGTTTGGTTTATCATGTGTAAGACCGCAGCTAAGCCTTAATAACTTTTTATAACGGCATAAATTCAAGTCACAACAATAAAAACAGCGTAGCAAAAAGTTCAAATTGCTCGCCGTCGCATAAATCTTGGCCCAGGCATTGATTTAATCCGCCTGGGAATTGTGAATCGATCGATGGGCCAGCAGCGAGGCTGATTCCCCTCCCCCCTCAGGCCTACAACCAACAAACGTTGCCTTTGTTTCAAGTTAATTCTGGTTTTTTTTTTGTGTGTTACACTTTCGATCGAGTTTAAAACATTTTTGCATTACGCAATTGCTTAAAACAAAATTCCTTCCCACCGTAATTAACAGGCAATTGTGTGATATTTGTTTATTATTTTGTATTTTTGAAATTGAAGCAATATTTAAAAGAAAAAACAAAAACTGAAAAGAAGAGAAGCCGGAGCCGACAAGTGTGCGCAAATATTTGTCCTCATCTATGTTGCGAGTGTGTGCATGTGTGTGTCTGTTGTGTGTGTGTGTGGTTTCTGCCTGAGTAACGGCGGCAATTGACGTGCATAAAAGAAAAGCCGCAAGTGAAAAACCCGAAAAACTCAAACTCAAGTCAAGTGGAAAAAAACGAAAATATTAAGCCCTCACTTTGAACTTGTCCCAGCTGGCATCAACTGAAGCATTAAATAGTTTTGACCGAAAAAAGATTGCTCTGTTAACTATTTGTACCCTCTATTTCTCTCTTTTGTTTTCTAGGGGCATTGCCAAGGTGGGTGAACCCAACAATATTTCACCCATCAGCACAGGGATTATGTATATGGATCCGGCCATACATTCAACGTTACGCCGAAAACAGCGCCGTTTGGTGCGAGACAATCCCGGTGTTTTGGGTGCCCTGGTCAAGGGTGCCAATTTGGCCATTAGCGAATGTCAACATCAGTTCAGAAATCGACGCTGGAACTGTTCAACGCGAAACTTTCTGCGCGGCAAGAATCTGTTTGGCAAAATTGTTGATCGAGGTAAGTAAAGTGAATTAATTTAATGAAATAAAAATACATTTTGAAAAAAAGGCTAGGAAGTTAAAAAAAATAAATAGAGGAAACCTAACTTCGAGCATGATATATGACTGCCAGTTTGTTTTATGGCAGCTATAAAATATAATTACCCGATTCTGATCAAACTCTCTAGAACTGTGTTGAAACATTCATAACTGGAATTTATAAAGACGATAACATTGATAACAGATCGTTCCTATGGGCTGCCATATGCTATAGTCACCCGTTTTGTATCAAACTTGATAAAATTGTGTGGTAGCATATAATATTGATCAGTTACAAATTTGGGAGCGATAGCATTGACAACAAAAAAGTTTTTCTTACTAAGACTTTTTTCAGACCTATTATTTGTATGGCAGCTATACTAAACAGTTGTCCGATTTTCATAAATCTTAGTGGAACTATGTAGAAACATAGAAAACTTATAAATAAAACGTGGTTCTCAATTAGAAGTTGCTCTGTACACAAAAATTCCTACTCTTATTTAATCATTCATCAACACTCAGCATTGAATAAACTCAGCTTTATACCGACAAACACATCAAAGGTTTGAGTGTGAGTCGACTGATCGAACATGGTTTGTGTTTGTTTAATCACCCCGCAAAACTCATTCGAGGTAATTTTTACTCATTCTAAGTAGGTCACGCGTAGCTCTCTAGAGTCGAACACATTTCGTTTCCATCTAATGGGATTGAGCACCCCTGGCATTGCCTTTGTTCAGCCCCTCTTCTCTGCAAAGGCGCTGAGGTTCGATCCTTGCCTTATCTTGCTCTGTCGCAATTGCATTGTGTTTGCTGCATAGCATGGCTGATGGGTGAGAGTGGAACAGAGTGGCAACCGTCTTCGTCTCAAACTGATCTTGGTTCGAACGAGCAAGGGTTCAGTCCAGATATAAGATGGTCGTTGCTGTCAAGCGTTTAATTAGATCAGGTCGAACCTAGCGCCAACAAGGTTCGATTTGATATAAATTAGAGCAAACATGTCTGTGTAAGCAAGATTGATCGGTTGAGAGCAACGCTAGTTAGTTCAGTTGAATATTAGCGGGAATTCGTGCTCTTTCTATCTTGGATCAATAATAAAATATTAAAAATTAAACTTCTCGATACAAGAGTGAATTTCTTGATCAAAGAATGCATTTTTGTTCACAAATGTCTTGAACCATGTATGCTCCTTCACTTTGCTATGAGATCAAATTGAGAACGATTTTAGCCTTATTTTTTTAGAATTAAATAACGACGCCAGTTTTTCGTGCAGTTAGTTAAATCTTTCGATTGACCATATTCTGCGAAAGGAGTTCACGGAGAGGATTTTAGGAGGTCTTGGTGCAAATCTTCAAAACTTTTTTCCTCATTAGAGATTTTCCCAAACTTACTTAATTTATGATTCTAAGTCGGGATTTACACGATGAAGCAAACTTCATGAAGTTTTTTTAGTAGGCTTGAAAATCAAAGGAATTCTACTAGAATTGGTAATCAATATGTATAGAACCCACGTGTATGTCTTGCCTACTGAGATAACTTCATGAAGTTTGGTTCATCGTGTAAGAAAATTATACCGTTATGGATATTTCCTTTATTGAACATTTAACAAGACTGCCGAACTCCGCCCTTATTGTATAATACTTACAATTTTGACACCAATCAGCTTGATGGATATTGCTTCAGCCATTTCGTACTAACATCTCCAACTAACCCCTCCAAAAAAAATGTGTTGATGGATTGATTTTTGAGTCTTCATTTAGAAATGGTGACGATTGACATGCAGCAGCAGAAAAAGTGCATCGTTCTCTTCCGTCTACCAACAAATTTGCCGCTTTTGATTTCGATTTCCTGGAACTCGGTCACAAAAAATTTGTTGGTAAAACTACGATTCCCAGTTAATGTTTGTTTTTGTTTGTGGTTTCTTTTTCTTTAAATAATTTCACGTAACCAAAATATGTGAGGTAAATGTGTGTTATTTACACAAAGATTGTTTGGTCGCCGATAAGAAATGACGAGGCGCAGGCGCAAATCGGGAATTACTGGTGGAGGCGTGACAAGTCATTGCTGACTTTTATTTTGTATTTGGATGATTAGCTTAGCAAGAATTCGCGTCCTCTTGCAGAGTGTATATAACCAACAAAGCCAAATTGTTTTCGAACAAAAGATAATGAATAATAAGCAAAGTGCCTGCATGGACAGGGTGTGTCGTTGGGGAGTTTTTATTTCCCAAAAGGTAATTTGAGAAGTTTCTCTCTGCTTTTTTTTACGTAATTGCTAAACGGATTTCCGTTGTGCGTGGGCGTGGCCAGAGCAAAAACTGATTGAATTTAAAATTCGAACTACCTAGGTAGCTAAGGAGTTGAGGTTCAGCTGAGTTATAAGCTGCTTAGGTCCAGAGGTGCCTGTTCCAGGAATAGTTTAGACATTGATATAAAACCCACAGGGACCTGGGCTCAATGATTGAAACTAATAGAGACAGCCTGTTAAAGCGTAAAGCATGGATAATTGACAAGGTGTCACCAATTAGAAGGGCCAAATGTGCCCTGCTGTGTGGGTCTATAGTTTGAGAGTCACCGCCAGACGGCAACCCCAAGTGTTAATGGCTCAAGGGTGTTAATTAGAGCCAAGGACATAAAAAAAAACGAAATACTCAAATTTTCAGCGATGAAAGTGCAGCGATAAAAAGCTATCACCACCAAGCTAAATACATAAAATGTCAAGAGAGAGAGAGCAAACTCATAAAAAGGACGTTGATAAGGTCAAGAGTTTTGGTCTATAAAAGTCAGCTGCCTGCGCCGTGGCTGTTGAGAGACAAGGGAAAGGCCACGCGACATGGGTTACGCCTCTCTATGGAAAAGTCACATCAGGTAGCTTCACTCTCGATAAACAGTAGCTAATAAAACTGCTGGAGAAATTCTTAAGAAACCAAAAACAGCGGGCTGCTGATGCTGCTGCTGCTGCTGTTTCTGCACTCTGCGTAAGCGCGACTTTTGTTTATATGAACCTTTATATGTTGTTGACACAAGTCCACCAGGAACAGCAGCATCGCCAGTTGTCCCCTGGGATTGTCCCAGCAGGTCCAAAGACAAGCCCTTTTGATAAAGTGCTGCCAACTTGGTTTTCAATTAGCATCAACATGCTGAAGTGCAAGTGGAGCAAGTGCGCAACGAAACTCAAAACAAAGGGCAATCTTTGTTGCCACAGCGAAAGTGGCCCTACCTTATACCGATCATATTACAATAACAAACAAGCGCCACACAACAGCAAAAAAATAAAAAAAAAAAATAAAACACTGAGTAGGAAACCTGCAGGAGGGGAGTGACATTTCATAACATACTCGTAAATAAATAAGGAAACAGGCCATTGAGCAACTTGTGTTATTATTTTTATTTTTCGTTTGTCAACGCTAAGGAGGCGTTGACCACACTCAACAGATGGATGCTATTTATGTTTTTTGGGATGCATGTGAAATTTTTTGATTTAAAACTAATTGTTATTGAGAATAGAGAATGTGTCTCGAATATGTTGGAATTAGCGTCACGATATTTTACGCAGTAATCGGTGCAGCATAATCACATTTCCATATTTGAATTTATTAATGTCTAACAAATCACTCCTTACTTCCAACCTATCGACATCCGATTTCAAGCAAATGTTGCGAATCTGTTTGAAAGCATATAAAACAAACAATCAGAGGGTAAAGGTAAGGTCCCAGAGGTATACATATCGATATAGCCATGTCCGTCTGACCGACCGTCTGTCCGTATGAACAAACAGATCTCAGAGATGATAAGAGATAGAGGTTTGACATGTATGACACAATTGCTTCTTATACTTGCAGACAGATCAAGTTTATTTTCAATTTTTGCCACGCCCCCTCCCGCAATTTGAAAAAAAGTCATATCTTCCACAGTTTTGTAGATAGACGGCTTGTACCTTTTAGAGATAGTTAGTAATTATCGATATGTATCGAAATGATAAAAATCGGATGAACGGTTCTCAAGTTATGAGCAAAAAAGTGAACCACAAGTATTTGTGAGTTCATTGTCTTCTTTTGATTCGATGCCCAGAATTCGATTTCCAGTGATTTCCAGTTGCACAGCTACTGTCAAAATTGCACTTCAACTACTTTCAAAGGGTGATAAGCATGAAGGGTTGTCGAACATTTCAAAAATATCTATATCGATATTTTTGGCGATATTGAAAAAGTATCATTTCGATATATATATTTTGGTGTCAAAAACATCGATATTATCGATATTTTCGATATTTTTCAATAAAAACCCGGTTCCTAACTATGAACAGGTCTTTTGAGGTAATTGAGGCGTCATTTGACGCATAATACGAACTATAATCTATCTGCGATTAAAAAACTTAGTTTCCATATTTACTTCAATAGGCCCCCAAATTCTTTATCGCATACACTACTAATGTCTGCTTTGGTTGATTTTTCGTCTAAACAAATTTGAAGATTTTAAACATAGTTATAGTTGATTTACATTAAAGCTTCCGAAAATTGAACATATACGAGCCTGTTTATGCCCCTTTTATAAACTTACAAACATATCTCACGATATAAATATCCACAATATGAAAAAATGCATAAATATCAGCACACAAAGGACACAAATTCCCAGAATTCAAAATCTTTTATAGTTAAATTTACCGTTGATGAGCTGCATTTCAGTCAAGCATTTTCATGCTTTGCTTTTAAGTGCCCTTTAATATTTGTTGAGTTTCCACTGGTTCCTAAAACTTTGTTGCACAATTTGCACTGCGATTTCTCTGCATCAAATTTAATTTAATAACTTTTAAAAATGTTGTCCTAAATGTCCAGAGCACAAGAAACAGTTATTCGCAACAGTGCGACCGAGCGCTAAAACAAAAATATCGCTGAAAATATCACCAAAAAATATTCGATATCCGATATATCACATCCAAAAAATATACGATATAAATATTCTTCATTTTGGGCAAAAATATCGATATCTCGATATATCGATAATATTTTCGACAACCCTACTTTGAACTCGATAATCAGTACTCACAGCTTAGTATTCGATACTCACTGAGTAAGTGCTCGATTCTAAGCACAGACACACGCACACCATTCAATGCTGAACTTTACAAAAACAAAGGCGTACACAAAAGAATCTGTCTCAAAGACACTATTTTTCTAGTTTTAATCCCCCAATCTTATTTCCGTAGAAAAGCTTCGCTATAAGAATCTTAAGAGCTCAAAACGAAAAACGAAAATTCATCACATCAAACTTAACTAACGTACTCAAAACTAGAACACTGCGCCTTGTCTGAGTCCAAGAAGTAAACCCAGTAGCCTACTTTATGTACGCACAATATCTAAAACATTTTTGAAATATTTGATAAATTGTTTCTCACTACAAAACTCATTACTCCACCTTCACTTGCCCGGCTACCTGCTCCTCATCTTCCTTCACCATAATTTTCTACCAGAATGAGATATTGTATCTAGAGCTCTGAACTCTGAGGCGAACAACCACTTGAAAAATTATCTGCAACATGTAAATTCAATTTTCATTGTTCTTTATCTGTCTAGATGGTCTTTTCTACAAAAAAAGAAAAGGAACAGAAGCAGAGGCAGTTACTAAAAATAAAAAGTAAAGCAGAGCCACTCGACTGGCTGAATTTGTGTTCTGGATGGGCAAAAGTGTTAAGATGGAATTTATAGTTGAGCGTTTAATCTGTGTCAGGCACTCTGCGGACAATGATAACTTGAAGTGTCATAATTGACCAGACTTTAAAAGACAAGTGTCATTACTCATAGGAATATACAAGATTGAGATCTGCGATGTGGAACGAACACCCAGAGGGCAAACAAACAAGCTAAAATTCCGTTTCTCTTTTGCAGGCTGCCGTGAGACGGGCTTCATTTACGCCATCACCAGTGCGGCGGTGACTCATTCCATTGCCCGGGCGTGTAGTGAAGGCTCCATTGAGTCCTGCACCTGCGACTATAGCCACCAAACGCGTTCGCCACAGGCCAATCATCAGGCAGGCAGTGTGGCTGGTGTCCGGGATTGGGAATGGGGCGGCTGTTCGGATAACATTGGCTTCGGCTTCAAGTTCTCCCGTGAGTTTGTGGATACGGGCGAGCGGGGACGCAATTTGCGCGAGAAAATGAATTTGCACAATAACGAAGCGGGTCGAGCGGTAAGTAAACATTTAATTGCTAAAACTAATATTCGGCGATTTATGAGTATAAGTTAACCACGACAATTTCCGTCCCACCAATTAATAATGGAGCTAGTCGCCAATTGGCCCGACTGAGATAAACTCCTTCTTCTGTTAGAGTTTAATGTGTGTGCGCGGTTGACTCGTTTGCGCTTATGTAGCTCGTATATTAAAACCGTTGACAGCTTCCAGTTTGCCAGCGACCAGAAGGGGGAGAGGCCGAAACTACACACACACACAGAGCAGTGGGGTACAGTGGAGATGATTGTGCAGGAAGTCGATCAATTATCTGGCAACCAGTCGTAGCTAGCAAATGTGATTTTAGGGTTAATTAAAGAAGAAACATGTTGATTTTGCAGTACAACAATGATGAGGATGAAACTGAAGTGGCCATATTTAGAAATGGATCTTTATAGGATTGGCCTTGCAAATTTCTGTACAAACATCTCAATGTTATATTCTTTGCAGGTAGATGGTTCTTTGCCAATCACCACTTCCATAATTGTTCCATCCAAATCATAAATCTTTTGACTAATTTAATTAGTTCAATTTCATCCACTGTGCCCTAGCTTTTCGCAATTGGGGGCCTTCCCCCCCCCTGTGTGTATATGTGTGGGGCGTAGAAAGTAGCACAGAGAGCATAGCCTATAGCTCCATCCTGATCTGGCTCCTTCTTAAAGCCCACCATCTGTGTTATTATTTTATTACTTGTTATGGGCTCCATCATCATCATCAACATCGATGATCATCATGATCATTATGTGGCCCCCCAACTGCGTTGATTTCTTACTTTTTGGTCTGGACAATTACAGCAAACCACAACGGGGGGGAGTAGGCTGGCAGGGGGGCAGCAGCATGCAACATGCGCGCACAGCAAGTTGCAACAACATTTATTGATTTTTAATAACTGCAACAACGTGGCAGGCGGGCCGCCAATCTCTGAATCGCTGCACAAAAAAAGGCAAAATAATTAAGTGAAAAACATATTGCCAGTCCAGGGAGCTGACTGGCTGACTGGTGGATCCCTAATAAAGCCGTACTAATGAACCATCTTTCCCCTCCCTCTCTCATTCTGCTTGCAGCACGTACAGGCCGAGATGCGTCAGGAGTGCAAGTGCCATGGCATGTCCGGCTCATGCACGGTTAAAACCTGCTGGATGCGTTTAGCCAACTTCCGGGTAATTGGCGACAATCTCAAGGCACGTTTTGATGGTGCCACTCGGGTACAAGTCAGCAATAGTTTGCGCCCGAGTGCAAACGCTGTGGCCGTGGTCAATCCGAACGCAGCCGGTTCGAATGCGGTGGGCTCAAATGGTTTATTGCCCCAATCCCCCTTTGAAGATGAGGAAGGTATGCTGAATGATCATATGCCCGAGCTGCTTGGTTTGAGTGATAACAGCCATCAGAGCAGTAAGCCGCATCATCAAAATATGCCATCGCCTAACAGTTTACCCGTGGCCGGAACCAGACAACGAAATGGACGCGGTCGTATGGGCCGAAAACACAATAGGTAAGAACAGGACAGGAATCGCTTTTCGAATTAATTGTTATTTCTAACTAGGGTTGTCAATATATTATCGATATATCGATACTTTTGTTGGACGATATGGGTTATTCCGATATGATATTTTGTATGCCAATATTGACGATTATCGATATTTTTATAAACGATAAATAGGTGCAAATTATTTGGCTATCCTGATTAAACATCTGATAATACTTACAACTTTTAATCGCATTTAAGAACTAATCATACACGTATGGATGCAGCAATACGCTGCAATATTAGGTGTCAGTGTTAGAATATATTGAAGATGTCGTCATGAACCCAATAGCATATTGGGAAGCTGGTGCGGATGAATTTTTCATATCGCTTGATATTTTTTCCAAGCATAATCTTTAAGTCTTTAAAGCCTACACTTAGATAAGATACAAATTTAGTTCGTCACAATTCTTCTCACGAATAAAACCCGTTTAAGCTTATGTAATATCAGAACAATTTTGAACAGAAACCTTACTGATACAAAGTATTGTGTCTAACTAAATTTGTATCTCTTTTGAGTAAACGCTTTTAATTTTAAAGAAAAGAAACTCTCACTATTAATGTACTTTGAAAAAAAGTACAGTGTCGTTTCATAAAACTATTGGAAACTGTTGAAAAGATTAGATATAAAGGTCTCTAGAAATCGTCACTAGCAGTTTTTTGGTGAAACTTTAGAAAATAACGATAATATCGATATATCGATGTTTTTTGGAGACGATATATCAAATATCGATATTGTAAATATGGATTTTTGATATTATCGAAATTGATATTTAGAGATATATCGACAACCCTATTTCGAACTTATGACTTAGCCGAAGTTTCTATACATTTGCTTGTACTCTTTTGATCAAGAATATATATTTTTTTTTTCAAAATTTGAGAATTTTCTTTCCATAAACCTCTTAATCGATTTTCGTATAGATTGGATTAAAATTAACGTTCGACCATTTTCCACCCTGAAGGCGGATTTATAAAATCGAAAAATCACATCTTAAGCTGTTTTGCAATCTATGTATTCTTTAAATCCGAGCTTCAAGTCAATTGGATAAAAAATAGTTTTGATGACGCCTCATTTACCCCACCCAGTTGGAGAATTCTTCCAAAATTCTGAAAATCTCACTACAAATAATTGCTTTTCCAAATTAATATCCTTACAAACCGAGTTTTTAGTCATTCCGATGAAAAATAGTTTTTTCATGCAGAATTTTCCGGTAATTTCCTCACCTGGTTTGGATTTTACTTACAAAGCGAGTTTCATGTCAATATGTTGAAAAACTATTTCTTGCATGCAGAATTTTCCGGCCTTTTCGTTGTGGGCGTACTTTTTTCCTAAACTACGCTTGAAATCAATTTAAAATTTTTGAATAACTTTTAAAAAATAATGATAGTACTTTTACTTTAAAAAACTTTATTTAAGACAATTGAACTTTAAAATGAGAATTTTGTTTTTATAATTGGAAAATCCAAACTTAGTTAACTTTTCGGATCGTTGTAATCTTAATAACTGACTAAGTTTAGAATTTCCAAAAATCTAAACACAAAATTCGTACATCGATTTTGGCTTATAAAATTCCTTAAACTTGATCAAAAATATGTATCTGTGTCAGAATTATTAAAATTTATTAATAGATCCGTCAAACGCTGTAAAAATAAATCTACGCATGTGCTCTCCACCTGGTGTTTTATCAAGACTGATAACAATAGCGTGTTAGTTACTTCGCAATTTGTGCAAGTGCGATTTAAATAGTAAGCCTGGCGTTAGGCGAATTAAGGTTATAGTAGCCGCCACGTGCATTCACACGATTTACGTCCTCACCGCCCGTAAAGTTTTCTCTTCTAGTTCCAATCCCGTGTGGGCCCGTAAAGAAGATTTGTATAAATTTATGTGTTTCGTTTGACATTGGCAGCAATGAGGTTGCTGACCATTTGCCGCTGTATTGTGCATTATTTCTGTTGCTCCAAACGAAATCATTTAAAATTCTGGCTTATACTCCAAATCAAGACGAAGGAACGAAGCAGATGTGAATGCTCGCTGTACTTGTTGACATTGTTGGTCAATTGTTCTGCGTGTGTTAACATCTGTCCGGCGCGCTTGTCTTTGCTCCAACTGTTGTTATTGACTTCGGAAATCTTGTGCCTCTTGTGATTGAGAAGAACACAGTTGCGACATTCCGGCACATGTAATAGTTGATCTGTTCGTGCAGTACTAACATTTCGCTAGTGTGTTGCTGTTCGATGGCTCAAATAGCCACAAGGCCAAATAGAAACGATTAATAAAAAATGATATTTCTAAAAGGATATTTTCATAATAGTGTAACACAGAAATCGTCCAAACTTCAGCCATCAGGGTTTTACCATTCACGCTGAGAGTAGATTTCCAAAAAATCAGAGAAGACACTCTCTTGTATATATAAAGATACTTTGGATACCTATCCGACACCAGCTCAAGTTTTCTTCCATTCGATTAGCTTCTCCCTTATAATTAGAAAATATGGTTCGCGCATCAGGGGATGGTTAAATAAGTTAATTAATCAAGTTTTATATTTACATTTTGAAATATATATTAAAATCCAATCCTCTCGCTTTTTTCTACTTGCAGATATCACTTTCAACTTAATCCCCATAATCCCGATCACAAGCCACCAGGACCCAAGGATATTGTATATCTGGAGGCCTCGCCCAGTTTCTGCGAGAAAAGTCTGCGGCAAGGCATTTTGGGTACACACGGCAGACAATGCAATGACACTTCTTTAGGAGTGGATGGTTGCGATTTGATGTGCTGTGGGCGTGGCTATCGACGAGATGAGGTGATTGTGGTGGAGCGATGTGCCTGCACTTTCCATTGGTGTTGCGAGGTCAAGTGTAAACTGTGTCGAACCAAGAAGGTTATTTACACGTGTCTGTAAGGAGTTATCCGCCAGCTAATCGCCCACCTGTTTCCCCCTTCCACCCACCCCTCTCACGCTATCTCTATCTCCTTCTTCCTGTATGTGTTATGTATTTTGTCTACGCTTAGCCTTTGTTATTAGCCACTTAAGAGCAACTTAGACTTTAGCCTAGTAACCATATTAAACCCGCAGCCCCTGCCTTCACCCGCCCCACTTCATTTGACACATCATTTTTATAGCAGTATTACGACAAATTGAAATTGAACTTGTGTGTTTGCCCAGTTTTTAGTTGTTTAAGACATTTTGTAAATTCAAACGTCCTCCCCCCCCCAACCGACCGCACTCTTTTGGATTAGGCTAAGTTAAACTTTAGTTTAGAGTAAAAGTTTTTAGGCGCTGAAAAAAACAAGACTGAAATTCAATGGCGCGCTTCGTCCCTCTGTCACTCTCTCTATCTATTAGATTTGCTTGCATTTTGCTTGGGCCCAGACCCAAGTTCATGTCAAGCCTTTTGAAAGGAAACCAAGTAAGAACCAGTATGGGAAAACATCAAAGTTTTCCTATTTGCCTGATTCACAACCATTTTTGTACATAAATCATAAGTTTTAAATAAATTTTTATAATTTAAAAGCACACTGAAAAAACTGAAAACAGAATTTATGAAATTGAAAAAGTGTTTATTTTTTTTGTAAAACCTTTCGGTTGTGCGTTTTTTAGGTATTACTAATAATAACAATAATATTAACATTATTTAATTAATTTATATTAGCTTAGAGACCTACAAAATTTTGTAAAGTATTATTAAAGAAACAACAAAACAGAAAACAGAAAAAAAACACAAAAATGCGCAAATAAACAGCAAAACAACAATGAGAAAAACATTTAAACAATTTGTTTTACAATTATTTCAGGAAGGTCAGGGCTAAGTCGCGCTCTCAATATTTGATTTAAGGCAGGTCGATCGTTTCGCTCAAGTTTCCCAAGCGCATTTTTCTCGGCCAACAACTGCAAAAGCAAATGCTGTCAACGGGCAACAAGCGGCGACAGTTGCATCTTTTGTATATCGTCGGCAAAATGCGAACGACAATTCCGCGCGCTGTCAACGGAACGGCGAAGATCAGAGCTGAGCTGGTGGTGGGACTCTGGACATGCAATTGCAATTGCCGGGACCCCAACTATGCGGTCCGTCGCCTGACAGGCTACATCCAGAGCCAGAGCTTTGGCTTACATTGATCCTGATTTTAGCTACTGATCTGGAGAAGAGCGAAGACTAGCCACAAAAAGTGATCGTGCTACATGTGTCCAATGTGGTTGACAGTTTTGTTTCGCTTTTTGATACGCTGAATCATTAAAATGGGTGGGAAACACCAAATGTGTTGTCTGGAATACCAAGGTGATGTTTGATGTTTTTACTGAGATTAAACATACAGAGACGAAGTGCAGCAGCTGATTGAGCAAGAGATTGAAATGAAGAATGGAAACAACAGGTGGAGAATGGTGAAGTAATGGAAATATGGGTATTGAAAAAAAAGACAAGGAGATGAGCACAAATAATTGATTGCACTGATGGGTACTTTTAGAAATATAAGAAGGCTGGGGTGAAGCTTAAGTAAAGAAAACATAATGATGTGTTGCTCGAAAAATTTTCAAAACGTTAAGGGCGACTTGAACGGGAGAGATGTCTTTCAAGCAGAGCTCGCAAATAACTGTTGACCGTTTTTTGTTGTCCAAAAATAACTGTTATATACTGACCCTTTGAGCAGAGAGTCAGAGATGAACCGTTCATGTCGTCTCTTGAATAAATCGCTCTCCGCTCAGAGAACAACCCATATATTTTTTCCCTTTTGCTCTGCTCAATGAAAGACCGTTTGAACGCGAGCGAAAAAATAAAAGTCATTTGCATTTGTGTGCGTGTGTGTGCGAGTGAGGCGTTCGTTTCGGCTTCTGAGCTACAGAAGCCAAACACAAACAAAAAAAAAAAGACGCTGAGCCTTTCATTTTTTCGCTCATCTGCTGACTGTTATTGTGAGAGCGCTCAGTCGGATCGCTCTCTATAAGTGGTCATTGAATGAGCATAACAAGAATAGCTCAACTGAGAACAGTCAACTGAAAACCAAAACAAATAGTAACGAGGTGTTTTGCTCAGAGAGAGAGCAAGCGTGTTTGTTTTTTTCGGTTATGTTAGTGCGCGAACCGCAAAGGGAAGTACGGTCAACAGTTATTTGCGAGCTCTGCTTTCAAGCAAAGCGAGATAACTTGAATGATGAAGACCAGAGGAGATCTTTTATGGTTAAACAGCTGCCCAGGAATTTCGTTGGCAATATTTCGAAACTTGTACGATTTCATAAAACATAGAGATGGCTACTTGATATAGAAGAAATGTCATTAAAGAAAATTTTTAAAAAGTTATGCATAATAGGAAATCATGTTAGTTATTGAAAAAAGCGTAAATGCTTAATAGACTGGCCCTTATATTAACTTTTTTTTTTTGATTTCAAAATACCGGGCGGAAAAGGGTTCGTTTTGGTCCCAATAGATATGAAAAAAAGTTTGGCAGCGATCGGACTTCATTTAGTGGACGCGCGTTCGCCCTCAAAATCGAAAATATGAAATGTATGGGAAATGAGGTGGATGAGATTCGAATTTAATTTCTAAAAATTCCAAATTTTGCAGATTTAATCCGTATCTCATCCCATATATTGGTAGCATATTTAAAATTTTTGGTTTTTAGGGCAAGAGCGCGTCCACTAAATATTGTCCGATCGCAGCCAAACTTTTTATTATAACTTTCGGGACCAAAACGATAGTTTTGCCGCCCGGGCAAAAGCAAAAATCAAAATCTCATATGTATTAAAAATTCTTTGAAAAAAATACCAAAAAAAAATTTGAAAAATTTACCCTTTTGATATGATTCTGGCCAGGCTGACTCACAAAATAAGACACATTTATATTTAAAATGTTGCTATGATATTCCCCTAAAAGGATGTAAAAAGAATTAACACATAAAATTTTTTTTGGAATTTTTAGAAATTAAATTCGAATCTCATCCACCTCATTTCCCATACATTTCATATTTTCGATTTTGAGGGCGAACGCGCGTCCACTAAATGAAGTCCGATCGCTGCCAAACTTTTTTTTTATATCTATTGGGACCAAAACGAACCCTTTTCCGCCCGGTATTTTGAAATCTATTTTTAAGGGCCAGTCTAATGCTTAAGTACGTAAATGTTTTGCTTATGTTATACAACAAAAGCAAGGCTGACGGTCTTAGGCCAAGCTTATAATGTTTGTTTATTATTAGTTATTCAATGCTATGAAAATTTCAGAAATTCATACAGCTCTTTGCATTAATCGGAATTTTCTTCCCACTATTTGAGTATATTAGTATTAGAACTCAATATTTTATTTTCCCAATTTTTTTTCCAGTTGAGTTGGAACAATGGAACAATATCCACTTTTTCAATTTTTGCCTAAAAAAATGGTTTTTGAAGTGAGAGCATTGTACCACATTGTTTTTGGTAACGTTTGAGCGCGTCTTGAGTCCAATGTTCTCGGTTTTTTCCCTCTGTGTAGAGGTCAAAGACATTTCATTATATATAGTACACATACACGAGCCGAACGCATGCCGAAGTTGGGGATAAGAGAGTAAACTGCTCGTTAGTTGCTTACTAGCTTTCGATGCGAACTAGTCAAAGCTAGTTCACGGCGCTTGTTTTTTGCATACCAATACACTCTCACTTTTTGGCCTCGCTCTCATTGATGAACGCAGTCTTTAATACCGAAATGGAGCCGGTTATTTTGATTCGGTTATGTTTAATCAAAATAAAATCCAATGCGGTTACAGTGACTTAATAAATTTTAGTTCA
Source organism: Lordiphosa clarofinis (assembly GCA_018904275.1). Lineage (NCBI taxonomy): Eukaryota > Metazoa > Arthropoda > Insecta > Diptera > Drosophilidae > Lordiphosa > Lordiphosa clarofinis. The sequence goes on from JAEIGQ010000001.1 coordinate 7,145,155, forward strand.
GTTGTTTCGGTTGAATATGTCCAAAGGTAATTGGACTTAATAAGAAATGAATTTTACAATATGCTAAAACAGCGATCATCACCGGATCCCCCCAGGGGCCGAAGACACTTCGCTATTTACACATGCACGATCCGAACACATGCCGTAGCTGAGGAGAAGAGAGCAAAAAGGCATTCAGTCGCTGGTTAGACATTGATGCGGACAGGCCGCACTTTCGCACTCCAATACACTCACACTTTTTGACCCAGCTCTCGTTGGCCAACGCTGTGCTAATGACCAATTCACATAAAAATGATAGATGATTTGCGGTAACGGCGGATTGGTGGACTGTGGCAACTACTGCAATTCCCTTGAAATGGTTTGTACTAGAGGATCGAAAAGTCCGCAACATTGACTTCAACTTAATGTTGCACTTAGAAACACGACAACGGCTTTTTTCCACTGATTTTGATGTTCTTCTTTCAATATGGACAAGACAAGCTATTTAAACATTGTATTCCAGGGTCTCTTACACACGGTTGTGCTCTCCAAAGTGAGCCGGGAGAAAGTCGAAGAGCATAATTAGAACTTTCCTAGTCCTAGTTAGAACAGTTAACGCCACTGTATTCTATTCACAATTACGTGATCTGGCCCACTTCATTTCATTTGTCTAATCCGCCAAATTCTCACGCCTCGAACAATTGCCACTTAATTAACACAAAAGTGTTTCTGCGTGTCTCGAAAAAATTTCGTCTTTCGAAGCCCTTCTTTTGTGTACTTGGTGTGTGGAGTGGAGTGGTGCAGTTCCCTCCCGCGAGGGCTCGAAAGTCTTGTCATGCCAATGCATGCGCGTGCCGGGCATGCCAAGTGCTCGATCGATAACCATTCCGATCTGCAGATCGGGTGATCTGTTGCAATTTCCAAATCAAACAGCTCGCGAAACGTGTGGCGTCTGCAATTACAACACACAAAAGCCCACGGAGAAGAAGAGGAGCAAAGCGAGCCAGCTTCAACATGCTCCAAACATGACGAACAACAACTGTCATTGTCACATCCACATCAAACGGAGACAACGATTTTTGATTTCGTATGCTGCACCAGACTCCAGCCAGCCAGCCAGAAGACGGGCAGTGCTTGGCCAGATCTCTTGCAATTCATTAGGCCGCCTGACCATTTTTGGGCCGAGCATGCGCCGCTTTTGGCTCTCGCCTCTGTGGACCGCGCAACTGCAACATAATCTTAATCCGCTCGTTAGTTTTATTGATTAGGAGCAATGTCTCTGCTGTTGGCCAGACTACTTCGACGACTCTTTGGAGACAACAATTGTCGCCTCACTGTGCCATATTTGAGCGTAACAATGGAACGTCTTCTCTAACTAGGCGTAGCACTATGTGCCCCGAGGGGTTATGAAGCCTGAGGATGCCTTTTGTTACGAGTTGGGGGGAAGGAGAGGCTAGGAGGCGAAGGCAACAGCAACTACGGCAGCAGCAGCTTGTGAATCATTTGCCAAGTATTTGACGCTATACTCTAATTACAGATGACATAATGGGGAAAAGATGGCAGCAGTGAGTTATGGGCTAGATTTCCTTTACACTTGTGGGCATTTGGTAAGAGATGGCCAAGGTGGGATATAGACTACTTTCGGGGGATTTTCAAACTATATGGTCAACGCTGTTCTACAACTATCCGCCCAAGTGAGACGAAGAAGCAGAGCATGGACCTAGCTATGGATCTCCAATAGGGCAGATTGAGTTTGCTACACGTTGAGGTTAAGGAATCCCAGTTAAGATTGCTTAGTTGCGGCCGTTAATGAGCAAGTTAGTTCGAGCTGGTTGAGGTAGCCTCTCCTGATCGGGACCCGTACAACTTCTCCAAGCAGGCATTGTTGCAATTCAAGTTGCCTCTCGTCGAGGGCTTTGCGGTGTCTCTGGTTAGGGGCTTTCTGCTTGGCTTACGGAGTTACTCAACTTAAAACTTCTTTTGAACTGAAATTCAATTCACACGGCCTAATAATTAGGATATTAAAAATAATAATATCAAAATTTTAAGGCATTACAAATAGTCATCCGGGTTTCCCCTTATAAATTTCGACAAGAAGGACCCTTCACAAATCGAACAACAGCAACAACAAACAATAAGCCCAGGCCAGGTTAAACAAAGTTGGCAGATCATTCCAGAGAGCAGGGGCCAGGGCAAAACAAAGGAGTGCGTTGATGCGCCGCAACAAAAGCGCCCCGATGAGATGATCGCCAACCTGAAAAGCTTTCGCATCCGTTGCGGGGCACCCAGGCGCACGTCTCCTTGCCCTTCATTGTTCGTCTTGTTGTTCTTGTGTTTATTTTTTTTTTTTTTTTGCACAAACCTGACGCCCATACGCGCGCACCTTTGGAATTCGGTGGCCGCGAACGCTGCATAATGGAAGCCAAATGATGGGAAACTTTTTGTGGCCCCGTGGCCGACGAAGCTGGAGAAACCGAACGAACAACAGAATAAAGGCAAACTAATTAGGCATAAAGTCCGTGTAATTATTAAAATAAATTAAAGTCGAGCACTGACCACTGGCTCACCTGGCCTCCTGATCGATTGACCTTTTTGTAACTCAATTACATGCTGGCCACCCAGTTGCAGCTCTGCAGCCACTCAGCTGTCGCGTCTTTAGCCAAAAATGGTAATGTTTACATGCGTGTCGCCTTCAAGCCAATGGACACCCATAACCAATGTCCCATTCACCACCCCTTCCCACCAGCTTCCCGCCACATATCCATGTTTACGCGTTTTTGCCACAAACACTTTTTGCGTGCCGTTAATTACATGGTCGTAAGTCGGTTCTCTGGTCTAGTCTGGTCTCTGAGGGCTTTGGAGCCAGTTGCGCCTCTGGTGGTCTCTGCTTGGTCATTGCTTCCTGGTAAGTGACAAACGAAGAACTTGTCTTCAATGTTAACAGCCAACGCAGGAAGGGTAAGGACAGGTGGAGTAGGTACGATGATTGATAGCCGTAGGTAATAGGTTATAGATTTCATAAAGATTGGTTTATAACAGAACTTTTACATTTTTGATCAACTCAGAGGCCCAACTTACGCAATTTGATGTCTCACTCTGTCACTTCAGAGCTCGCTTGACAGAACTTAACATTCCGTACTGCTTGCTTTTTCACACACTTTTATAGCTATTGCGTAATGCTTAACACTAAAACGATGAATGAAACCTCAATTCAAACTTGAAGCTATGATAGGCTCATGAAAGGAACAGAACATTTTGAAGTACATTTTCAGAGCTTCTCCACTTTATAGTCATTAATGAACAATTATTGTTGAAAAAATTTGATTTTCTGGGGTGTCCTAGAAATCTCTAGAGATTTGGTTTACAAAATGCTCGAAAAATCAGTAGGTGTCCCAGAACTTCAAGAGATTTCGTATTCTTATTTGAAAATCCTGTTAAAGTTCCATCTCTAAAAACAAGGCCGCATCCAAAAAAATGTTTGTTATTTTAGTTATGGGTTAATTTGAAGTTCAACTGAAATTTTTTGTTTGATTTATGGAGCATTGGTCCCAATTATTTATCATATTCTCCAAAAATAAAATGCGAAAATTTAAAATCCGAATCCCCACGGCAAAACTTGAAAAGTGATTTCATGGCTATTTACTTCACAGCTGGCGTCAATAGCTGGTAAAGCTGACCGAACGTGTAAGAAGAAAGAACGAAAATATTTATTGGAAGTTCCGTGGCGTTATTGAACCTACGCCTTTTGAATAGCAGACTCACACACTACCCGCTGCACCACACCAGGCGGGCAGAGTATTAACGGTTCGGTGTGGTTTCGTTCGGTTTAGGTCAATATTGCTAAAATAGAGAGGAATATTCCTATAGTGTAATGTCCTATAGTCACGCTCAACACTTTTACTCTTCGATTTGCCAATATTATTCCAAGGATTTTATAAACGATTCCTGAAGTGACCACTGCGGAATACAGACGGGCACTTCTTAACCATTGAAATGAGTGGTGTAGCTTAATCATTGTAAAGCCTTTCTTGATGGCCCTGATATATTTTCTAATGAGCACACCTAGCTTACCATTTTCCATTTGCCCAAAACAAAACAAAAAATTTTGTTTAGAAGATAACGGTACTTAAACAGGTGCATTTGAAATGCATGCAAAATTGCATTGCACAACGAGCAACAGTTGATAAAGTTTAGTGTTCTCAATTGGATCGTGTGGCCACTGTGAGCGGTTGAACTTATTTTTCTCATAAGTGTGGAAGCATTATAGATTTTTAGCGCTATAAAGGGACTTCATAAGTGGCATACAACATTTTTGTTATTTTTTCGAAATAAGTGCCAAAAAGTAGGTATATTTTTTACAATGTTTTGTTTTTGGTGGAAAAAAACTAACAACATTCAATCACATTCAAATCAACCAAAACATAAACGTATTTTGCAGAAAACTATTCTGAATCAGGATCAGAAATAAAAAGTTGCCCATATTTTTCCCAAAGACCTTTAATTAAGCAATGAGTGAAATAAAACGGGCAGAGTTTTTCGAGGCTTGGGTAAAAACGCAAAAACCGTTAAGCTTAAATCACTCCTAGAGCACGCAGCGATCATTTTGGCAATGATATTGATCATAAAAAGTTAATGCTGCATTTAAAACACATTGTGCCATGCATTTGAGTCGAGGTGGACTAAATCTAGGAGAGATAAGTCCAGAATTATGACCGATAATGCAAGTTGGCATCAGGGCAAAATAAAAGGCGATGCTATAGGATTGATATCGCGCCTTCAATCTCAAACCGCATCGAAAGAGCTATAAAACTATTTTCTGATCAATCTAGTGAAGAAAGTTGTGATTCAAATTCAGATTTTTAATAAATTTGTCAAAAAAAATTTCGCCTAATCTTTTGATCAACTTTGAGTTGTTTTTTTTTTAATTAAAAAAAATTCTGAAAAATATGGAAATCACTTTTTTCTTTCAATAAATGAATTACCTTTGAAACGCATCCATATTTATATTTGTACGGCCAATACTTTTGAAGTTACAATCAAAAGCACGAACATTTAACAAAAGACGTAAATTAAAAAAAAAAAATTTTTTTTTTTCATGATTAATTTCAAAATAATTTTTTTTAATTGGCTAAAATCAGAACAAAAAATACTAACCTGACACTTTTTTGAAAAAAATTGTTTCCTTGTTTTTATTGCGGATTGTATGTTAAAAAAGTGAAAATTTTCTGGTTTTTACGTACTTTACGCCCTTTAAGGTGCCCACTTTAACTTTTTGTCCAAAAATTTCTTTGGGAAATTTTTGAACATTGAGTCCAAAGTTCATGTCGATAGCTTGAAAAATACGACTGCTATTGAATTAAGTCCCCCTAGATTGGCAAAATCTTACACTGTGCTGCGTTATATTCTCAGTAAGTACTTCAACAAATGGTACTTCAAAACAAGACTTTATTGCTGGACCTTAATACCACCAATTATCTCAAGATAAAAGAGCTTTTGTATAGATTATTTCAGAGAGTGAGAGCGAGAGGGAGAGCTGTGGACACACCCTCAAGTACAGAACTTGACTACAGGAAGTTTCGCATATCCATATCCATATCCATCCACGCAAACAAAAAGCTTCTCTCCACGCAACTTCCTTTTGGTGCCGCAGTACTTGAGACACTTTTTTGCTGCACTTGTTTGGAGGCACACAAAAACCACGAAGACGATACCAAGACTTGGCGGCATCTTCTCAGTGCACCTTGATTGTGAGAAAGATAACAACAACAACAGCAACAACAACAACAATAAGAACAGCAAAAGACAAGGTAAACAATGAGAAGGCCGCAGGAATTTGCGCGCAGAGATTAAGCCAGTTATGGCCAAACAGGGAAAGAGGGGTAAAGGTACGAACAGGTGCTGAGCAAATGGCAAACTATGCCACAAGGTATTGGGGCAATTAGTGCTCAACTAATTGATTTAAGGCATTTCCTTTCTGGCAACATGGACACAAGGAATCATGGAATCGCGAGGAACGATTTCCGCAATGAGACAAAAGTCGTCGTCTTCTTGTCTCGATTGGAACGTTGGTATTTGGACATCATTTTATCTCTCTCTCCCTCTCTCTCTGGACGTCTTTCTCTCGGGAGGCAATTAAAAGCGTCTCTGGCACTGATTGCAACAATTTCCAGAAACAACAGCAACTTGCCACGATATCTCGACGAGGCCTAGCTTCTGGGGCCGAAGTTTCATTCTCATCCTGTGGCCACTGGCCAACATCCAGGCATCGGGCTTGATCTTCCATTTCCATCGGGTTGTCGGGTTGAAAGTATTTAGTTTCAATTTGTTGCTTTGTTAGTGCGTGTTTCGAGATTTTTCATTTTTGCGATGCGAAGGTTGGTCGTGAGTCCGCGAACTGGAGTAGAGGGCGTGAGTAAGGTCCGGTCGCTGATGATTTGACACTTGTTCTAGACCAGCGTTTGTTCAGAAGAGAGAGGCCATAAAGTGAGTATGAATAGGCATTAGAGAAGCTCTTCATCGGATCATTTAATATTTACACATATACGAGCCGAACGCATGTCGAAGCTGAGGAGAAGAGAGCAAAAAGCCATTCAGTCGCTGGCTAGCCTTTGATGCGTTCAGGTCGAAGCACATTCACGACACTTTATTTTCGCACACTCTCCCTTTTTGGCCTCTCGTTGTCCAACGCTGTTCTAGAAGAAGGCCCTGTTAAAACCATGCGAAATTTTGTTTAGTTTGATATTTTCTTAAATTCTACAGAAGATTCGAGGTGATCTTAAAATGATCTGTTTCCAATAGAATAAATCAAAGTCTTGAGGTTTTCAAGTAAGTGATCTTTAATCGCGATGGACAATTTCTCGGTATTTCGTGTCACGCTGTCAACTTCAGCCACCAGCAACAACCTGCTCTACCTTCTGGCTAGCTTCGCAACCTTCCACTTCTTCTTCTTCTTCTTCTTGGTACCCACCAACTGGGCTGATTAATTTTTGCGCTATTTACACGCTCGTTGGCCAAGTGGTGCTCCAGTACTGCAGCTTTAATTTTGTAAAATTAGTCACGCGATTTTTATGTACTCTCGCCAAGCAGGACTCGGTTGGCGGGGCGAAGAAGCCGGGAGGACAGAGGAGCAGACTAACTTGTCCCGCTCCAGTCAGATGACAAATGATTTTATTAGCTTAGTTGAGTTAATCAATGTTGATGGTATTTATTAATTATGTTGTGGGGCTGTTCAGTACGACGGGCGATGTTATTCGATCGCTGCATGTCGATCGCCGGCGAAGTACAGAGCAGGAGGAAGGAAGTTGCCGGCATGCGAATGCTGGTCTAGGAGGAGGCGGAGGAAAAGAAGGTGATTGGACTCTGTAAATATTAGCTTGGAACGAATTTGTATGCCAAATTCAAGGCAAAAGTCCAAATTACACGCGGCCCAGCCAAATTGAGTTCAATAATAAGCATGAAGAAGGCGGACGGGCGGGCAGGTAGGGACTGGATCGAGCAACTGGACCTCCAGTCATCGTCACGAAACGTCTTCATTCGCCCGACCTCCGGATGCGTTCGAACGGCGAGCAGATACCAAGTGCCCCTGGGCGTTGATTGGCCATGCAAAAGGAGGGCCTCTTGAAACTTTGTATTTTGTATGTTTGTGGTCTCCAACTCCAGGTAGTCACGGCCAGTCACGGGTGGGCGCGCGCGCTCTTATATGCAAAAAAAAAAAATCATCAGCGCCCCCGCACCTAAAGCTCTGGCAGGCCCCAAAACTCAAGTCCAGGCAATTTAACACACTTTGGCGCGTGAATTAGGGCCAATTTGGACATTAAGTAATTTGGTGCTGAGGCTAAGTTGATGAGTTTCGGGATTGTAAGTGTCACCTTTGAATATATTTATTGTTTATACCTATTTATAGATAGGTAACTGATCCGGTATTCTTCTAGGCATGCAAATAAGAGCCGGATAAGCAATACTTTCCACATTACTCCATTTCCAGTTACTACACTCGACTTTCCCGTGAGTTCTATTTTACCAACTCGTTCACCGGTAATGGTGAGCTAGAGGATCACTCGCAGGAAGTGCAGTACACGCTGCTCACCTGGTATTAAACATCGCTCTCATCCTTTCTTTTGTATTGTGCGTAGGCCTTCCTATATACTTAAAGTGCAGACTTTGACCCAATTCTTACATAGAAGTATCAGATAACTAAAAAAAAATTGATATGGTAACCCAAATAGTAACTGACTTTGACTGCCTACCCTGTCGAGGATTTTTAGTCCATCTGTCTACCCTCACCTATATTTTACTAGATTTAGTACTAAAACACCAAAAATCCAATTTTTTAAATATATTTCAATTTACCTTTAGTGCTTTTAAGAGTATGCTATACATTTTGTAACTATCGAATTGGATTTGTATGAAAATAGTTTACCTCATAGTGCATGGGCTAAATTCCTAAGATTAGGAAAATAGCATACTTTTCGGCTGAATGTTCAAAAGTATTTGTTGGATATAATATTGGAATGTAGCGCATGTCTCCAGCTATAGTACATTATTTAAAGAAAATAATGAGCAATATTGCAAGAAAATTAAGAGAGGTACTTTTGGGCACTCTTAACACAAAGTTGCCAAATTGTGTGAAAGAAATTTTTATGTAAATGCTTACGAATGGAAACTTGCTGATATTTTTTATGGCAATCTAGTCCAGAGTCGAAAAAAACAAACCAAATTAAATCAGCTGTTGCTTTCTCAATTTTGACTTTTTTTTCTGAAACTATTTTATGGAAATGTTGCACATTATAGCTATAAGTATTCAAAAAGGGACTTTTGGCCAATATTTCGGCCCGCTGGCCCAGTGTGCAGCCGTCCGTCCGTCTGTATGAACACTTAGATCTCAGAGATGGTAGGAGGTAGAGGTTTATCACATATGGGACAAATGCTTCTTATACTTGCAGGCAGATCAAGTTTATTTTAAATTTTTGCCACGCCCCCTCCCGCCCACGGAATAAGGAGAAAACGTCATATCTCCCGCAGTTATGAAGATAGATGATTTGTTCCTTCTAGAGATAGTTAGTCATTCGTAATATGTATTGATTTGTCGAAGAAATGATAAAATCGTATGAGCGGTTCTCAAGTTATGAGCAAAAAAGTGCTAAGTAGCCGAGTTAAAAAATGTTGCATACTTTTCGGATGTTCACCCTAAGGAACGCAGGAACACTGTTAAACTTGTTTTTCATGAGTTACGGGTATATCGAATTCGGTTAGAGCCGACTTTAACTTACGCTCTCGTTTTATAATAAATTCATTTATTCGTTATTTAGATACCCTAATTCTAAATAATGACAACTTACTGTTACTCCTAAGATTAACTTATATTGTAGTGTCATTTTAATTCATTTGTCTGTCTTATATCGTGTTTGCTATTTGTTTATATCTTCAAGTTGGGATTTTAACGTAAGATTTATAATATGTTTTGAAGTTAATTCCAGTTTTAGTTCTTAGTATCTAGGTAAGTAACAAGCAGTTTGTTCCAGGTGAGCGTTGATGTATATGTTTAAGAGTGAAATAAAAAGCGAAGCTTTGTGTGATGCAATTCTAAGGCAATTATCTCAAGAAAAAGACTAGATCCTTCGGTCAGCAAGGTAAGTTGGGTGGATCCTTTGGAGTCTCTTTCTTGCCCTGATCACGTTAATCCTCCTCCTTCGCAGGAGATGTCTGGAAGATTTTAAATGATTTCCATAATCATTTTCGCTTTGAACAAGGTTAGTTGAGTGATTTCCTAAGGTCACAAATAGATGTCGCCACTTTTGTGTGGCCAGTTATATGGCAGCTAATTGATATATTCTTCAGAATTTTTATACCCGTTGCTCGTAGAGTACAAAGGGTATATTAAAGTCGTGCAAATGTATGTAACAGGCAGAAGGAATCATTTCCGACCATATATTGTGTATTAGAGTCCAAATCTAGTATCAAAACCAGTTTTAAATCAAAAATGTTTGTAGAAGTGGATAGAAAAGCCTATCTGAGCTTCTCATCTTAGTTCTTTGACAGCCATCTCATCGCTTCCTTAAAGTTTTTAAGGCCAACTTATATGAAATCTCACCCAATTAAAAAAAAAGGTTAGGGTCGAAAAACAAATCAATTGAATTTACGCCAAAAATAATGAACCAGTTTGCAATGCCTTTCTACCACGTGCCATTATCAATTTCATCAACTCGCCATCTTTCATCTGCATCTCTTGACCATTTGTCCCAGCGAATTTGGTGCGAGTCTCTCGCATTGGAAACCGCAAAACGTCAGCGTTAGGACAAAATGCAATCGTGGTTTTTGTGGTCTGATTTACTCGGCGATTGGGTTACCATAATTTCCCCATAAAAATGTCGAAAAATGGTCAGAGCACCCTTTTGGTTTATGAACAGAGATTAGATCTGTCCGGCGCAAAAATATTATGATGCGGCAACCGCAAACACACAACAACAAAACAAAAGCCCAAAACTGGTTGGATGGATTTCTGAATCATAGAAACGATCAGCGATCGCCGAGATAGGACCCCCCCTCCTCCCGCCCTAAAAAAGAAGCGAAATGAGAAGCCGTTCCCGTAATTTGTGCAGGGCCACTGACAGGAGGCATTAATGTCCCTCAGCTGTCGTCAAGCAAAAAGGGATCTAGGGCGATCCACTGTCAGCTTAGGCCTCCAGCTACATGCGAAATCGGTTGACAAAGCGTCTGGCAGATGACTTCATTCGCATTTTGTCTGCGATCTCATTTTTGCCAATTTATCGATCAACACGCTTAAGCGCATTTCACGTTTCACGACAACATTTCAAAGGGGCTCTTAATTTTTTCGGCCGCCTCCTGCTCCCGATAAGCTTTATTGATGCGATTAGCGAAATGAGCTTTAGCCCCGGGGACCAGGAGACAGTCGAACTAAGTCCAAGAGGAAGGCAAACCAACTAAAACTGACAACTGACATTTCTCATTAACCCAGCTTCTTGTTGCATTTTGTCAATCGAGATGCGGGATAAAGTCACTTAAAGGCATGACCTTGACATGAACGAATCGATAATTTTAACGACATGAGGAATTAAGATTGGACTCGACAGTAAACTGTAGTTTGTGTTATAACTAACTTGAAGTAAGCATTTTTTCTGATTGACTTCATCAAATTATTTCCATGCATGGCATGTCCCCGTTGGACCCACTTGCAAGAGATGCCAGCAAAAGAAACTCTGCTCTTGTCCGCCGGGAAGAGACTTTTACGCTGTGGGAGGCAACATGGAAAACTGCTACCAAAGGGCAATTGGTATGACGGATAATACCGGACCTACGGCAGTGGCTTAGTAGGACGCACGGGCATACCGACTTTTACATGAAGCAAGCACTGACAGAACATGGATGTTTTAAATCTGTGTCCGGCAAAACACACATGCTTGTTTTGCCTTTGCATGTGTGCGTTCAGACACGCGAGAGCGCTCTCAGCTAGCGCATGTTTGTTAGTGCAAAAGAGAGCAGTGTACGCTTGCATAGTGTCTGTGTATCGACGCCGCTGCTACAGAGGATGGACGTCACTACTTGTATGCACAGAACATTGAACGGTGCCGGACACTGTTTTAAATCCTTCCTGTTAATGTTTAAGCATGAGGTGGATCCTTTTTTCCAGAACATGTCCTTTTTATCTATCCTTGATTTTGCAGCTGAACAGGAAGATTGGGAGACCTTTCATAGTCAACGACTAAATGTGTAATTTGCTTAGCTCACATATTAATTGGTCTGCTTTTCGCAGCAGAAATAATCATCGTCGAGCTGAAAGACAGCGCAGATTGATTTGAAGTCCCAAATAGGCATCTAGTTGAGGCTTTGATGCACGCTTCCCCTCGTGAAGTAATACTTAGCGCTGGTACCGCGAGAGGGAAAAGGAGATTAGGGGTGGTTTTAGTGGGTAAGGCAGTCCCAAGTCTCACACTATCCGGCTTTTAATGCCGCCTGCTGGTTGATTCGATTGTTTCATGTTAAAGTATACACAACCTTAATTCAAGTCTTTTGCATTTAGATATAAATTAAGAAATATATTCTTGGGTTAAGATTATCTCATCTCTGTTGGTTTCCCACTGTAGCAAAGTTAGCGTTGCTTTCTCTTTCCAGGTGAAATATTTCCTAAACAAAACAAAAATCTTCCCTTGTCATCCTGAGCTTTCACTCGAAAGCTTTTAGCGTATGCGTCACAGGTGCTTACATGACATAGACTTGGCTTCGTCACTTCGGCTGACTCATTTCGATTTCATTTCAAAAATTCATAAAATTCGCTTTGGCTTCTTCCACGTGCCCTTGAATTTTGGCTCTGACTAATATTTCCGTTCCTTTCGTTCGGATTGCTCAGATCCCAACTGTAACTAATTGCCGATCGCCTGCGCTTGCTGCCACCAAAGTAGAGCAAAAAAACGATCCGCCTCAAGTTCGAAACGTTTTGAAGAAGGCCGCAAAACACATGTAAAACTCAAATGGCAACATGCCACACGCACCACCACAAGCTGCAAAAGAGCGGCCAAAAAAGGCAAAAAGCAAGAAGAAACGACCCGACCGAAGATGAAGCGAAGCCACGACAGCCGCGAAGCCGCAACAGAAGCTCGAAATTTGGGTAATAGTTTCTTGTTGTTGTTGTTGTTGTTATTGTGGTTGCTTAAGTCATAAAATATTCGATTTTATTTGAACCCGAAATTTTCACACAACCTTCAATTTCGGTTTCCGTGTGGTCTTCTCTAATTTGTTTGAACCCAAAAACGAAACTCAATTAGATGCGCCCCGTGTCAAAACAAACGTTTCCCAATTATTTCCATTTCCATTTCGTTTTCGATTTCAGGTAACTTCTACTTCCCCCCCTTCGGGAAGCTGGGGCTCACTTTGATGTCATAATTCATGTATATTAACTCATAAATAAACGAATCCAACTCTCGACTGTCTGTCTGTACCCTGTCTGGCTCTGGCGGTGGAGGACAGCAACGGCGGGAGTCAAATCGTTTCGCCTAGGTCTTCTAGGTATTTAGTGCACTTAATCTACGCCAAAATACCAACTAAGCGAGATAAATAGCTGCGAAATAAAAATCCATAAAAACGTAAGAAGTCAGGTTAAGTAAACTGGCGCTCCGAACCGCACTCGCCGGTCAGTTTGGTTCGCAGTTTCGGTATGGCTATAAAATCGGCACGACTTTTCAATAAATGTTGACAACAGCGACCAAAGTTTTATGATATCCTGAAGGAAGTGAAATATGATATTATGAATCGCCCAGTTGGACAGTTGGGACAGTTTTTTTTTTTTCTACTTTACTTCAGTTGGGTACTTGAACTGCGTCTGTGGCGGCAGCGGCGGCTGCGGCTCCTCTTGCGGTGGCTTTTTGTGTGTGCAAAACCTGTTGCTCTCGCTCTTGTTGCCGCTGTTGTTGTTGTTGTTGTGCTGTTGTGTATTATGAGTTTGCGGTTTGTCATGTTAAGTTAAATGCATGCAGCACATGCCCTGCATTGTTGACAGGCCAACAACAAGTTGAAGTTGGTTCTGGTGATGGTGGCGATGCCGGAGGGGTGGCGAGAGACAGCTCAAACTGACGCAAACAGCCTGAGGTTGGTTTTAAGCCACTGCGCCTGCTTAATCAGGTCAAAAATTGTTGAGTAATTATCAAGAAAATAATTCTATACTAGGAATGGGGTGATGACTTCGTAATAGGATACCTTGACTAGCAGTTTGGAATAGGAGCATAGCTCGAAGAGTTTCTCTTAAGGTCTGAGCAGAAAATTATTTTTCAATTTACTTCAAATTTGCATACCTACTTACACTATAAGAAACACACAATATGCAAAAGTCAAATTAAAAAAAAATTTAAGTGACACACTTAACAACAACTTTAACAACTAATTGGCTGAGGAACTTTTGCTTCACTGTTACATAGCCGAGCATGCCTGGACTACTGAGAGTATTTGCCTCGATCACCAAACAAAGACTGTTTCCGCTGGGCTGACATCAACGCAAATCTCTGGAATCTACACTCAACAAAACAAAAAAAAACTTTGTACTTAAATCAAGTACTAACGGTGTCAATAGCACGGTAAGTACGAAAATACTTAATTCAAGTACAAAAATAATATTTTACGTACAACATTTTCAATCCCGCAACAATTGTTTTAAATCTGTTTTAATAAATTTAATAATATTTTTTGGTGAATCTCGGAAAATAAGTGCAAAATGTTCTTCATTAAAGTCAAACAAGTAAAAAAAATAATACTTTAAAAAATAAGCACAAAATGTTCTTGGTTCAAGCCTTCAAAATTCTAAAACCCAATTTGTTCTTGAAACTAGTTCAAAATCCAGAGGAAATGAATTAACCAAATACCAAGATCTTTTATTTAATGTAGATCAGAAATCTAACCTTAGTCCACAACCAAAGTGTAAGAACCAGGAGGAATTTTTGAAGAACAAATTCATCTTAAAATAATTCGCATTTTCCGTAATACACTTTCTACACAAGTCTATTCTGCACTTAATCCAAGAAATTTTGTACAACTAAGTTCGATCTTTTGTTAAATTTTCGGCTAGCTGTAAGTACGAAATGTTTTTGATGCAAGTACGTTTCTTTCTCAATTTAATAATTTTAACAGTCTTTTTTTCCATTCTAGAATGTTTCGAGCTTGATTGAACTACAAAGAACATAACATTCTTATGATTTTAGATAGATCTGCACAAGGAGCTAGCTGCATTTCAGTGCATTTCAACTACAATTCGGTATGTTTATTGAATTAGTTTAATTTATTGGAATTTCACAATATAATAAAATTTAGTGCAGAAAGTTGGCTTAATTTTAAATAGACAGTAAAATATCTTCTAAATGAATTTAGTCCAAATAAATTAGTCATCTAATTAGTTCTATAATAAAACTTAACACGTCAATGAATTTTCCTTAAAATAGTTTATACTTATATATCATACTGTGTTCTCAAGAATTGTGCAAATGCTTCATGCGAACCTCTTTCTAAAATTTGTCAATTATCTCTGAACCACAGCTTTTTTCCTGATATCTGGAAGGAATCATTTATTATTCCACTTCATAAAAATGGAAGTAGAATTGATATTCAAAATTATCGTGGGATAGCAAAACTTTGTGCCATACCCAAACTTTTTGAACTCATTATAAATGCTCAGTTCCATCATCAGTGTTGCTCTCTTATGTCTCCATCACAGCACGGGTTTATGAAACGCCGTTCTACATCGACAAATCTGCTCGAGTTTACTTCAATAATTAGGGACGGATTTAGGCTAAACGAGAAGGCCAAGCTAACTTCGTCTTTGCCGAAGTTTAAATACCCTTGCAAATGTTTTAATACGACAGAATTTACGAACGTCATTAAAACAAACCATTTTTTTGATAAAACCACTTTTTGACCGATAGTTTCTATGGCAGCTATAAGATATAGTCATCCGATTTTGACAAAAACTTCCAAATCTGTGTAAAAGCGTATAAAACTAGTAATTTACGAAGCGGAAGGCGTTTGCATTAAAAACAAAAAAGTTTTCTCACGAAGACCCACTTTTCGACCGATAGTTCCTATGGCAGCTATAAGATATAGTCATCCGATTTTGACAAAAACTTCCAAATCTGTGTAAAAGCGTATACAACTAATAATTCTCGAAGCGGAAGGCGTTTACATTAAAAACAAAAAAGTTTTCTCACAAAAACCCACTTTTCGACCGATAGTTCCTATGGCAGCTATAAGATATAGTCATCCGATTTTGACAAAAACTTCCAAATCTGTGTAAAAGCGTATACAACTAATAATTCTCGAAGCGGAAGGCGTTTACATTAAAAACAAAAAAGTTTTCTCACAAAAACCCACTTTTCGACCGATAGTTCCTATGGCAGCTATAAGATATAGTCATCCGATTTTGACCAAAACTTCCAAATCTGTGTAAAAGCGTATACAACTAATAATTGCCGAAGCGGAAGGCGTTTACATTAAAAACAAAAAAGTTTTCTCACAAAAACCCACTTTTCAACCGATAGTTCCTATGGCAGCTATAAGATATAGTCATCCGATCCGGTCGGTTCCGACATATTATCAGTGTGCAGTAAAAAGAAGACTCTGTGCAAAGTTTCAGCTCGATAGCTTTAAAACTGAGAGACTAGTTTGCGTAGAAACAGACAGACGGACAGACGGACAGACAGACAGACGGACGGACAAAGCTCAATCGACTCAGCTCGTCGCCCTGATCAAGAATATATATGGTTCATAGGGTCGGAAATGAATATTTCTATGCGTTGCAAACTTCTGGGCAAAATTATAATACCCTTTGCAAGGGTATAAAAATCAGTCGGATTTCAGCAAGGCATTTGATTCAGTCAATCACCTTCTGCTCTTAAAGAAATTGTCACTTTTAGGATTTCCCAAACTCTTGGTCAATTGGATATCAATGTCCAGAAAGTCTTATTTAAAAACACCCTCTCCAAGCAGGTTTATGTTACCTCTGGAGTTCCTCAAGGGAGTCACCTAGGTCCGTTGCTTTTTGTCTCATTCATAAACGACCTTCCTTCCGTCATTTTAAACTCTCACGTGTTGATGTATGCAGATGATGTTAAAATTTGTATGCAGCTAACAGACCCCGATTCACACTGTCTGTTACAAAATGACATAAACCACCTTCAATCCTGGTGCACCAACAACTTGCTGCACCTAAACCACTCTAAATGTAGTGTCATGTCTTTCTATCGATCTGCCCCTTTTATGGGCAACTATTCCCTTGGCCCGCACAGCCTCGAGCGTATACACGCGGTAACAGACCTTGGCGTATTATTTGGCCATAATATGAACTTTTCCGATCATATTGGGATTATCGTTAGCAAAGCCAAGGGGGTGTTTGCTTTTGTTAAACGCTGGTCTAAGGAATTTGATGACCCATACACCACTAAGCTTCTTTACGTCTCACTTGTCCGACCTATACTTGAGTACTGCTCATGCGTATGGTCACCACAGTATGCAACATACCAGGGCCTTATTGAGTCGGTGCAGAAGCAATTTCTCCTGTTCACCTTACGTGGACTTAACTGAGAACAACACCGTCGCCTGCCATCGTATGTGGACAGACTCCGTCTATTAAGCCTGCCGTCCTTGCAAGATCGTAGAATCTGTCACGGAGTTATGTTCCTTCATAAGCTAATAAACGGTCAAATTGACTCTTGTTACCTACTGAGCCGAATTAATTTTTCCATCCCACCTAGATCTACAAGACAGTTCCGTCCAATTTTCTTAACTATAAGTAGATCTAATTTCGAGTCTCATGAGGGTTCGATGTCGCTAAATGTATTTAATATTTTATCACATTTATCTTCCCAAACATTGTAGTAGTAGTAGTGTTGTTTTCATTGAGTAAGGGTAAAATATCAACAGAGTTATTACATATTTTTGCTGGCTTTACAATAATAAAAACGGTAAGTGTTATACAACAATGGTTTATTTAAAACCGTCAGTTGATTCTTGGTATGTTTTCCATATAAAAAATTATAAATATATGCTTGTCTGAGAGTCGCCTTTCATTTGACTACTCCACCCACCTTCCCCGTTCGTCACGAGATAGTGAATCTTCCGTCAATGAGGGCGGCTCTACAGACTATTTTAGATAAATAAAAAAAATAAAAATAATAATAAAATAAAAACTTAAAAATCTTCGTTTACAATTTGTCTCCGATATTTTGTGGCTTCTGTTAAAAAGGATGCTAGGGTGCACCAATTTTCTCCATTTAAAATTCTTTGTAGTTCAAACTCGGTTAAAGTGATGCGATGGAAGTGCTGATATCGAACCTCTTTAAGGATAGGACAAATACCGATAAAATGTCCCACATTTTCCTTCTCCCGCATATTACACAGGCTGCAGGTTTCATCCAAGTCCCTTCTGTATGGCCTAAAGTTTAATGCAATCATTTCGCATCTCGCCTTAAAAATATTGCTAATACAGTTTGTTCCTAGGCTATCTTGAAAATAGTTAGATTGACCCAGGTTGTGATTTAGCTTATTATATGAGGTCCTTTCGGTGCTCTGTCTAGCTCGGCTTATAAAGAGTTCACGCTCATCTTCACAAAGCCTTTTTATGACTTCTGCTTCAGTATGACGCCATCCTTGTATATTGTCCCAGTCAAAGTTAAGCCCGCAGTTGTTTGAAATGATGGTCCAATCATCAAAAAACTGACTTTTCTCAAGAAGCAGTTGACTCATTATTTGCCTAGGCATTCTTTTCTCCGGCATGTTCATGACCTTGGATACATAGTTAAAATGCAGTTGCAGTGTATAAGTATACAGAGTTGGAAGGCCAGTTTCAATATAAATCGCGTAATTTGGCGTATTCTGCGGTAGTCTGAATACTTTTTTGATGAAAAAAGTCAACAAACGTTCAACATCGTCAAATCTGAGAAAACCCCAAATTTCAGCAGCATAACACATGAAGCTTCTTACAGTTGCCTGGAACATCTTATATTTGCAACTTGGCTTCACATTGTTTTTACTAAGCAATGTCCTCCATGTAGTGTTTATTGCAATTTTTGCTTCTCCAAGCTTCCCTTTTATGTGATCCGAGAAGTTCATGTTATCGGATATTGTGACGCCCAAATATTTGTAGGACCGCACTATCTCTAACGCTCTTCCATTTATGTGCAGATACTCCCCAGTTCTTAGCCTGCTTCTCCGTGGTCCTATAGACATAAACTCCGATTTGTCAGTGTTTATTTGCAAGCCCCATAGCTCACAGTAGGTTCCAAGAGCATTTAGCATATTTTGAAGCATTTGCGAACTTTCTGCTAGGATGCACATATCGTCAGCGTACATCAGCGTTTTAACGGTTTGGCCGCCAAAACTAACGCCGCCTGGCAGGATTTCTCCAATATCGTCGATATAGAGCGAAAAAAGTAATGGACTAATAAGACAGCCTTGCTTAACTCCGGTATTCGTTTCAAACTAGTCCGACAGTTTTGATCCGTCCCACACGGTTGCAATGTTATCGGCATATAGATTTTGCAAAGCCTTGAGAATTTTGGAGGATAGACCTAGGTTGCTCAGTTTGTAGAAGAGGCTTCGTCTATTGACCGTATCAAAGGCAGCCTTAAAGTCTATAAAGCATATGAACATTTTGCTTTTATTTTGGATGTAAGCCTTCGCAATTGTGGTCAGTAAAAATATGCTATCGACCGTCGAGTAGCCTTTCCTAAATCCGCACTGGAATTCGCTCAAAATATCGTTGCGATTTACCCAAGATGTAATCCTCTCCAGTAGTATTCCTGCGAAAATTTTCATAACTGCGTTTAGACACGAGATACCTCGATAGTTGCTGGCTTCCGTTTGAGTTCCTTTTTTGTAAATTGGAAATATCAAGCTCTTCTTAAATGAAGCTGGGAAGGCACCGGTACTGAAAATATGGTCGTAGGCAAGTGACAGTTGTTCAATAAAGGTTGGTGAGGCATTTTTGAAAAACTCGACGGAGACCCTATCTTCTCCTGGGGCCTTATTGTCCTTAAGGCCAAGAAGTGCACTCCGTACTTCCTGAACTGAAAAAGGCTGGTCAAGCTGGTGCGATATCGTAAGGGGCATAGCGTAGCTTATTTCCGATTCTCGATCTTGTACATAGAGCAGTTCTTTAAAGTAGCTAGCTAGTGCCGATGAATCCACTTTTATATTATTTTGGCTTACATTTTCATTTATTTGTTTTATTTGTGACCAGAATGTGCGACTACTGTTTGTGCAGTCTAAAGAAATTTCTAAATTTTTATAAACATTGTATATCTTTGCCTCCGCCCAACTGATGTGAGTCGGAGCATATCATAAAAAAGTACTCCTAATTTCGGCGGAGGCGAGATTAGGATTAATCTGTTTATGTTGACAGCTTTATTTGTCAACTCTATTAAATAAAATACAAAATACTATGAGTCACAATATAAATATTTCAATTTTTCAATCAAAAAACTTCTGCTAATTTTAAAGAATAATTTAATTAGTTAAATCGTAAATATATGGTCTCATGAGATGCTTATTTAGCATCATCGTAAAAATAGTTAGGCAATTGTGTCACATGATGGAAACTGAAATACACGTGCTTGAAGCCAATTTTGTAAGACCAAGTCACACGGCGTATACGCAATATATGTACACTAGACTGAACATAATCGTATGGGAATTTTTTTTTTTTAAATGTTCTGTTCCTCAGGGCGCAAAAAATTCGTAAAAATGTCTAGTTACCGTAATAAAAAACCAAACTTCGAAATTTTAACGTTTAGTACTGGCGCCGTGGGCTTAAAGTTGCTAAATTAAATTTCAGTTTCCCCTTTTAAATTTTACATTTTCATAGAAGTAACCCTTGAAATGCCAAACATTTTTTTAACTAAAAATATATTTTTAAAAATATTTTATTCAAAGCAAAATGCTGGATAAAGAGGATTCGAGCATTTATTTGATTAGCGCGTTGCGGGTAGTGCTGGATTCAGCAAGCTACCATCTAGAAAAGCGGTTCTTCTGCATAATATAAGAGGATTCAAATACACATTAAAAGACAGCCTAAGCCGCACTGTCCTTCAAATTGATGGTGTATTGAAATCACTTGGGCTTACCATGAAACTAGGAAGAGCTTGAGGAAACTTTATGATCAATATGTGAATCTCAGAAAGAATGCTGGTAGCGATAAAGGCTTGTACCGCAACAGAGAAAGGAGTTTTATGGACCATTTAGAAGAAATTGTTGATGGTGCTTTATAAAGTTCGATTGAATTAAGTCCTGCAGCTGCTTTTAAAAGACAGGTCCGATGACGAAGAGTCCCTATCTATTGGAAGTAGTCGACATCCATATTAAATGGATTTTGAAGAAGAGTAAAATAGATCGCTTATCTAAATAGCAAAAACAATATTCTTATGAATAAATTTGAATAACTACTTTTAATTGCATTTTTGCATTTTCGCTTTAGTCCCTTAGGAACATTAGAGTTTTTTTTTCTAGCAGCGAAATAATTAAATACTGAATATCTATGGTTCGTTTGTTATCTTTGTTGCCAGCCATTTTGTAAATTGTTAAGATGCATTTGATGAAGCAACACAATGAGGACAGGAATCTGCATTTTCAAAAATGATCTTTTCAAAATTTGCTTCATTGAGGAAGCCATTTTAGTTTTGGTTTGGTATTCGGCTCAAATGCATATCCATGATTAGTGCAAAACCTTTTAAGCACAGCGCTTAAATTTGCTCACACATTCTTGGACAATGGTCAAATTATGAAGAATTCCACGGGAACAAAGCTAGCGGAACATGGAATGTTTGGGTGAAAAATGCTTACGCCCAAGGACCACTTCATCTGACGGTATGCCGATCCTGCAGTTTTAATTCAGTCACAGCATTGATTGATTCTAGCACATTAACCGACTTTAAGTTGAACCAAAACGTTTGGCATCCCAGGTTGCTTTAATGAAAACGTAAAATGAAAAAGGGGAAATCAAAATTTAATGTAGCAACTTTAAACCCACGGCGCCGGCACCAAACCTAAAAATTTCCAAGTTTTGTTTTTCATTACGTTAACTAGAAAGTATTACGAATTTTTTGCGCATTGAGGAACAGAACATTTCCAAAAAAAAATTTTTTCATATAAGTGACGTTCAGTCTAATGTACACGCACGCACACGCGCCCGCCATTAAGTCGCAAGATCTGGCGTATACGCAATAAATACACTAAATTTCGTTTACAATTACCCGGGCAACGTTTTAATATTTTTTCGTAAGGTTTTACGCTTTGGAAATTTCGAAAAATTTTCCAATTTGGCCATGCCACAATCCACAAGAAGCGGGGCTGCACCCCCGATGTATCATAAATTTGCATTTTAATGAACTTCTCTGCATAAATATTAAAATAAATTTCGACATTGGCAATACCGAAAAACTAAAAATGCTAGATAAACAAATCGTTAACAATAATTATAATTGCCATTTGGGCGATCATAATTTGCGAGCAGCCGAGCAGGAAAAGGAAATTATGAGCTGACAAAACATAAACAGAGGCTGATTTCAGTTTTGTAGGAAAAGCAGAGGCGGACTGAATAAAACTGGATTTTTGAGCACCCTGTATGTATTGCCGAACTGATCTTGCGGCATAACAGAATTAGCTTAAGTGTTAAGCAACATCATTGAATTCAATTCAATTTAAAGCCTTTTAGCGTGAATCAGTTATGCTGGATTGTTTTTAAATAGCTTTCAAATGTGCAATTCCGGCATAGTTATTCCAGAGAGTGAAATCAAAAGAATTTCCAAAAGAGAAGCATTTTTTGCTCTAGCTCTCTCTCTCTCTTTCTCTGTCTCACTCAAGGTGTCTGACAATGGCGGAGGAGCCGCAGTGGCCTTTTTGGGTTGTAATTAAAAACGCATAAAATCGAAACAACAAAGTAGCACAGCACAAACTGAGAAAAATTTAAATTTTTTTACGCAATTGTGTTCTCTTCATAATTCAATTGTTTTTATTGTGTGTGCAGACACACAGCGATCATAAAATTTTATTAATTTAATTGGATTTTTAGCTGCTCAGACGTTTCGGCCGTCTCGTAATTAACGTAGAAAGTGCAGGAAATGGATTTTTTTGTTTCAAAAAGCAGAAGAGCCGAAAAAATTGTAGCTTTTATTATTATTTATTTACCACTTTTACCACCCATTGTTGCTTAAGCAATTAAAAATAAAAAAAAAAAACAGTTTTTTACGAGCGATTCAGTTGATTTACTAGTCAGAAGACCCTGTATAAGTGTTGAAATGGACAGTCGTCAGAGGCGGCGTACTAAAAGAGATTTATGCTTCACAAAAACGCTCTCCGGCAAGTTCAAGTTTTTAACATGATTTCTGCAGGCCCCACAACGTACATAAATTAACGGGAAGTCTGACGAAAAGTGCCAAAGTTTAATTAAGCCACGAAAAATCCCAAGCTCATCATAAATTGGTCTTAAGTCTTGGCCAACTTCTGGAGCTAAATAAAAAAAAGAATAAAACAAAAAAACCGCGACAGCCTTTACCTTGCCAAAGGACCACCAGAGATCAGAGATCTTTGTTTTTAACTCTTTTAATTTGCCAAACAGGTTTGGGTCGCCATTCGGCAAGAGCTCGAGCTCGAGCTCGCTCGCTGGTTCGTTGCGGATTAAGCGATTAAACAAATTAAAACAAATTACTTTTTTGCACCCACCACAGCGACGATGAGCATAAAATTAATAAAAATTTACCTGTCACGGGAGTTGGATTTAAAAATGTCGCTGGTAGTGTTTAAAATTGCAGAATTGTATCCATACATACAGGGTACCTGCAAATGTGGAAACATGTTGGTTCGACTGTGGAGATAGTCTTGAAATGGTTTCGTGTATTTAAGTGCTTATACAGGGTGGCCTATATGAAACCAGCCAGTCATACATTTGTACGTAGATAGAAGGGGATTAAGGTGTTCAATCCCACCCACTGAGTATACAAATCGGTATGACAGGGGACAAATTCGTACATAAACAGAGCAGTCATCATCTCCGTCTTCTTCATCTAAGGTAACCTCTATGGAATAAAGAAAGTCATTAAGATGGGAGCAGGTATTTGAATCCTCAAGATCTGGTGCATCTTGGTTATGTGATGGTTGGTTCTGTCATAATGTGACTGCTTGCGGAATATCGCTGCATACAGTGAGTACACAGATATAAAAAAGGATAGTTTCTGATGATCCTCAGGAAATTTTCGGTATCCATTTGGACTGGATAGTTAACTTTTCTTTTTTAAGATCCATTGGATATTTTCGAAATCGATTTATTTTCGCTTAAAATGGATATATCAGAGAAAAAATATTTCATTGATCTTTTTTCTTCATCCAAAGGAGCTAAAAAATGTGAAAAGGATATTTAAAAAAATGGATCTTAAGTGGACATTTCGAATATCCATTCTACGGGGATCTTTTTCTGTGTAAGAGATTATTAAAGAATAATTATGAAATAATGATTTATTTGAAGATATGTGCTTATAACACAGTACGACAAAATTCAACTTTTTTTAAAAGCCCGGCATAAGACCCATAAATTATGATAAAAGACATTTTTGTAATTATCACCTCATACCCATAGAAGTAAAATTTGAGCGTCACGTGACGATGCAATGCTTTAGTGGAATGTCCCAGAGAGAGAGAGGGGTGAAACAAGGGTGAAAGTGAGTAGAAAGAGGGGGAAAGTGATGGGAAAGCGGGACGTGGGGGAAAGTGATTTGACAGTGACAAAACACTGACTGGACAATGACTTAACACAGACTTGACGTGACTAGACAGTGACTAAACTGTGACTTGAAAGTGACTAAACTTGTGAGTAACTTAATAGTGACTTGATGTTTGAAAGTTACTAAACAATGACCTAAAAGTGACTTGACAGTGACTAAACAGTGAATTGACGGTGATTTGACAGTGTCTTGACAGTGACTTGACAGCGACTTAACAGTGACTTAATTGAATAGCAGAAAAGAGGAAAGAATACAGAAGCCAGTGATCTTGTTGATTTCTTCCTTCGAATGATTGTCATTGCTGATTTATAATCATTAAAAGAGCTTGTATTTTGAAATTAAGCCCTTAAATTTAGCATCCGTTTCACATCAAAGCCTCGTGAGTGTTACCGAAACTCGCATCCTTTTTACCCTCAATTTATTGCAAGTTTAACGCAATATCCGACCCTATTATTTCTCCGCTGTCGTTATTTCTCTTTTCCTTCTGTTTCACGAAACTATCTCTGTTTAGTATCGTACTTTGGATCTTCTTTACTGCACACTGCATTCGGCCCGGACTCTTATGACATCGTCGAAAATGGTTTTTGGAAACTTTTTTGTTTTTAATGTAAACGCCTTCCGCTTCGACTTTAGTTTTATACGCTTTTACACAGTTTAAGTTTTTGTCAAATCGTGACTACTACTCCTAACTATCGGTCAAAGGGGGTTTTTGAACTTTTTTGTTTTTATGTAAACGCTTCCGCTTCATTTATTTTATAGCTTTTACCGTTTAAGTTTTTGTCAAAATCACTATAGCTACTATCGGTCGAATGGGTTTTAGAACTTTTGTTTTAATGTAACGCCTTCCTCCTTTAGTTTATACGCTTTTACACAGATTTAGTTTTTGTCAACGACATTTCTGCTCGTCTGTTTTTTGCTTTTGTTTTTAATGTAACGCCTTCCTCAAATTTTAGTTTATACGCTTTACACAATTTGAAGTTTTGGTCTCTACATACCCAAAATACGCCGTCTTTATCGAAATGGTTTGTTTTTGTACGTTCGTAACTCTGTTGTATTAAAACATTTGCAATGTATTAAACTTCGGCAAACGAAGGTTAATACATACAAGTACGTAAGTATTTCAATGAGTTCTTACGTTGGGCTCCCTTCTTAGAACTTGCAATATTAGCTTTTTAAGTTGAGCCCTAGCGAGTATCAGACTTATTGGGTTTTGCACTCAAAGTCGTCTCATTCTAGGATCCAAATATATACTGCAGAGGACCACATTTTATTCCAATAGTGCTCTCACTTTTAGATAAATTCTTAAATAATTAAAAAAAATTGTTCCTATTGATCACCACAGTTCATTCTCATTCTTCTCATACTTTGCCGTTCGGTCCTTTTCTTTATGCGCAAAATTATAAGCACACACGCCAATGTATCATTATGTAACATAATTCAAAAATTGGGTTCAATAGGTTCTCGCATTGGTAGTAGTATCTTGAGTTTAATTTTTGAACAAATAAATATTGATCATAAAATAATCATCATGTATTGAGTTTTGTTTTTCACTCAGTCATTAATTAACATTCGAACACTGAGGATTATGCAGAAAAATAAATAAGTTGAAAAATGCTGCAGATATGCATAGAATATCCAAATAAACCTCCTTGAAATAATAATAATATTTGTACGACTATTCTGATATATTTTAATATATAAAATAATCATTATTAACGTTCCTGAATAAAACTATGGAAAGAACGAAAACATCGAAATTATTGAATGCGACCACTATCGATAGTTTGCCAGCTTACGATATTGAAAACGAAACTATCGGGTGTGTCCCAGAAATTTCTAGCGGTTTTCGTATAAACGTTAGCAATTTATATAAAAGCTGTTTGAATTTGTATGTTAAGGGGCTCAAAAATGCCCGGCTACTAGATTAGATGTCAAAAGTTCAGCGATTTGAAACCGCCTGCTCAAAGTCAAGTAGATTTGAAGCGTTCAGTTGTCCTTCCACATAATCTAGTAGGCGGTCAAATAAAGTAGTCTCAGTTTAGTTTGAAGTGCAATCGTTTATACGAAAATCTCTAGAGATTTCTAGCCAACCGCAAATTTAAAATTATGTTTCAAACAAATAAAAAATTCAAAAGTAACTTTAGTTCTATATCCATGTATGCGTACGTTAGTTTAATAGCCCATTGAAGATTTTTTTATAGTTATTACTTCAACTCACCTTATATTTTTTCAATGCCAATTTTCAATCAAGTGTGTAGCCCATAGTATGAAGATTTCGTTTGTTGTTCCTTTGAGAATTTTTTTCCTATTTTGAGCTTTGTGGCACTGGCATAATATAAAAATTATTTCCCCGAATCCAACTGAATGTGTAGCGCCCCCACATACAAATCTTACTCTATGTAGATCTTATTTTAGCTGACTTTAGGTTTATGGAGAATTACGAGGAAGGCACTTAAACAAATTGCTGCTCTTGCTGCGTAGGTCTATAAAAATTTTATGATCCATTGATAGTGCGAACAAAATTCAACTCCTTCCCCCTGTCTCTGTTTCGGTTTGGTGAAGTAAGTTTGACAGTTGATTTTGAATTTGATTGAAGCCAAGTGCAACTCGGCGTTTGTTTACTGGATTTTGCAAGAGTTTGGCATCCATTAATCAAGTGCAGAAATTGCTAGGGATTCTATTTTTTTTTTTTTATTGTTTTTGAAGCAAGCAACAGCTTTGTTAGTGTCTATTTTCATTTTAATAGACTTCCATCTAGGAAAGTTTTCCAATTTGTTTATTTGTTGAATCAGCAGAGAAGTCCACGTCAGGGCTACTTACCTACTTAGTAATGTGTTAACATAGCCCCCGAACCAGTGTCAGATAAGTAAGTAAGTCGGAGACTTCTGTACAAACATTTTGACAACTTGTGAACTTTAGAACGCCGCTCCCACACACATACAAAAATTTGTATCATAAACCATAAAATAAACCACACCAACAATCATGCTGCCGAAATGTGCTTCTTGGCCATTGAGAACAGAATTCAACGAAAAATAACTTTGAGATGTGTAAACAAACAAAGAACGCGTCGAGCAGCATCAACAGTGATTAGCCCATATATGAGGCAAAGCTTCGAATCAAGATGTGACTGAATGAGAAGAAGGGAGGGTCACTCGTGAACTTTTAAAGAAGGATCATTAAGAAACAAAATAATGCTTTAAAAAAAAAACAGTTCAATTTAAGCATAGTCCTTTTTGATCTTATATCTTTGATTTTATATCTTTGTCTTTGCATCATCTGATTTTTAAGAGGTCAAAGAATTCCAAAGGGTCGAAGGGGCGAAGAGTCCGAAAATAAAAATGTCTTAGAGATTTGAGCTTTTGTTGAGGAGTTTGAATTTAGCACAGGACAAAAACGTTTGGGGTAGGAGTTTTACGGGTCGATGACAACACTTTTGCTCGCTTTGAATTGTTTTCTAAGACCATAGTGTACAGAAATGCTCTGACTGAGGAAAATGTCCTTAATATCATATTTCATCAACTTTAACAAATAATCAAAATTTGAAATATCATTCAGACTGCTTGTTATAAACTATAGTTTAGTTTAAGGTTTTTTCCTAAAACAATCTTTATATAGTTTAAATAAATGTTTTAATTTTTTAAAAGATTTCTTAGCGCTTAAATTTATATATAGTGCTCAACAGTAGGAGAAGATTATTTTCGACTGACTGCCTAAGCTTTTGTTTTAGCTACTGCTGCTCAGTTGAGCTCTGTGAATCTGTTTTATGGTATTTGAGAATGATTAGACAACCAGATACAGATACGAACGATGCCAAGACGACGTCAAATTATTACGCGGACGTGCCTGGAGATGAAGATGGAGCTAGAGTGTATGCAAAGTGAGAGCACTGAAACTAAATGACACAGTTTTATGGACATGCGACTTGGCCGCGATGTGGGGCCAGATATCAGAGAAGTATGTATGTATTCTTCTTTTTACCTGTGCTCATGTTTGTGGGCCTAGCCCAACATTGAGAGTAGAGCGGACCTTTTTTTGGGATGGGGGGTTTTATCACATACAAAAAAAAAAAAAAAAGACAAGTTTGTCGCGTGTAAACAATTTGCGGCGGCCAAAAAGAGAGAGAGAGTGCGGGTGGTGCGTGAATAGACGAAGGGGGGAGGAAGGAGAGAAGCAACGACAGGGGAGAGAGGAAATCAAGAAGAGTGATGTCTGTTGGATCACTAAACGTTATAGCGGGAGTTAACGTTGATAGCTAAAAGTATGCGAATGATCTTTCAAAACAGTATAATTAAAAACAAGTACTTATATTGTTCTGGAATAAAAAAATATCCTTTAGAGGTAAATAATTTACATCGCACATGAGAGTGCAAAAAATTTCAGTAAAGAATGTACCTATTTCGGATAGCATTCTGACACTCATAATTTTATTTATTTCATGTAAGTGTTGATTTGTTCTGGCTGCCCTAACATTTCGCATGTGTGTTGCTGCATTTGTTCTACGGCCCAAATAGCCATCCCTACGTATTGCCAAGTTGAACGATTGATGAAAAACGATATTCCGATATTTTAGTAATTTAGAAAATTTTCACAGATAAGTCAATTTAAAGGTAAAGGAAATATTGTTAAAAACCGTTTCTACACACAAAATATAGAGACTAACAAAATTTTCTTATTTTATCAACTGTTATAATTTTAGGACGAGACTTTGAATAACTCTTTTTTCAGCTATCTTCATCATGACAGACACAAGTTAAGACCGAGTTTGTAATTTGCTGATTTTTGAGAACGTGTTCCTATTTTAAGAAGGGAAAAACTAAGAACGGAATGGGAAAAAAGTTAAGCTGACAATACCATCAAGAAAAATCGATGGATCTTTAGATGCGATCCATGAATGATCCATTTTTGTAGTTCTTCAAAGCAGCGAAGTTTTGATACCCAAGGTTATGCGTCGTCGACGAAAACAAATAGTAGTCGAAAGGGGCAGTGGGAGATGGCGGCGGGTGGGGTAGGAGTACTTCCCATCCTGCGCTTGGAGCAAGTTTCCTGTAAGGTTCTTAAAGCATTCAAGTTTCGAAATGCAACTGTTGCATTTTTCTAAAAAATGAAAGCAGTAAAGTAAACTTTCCCGCAAATTGTGTTTTATTGCCTAAAATACTGACATATTCGAAGCACACAAGAACTAGTTGTATACCCTATAGCGAAACGACACGTACTGAAATAGAAAGCCTAATGATGAGGGTTCGAAATGAAGTTGTGTGCAACACTGTCCGATTCGATTTAATACTTGTAAAGCCATCTCTTAAAAATCCTTTGGAACTTGTTTGTACTGGTAGCTTGCGGAACGCCATTTTGATCGAGTGTACATAAATTAAATCTCACCTTTTAGCTTTAAGGAAGGGTTTGGCTGACCAGCTTCATTGATATAAGGATCATTATTTAAAACTGATTAATATTTGACTCGGATTTATGAAACAAATGAAGAAGTTGATTTTCTTACCTAATAATAAAAGAGTACGTCGCAGGCGACCCTTGCATGTGAAACGCATATTAAGCTTACGCGGGTGGATTGACACTTTTTGTTGAGAACTAATTAATTTGCAATTGCATTACAATCAATTTTAACTAATTCGCATACAATTGGCGCCAACTGTGGCGTGCACATTCAAACACATATGTATCTAAACCAGATACATTAGAAAATATCTCAAAAATCAACAAAAAAGAAACAACAACAAAAAAACGACGTCCGCCGAATTGAAGAGCACGAAGCGCGCGCATGAGTGAAATACATTTTCACGCTTCTAAACAGAGCGTCGTCAGCAGAGAAGACATCATCCATTCATAGCCGGGTCCGGCACCAGAAGCAGACAGTCGGAGAACGAACACACACAACGCAGCACGTTGAGAACGTCGAGAACTCCGAGCGTTTTTCGCGAGTCGAGTAGAAGTGGAGGTGGTGGTGGTTGGAAAACGAAAAAGCATCAGTTCCTCAGACTATGGCAAACTGTGTCGGGCAACGGTCAAGTGTGTGATCAACGCAAGTTCGGTTCCCAGGCACAACGAAAAAGTAAAAGAACATGGCAAAAAAAAAGGATGCTCGAAATTAACACTGAGAAACTTTAACCTGGTCTGCGCGCAAGTTGATTAAAGGCGCGCGTTTAATTTCATTTTTTACGCTTCGCCCCGACTCTGTTTTGGAGCTCCACCCTGATCCCAGAGACTTTTTGATTCGCTGTTCAAGTTTTTCGGTTTGATTTTTTTTTTATTATTTTTGTCTTGTCTTTTTGTATCTCGTCTGCCGGTGGTGCTGATGGTGGTGGTGGTTGTGGACTGACTCCTTAGCTGGCTCCTGGGGCTGGGCTCAGTACTTGGTCAGCTTTCTCCGTGTGCGTACGAAATAAACGGAGTGATCGCAATGCTGTTGTTGTCGTCACCGCCTGATGACCTCGTCAAGTGCACTCAGCTGCCGTCAACCATTTCGTACAACTTTCCCAGCTAAACTGAGAAAATCACTAAACAGCATAAAGCCCATCACGCTTGATTAATTCGCAAGTCGACAAACAATTTTGCATTTCGATCGTCTCGTGTGTGTGTGTGTGTGTGAGTGTGTGTGTGTGCGTAGCCAAAGTGGCCACCATAAAAACGGTTTTAACTTTAACTACCAGTCAAAATAATATAGTATAAAAATACACAAACAACAATTACGAGAGCTTTTGGCCGGGCGATATGCGGCTATTCATGGTAATTGCAATTTTAATATTTGCAATGCCAATGACAGGATTCGGCTGGTAAGTTCCCTTCTGGTGAGCAGCTACATCGAAATTTAAACATAACAAACTGTATTTATTTATCTGAACTAAAAAGTGATCAAGTGTTGAAATTTTAAAGCAAATCGTTCCCTTGAAACTATTTAATTTTATGATATGGGAGAAATATTAAGCATCTCTGAGTTTGATTAAGCAGATCATTTTGCCATTAAGGGATTTTGTGGCTTCAGTACTTTAATACCAAATTAATTTAAATTTTTGATGTGAAACATCTTCAATTTTGGAACGAAGGATTTTAGTAGGAGTAAAATTTAATTTCATCGTCACGTGACGCTACAGCGCTGCGGTGACTTCATGCATATTTTGTGTTGTTTTAGCAGAGCGTAACAATTGGAGAGGGGGGGGGAAAGTCGAGTGAAAGAGGAGGGAATGTAGTGGAAAGAGGCAGAAAATGGGGTTAACTAAACAGTGACTTGACGTGACTTAAGATTGACAAAAAATTACTTTACAGTGACTGGACAGTGAATAGACGTTGTCTTATCAGTGAGTTGATAGTGACTAAAAAGTAACTTGAAAGTGACTAAACTGAGTGCCTTAACAGTGATTTTACAGTGACTAAAAAGTGACTTGACTGTAACTAACCACTGACTTGACGTGACTTAACAGTGATTTGCGATTGACAAAACAGTGACTGAAAGTCAGTAAAAAGTGACTTAACAGTGACTTGACAATGACTAAACTGTGACAGGACAGTGACTAAATAGTAACCTGACAGTGACTATGACTTTGACTTAGCTCTGACTTGACAGTGATTTAACAGTGAATTGACTGTGAATTGGTGGTGACTAGACAGTGACTAAACACGTTGACAGCATTACAGAAAAGAAGGTAGAAAACAGCAGCCAGTGAATTGCTCCCAGCAAGCATTTTATGAATTCTCTGATCACATTTGAGTCTTTTATCAATTCCTCAGTCCGATTGAAATAGTCGCCATAAATGCGCTCGTTTTCTGTTCGTAAATAATACTTTTGTCGGAAGAAAATGGTACCCTAGTTGCGACTCTTCATCAAGAGTCGTTTATACCCCTTTTTCAGATCAGTTTTTTGAGTCAGTTGGGAGTATTTTTGAAATCTTTTTCGATCAATCACTGAATTACTTATCTCATTTTAATCTTTAATCCTTAATCCTTAAGAGAGCTTGTGCTTTTAAAAATAAGCCCTTAAATTTAGCATCATGTTTCACATCAAAGACTCATGAGAGTTATCAACACTCACACCTTTTTTTCATCGCTTACACAGAAAGAAATGAATAAAGCAGGACTGCAACAATTTAAGCTAATTATTCTAGCAAATGCTCGGATTATAACTTGCTCCTTTACTCAGAGAAATCAAGTTCGGGTACTAGCAGGATGAAATTATTACGTTCTTGCGTAAATTAAAATTGAGTATAATTAAAAATCAAATATAGAGGAAAACTAAGTTCGGTTAGACCGAATTTTAAATACCCTTGCTGTTTGGTTAATCTATATCTATGTATAAGGTCTTTAATGATTTTAGCTTTGAACAATATTATCTCAGTATTATCTAAAACTCAGCAATAGATGGCGCCACTACCTTTGCCATTTGCTTGCCAGTTTGTTAAACGGCAGCTATACTATATATTCATCATCAATTGTTAGATAGTTGAGTGTTTTAGGAATAGACTAAAGTAGTATACACCTATATGTCAAAAATGGTGGTTTGATCATTCACACGGACAGACAGACGAACATGGCTAAATCGACTCGGCTTATGATGCTGATAAAGAATATATATATTTCCAGGGGTCGGAGGCGCTTTCTTCTGGTTGTTACATACATTTGCACAACTTCATGATCCTGTTTTACCCATTTTAATGAGTACAGGGTATAAAAACACGTCGACGAATTATTAAAGCCCGAAATAAATTTTAATAACCCAAAAAAAAATTAAGTGGAAAAGGAAAGTGGACATGAGACCTTTTAATTTTTTTATTTCTGCATTTCGATTTATTTTAATTTGGCCCAGATTATTAATGCGACCATTTTTTCGCTTATTATTTTCTTTAACAAATATACCAGAGTACATAGGCCTTTTCTCGTTTCCTAATTTTAGTCATCGAAATTGCAAAAAAAGTTTTGATTTCAAAGAAATAGTTCAAGAATTTGACGAAATCGAGGGGTTCGAGTGAAGACACTCTTAAGGGGGTTTCTGGAAGCGGGAACATTTTACAATTCTTATTCCGCATGATTTGATCGAATTCAGGAACAGTCCTGATTAAGTCTCAGAGATTTTAAGAGATAGAATATACTACATACAGCTGGGCATGAACAATTTTCTTTATTGTTCTCTTACATCTTTGATTCATGATAAAACAAGTAAGAGCGTTGCAGTCGAGTGGTCCGACTCCGAAATACCCTGTACAATTGAGACACACACACAAACACACGCACATACACAAATTTACACGCACACCGGACTGTGAAATAGGCACAGCGCTTCCCCCCTCCCTACCACAAGCAAAATTGTTTCTTGCATAACTTTGGTGTTTTTGCTCTGATCTTATTGCGCTTGAGCCTCGAGGTTGTAACTTGAAAATCTGAAACAAATTCGATCAGGGTACGGTATACACCTATGTACATACAGAAATTTGTGTCTCTATCTCTCATAGTCTCTGAGATCGACAGACGGACAGACTGACGGACAGACGCACAAAGATAAATGGACTCGGCTGTTGATGCTGATCAAAAATTTATATACTTTATAGGGTCGGCAATGTTTCCTACTCCCTTTTACATGCACAACTTGCTTATTATTTGCTCTTGCTTATTATTTGGGTTATTTTTCTTAGGGACATCATATCATTGATGAAATGTCAATTTGAACTTAAAAGTATAATTGGTTAATGACGGATTTATTTTTTCGGACAGGTAAATGTCAAGTTTATCTTATCGCCGTTTATTGATATCAGAAAATATTATGTTGGGTCCCATAGCATATGATATTTTCTGTTCATAGGCCCCATATCCGGAAGTTAAGGCCAGTATGGCACACTGAATATACGACAAATGCGCATTTCCACAACAGCCGATAGAGCAAACCCCATAAGTCTGTTGTGTATTAGATTAACAAAAATAATAACTTTGATCAGTCCACTTCTCTTTTGGACTCTTTTCGGATTTGTCCCCCATTTTGTCTACCCTTGAAGCGTTACAGATGAAGCGTAAAACTGGCACAAGCAAACAGTGTAATTTTTTTATTTTTGTCATTTTAATTTAGTTTTTCATCGTTCGACACATCAAACGCATTTGAACTTGAGCTTTAAATGATTTAATTAATTTATTGTGAAAAGTTTCAATTGGATTTCCCTCGGTGGCACCTCTCTGCCCTCTCCTTCTCCATTCGCGTTTTTTTTTAATGTTGCAGGTGGCCTCCTTCCTTTTGGGGGTGCCTCGCCCAGTTGCACACAACTCAAATTAAATTAATGAAAATTTCGCAAAATCGTCATGCAGTCTACGCCACGCGACGCCCACACCCACGCCCCTGCCACGCCCTCCACCGCCCCCTGGCTTGACAAATGCCCGAGGCGAAAGCAAAAATTTCAGTTTTCTTTGCCGTTGACAGCGGCAATTTTTTTTCGAAAAGATCTTTCTTTTTTGGGATTCATTGATGCCACTTTGCTGGCAAATAATTTGGCAAAGTGCATAACTTTTCTTGCCATTTGATGTTTGTCCTCATAGGCTTGTTTATTTATTCATCTGGGGACGACTTTTTCTTCGCTCATAAATTCAAAGTGTCATCTCGACTTCTGCTTTATTTATTTTGGCTGCACATTTGCCCATTTATTTTTGGGGTTTCCACACAACAAACTTAAAAAAAAAGAAATTAAACGAAATGGTAAAGGAAATAGTGTGTGTGTGCCATGTAATTAAATCTAAATCAAACGTCACATTTTGAAGGTCTGACATCGTCAACGTGGTCCGTGCGCTCGATTGGCTCTGTTTGATTTGCATTTTGCAGTTGGCCGCTTTTGAATCACCTCACCAGCCTCACCTCAGAATCCGAATTTATTTTGGTACGAAAACCGGAAACCGTTACGCCAATCTCTCGTAAATTGATGCGATTTGACATTAACACAGATGCTAGACCCCATCGAGCGGGTGTAATGGGTTTTTTGGCATTGAAATTGAATTGTAAAATTTATTTCGAAATACGAAAAAATAAATTTATACAAGAAACTTAATGACAGCATAGAATGGACTAAATATTCACAGGAAATCGGAAAAGTTTTGAAAAAAAAAAACACATCTAGGATTGAAAAGGTACTGACGATATGGTAGATGTCTCCATTTAAAGTGAAATGTGTATTTTTAAAACCAGGCCGAAACCTAAGCCGAAAAATTTCAAATCTCATTGGTATATTGTGGCCTTATTGTACACCTATACACAGTTTTCAGTCATCAATTTAAAATTAATGAGTATCATTTATTTTCTCTTTATCATCTTTATACTTTTAAAAAAAAATTAAAACGATATTTCGAAAATATCCAATTATTTAAGTATCAATTTGATATTTCACTTGTCAAACTTTTAGAATCATTTTAATACTGGGTGTTATAAATTTTTCCTTATAAATTTTCCCTAAAATTTCCCGAAACCTTTGTCTAAGACTAGTGCTCTTCCATTGTATCTAGGATGATTTGGTTTGATTTTTCACTATTTTTTATTTTCCTTAGCCTTTTCGCGATTTAATAATTGATTACGGCAGATTTCTCAAAATATCAATATCGATCAACTCAAAAATCCAACTTTTTTATATCGATATTTGAAATATCGCCTCCAGAAACATCGATATATCGATATTATCGTTATTTTCTAAAGCTTAAATAAGCTGAAAAGCTTTTAAAGAACATTCTCACTACCATATGACCCTTTCTAGTGGCTGTTATATCTTATCTTTCTAATGGGATAAATTTAAAATTTAAATGACTTAACTTTGTGAAACTAGATTATAGTTTAGGGGTGGTTCGATTTGCATACGCGGAAAAAATCTACAAAGCGTATAGCAAAAACGAAATCAATCAAAATTTGACAAAAACCCATGGGTCTAAAAAGAATTCCTAGCCGGCACAAATCGATCTTAAGTATTAATAAAGATTTTCTTTTCGAACAGGACTGAATTCATCTTTTTATTCAGTAGTAGTAGTAGTATTATATTTATATTCAATAATTGCTTGGCAATAGCCGTTTGCACTCTTATATAATATTTATATTACTTAGTACAAGGAGTATGTATAAGGAGTAAGGAGCTTAAACTATTATATATATTTTTTAAAAATCCTCTGTTACAATTTTGAGTCTATATTTAAGGGCAGCAGAGAGATAAGCCGCAAGTGTAATCCAATTTTCTCCGTTGAGTCGATCTCTAGTTTTTTCCCATGTGAAGGATCTTTCTCCGAAATATTTAAGTCGGAGTTCTCCCAGAATTGGGCATTCTGAGAGGAAATGGAAGGTGTCCTCCCTGGCGCTCATGTTGCAAAGCGAGCACTTCTCGTCGCTAATGTGGGGTCTATAGTTTAGTGGCAGCATTTCGGATCTCGCTTGAAAAATTACTTTTATAGCATCTACTGAAAAGTCATCTGTAAAATAATTGCTTTGTCCCAGGTTGAAGATTAGGCCTTTATATAAAATCCGAGTTTCGCTCCGCCGAGCAGTGACCTCAAAGGAATTCCGCTGGTCTTCATCAACTCTTTCCAGTACAGTGTCGTGCGTTCTTCTCCATTCAGCTATGTCTTCTATATCGCAAATCATACTATT
This sequence comes from Lordiphosa clarofinis, assembly GCA_018904275.1. Taxonomy (NCBI): domain Eukaryota; kingdom Metazoa; phylum Arthropoda; class Insecta; order Diptera; family Drosophilidae; genus Lordiphosa; species Lordiphosa clarofinis. The sequence continues at coordinate 7,181,998 of JAEIGQ010000001.1, forward strand.
AGCCTGGAAATTTTTTTGCCATTCTGCAAAGCACTGCGATTGGTCCCTCAGGATTTGCATAGCGACTAACTTAGGAAGCCTGTTCTGAGGTAGATCCATGATTTTCCTCATGTATTTAAAATGTCTGTCCAGTGTATTGTGGTAGAGGATAGGTAGACCAGTCTCAAGGTGTATCGCATATGTTGGTGTGTTGATCTTTTTATTTATTCTACTTAGAAATCGCACTTATATGAAGAAATTACGTTTAAGATAAGTAAATCTATGCCGAAATATCGTATCTGGATCAAGTTAAATGGAGAAATTCAAATGAGTCCAGCTTTTTTTTTGCTTGATATATCGTTTTTAAAAATATCGATAACAAAAATATCGATATATTGATATATCGATAAAATATTGACAACCCTAGTCATAACATTCGACGATATGATACCACGACCATTGAAAATATTGCTTTTAATATGACCTAAACAATATGTAAATAATATTTTCTAAATATATGTTTATGCAATACCGTACATTACTGCACACATTCTATTAACCTGCACTGGTCACTTCTAGAAGAAGGCATGTTTTTGCCGTACACTAAGAGGCCATCAGGATATCTTTGAAGTGAGGCCCCACACGAACTGAACTAAAGTGCTGTTCATAGTCTATTTATACGGTGCTGCTTATAAACAAACTACCATCCATTTGATCATTCCCAATATTTGAGGATCGATAAATAAAGCGGATTAATATATGAACATGTCTAGAAGGTCTGTGCCCTTTTGCGGATTGACAGATATGGCTCTATCGACTCGTCTGATCAATAATGTATCTAGTCTTTATCTACACTGCACACTTAAGCAACGACAAAAAGTGGCTAAAACTGACCTTGCATATAACCCATGGTCTGGGGGAGTGTCCGGACAAAGTACCTTATTTTCCACCATTGCTTTTTCCTCTTCGAGGTACTGATGTGATCAGTCTAGAATCATAACAAATAATTTTACATGCCAAGCGTCCACGAGCATGTAGTCATTGAAAATATTTGGTTTAAAATTAATACGTTCTTGAATCAAATTTTTTAACTTTCGAAGGATCAAATTAATACCCAAAATATCAATTTGACCATTTCAAGTTTTATGCTAGTTTTTTGTAAGCTTGCAGCCATAACTGCTTTCTTCACTAGTCTGGGCTGTTGTTTACTGTATCCTTCTTAAATTAAGCAAGCCAATTACTTTAACTATTTAATGTACTAGCATATTTCACTGCACTAAAAGCCCCCACCTAGGACCATGACAAGAGTTTTTTATTTTTTTTTTTTTGTTACGTTACATGATTCTTAAAACTTTTCCTGTCACGCAATGTCCTCCAACTTGACCCATGTCTTCACCCGTTTATCTTTTGTTTTCTCTGTTTCCCTCTGCGTCATGCATTTTAATTATGATGCAGCAGAAGGAGGCACGAATCCGCATTCGTCAAAGTGACAGACGCAAGCGACAAATTAACCAAATAAACAAATTGCAGGGTTTTAATTAAGAATTCGTTTTTGTGGCTGTCTGTGTGAAACAAACTTGAACATGAAACACTTTTCAATAGATGAACTTTCCTTCTCATAATCATCTCATCTGCATTAAATTTTGGCAATTGTCCGACTTTTTTCCCGGCTGCTCGTTAGCTGTCGTTTGGGGGTGGCAAAGTGTGCCAAAAATGAATTCCTCTGCTCCACTGACACAGACACAAATGTTGTTGTAACCACCTAGAGAGAATCTAAGTGGTATCTCTGCTCGGTTCTGCTTAACCCATTAAGACCCCACCACATGCTGTGGTGAGCCAAAAACAAAACTGGGAGCTGGGTGAGTAAGGGAGGGGGGAAAATGAGAATGAATGAAAACGATTTTCAATGAATGAAAATGCAGCAGGAAAGGGAAGAGTAAAAAAAATCGCATATAAGTGTCAAATGATTTTCGAACGGAAATGAGATCATAATGTAGTGAGATTTTTCATCATTTTTCAAATGGCGATTTTAATTAAATTCCAGACTGTCAGTCAGCTAAAAGTAGTGGACTTAAGGGGTTTTCCATTCATTTAACGGATGAGTTGTGTGCCCCGTCTGCTGTTTTTATCTTTCAAATCAAACTGAATGAGTGTTTGATTTAATAAAAGTACATTTATTAATGCAATTTACACGAACAGATACAGCGGATGAGCAGGGGATGAGGATGGCCAAGTGCGCAGATACTATGGAGGGGATTTACTATGCCAAACAATTGTGATGTTACCAAGTATAAACTGAATGGTCATGAATGTAAACACTACAGTTAGTTTGTTGTATAATATGTGCTTGATATAGGAAATACTTGGAGGTAGATGGTTCGTACCATACCACCCAAGATTGGGAGCGATTAGATTAGCGAAAGTCAAGGAAATAACTAGGCTGGGCAGCACTGGTGGCAGTTATTATTATTATACGAATTTTTCCCAATCAGAATTGAATTGATTTTGATTTAGTTCATTTACAAAAAAAAAAGGATAAGTTAAACAATAATATTAGTTATTTTAAAGTGGAAAATGTGAGAAAATGCCTGAATGATTCGCAGGATTGATTCAAAAATGAATCATTCGTTTACAGCTCTGGTGTCTGGTGACCCTATTCAATGGAAAACTGTTTCAAACATTTTTAACACCTCCCACAAATGTGATCAAAGATCAAAATTATATGCATAATGCTCAAATTCATGTCGTTTGAATATTCACCTCCTTTCTGGATGGATCTGCCCCCGATTTCAATTCAAGCATACACTTGAAAAGCTTCGATGCCCACCTGGGTTGTTTTTGCCACCTGGTTGGTTGGTTGGTTGGTTGGTTGGTGGGCCCCTTCTCCCAGTTTTCACAGCCTGAGGCACTCACTCGATCTCCCAGCGATTATGACAACTTAATAGCCACAAAACCAAAATCCAACAAAAACAAATAGAGCAAACGCACGCAACAAACTCACTTCACACAAAGATGCACGCTCAAGTACTAACAAAAATATTAACTCCAAATACTCTCGAAACGCAAAATGATAGACGCCCGCTCGAGATTGGTAAACACCAAACACAAAAAACAAGTAAAAAGTAAAAACAATTGAAGTTCATCTTGCTGATCTGATGCTGTTGCCGATGACGTCGTCGTTGATGACTGGAGAGATCTAAAGAACTCAAACACCTTTCAAGCGTGCGGAGAGCGCGTAACCACACAAGTTGCCAGAGGTTTTTGGTTAAGCGGAAAATAGCCGAGAGACCAAGTCGCCACGTTCGACACTTTTTGGTTTCGTTTTTTTTTTTTTTTTTGAAGTTGAAGGCAGCTGGCGGCAAACTTGAAAAGGGGCAACAACTTCAGGCACCCAGTCTAAAGTCAGAGCACCCAGAGCCAACGTGTCTTTATTTTGCTTTCACACAACTCGATGTGTGTGCTGTTGTTGTTTGCCTTGTTGGTGTTGGTGTCGTCGTTATAGGCCTCAATGGATTTTCTGTGATTTTGGTTTTGTTTTTTTTTTTTTTTGTGCTTTGATCAGAGTGCCCATGCCCGTGGTAGCCCCCTAAATTGACAAGTGGTTGAAATTTCCCACAACCATCCCAACCTCCCATTGGTGAGTTGATGAGTAGGCGAGGGGACGGGGTATTCAGAGTCCTTAACTAAAAAATAATTTTTTTTAATTTATAAGGTATCCTTGTGAAACTATTTAATATCAATTTAAGTGAATAATATTATTTTCTTGTCAAAATGAAATGAAAACCTTGATTTTTATACTCTGTACCGAAGGTACATAGAGTATATTAAGTTTGTGCAAAAGTATGTAACAGGGAGAAGGAGTCATTTCCGACCCTATAAAGTATATATATTCTTGATCAGCATCAACAGCCGAGTCGATATAGCCATGTCCGTCTGTCCGTCTGTCCGTCTGTCTGTCCGTCCGTCCGTCCGTCCGTCCATCCGTATGAACAAACAGATCTCGGAGATGGTTAGAGATAGAGGTTTGACTTGTATGGGACAAATGTTTCTTATAGCTGCAGGCAGGTCAAGTTTATTTTCAATTTTTGCCACGCCCCCTCCCGCCCCCGCAATTCGGAAAAAACGTTATATCTCCTACAGTTTTGAAGATAGACGTTTCATACCTTCTAGAGATAGTTAGTAATTAGCAAAATATATCGATTTGCTGAAGAAATGGTAAAGATCGGATCAGCGGTTCTCAAGTTATGAGCAAAAAAGTATATCGCCCTCGCCCCACCCCCTCCCACCCACAACTAACACCACACAATCTTAAAGGAGAGAGGGGAGAGAGAGAGAGAGAGAGAGAGAGAGAGAGCGGGAGTGAGAGTGAGAGGAGAGAAAGAGAGAGAAACTTTGAGATGAGCGCACCACCAGCATTGCATTCAGCTTCTACTCCAGGTACAGAGTATGTTATAGTCGGGCTTGACCGACTTTCTCACTTGTTTTTTAAGGTTTATTTGAAAATAAACTAAAGGTTCTTGGTAAGAGACAGATTCGAATTAGTTTGACGACAAAATATTTGAAAACATTTATCCATCTGAAAGGGTGAAACAAAATTCAAATTTCTTTCTCCCCCAAAGGATGCTTTCGACATGAAAACCAATCTTAAACTTTATGAATGCTTAAGTACTCTAATATCTATTGTCCCCCGTCTGCTCGATATTCACCCCGCTTTTTATACCCTGTACCCATTGAAAATGGGTAAAAGGGGATCATGAAGTTGTGCAAATGTATGTAACAGGTAGAAGGAAGCATTTCCGACCCTATAAAGTATATATATTTTTGATCAGCATCAACAGCCGAGTCGATTTAGCCATGTCCGTCTGTACGTCTGTCCGTCCGTCCATCTGTCTGTCCGTCTATTTCTATGCTATCTCCTCCGTTAGTTTTAAAGCTATCGTGACCAAACTTTGCACGAAGTCGTTTGGTAACAAATACGCTGCCCATTTGTCGGAACCGGCCGGATCGGATGACTATAGCATATAGCTGCCATAGGAACGATCATTTGAATAAGTAGATTTAGTGAGAAAAACTTTTTGATTGCAATGCTATCCCTCCCAAACCTCGGATTTATAAGTTTTTCACGATTTCACATAACATCACCAGGATTTGTCGAAATCGGACAACTATATAGTATAGCTGCCATACAACAGATAGGTCTGAAAAAAGACTTAGTAAGAAAAACTTTTTGGTTTTCAATGCTATAGCTCCCAAACTTGTTACTGATCAATATTATGTGCTACCACACAATTCTGCCAAGTTTGATTTAAATCGGACGACAATAGCACATAGCTGCCATAGGAACGATCGGTCGAAGAAGTAGTTTTAGTGAGAAAAACTTTTTTTTTTGTTTCCAAAAATGTCTCAAAATTGGATGAATAACTGAACTGTACAATCAGTTGCCATATAACAAACTTGCAGGCATATATCATGCTCCAAGGGTATAGAAACTTCGGTCGAGCCGAAGCTAGCTTCCCTCTATTTTTATACCCGTTAATCGTAGAGTAAAAAGGGTTTACTGAAGTCGTGCAAATGTATGTAACAGGCAGAAGGAATCATTTCCGACCATATAAAGTATATATATTCTTGATCAGCATCAACAGCCGAGTCGATATAGACTTGTCCGTCTGTCCGTCCGTCCGTCCGTCCGTCCGTCCGTCCGTCCGTCCGTCCGTCCGTCTGTATGAACACCTAGATCTCAGAGATGGTAAGAGATAGAGGTTTGACGTGTATGGGACAAATGTTTCTTTTATCTGCAGGCAGATCAAGTTTATTTCAAATTTGGGCCACGCCCCCTCCCGCCCCCGCAATTCGGAAAAAACTTTATATCTCCTACAGTTTTCAGGATAGACGATTCGTACCTTTTAGAGATAGTTAGTAATTAGCAAAACGAATAAATTTTCTGAAGAAAGGATAAGGATCGGATGAGCGGTTCTCAAGTTATAAGCAAAAATGTGAAAAATGGCCGAGTTAAAAAAGTGTTGCATACTTTTCAGATGTTCACCCGAAGGAACGCAGGAACACTGTTAAACATGTTTTTTTATGAGTAACGGGTATATCGAAGTCGGTTAGAGCCGACTTTAACTTGCGCTCTCGTTTTATATATAAGCAAACGGCAGTGCCGTGTCATTTGATTGACTCATTTTCGTGAGTTGCTGTCGTCAGTTGGCCTGGCCCGGTCAGACCGTGCCCATCTTCCCAGCAACTCTACACATCTCCATTTAGTGTAAACAAATCAACGACTTAAACCACTTGTCAACATGCGAGTGGCAAAAGTATTTAAACAAAGCGGTGACAAGTGAATGAATGGCCGACTCGGACTTGGCCAGTGGCAACTCAAGAGCTGTTGTGGCTGGTCAGTTTTCAATTTACGCGCACAAATATTTGTCCACAGAAATGCCTCAGCGCAAGTGCTGATCTCTTGAGCATACTCTACTGCGGGGAGGTGAAGAGGGGAGAGGGTTCTGGCGTTTGATGTGGGCGGCTGCATTGACAATTGATTAGCTCCTGCTCCCGCGGCGGCTACAAAAAAAAAGAGGTGTTGACATGAGTTTGAGTTCTGGGTGCGACCATTTGGGTGCTACGTGTGCGGGCGTCGCCGGTTGCCTTTTTTTGGCCAACTGTTTGTCATTTGGCAATTAGCAAATTAACATGTTCGCTTGATTGCCTCTTCACAACATTTTGTTCCCAGGCTAAACCATGTCCAATTTTCCACCTTGGCTCATAACATAATTTTTTTGTCATTCCTTTAACAAGACACGACTGCAACTCCCTACCAACTCGCCTTCTTTGGCAAACAAAGGCCACATCAATCTTGGCGACAACGTTTAACTTAATTATGGCTCAAATGGGCGTAACACTCTGTCTTTCTTCAACCCACTCTGGACATGGTCATGTCCAGGTACAAGTATGTTAAAAGTAAGCTTAATCAGCGGCTTGAGAGAAGGGCGAGAATGATTTGAAAAAATTTCAAATGCTTTAGGAATATTTCCTAATTGAAACTTAAAAAAGGCGTCAGATGGTAGGGGCTTAGGAATGGTAAAAATATATTTTTTAAATCCCATTCAGATTGTTTTAAGAAAAAAAAAATTCAAACGCATGTTTACAGGGGCTGACAGCAACTCAGAAGAAAACTCATCTGAGTGATCAGATAGTGTAAATACAGCTTAAGCTTCGTACAAATTGCGGGCCAAATTTCAACATCAACTTGATATGCCTGTAAAACATTCTATTAAATTGTCATCTTGGACAGTAATATGACTTGCCCAGCAAATCAAAAAAAAAAAACAGAAATTGCTATCAGCGCTTAATCATGAATCTATTTCTCACATCTCATTTCGCCACATTACTAACTAACATCATACTTTGTGAAAATAATCAATGATGGCGCCAGTATCCACGAATTTCATTCCGCACACAAAGTCATTAAAAATTCGAGTTTATTTATTTATCTATGCTCAAAAAGCTGGGAAGTGGATGTGTAAGCCACCAAGCCACGTTTATTTGTCTAGAATGCAAAACTTAGCGAGCTGAACTAAATTATTTTTGATTTGCTGGCACATCGTAGACGGCATATGTAGCGTATACGCAATGTGAGTGTGTTTATTATTCTTGAAAAAACTCACTCGCTCACACCCACTTTTTGCTCATGTGCAATTTTCTCGATCAACGCAATTTGCGTTTTCATTTTTGCAGCGTTAAAATTTTAATTTAGGTGGAAAATTAATAATTACCCAACAATGTGGGTGCAGTACTTCTGGCTCCCGTATTGGGTCTCCCTCTCTCTGTCTGCCGGGGCATCGATATGGAATTGTTTTTTGCTATGTTCGCGCCTTGGGGTAAGATTTATGTTTTTCCATTTCAGATTTATGACTTTTTAATAGCTCAATTGTTGCACATTCGCGTGAAATTTACTTATTTTTTTGCGTTCGTGAACTTTGCGCCGATTTACTCATAAGTGTGTGTGTAAGTTTTTGTTTAAGTTTTTAATAGGGCCTGCTGCTGGGCCACAGGCCGGTGGCTAGACGGCGTGATTGATGTTGCGGTCAGTCCATCAGTTTGTCCATCAGTTTAGTTCAAGGAATTTCTCTTGTGGGTATTTTTAGAATCAAAGTGTATACAGCTTACACAGCTCTAGAGCTCTGAGTCAGTCGAATATAAAGACATCCGTTAAAAAAACAAAAACAAAATAAAAATCACGGCAAACATTAACCAATTATTCATCGATGACAAAGACAAGCGATAAGGTGGTTTCGGTGAGCCCATTGCAAACCAAGCCCTTTAAATATTGGTCATAGATAAATCGTTGTTTAACAATTAACAAATAAACTCGTTGCAATAGTTAAGTTTTTATTATGGTTTGACAGAAACGAGATGATGATGCATGAAAAATATATTTTAAAGTGCCGCAGGAAGAAGAAATGCATATAAATTTATAAATAAAATTACAAGGAATGCAAATTTTAGCTCCAAAAATGTAGACAGATTTTTTATGATTTTTGGAGTAAAGATTTGATTTTAAAAATTTATTCATAGATTACTTTAAATGACAAGTTTTCTTTTTCTTTCAACTTTTATAATAAAAATTCGCAATTAATTTCTTATTATTGTGTTTTGAATTGGAATATAAGAATAGTATTACCGTAGCAAACAACTTGATCTCTGATAGAGCATTAAACGTCATTCGAATTGGTTTGAAATTCTTCTTCTTCTTTATTGGCCATTACAACCGTTTGACGGTCTGGGCCTCTGCGATTAACGCTCTCCATTCGCTTCTGTTCTGTGCGAGTTGGTCACACCAAGCTTGGCAATGTCTTCCCGCACCTGGTCTTTCCTGCTTGCCGCCTCCATAGTCAACCGCTATTTTTGCTGGAGCTTTTTCCTTCATTCTGGCGACATGTCCTAGCCAGCGCAGCCGCTGCTGCTTTATGCGCTTGACCAGACTGGTGTCCCCATAGAGCTCATACAAATCGTCGTTTTTTCGAATGCGGAAATCATCGCCGACTTTTAAAGGTCCATAAATCCTCCAAAGAATTTTTTCGTTCAAACACGCCAATCGCCGCTTCATCTGCTGCTGTCATTGTCCATACTTCTGCGCCATATTGCAGGACTGGGATGATAAGCGACATGTAAAGGGCTATTTTTATACTCTGTACCAAAGGTACATAGAGTGTATAAGTTTGTGCAAAAGTATGTAACAGAGAGAAGGAATTATTTCCGACCATATAAAGTATATATATATTCTTGATCAGCATCAACAGCCGAGTCGATATAACCGTCCGTCCGTATGAACAAACAGATCTCAGAGATGGTAAGAGATAGGGGTTTGACATGTATGGGACAAATGCTTCTTATACTTGCAGGCAGATCAAGTTTTTTTTCAATTTTTGCCACGCCCCACCCGCCCCCGCAATTTGGAAAAAACGTTATATCTTCTACAGTTTTGAAGATAGACATTCTATAGATAGTTAGTAATTAGTATGTATCGATTTGATAAAGAATGATAAAGATCGGATGAGCGGTTCTGAAGTTATGAGCAAAAAAGTAAATCACCCTCCCCCACCCCCTTCCACCCTTTTACAACTAACTCCGCACAATCTTAGAGAGAGAGAGAGGGTGAGGGAGAGTAAAAGAAAAGAGAGAGACTTAGAGATGATTCATTCAGCATCTACTCCAGGTACAGAGTATGTTATAGTCGGGCTTGACCGACTTTCTCACTTGTTGTTAAAAGGGCTTTGAAGAAGCTGGACCTTATCGGTGTGTCGAAGGCTGATTTGTAATCAACAAAGAGGTGGTGTGTTTGGATGCCTTTTTCATAGGTCTTCTCCAGTATTTGTCGTATTGTGAAAATCTGGTCTGTGTTGGACTTACCAGGTCTAAAGCCACACTGATAAGGTACAATCAGTGTATCAATGAACGGCTTTAGACGTTCACAAATAATGCGGCACAGAACCTTATATGCGATGGGGAGGAGACTGATCCCGCGGTACTTGGCGCAAACTGCAGGGTCTTCTTTTTTTTTAAGATTATACAGAGAGTACTTAGATTCCAATCGTCGGGCATGCTTTCGTCAACCCATATACTGCACAGAAGTTGGTGCATGCACCTTACCAATTCTTCGCCTCCAGCCTTGAACAATTTAGCGGGCAGCTCATCAGCGCCTGGCGTCTGGTTGTTCTTTAGCCTTCGGATGGCTAAACAGACTTCCCGTTGGGTCGGCGGGTCTATCTCTATATTTTCGATTGGTGGCATCGTTACTTCTCTTAAGGCGGCATCATGTTCGTCATCGCCTCCCAGTAGGTTGGAGAAGTAACTTCTCAATTTTTTAAGCGCCACTTGCGGATCTGTGACCAGATTTCCCTGTTCGTCTTTGCATTGTGCGACTCTGGGCTTGAATCCTTATGTTAATTGCTTAATCTTTTGGTAAAATTTTCGAGTCTCACTCATGCCGAATAACATCTCGACTTCCTCGCGCAAGCGCCTTTCCTGCTCATTCTTTTTTCTCTCTCTCCTTTTCTTCTGGTAAAATTTTTTATCAGCGTACGATTCCGTCTGCAAAAATATCTTGTAGACCTCGTTTTTCTCTGCAGTAGAGCGTCGGCACTCCTCATCGTACCAAGGCCGCCTTTGAGGGGACTCGGAGTACCCGAGTATCTCCTCGGCAGCCGCTCTCATGGAGTGTGATATACGATTGCACTGTTCGCCTATATCGGAAGGGAATGGGGAGTAGTGCTAGAGCAGTTGGGCGAATTTAGCTGTGTAGGATTCGGAGGTTCCTTGTGATTGCAGCTTCTCGACGTTTAGCTTTCGACGTGTGCCAGTGCGTCCAAGAACCAATTTTAAATTACAAATCCCAATAACCTTCATTTGATCCTCTGGATGTGTGAAAGATTTGACCGAATTCTTTAATCGTTTCTTAGAAAACAGAACTCTTGAAATTTCCGATTAATCGGATTCGCAAATGGGAACAGGCCTGAATATAACCCATATTTTTAATATTTACTATCAAAATGAAAAATAAAAGTAATATTTCAATTTTTATTAAAATAGCCAAAAATAAAAACTATTTTTCAATCGAAAATCGAATTTTGTGTTTTGCATTTATTAGTCTATTCATGGTGAAATGGCAAACCTTACTGAGTGTTAGGAATCACGAAATAAGAGTGTGTCCTCACTGAATGATTGTTTTACTGACAGTCATAGAGGTAGAGAGACTTGAAACTAGACTCGTACATATTTCCTCGATTTCGGAAAATGGCTGGGAAATTCTGCATGCAGAAAACTATAATTTTTATCCGATTGACTTAAAACTTGGTTTGTAAGGATAGTAAGCGAAATAATTATCTATATATATAAAACTGTTCAACCTGACTAATTGACTGACTGGTGACCGTCGCACAGCCTAAACCATAAAAGATAGGAAGATGGGATTTTCACAGTAGTTTTATCTTATGCTAAAAGTGAGTACTAAGAACGGATTTTGGAAAATTCTGTCGGGAAATGTGGAAAATTCGCGGAAAACTTTTGTATGAAACTTTTTTGTTTTTCATCCGATCAAGTTCAAACTTATTTTCGAAAATCAATAAAAATAATTCAACATTAACTGCATACCAATCTTCCGGAAAATCAACCACCTCTGGGTGGAAAGATGGTGGTCAAGGTTGCCAGCCATTTGCTCCCAATTCATTTCGAAAGGCAAACTTTTCTTTACAGTTGCGAGAGCAGAGAGCGCACGCAAAACCAAAGCCCAGAGAGCATAAATCGAAGAGAAACGATTTCAATGTGTGCGTGGGAGCACTTGAATTGAGTTACCGATCAGGAGCGTAAGAAAATGAAACAAAATTTGTAACACAATGAATCAAGGCAGAGGAATACGTTTTGTTCCGTTGCCTCGGCAACAACAACAAGACAGAGTACAAAGGGGGGAGGTGTGTGGGATGTGGGTGGGAGATGGGTGGAAACTGGCTGGGAAGTGGGAGGGATGTGGGTGGGAGGTGGGTGGGAACTGGAGGGGATGTGGGTGGGAGGTGTGTGGGATGTGGGTGGGAGATGGGTGGAAACTGGATGGGAAGTGGGAGGGATGTGGGTGGGAGGTGTGTGGGAGATGGGTGGAAACTGGATGGGAAGTGGGAGGGATGTGGGTGGGAGGTGGGTGGGATTTGGGCGGGAAGTGGGTGGGATGTGGGTGGGAGGTGGGTGGGAACTGGGGGGGTGTGGGTGGGAGGTGGGTGGGGGGTGTGTGGGATGTGGGTGGGAGATGGGTGGAAACTGGATGGGAAGTGGGAGGGATGTGGGTGGGAGGTGGGTGGGATTTGGGCGGGAAGTGGGAGGGATGTGGGTGGGAGGTGGGTGGGAACTGGGCGGGGTGTGGGTGGGAGGTGTGTGGGATGTGGGTGGGAGATGGGTGGAAACTGGATGGGAAGTGGGAGGGATGTGGGTGGGAGGTGTGTGGGAGATGGGTGGAAACTGGATGGGAAGTGGGAGGGATGTGGGTGGGAGGTGGGTGGGATTTGGGCGGGAAGTGGGTGGGATGTGGGTGGGAGGTGGGTGGGAACTGGAGGGGATGTGGGTGGGAGGTGGGTGGGAGGTGTGTGGGATTTGGGTGGGAGATGGGTGGAAACTGGATGGGAAGTGGGAGGGATGTGGGTGGGAGGTGTGTGGGATGTGGGTGGGAGATGGGTGGAAACTGGATGGGAAGTGGGAGGGATGTGGGTGGGAGGTGGGTGGGAACTGGGGGGGGGTGTGGGTGGGAGGTGGGTGGGATGTGGGTGGGAGGTGTGTGGGAGATGGGTGGAAACTGGATGGGAAGTGGGAGGGATGTGGGTGGGAGGTGGGTGGGATTTGGGCGGGAAGTGGGAGGGATGTGGGTGGGAGGTGGGTGGGAACTGGAGGGGATGTGGGTGGGAGGTGGGTGGGATTTGGGGGGGGGGTGTGGGTGGGAGGTGTGTGGAATGTGGGTGGGAGATGGGTGGAAACTGGATGGGAAGTGTGAGGGAGGTGGGTGGGATTTGTGCGGGAAGTGAGGTGGGAGGTGGGCGGGAAGTGGGTGGAATGTGGGTGGAAAGTGGGCGGGAATTGGGTGATAAGTGGGTGGGATGTAGGCTGGAAGTGGGTGGAAAGTAGGTGGGAAACGGGTGTAAGTTGTGTAAGAAGTTGATTGGGAGTGGGTGGGGTGTAGGTGGGATGGGGGTGGTAAGAACGCAGCAGCAAAGTCGTAACGGTGAAAAAGCAAAGTAGTAAAACGTTGATTTCAAGCCTATGTATGTATGATTTGATTTCTGGGCTCTACAGAGGAAACAAATTTATAGAATGTTTTCAAATTTGATAAATATTTGACTCTCACGATTGACTTCAAACTGATTCTGATATGGGTTCTATACTGTTCAATGCGCAGCGAAGCGCGACGGGCTTTTTGCTAGTAATAAATAAAAAAAAGTTTAAAAGTTCCCGTTTATTTAAAAGAATCAACGACAATTATTCTATTAATAATATTTTCTCACTTGTAGATTAATTCTTTTGTACGCCATTTCAGGGCCGAGGGTACGAACATCCTGCTCGATCCAAATCTAATGTGCAAAAAGACACGTCGTCTACGTGGCAAACTGGCCGAAATCTGTCGCCACGATTCGGCATTGCTCAAAGAGATCATCAATGGCATTAACCTGGGCTTCCGCGAATGTGAATTTCAATTTCGTAATCGTCGCTGGAACTGCACCGTTTTGCGTAAAAGCATGAGGAAAATCTTAATGCGAGGTAAGTGCCATAAGTAACGAGATGCAACTTGCCACAACACACACACACACACATGTGCGACTAGACCAAGAGGCTAAGTCCAAAAAACACAAGCTGGTTTATTATGCACAAAGCCTGTCAACACTCCATGGCGACTGAGTCAGCGGCCAGGTGGAGCTGCCTAATTACAACTCATCGTCCGGTCGTCCGTGTCGTCCCCATCGTCCGTGTCGTCCCCATCGTCCGCATTCGCCTCCATTCGCTGTCAGTTGGCAGGCGACCGCATCATCCATCAAGTTGCATAATAAAAATGTTGCACTTGGGGGCCTGATGAATAGCGCCTGAAATGAGCCTACAAAGCTGTCAATTTTAATAAATTATTGCCCGAAAAGTGCACATCTTGCACTTAATGACAACAATGCGCAAACAAAACACATACCAAATTATGTGCCATTAATTCCGCAAGACGAAAAGGGATAAAAGCCAAAAGCCCTGTCAACCTGTCAAGGCCAAGATCAAACTTTTTTTTTGGGGTGGTGGCAGCTCGACCAAGACATATCACCTGTCCAGGCCTCTTGGCGGCTTTCAGAAATCACCGACTTACATGTTTATATGCAAAATTGTCGGATTTAAGCGATTACAATTGCGATTCCGATTTCGATTTCATTAAAACGTGACTGAGTTTGATTTGCATAGAGCAGCAGCAACAACAGCTGCCGCTTAAGATCGTTGAGTGTCGATCGAACAGGGGTAATAAATCAATTTGTCGCCTTGGCTGACAAATTGGAATCAATCAGGTATGATCAACATGTTGACGGGGCACTAAATGGTAGGCAATTTAGTTGGAAGCTAAGTTAAAATGCGTAGAGGGATAGAAAAAGAGTTTAAAAAATGGTGTTGATCATCTCTGGGTCTTTTTGATTGAACTATAAGTTAGCAAGATTCTAGGATTTGTTAAGCAGTCAAACTTTAAATTGATTTCTTTCATTCTACGGATAAGGAGATTTTTTTATGCCACCGCTAACATTTGGCATTCACATTTCTTCTGCCTCTTTTCTTGCTTTTCCATGACTTGAGTTTCCTCCATTTCTGTCTTTCTTCTTTCTTTACTCCTTTTTATTCCTTGCTTCCTTACAAATTTCCTTCTTTCCCCCTTTTTTGGTTTGTACATCAAATGATTTTCCTTCCTTTCTACCTTATTTCTATTTTCCTTCTATTATATTCTTTTTTTCGTCCTTCCTTCTTTTTCTAAATTTTCTTCTCCCCTCCTTTCTTGCTTTTTCCATTAATTGAATTTCTTTCCTTCCTTACTTCTTTCCTTTCTTTTTCTTTCCTCCGCCCTTCCTTCTTCCTTTATTCCTTCTCCATTCCTTCCTTCTTTTTTCAAATTTTCTTCTCCCCTCCTTTCTTGCTTTTTCCATCAATTGATTTTCCTTACTTCCTTTCTTCCATCCTTTCTACTTTCTTTTTTTCATCCTTCTTTCTTCTGTTTTTCTTTATTCCTTCTAATTTACTTCCTCTTTTTTCCAAATTTTCTTCTCTCCTCCTTTCTTGCATTTTCCATCAATTGATTTTCTTTCCTTCCTTTCTTTTTTCCTTTCTTTTTCTTTCCTCCGCCCTTCCTTCTTCCTTTATTCCTTCTCCATTCCTTCCTTTTTTTCAAATTTTCTTCTCCCCTCCTTTCTTGCTTTTTCCATCAATTGATTTTCCTTACTTCCTTTCTTCCATCCTTTCTACTTTCTTTTTTTCATCCTTCTTTCTTCCGTCTTTCTTTATTCCTTCTAATTTACTTCCTCTTTTTCCAAATTTTCTTCTCTCCTCCTTTCTTGCATTTTCCATCAATTGATTTTCTTTCCTTCCTTTCTTCTTTCCTTTCTTTTTCTTTCCTTCGCCCTTCCTTCTTCCTTTATTCCTTCTCCATTCCTTCCTTCTTTTTTTTCAAATTTTCTTTCTTTCTTCCCTCATTCTTCCATTCTTCTCAATTAAAAAAATTGCTAAAATTAACTCCTTCATCTTGTTCGGCTGTATTTTAAACACAACCTTAATCCCACTCTTCACCTTCCCCAGATTCGCGTGAAACGAGCTTTGTGAATGCCATCACAGCAGCCGGTGTTACATATGCCGTGACAAAAGCCTGCACTATGGGTCATTTGGTAGAATGCTCCTGTGACAAATCCCACATGCGTCGCAATGGTGGACAACCTCAGATGGTAAATGCAGCTACAGCCGAAGCGGCGCTCGAGCGCCAGCAGCAGGCGGCAATTATGCGTCAGCAAATTCCCACACTGCCTCAGCCACATCCAATAGGCAATAATATTACAGACACCTCATTGACCATCAAATCAGGCAGGAATCGAAAAGCAGGTGGCAAGCGAGGACGTCGCAAATTCTGGGATAACATAAAGTTTCCGCAAGGCGAATGGGAGTGGGGTGGATGCAGTGATAATGTGAACTTTGGCTTGCGACATTCACGCGCCTTTCTGGATGCCAAGCAGAGACAAAGACGAAGTGATCTGGGCACTTTGATGAAGCTGCATAACAACAATGCCGGGAGACTGGTGAGTGGGGAAAACAAAATGGTTTTATTTTTAATAGCGTTTGTGTCCACCCTTTTAGGCCATACGCGATGCCATGCGCCTGGAGTGCAAATGTCACGGTTTATCCGGCTCGTGTACCGTCAAAACCTGCTGGCTAAAAATGCCCCCCTTTCGAGAGGTCTCGGCAAAACTACTGGAACGCTTCGACAGTTCCCGTAAGGTGGCGCTACGTAATGATGGCAACACCATGGCAACATGGCAACCCGAAATGCCGCATACTCGACCAGCCAACAAATATCAATTGGTCTATGCAGACGATTCTCCCGATTTCTGTTCGCCCAATGCCAAAACAGGAGCTTTGGGCACACAGGATCGAGAGTGCACAGACACCAGTTGTGAACAGCTGTGCTGCGGACGAGGCTACAAGCATCGAGTGGTGGCCGAATGGACCAATTGCAAGTGCGTCTTCAAATGGTGCTGCGAGGTCACATGCGAGAAGTGCCTGGAGCATCGCGAGGTCAACACTTGTCTCTAAGATGTCCGCAGGGGGAGGGATTGATTAGTCATGAACACTTAAACAGTTTTAAAAGCTTTCCATTTCGCGTGATACAAAACACAAACACAAAAGTTTTACAGCAGTCCAATTTCTAAGTATTAAACTCACCGTTGACACAATAATGTGTAGGCTCTAGGCCCCTAACTATTTAGTTGTAAATATCATTTGTAAATAGTGAAAAAATAAAAATTAAGAAAATAAAATAATCGCTTTGACTGCCTGCTAGGGGGTGAATTATAGCGATGACATGGGTTCCGCATTTGCTAACAAAAATCAGGGTTTGACTTTTTGCTTCTTTGTTTTATCCATAATATTTTCGAGAACTACTTTAGGCTAATGAAACCATTTTAAATTAAGGTAAGAATTTTACTATAACACTGACACTTGATCAAGTTGAAAGCACAAAACTCTGAGAGGGGATGACTGGGCTTTGTCGTTTTTATTTAATTGCACTCAATATCCCGGAAACTGTTTCGAAGTGGAAACTCATAATGCGCTCCATTAAACATTAGAATGTTGCAAAACGCATCTTTATATTTTAAATTACAAAAACCATCTCTAGTTCCTTTATTGCTTAGTTCTTTATATCAATTATTTTCCCTTATATGTATCACAGAAATTCATCACTCAAATATTTATTTTATACACTGTTCCCATTAAAATAAAGTTGGGAAATAAAGTTGTGCAAATGTATGTAACAGCCAGAGGAAGTAAAAGTCTCTGTAAAAACGCGTTGATCTCACAGACTATAAGAGGTAGTGGCACAGTTTTCTGCATATATGTAGGTGTATACTGTACCCAGATCAAGTTTGCTCCAGTTTTGAAAAATCCTCCTCCTTCTTCTTCTAAGCGCGAAAAACTGCTTTTTAAGCTTGATCCTATTGACTTAATATATATTCAGTTAGACCCCATATCTGTCTATACTAGACATTTACGCCGCCGCGCCACGCCGCCGCCGCCGCCGATTTTTGTCTTTTTTTACGCGCCGCCGCCGAATCACGAAAATATCGGCGCGGCGGCGGCGGCGTTCGGCGCCATAGCATTTTTATACCCGTTACTCGTAGAGTACTAGGGCAGAAGGAATCATTTCCGACCATATAAAGTATATATATTCTTGATCAGCATCAACAGCCGAGTCGATATAGACATGTCCGTCTGTCTGTATGAACACTAGACTGAACGTCCCTTATATGAAAAAAATTTTTTTTCGAAATGTTCTGTTCCTCAATGCCCAAAAAATTCGAAATATTTTCTAGTTAACGTAATGAAAAACCAAACTTGGAAATTTATAAGTTTAGTGCTGGCGCCGTGGGTATAAAGTTGCTACATTAAATTTTGAGATCCCCTTTTTCATTTTATGTTTTCGTTAAAGCAACCTGGGATGCCAAGCGATTTGGTTCAACTTAAAAACGGTTGCTTTACCAGAAATAATTATTTATTATAATCATTGCTGTGACTGAATTAAAACAGGATTGGCATACCGTGAAATGAAGTGGTCCTTGGGCGTAAGCATTTTTCACCCAAACACTCCATGTTCCGCTAGCTTTTTTCGCGTGGAATTCTTCATAATTTGACCATTGTCCAAGAATGAAATAAAGTGTTGAGCAAATTTCAGCGCTGTGCTTTAAAGGTTTTGTACTAATCATGGATATGCATATGAGCCGAACACCAAACCAAAACTAAAATGGCTTCCTCACTGAAGCAAATTTTTAAAAGATCATTTTTGAAAATGCAGATTCCAGTCTCATTGTGTTGCTTTATCATATGCATCTTAACAATTTTCAAAATGGCTGGCAACAAAGATAACAAATGAAACATAGATATTCACTTTTTATTTATTTCGCTGCTAGAAAAATGAACTCTAATGTTGGTAAGGGTTTAAAGCGAAAATGCAAAATGCAATTAAAAGTAGTTATTCAAATTTATTCATAAGAATATTTTTTTTGCTATTTGGATAAGGGTACTTTTTTCCTCTTCTTCAAAATCCATTTGATATGAATGGCGACTACTTCCACTAGATAGGGACTCCTCGTCTTCGGACCTCTGTCTTTTAAAAGCAGCATCACGACTTAATTCAATCAATTTTTTTAAAGCAGCATGAAAAAGTTCTCTAAATGGTCCATAAAACTCCTTTCTCAGTTGCGGTACAACTCTTTATCGCTACCAGCATTCTTTCTGAGGAACACATATTGATCATAAAGTTTCCTCAAGCTCTTCCAAGTTTCATGGTAAGACCAAGTGATTTTAATACACCATCAATTTGAAGGACAGTGCGGTTTAGGCTATCCCTCAATGTGTATTTGAATCCTCTTATATTATGCAGAAGAACCGCTTTTCTAGATGGTAGCTTGCTGAATCCAGCACTACCCGCAACGCGCCAATCAAATAAATGCATGGATCCTCTATATCCAGCATTTTGCTTTGAATAAAATATTTTTAAAAATACATTTTTAGTTCAAAAAATGTTTGGCATCTCAAAGGTTACTTCTACGAAAAAGTAAAATTAAAAAGGGGAAACTGAAATTTTATTTAGCAACTTTAAACCCACTGCGCCAGTATTAAACATTAAAATTTCGAAGTTTGGTTTCTTATTACGGTAACTAGAAATTTTTCCGAATTTTTTGCACCCTGAGGAACAGAACATTTAAAAAAAAAAATTTCTCATACGATTATGTTCAGTCTAATGAACACATAGATCGGACAACTGTATAGTATAGCTGTCATACAATAGTTAGGTCTGAAAAAAAGTCTTAGTGAGTTAAAAGTTTTTGTTCTCAATATTATCGCTCCCAACTCTCGTATTTATAAGTGTTCAATGATTTTACATAATTTTAACAAGATTTGTCGTCACATCACAACAAACTGTCAGCCATATATCAAGCTCCAGGGGTATATAAACTTCGATCGAGCCGAAGGTAGGCTACCTCTATTTTTTTAGATGCTTTTAAGTAATCGAATAAAAGAATCGATATTTTCTCAGCTCCATTTCCCAATGTGTCATCTCTAGAACATAATCAATGATCTCAGAATAAAAGCGTTAATTTGATTTTAATTTCTTGAAATTTAATTTTTGTTTAATTATTGGATAAAGAGCTTAAGTTTAAGTTTAATAAAGAAAATAAATGAAAATTGAAGAAATGAAGAAATTTTTCAGAAAATTATATAAACTTAGAAATGATACAAATTGCTATATATTTTATTAAACAAATTTTTTTTTGTTACTGTGTACGCCGCCGGCCGCCGACAAATTCGACGGTTTTTCTTGACCCCCTACGCCGCCGCCGACGACCAAGCTATCGGCGTAAACCTCTAGTCTATACTGTTCACCACAATAAGGTCCGAAGTCCAAAGATGTGCAAGTGCGTCTCCCCATTTACTAAAAAAAAATTTAAAATAAAAGAAATTCAAAGCTAAAGCAACCACATTACTTGGTACAGGGTACTTGGCAGTCGGGGCACTCGACCGCAACACTCTTTCTTTTTTTTTTTTTAATTTGTTCACTTTTAAGTTCCAACGAATTGTATTTTGAATCTCCAACTTGATGATTAACGGAAATGTATGTTAAATTGTTTTTAGGCTTTTTAAATTTGCATAAATGATTAAACGTAGTTTAATGAAGACATCTGTAAACATCGGCTGAGAAACACGTTCAACCTATACCCTCTGCTGTAAACTATTTGTTATAGTTGTTGCTGTAATATTTTGTTTTTCATAAATCAACACAATTTTATTGTTGTCCACACAACGACAGATAAAAATCTACACAGAAATTGGACTAAACAGCAACAAAAGCCAAAATAATAAAAATTGATTTGCTTTTGAAAATAAGCTTCACAGATATTGTAGATTTGATCGTTTAACCAAGCATAAATTAAAAAACTAAATATTAATGATCGCTAAATGCAAACAATTAAACTGAATGTCAAACATTTACAAAAGTAAGATAAAGGTTTTAGGTGGAAACTTTGAAATATGTTTTGGGACTGGGGACAAAGGTTGTCATATTGTGAAGCGAAGGGATTCAGCTATTCTCTCTCAACTTTTTTATAACTTTCACTTGAAAACTAGAACCTAATTGCACTAAGCAGAAACTCTACTTTCTCTCCACCTTTTATCCACTCTTCACTTATTTGAGACTAAAAATTCCAAACCATTTGCCTACCTCCGGAGCTTCAGGTCGATCTTGTGAGACACAGTGAGAGAGATAGATAAGATTCCTCAACTCTCCTCCAGGCCAACCTTCAGCGACAACTAATTAACAATCGCATTCATTTTATTTATCGTACAAATGCAAACCGCTTGACTTCCAAAACTGTATCTGCATGCATTTATAAACCCCTTTTTTTTGGTTTTGGTTTTTGGTTTTGTTTTTGTTTCTGGTCGCTTTGGTGTACACTTGACTGAACAAAATGTATTCTCCGTTTCGTTCGTTCGTTTCACCAGATTCCAGATTCCAGTGGCTTTATCTTGGGTAGCGTTAATGAGATTTGCTTGTATCTGAAGCCATTCGGTAGATGCATATCAGTGGATTTCAATTAATTGTGGCGACGCTTATTAGTCATCCATCTAACGAAAACTAAAAGAAACAGGCGCCTCTTGCCTAGAGACTGCATGGATATGGACATTGACCTCAAACTGACCTTGATGAAATGAAATGGAGAGGAAGTGCAGGATTGGTAACTGCACGGCAGAGAAGAGTTTCAGAGTGGTAGCAAACTATTCCTAAAGCGAATCTAGTTGGCTTTAAGCAGGCTGGTTCAAATCGCTCACATACAACATACAAGAACAGCTTAGCGCTATTCTCATGGTGCCGGTTTTTGCTGTGAAGTCGTTTAGGAATTCCCAAACGATTATGGCAGCGGTGACATATAAAGGTTGCTCTGTGAGTTAAAACTTGCAAGGACCGCTGATGATTTGGCAGTGAAACCAATGAAAAACACGCTGGAATTAAATTTTGAAAAATTTTTTTTATTTTTTTAAAAATTTTGATGGAAAGCTATGTAAAATATGTCAATTTGGGCATTTAATAATATTATAGTATACTCTGTACCCAATTTTGTATATATCTGATCAATATAAATTAGTAGCCACAGAATTTAGAAAAGAAGCCATAAAGGGTGTAAAGTGCTGCCCATCGCCGTTGCGGCAAGTGCTACCCATCAAAATTGTTTGCTTTTCTTATAATTCGACTATCGTTTATCCAATATTTATCAATACTTCGGCAAATCGATAAATAATACAAATTACTAAATATCTTTACAAGGTACAAACCATCTATCCATCAAACTGTGGGACTTATGACGTTTTTCCAAATAGCAGGGCAAATTTTAGAATAAGCTTTATCCGCCTGCAAGTATAAGATATATTTTCCCATACATGTCAAACCTATATCTCTTTCCTTCTCTGAGATCTGTATATTAAGTCAATCTCAGTCATTCTTGATGCTATCTATTTTGGATTGAATGTAGTTCAAGTATCTGAATTTTATCTCAGGTCTTCTTGCACCATATCGACTACGAATATCGAGCTTAAGTCAATATCGGACCTTCTTGATTGGATTTGACTGAGGGCTTAAGTCGACCTCGAATAACAAGATCAAATCAATTTATTTCATTCAGATATTCCAGTAAGTTCAACTTTTACTCATAAATGTTGCAAATAGCATATCTAACTAATAGTTATATTTGTTTAAGGTTTAATCTTTCAATCACTTTACATTACTTCATAGAAACGAAAGGTAGAAACCATATGGATTATTCTACAGTAATTTTTATAATTTCGAGGTGACAATAATATAAGAACAAGCCTATTCAGAGTTAAAGCTAAATGTAACAAAATTTGGCATAAGTTTAATGTTGAGTTAAGCGTTGAATTGCTGGAGAAGTGGCGCTACATGTTTGATTGGCGAATGAAGTAAGTCTCAATATTCATTGCCAGAGCCCGAGTCGTCCACTGTATTATTTTCAACCGTTTTATGTTCAAATGATTTCTATCAAGACACTCACAGCACTACATACTTTCGAATCACTATTGCACCATTCGCTCCCATGCAATCATCATGCAGCAGCCAAGGCCAAGCCCAAAACTAAAGACTTGGCCATTCTCCCATTTTCCATTTCAGCTTTGTGGATGGGCAAGGCAAGAGCGATTGACCAACCCAGAGAATCGAATCCAGCCAGCTTCGAACCTTCTTCTCCCTTTTCTTTTTTCCTCCTTTGGCCACATTCTTCTTCTTTTTTCTTTTTTTTTTTTCTTTCGAGGTGCAGGTCCAGAGGTCTGGTCTTTGGTCGGTCGGTCGGTCGTTCGTTCCATTTTAATAACATTAATTAAGGTGTTGCCTTCGTTGGTGTTCTTCACGCCTTTCCTTACAAATTACGCAGGAATTTCATGTTTCAGGTTTTTTGTTTTGTATTTTATTCTCTGTTCTGTTTGGATCATGGACAGCTCTTAATAGTTGCTGCTGTGGTTGTTCTTGTTGCAGTAGCGCCCCTTCCGTCTGTATTAAAGGATCTGCAATTTGGCTCAAATTGGTAGATAGTCGGACTAACACCCGCTCATTTGAAAATTGAGCCATTAGTTTATGGAGAAAAAAGGTATATAGACAAATTTAAAATTATCCAAAGGGGTCAGGCGCCACCTTAAAAGGAAATTATCTATAGCCATATACACTGTGAGAAATTCTGACTTACATACAACTCACCCGTTTTATTTAAGTTTATGTCTTTCTGAAACACTATGAATTGGACGTGACTTACACGATGAAACAATCTTCATAAACAATCAACGAAATTACACTATTTAGTCATCGACTTTAAACACTTGTTTATCTTTCATATTTTCAAGTTCATATTTTCGAAAGTATAAAAATAATATTTGAAGGGTATCAAATTGAAATTTACTTGTATCAGTTTGATGGCTTTTTGTATTAGTTTATTAGTATAATTTTGATACTAACTTTTAACAATTTGATACTTAAATTTTCCCTTTAAGTTTAATTTGATTCTCGATTTTATCAATTAAATATTTCCTCTTATAAAATTTCCCTGAAAAGAAAGACATACAATCTTATGATATTTGAATACTTGTTTTGAAATATTACACATTACTTCACTGTATATTTTAAGATTAGGGAAATTTTTCACATATTTTTTTTAATACCGCCAAGTCATTTTATCATCGCTATACTCAGAGATGCTTCCTTGCCCAATGATGTCGAACGCGAGATAGAGTCATCTCTATACTCAGAGCTGCTAACTGCGCCAACGATGTTTAAGACATCCATGTATTTTCTGTTTGAAAGACCTAAGAAAAAACAATAACGAGAGTATGTACATATATATATGGCGCTCTCTCACTTAAGTTCTACTTTTTCATGTTCACTTTCTGCTAAATCTTAGCCTTCTGCCGCTTTTGTATGCAATACGAAGAAGCTCAGTAGTAAAGTCGCAAGAGGTTAATCGTTGTAAAATTCTATTCGTGTTTATGCAGTTAAATATTTTAAGAATTGCAAGTTACCCTGTACGATATTTTATAAAGCTAAGGCTGACTCATATGTACATATTTGTGGGTACTTTTCTCTTCATATGGCGATCAAAGCACAATTTAAAAAAGGACATTGCCCAATCTCACGCCGACTTGATAAAAAAAAGCTAAACAGTCAAGTGGATCAGTTAAACAGGAATCAAGCACTGGCAAATAAAACTGTTGGTTCCAGGTGCATTGATGAATTGTTTAAGCCTAGTTTCGAGTGGCAATTAACAAACATACGAAGCGGGTCTTTTTCTGTGCTCGGTCATTAATTTGACTTATTTGTTAACGATAAGTTCAGTGAAGACATTGAACTTGTGAATTTTTAATGCGTCTGCACGAATTCAGAACGTACCACAACAGGAACCGGAAGCAAAATTAGATTCGGTGTGATTCCCTGAAAAAAAACTTAGCATTTAAGTAAAATGTCCATCAAAAGTTCGTGTACCAAGTTTTTTCCAAATTCTTTAAAATCAACTGCATTGTGCACTAAAAAACAGATGTTGCTCGTCGGATACACAGCAAACATTGGACTCCTGGGAAGCTTCCCACCATTCCAAGGGCACTGGCCAAACAGATTTATCACTGAGCAGCAAATGCTGCTGACTACTTGACATATTCATTAAATTTGCTACATTGTAGGAGCACAGACTGACGGAGAGAACCAAACCGCCACCAGACAAAGAGATGCTCATCATTTTGACACCTTAATGCGGTAATTAGGGTTTTGCTTCGCAGACGATGGACCTCTGCCTCTACATACATATGTACGAGTATGTATCCTGAGCAAATATTAACACAACGCCAAAGCGGAAAGATCTTTCGATCGGGCAACGCCTTGTGGCAGTAACGGTTTACGTCGAATTGGCTTAAATTATTAAAAGATTATAGCCAAAAGATCATCACCCTGAAACGTCACGAATCTATATGGAAGATCCTTTTTTTTTTGTCTTTTTTGGGGTGTGAAGATTATGACACAGCAGAAATGACCAAATGGCCAGAGTGCGGCAAAAAGGGAATCAAAAGGAAGGAGAAAAGTCAAAGGAGCCAGAGCGGAGGCGCAGCAATTAATTTCAAATTCGTGTCTTTTGGTTTTCTTTTTGTTTCTTTTTTTGCTTTTGAGAAAGATCTCACTATAAGCGCAGGCGCAGACGCAGCTGGAACCCAAAGAAATTGCAGACAAATTAAGATAAATGAATTGTTTAATTGTTGCCTCACACGGTTGAGTGGTAATATGTTCAGGCCAACTGGTGGGTGAGGTATATTTTCGAAGAGAATGTTGTGTTTAAAGCTTTTGAATTGGAAAAAAGTTGAAAAATCTAAACAGGCTTCCGCATCCTTATTCCCCTAATTTTTTATTTAATTAATATCAGAGATTAGTTAAACATTAACACCCAAAGATTCACTATCTGGCCGAAAGAAACCCTTTTGGGATCATCAATCAAAGTCTTGATGTCTAAATAATGCGGCCCAAGAGCTGTTTGTCTGCCACAAAGGACTACCGCACTAATTAATACTGCCGCCAGTGAGATCGTGTCCAGCCACACACAAACACCATCGCCCAACTCGATCTTTCATCTCCACATCTAAGCTAAATAAAGTTATTAAGCCCCGCAGCCAGCAGAGAAATGTTGCAGTGCCAAAAAGCAAAAAAAAAAAAAAAAAAAATGAAAGAAGTAAGAAAGTCTGTTATGCTCGACTTTAATACACTCTTTAACTGGCCAAATGTCGACACCCTGCTGCGTTAATAGAGTATGAGCTGACATGACCGAATTCAAAAAATAAAACTAAATAAATAGAAAATAAAATGTCAGCTCTGGGGTTGAATCCACGACCACCAGTTTATAAAATGATAATGCAAATTCAACGACAATTGACAAAAATGTTGAGTGGTAAATGCAGTGACCTGTACATATGTTAAATTTTTTTCTCACCCCGTCTTAAACAATTTGTGTTAGTGTGGGTCGTTCGCTTCTCTCATGCTCACTCTCTCTTGCGCTCTTAGCAATAGAGCCTAGTCAACAATGTTGCCTGAGTCCCATAGCTCATTAATGTGGCCCATACAAACTTTTCTTTGGCGGATTCACCCATTTCGCGGACAAATTTTCAAAATTTTCGTTCTTAGTGCGCGCCTGCATAACCAAATCTTAGATCTCTAGGATAAACAGTTTTCTATTTGGGTTGACAATATATGACAATCAATCTGTAAGTCAGTCGGGCCTACAGAATTATAGGAATAAATATAAAAAAGAGTTCCTATTGACTTAACTGACTGACTGGTGAAGGCCCACAGCTTAAAGCAAACGAGATATGTTACCTTAAAATTTTTTAAGGTTTACCCCCAAAGTCGAAAAAGACCGTTAAACTGTTGTATGAAACTTTTAAGGCTTTCATCCGATCAGGTTAAAACTCATTTTCTAATATCTGTGAATGAATTCCGAATAATTCACCCAAGTCTTGGAAAATCGGAAGTAAACATAGGAGAGTTTAGTTCCTAGCGATGAGCTCCAAACTCATTGTTTTGGACAATGATGGATGAGAGATTTTCAAAACGGACCAATAGATGGCGCCAATACTTGTGACCATGTGGCGGTCCCAGTTCATCCTGCTCCAATTCCAGTTCATCCAGCTCTAATTACAGATCCAGTTCATCTAACTAGTTCACACATCACTAACAACTATCGATGCTCGATACTCCCGCCTTGTTATGTATCTTACATCTATGCACTGAACGATAGCGCTCGATTGAAACTTCTAGATGAACTAAACAATCTTTTCGTAAACTGCTCCTTTCCAGAGGATTGGCGTATTATCAAAATAACTCCAATTCCAAAGAAAGACAAAGATCTAACAGATTTTAAAAACTATCGACCCATTTCGCTCATTTCGGTCTTAGCAAAAATCTTAAATGCAATTGTCAAGGACAGACTTGCAAGCTTTGTTGATAGCAAGGATATTCTTCCACTGAGATCCTTGACAGGCGAAAAAGATCGGCTGCAATGTGTATCAACGATCTGTTAATGCATATAAATTTTGAAAAGCGGGAAATGCTGTTGTCTTAGCCTTTTTAGATATAAATAGTGCGTACAATTGTGTTTCATTAAATTTTTTGGACATCATTCTTAAAAGTGAAGGTATAAGTTGCTACATATCCAGTTGGATAAGTAATTTTCTTAAAAAAAGGATCCTCAAATTGGGAAATGAACAGGTGGAGGTAAATGGAGGACTTCCTCAAGGAAGCTGTCTCTCTCCAATTCTGTTTAACTTATACTCAAAGAGACTACACATGATTGAGGATGCAAATACGAAAGTTTATCAATTTGCGGATGATTTCGTTATAGTCACTAGTCACAGGCAGTTTAATGTGGCCGCTGAACTTTTGCAACGAAAGTTGACGGACTTCAACTTGCTTGCCAAGGACATTAACTAGCTTTAATCCTAGTAAATCAATTGTTATGTCAATGAGTCAAAGCTCCAGAAGAATTAGTTGTTAAAATTGATGATACGTTGATCAAACCAGAAAAAACAAAAATTCCTCGGTGAAAATCAAACCTATCAAATCTAGATCTAAGGAAGGTTAAGGCAGATTCCAAGGCAGGGTGTAGAATGTTACGAGCGGCTACCATAAAGGCGGTCTCTGCCAAAAATTGTAAATGTGTACAAAAGTTTTATTCGGTCCCAATATGCTTCACTTTGCTTTGATGTTGTACGTGAGCTGTAGGTGGCTCAGCGGAGCTCTGCTTATGTTAGGTGTTACACCAGTCACTCCAAAACACCTTGTGTTTGCCTTGGCGGGAGAATCGCCACCTGAATTCAGATCGTTTTTTGATCACTGCCAAAGAAATTTTGTACAAGAGTACAAACCACAAATACGAAAATTATTCGAGCAAATGTTTATAGGAGTTTAAAGATATCTTCGTCAACAGCAGCTATTTGCCCCTAACAAAAAATTAAAAATCTTGGTGAAAACTCTACCAAAAAACCCAAAAAACCAAAATCTAAAAAACAACATAAATATCTTTTGACGGATCCCAAATATTGATCTGCTCTTTGATATAATGACCTCCTACACGGTTTTTGCTTTTTTTGTCTCGGAAAGTCCCTTTTTGTAATCCTTTTTTGCCTTAAATCTTCTGAAATCCCTCCTCAAACACTTTTTACTTCTTTTTATTCTGCAAATAATTGTTTTTAACTCTTATCTTAATAATATATTCTCTCTCACCACTTCTGTATTTTTTCTTCACCTTTTCATCGCTCGGTCACTTGATTGTTATCTCCAATCAAGCCCGTCCGACATCTTTTGCGTTAACTTCTATTCTGCCGGTTTCTCTATTAAAATTCCTGCACTCATGTCAACTTCTTTCCTCTTTTCTAAACCGCCTTTTTTAATTTTTTTTACGCGTTTGTTTCGTTACCCCTTTTTTTTTTTTTTATTTAGTTGTTCTGTTGAACCCTCCTACTGCCCTGATGAAAAATATCGATACTCGCTCTGGACATGTTTACGTCCAATTTTCTTCTCTAAACGATAGCTAAGCCCAAAAAAAAAACACACTGACTTATCTCTCTGCCTTTCCGTGTAAACCAAACTTAAGTCTAATCTCTCCCAAGGTCGGAAAATGTGCCTAGACAGTTAGCTTCTTCCTTTTGTCTGTCGCATACATTTGCCTCAACCCAATATACTCCTTGTACCTTTGGCACAGAGTATAAAAACAAAAACCAGGAATACAAAACGAAAAGCCCAAAACGCAGCATGTGTTAAAATTATATAGAGAGTGCGTGTGCACAGCGGACCCCCCTAATGGAGCTTCAACTCCATCTCCACACACAGCCAAAGTCGCACGAGCAGATCTCGCCAAATCTCTCTGGGCCAGAGTTAATAAAAAACACATAATTGCGTATGTTTTGGTTACGTTCCGTGCCAAGTCCCGCTTAAGTTCCTCTATCACTCCCTCTCTCTCTCTCAGAGTGGACTCAAGTGCGAAGTTCTGCGCAAACGCCAAGCGCCTGTGAAAATATGATTTTTGTTGCCACTTTGGAGGTCTTCATCATTTCTTTCCCATATTTTTTTTTTTTTTGTGTTGCCTGCGTTTCCATAAAAACTGACCCCATGGGCAGTGAAATTAAGTTGATTTTTAATGCAGTCATGGTGGGTAGGCTAAAATAATATCAAAAATCTTGGTGCAATTTCTGTTATGAAATATGGAAAGTAACAAGTGAACTTTTACCAGGTGGCGCAAATATCTCTGCAAATTGAAGTAATTCTTGGGCTTTTAATATCGCTATTCATTCGAATGAGGAAGTAATCGAAAACTATTAAAGGTCCATAAATCCTCCGAAGCCAATCACCGCCTCTCCCTCTGCTGCCAATGCCCATGCTTCTGCGCCCCGTATTGCAAGACTGGAATGATGAGCGACTTGTATAGCGCTATTTTCGTCTTCCGGGAGAGCGTTTTGCATTGAACTCCGTACAGAAACCGTAGAACTGAACCGTAGACTATACTTATAAATCTGTAGGCCCGACTGACTGACATATTATCAAAACACAGCCAAAACTGCTTATCCCACAGACCTCAGATTTGGCAAATACCTTCGTTTAGTTATGTAGGCGCGCACTAAAAAAGAAAATATGGAAAATTTGTCCGCGAAGTGAGTCAAAAAGCCAAAGAAAAATTAGTATGGAACACATAACATGATAAGCTGTTTTAATAAGAGCGCGAGAAATAGTGTATGACTCTCTGAGTGGCAGTAAGTGCTGTTTGGGTGTATTTCAAAATAAAGAAGATGGAATTTCACATAGCTAGCAGCCAAAAAAATTAACGTACGTCCTTGTGTAGCCAAAGATAAGTAGCGGAGCTGTGGCGCTCAGATAATATTTTGGACTAAACTGTTTTTTTTAAGTAGCGGAGCTGTGGCGCTCAGATAATATTTTGGACTAAACTGTTTTTTTTGAGCTGAGAGGATTACACCAGCGGGCCCTCGTCCCCGGGGCCCAAACATTTTTCAACTTACCCGAACGCTGCCGAAGCTGACATCGAGAGTAAGACAGCGTCAGTCGCTTGACAGAGTTCGAAGCGATTAGGTCGAAGCAAATTCACGGAGGTTTGTTTTTGCACACTAATACACTCTCACTTTTTGACCTCGCTCTCGCTGGCCATCGCTGGATTACACTCACACAATTTAGATAAGAGGGTGAAGATTGGAATTGGAATTGAATCATATTTGAATAGTGCTGCTGATGCTCTAAAATGCACAGTCTTCATATAATATCGCTAGAGCCTAAATTCAGTCCTTTAAGATGGGATGACGAGGATCTCGAAACTGACTACAAGATAAAACAACTCAATTTCTAAAAATCTTGGACGCGGACAAAGTCGCGACGGGCTCAGCTAGTAAACTAGCTTTGTCCGTCAATCTGTCTGTTTCTAAGCAAACTGGTCTCTCAGTTTAAAGCTATCGAGCTAAGACTTTGCACAGAGTCTTCTTTTCACTGCACGTTGCTATAATATCAATACCGACCGAATCAGATGACTATATCTTATAGCTATCATAGGAACTATAAGTCGGGAAATGGGTCCTAGTGAGAAAAAAAGGGTGGTCTAGTAATTAGTGTCCTCCTTTATCACTTATTCATTGCATTACAAATAATTATCCCTCAAAAATTACTTCCGTACAACACACTTTTTCCAGTGAACCCAATTTTTCTCTTTCCCTCTGACTCTGCTACCCACAATTTCCTCTTCTTGGGACGTCGCCATAATAAATTCCAACTTGTCTACACCTATTTTTACAAACATTTAAAAATTATTACACAGTCTTTTTCATTATGCCCCATCCGAGGGAGAGAGCGCTCGCGCTCGCGCTCGCTGGCATCGCAGTCCCAGGGCCCAAAGTCCCCGCTGATGACCTTAAATTAAATGTGCAGCACATGAATTATGTAAGCTGTTTAATAAAGTGATTCCATTTGCATGCAAGAGCCCCGCACGCATGCGCAGCGGGCAGTCCCGTCCAGTGCCAGGGAAGGCAACCTCAACCTCAACAACTTACTCCAGTGGGCCCCGAAGCCGGAGACTTGGCGCTGATTGTCGCTTAATAAAAATGGTTATTGTGTTCGTTTTCGTTTCAGTTTTCCCTCCTCCTGCTGCTCCACCTTGTGGTAGATTGGGCTCGAGTCGGGGCTGTTTTATGTGTGGCTTTTGTAAGAATTATTAATGTAAATCTTTCATAATTTTCATAAGCTTGTGCGCGTGCGCAAGAATCCTTGGGTTCTCGACTCGGGACAATGATTTATGGCGCCATCTGCCTGGGCTTTGGTGGCATCCTGCTGAAGCTCTCATCTGCTCAGCTTACAGCTTTAAGCTCTCAAGCTTTCGGCGGGTGAGTTCATTTGAGTGAGTTGGCTCCACCCACGCCAGGAATTCATTTTGGTTGAAAAGCGAACATGCGCAGTTTTGGGGCCTCAAGGGTTGTTTATCCTCCTTCAGGTAATGCAAGTACAAAATGAAGTTGCAAGAATTCGCCAAATGACAACTCACATACTCCAATGGGAACGCCATTGAAAGTGGCCTGCTATTTTTATCTTCCCTCCAGCAACTGCAACTGCAGCAACTTGTTGATGATGACGACGAAGACCACGATGATGAATGCAGCCACATCAACGTCATAAACAACAATAACTACACTGAGTGGACGGACAACTGGCAACTTCAAGCTCAGCTCTGCTTCTGGTTGGCTGGCAGCCACTAAAATGCCAAGAAAGATGGCCGCTTGAGCCATTTGAGAGGCGCTGCCACTTAAACTTTCCATTTTGATGAGGCTGATGCTCCAACTGCAGTGGCTGCCCATTGACCGAAAGGGATTTATGAAAATAAATCAGAAGAGTTTAAGCTTTAGATTTATAATAAATAAATGTATGGCCTCAACTTAACCAAAGAGCCTAATTAATTTAACCACATGAGAGAGGGATTTACAGTATATGCCAAAACCTAAGGTAAATTTCCAAGCAATTCGCTTCTATCAGCCCAGTTTTGTTGATATAAAAGCAGAATCGAATATTTGTTACCAAATTTAACATGACAATAGCCATGTTCAGCAGAATAACGTGCACCCATCAAGTATAAGTTTACAAAAATCTTTTTACTGAGCTCGCCAATTTGAGATATCATGATGCACGAGCACGAATCAAATAAATAGTACGCTACTTAAAAGTGATAATACTCTCTCCAACAGCAGAAACTATTCGATGAATTATTTTTTCCTAAACCCTTTTCTGGAATTAGTTTTTTCATTTTAAACACGAGAGGCATCATAATAAGTGAACAGCTCCATACATTTAAGCAAGCGATTTCCTAATTTACTCATCCTTTTCTCAAGGTCCTCAGAACAAGTGCTGTTTTAATGATCATTGGAACTATTTTGCGCTAATCAAAAACACTCAGGTACAAAACTCTAAAACGTCGTTAATGTAAACAAAGCGGCATAGGCCAAAAAGTTAGGATGTGTTGGTGTGCGGAAGTAAAGCTCCGTGAATTTGCTTCGACTTGACCGCATCAAAGGCTAGCCAGCGACTGAAAGGCTTTTTGCTTTCTTCTCCTTAGCTTCGGCATCCGTTCCGCTCGTATATGTGTAAATAGCGAAATGTGTTCGCCCCCTTGGCGAGAATATGGGACTCAAAATGAACACAAACGTTACCAAAAGCTGTTCATGAACGGATATTTCTCTTTTCTAGTACAATGTTCTCAGCTCACTTGATTTAAGGGGGTATTCTTAATGTGCAAAATTTTTTTTTCGATTTTTTTTGCATTTATTTTATTGCTTGGATATTTGAGAACACAGCCCCAAAAGGTTTTTTCACCAATGTCTTCGACTTAAGCTAAGATTGTTTTGTTTTCAGGAACGTTTTAAACTCAACTGGGAAACAAATTTCATTTGGGGTATTCACTTTGTTGAGCACTTGAGCAGTTTTGCCTGACTAGTATTGTGAGTAGCCCTCTGTGCACGAAATTTGTACACAACTACGTTTGAGATATGACTCGGCAGTAATCCATGGTTCATTCAAAGTTGGCGCTTTTTCCATACAATTTATATGAATGTTATGTTACACATTTGATTCTAGCTTGTACATATAACACTTATACCACTAAGGTACAAGTGCCCGACTTTTCGTAGTCAGGGTCTGGGTCGAGCAAGCTGTGCACAATTTGTTCAGAGTAAATTGTTGTTGGAAATGTTTACACTTTTCCCCAAGTGCTCAAGTGCTCAACAAAGTGAACACCCTAATTGATTTTGAATAATCTTATAAGCGGATCCTTACATTTTAGGTATTTGAAATAGAGAACGGACATATATCTTTGGTTTGGAAGGGAGTCACTATTATTTGAAAGCTCAACAACTTCAACAGCCGACTTGGCATTAAGTCTTAAGCTCCAAATGGAGCTTATACACGACCCGATCGCTCAGATGAGTTTTCGTCAACTCCGTTTTGCTTTTACACATGCCTGAGAAGATCAGATGAGCCAGTTGCAGAACCATTGGTTCATAGGAATCACCTTGTTCATATGAACATTGTGACGTTGCTTTGTTTACATAGAAGAAGAAGACAGGAAGAATAAAAAGCGATAAGGCGTTCTGATGCTTCTTAAGTTGCATTTGACATACAAGAAACTTGACCGATAGCCAAAATTCGATAGGAAATGTATATCGATTGTCAGAAAATGGCAACGCCAGCACACTGCAGTTAGGCCACACTGTAACTCGATAAATGCCACTCAACCGGCCAAATAGAACCTGTTCTATTTCGTCTGATCGCTCATCTGAGTAGCTTCATGCCTACTCAGACGCCTTTTTACGCGGTCAGACAGCAAATCAGACGAAAACTCAGATGAGTGATCAGGTCGTGTAAATAGAGCTTTAGCAAGAAAAACTTTTTGTTGGCATCGCAACCAATCTCGATATTTTTAAATTTTATATGCTTCCACATATAAAAAAGAAGCAATCCGTACCTTTAAGTTTGAACGACACTATGGATTAAGCACTCTGGTCAAACCGAATTGTACTTAGGATGGTTGAGAGCTACTGGAAGGAACCTATATTACGAGTTTCTTCTCGGATTTATATACAATTGACCAAATTTGAAAAATTGTAGATCCTGGCTCTAAATTGCATACCACGTATAAGGTCTGCAAACGGCACGCTTTGTAATATGAGGTTGCGTGAGGACATACATACATACTTCGAAAAGAGCTCATCTGGAACCTCCTAAATAAAGCAAATTAGAAGTTGCTTACCGACCGGACTGTAGACTACCTTGGCCCCCAGCTAGGCTTACTCTCGACGCGGTCCAAATGACACCTTAGTACGGCCCTGGGTTAGATGTGTGGGTTGGGAATGGGGAAGGTATTGTGTGTGTTTGAGGCTACTCACTACACTGCAGCGTGACACCCGCTGGCTGTCCGGAACTGCTGTAAGCCTACTTATTCGTAGCTAATCTTCATAGATTGGCCCCCTAAAAATTATCTCACAAGTTTTTCGGAATTCGTATGGAAAGAGAATCGGGCTGACGATTTATGCCCCAAGCCTTTAGTATATCTCTAAACGTGTCTTTTAAATTCGATACAAATTTATGCTCAAATGAAAAACGTGAAAAGTTCCATATAAATAAGGACTCTGCTTCTACATAATTCTGCTATGTTCGTATATAGCTGACATAGGAACGATCTGTCGGATCCACAAACTGTGAAAAGAAAATTATTTAAAACCTTCATAAGCTTTAATTGAGCTGATTTTGACTTTCCTCTATTTCATTTTTCTTTATATTTTCAAAGTTCAAAATTGTTTACTTTTTGACTCTTATTACCAAAAATTAACCTATAGGGCATATATAGATTTTTTTCTTTTGTTATAGATTTGCAATCCTGGCTGCTGGGACTGTTCTGCTCCACTGTTATGTGCTTGTTGCGGTTTGAAACAATTTTTAATTGTATTTTGTGCAAAGCAACGCCTCCCCCTATGGATGTACCACCCCTTAAGCAAAACCTCCTACCACATAAACTTGACAAGACCGCAGCGAGGCACATGGCTAGTAAGAGGAGGACTTCGGCAGCGCTTGCATAGTTTAGACCGAAACATTCTCGGGATGCCAGTCGCGGCTGCGACGACTGCGATGTTTGCCAGGAATTTTCATAGAAAGGCTCGCCTGGCATGCAGACGCGAGCTAAGCGAGAGCTTTGAGTAACCTCCAGCTCTACCACCACCCAGACTCAGCTTTTGTAGGTGGGCCATGTGCTGTTTCACAGTTCAGTCTTCAATTTTCGGTTGTGCAATTAAAACTGAGAAATTTTCCCACACATCTCCTGGTCAGAGAGTCTGGGCGCGACCCTTGGAGCCTTTGCACTGATTTCTTTTTCATGTCGAAACTGCGTTGCATTGCACTGCACTGATTGGAGGGCCAGGCCGGAATTTTTCCCATACCCAGACCCTGGAGACCCTTTTTACCTTGTGCCACTTTGGCCCAGCGGAATGCCTCGAGTTATGTTTGCTATGTCGCCAGAGCAGATGGAGTGGCGATGTCAGCAGCAGCCACAGCAGCAGAAGCTGACTCGCGAAATTACTTCGATTAATTTTCGCTTAATTTTTATTTTTATTTCTTACTTTTGCCACACCACAAATATGTCTACAACGTCATTTTGAGATATTTTGGCCATCGTTTCGAGTTAATTAAAAACAAAAAAAAAATCAAACAAAAATCAACAGCAACTAACCGAAAATTAACTAAATTATGGCTCAGACTGCGAGTACTGTGTAACCCTGGGCAACACTCATTATCATGCATTTTTCCCATTTAATGAGCGCAAATTATTTTTGAGCTTTTGCCAGTGTGGCCAACTGGGGGGCATACCGTTGGCTTGTGTTTAAAGTTCAGTGGAATCTGGCTTCAACCCTCAACCCCCATCTAATTGGGCTAATCACCAAAAGGAAACCAATGGCCAGAACTGTGGATAAACGACCCTCTGTTCTAAGAATCTTATTAAAGATTTTTAGCTCAGATTGAAACCAAAAAGATTTGAAATAGTCTATGTCAAGAGAACATACGTTTTCTCTAATTATTATACCCTTCCCTTTCATTCCCATCCCCTAGATAAAAACAAACAATAGCTACCCCCTTCTGCTCATCAGGCATCAACCTTCAACACTTGCTCGGGCCAAATATATCATATTGTATGCTAATATCTGTGAAATTGATCTGATTTTAATTTCAGCTCGATGTTGCTTCTCTTTCTCTCTCCAGCTCTATCAGTAGGAATCCCTTACAGTTCAGTGAACATTTTTTTCAACCCTTCCCCTCTGTCCATTTTCAGCTGTCTGAGTCTGGTTGGTTTAATCCTTTTAGTAATTTATGCGCACTCCTTCGGCTGCTGCCGCTGCTGCCACTTACCGAACTAATCATTATGCCTCCTGCTCCTGCTCCTGCTGCTGCCCCGCGTCACGTGTCCTCCCATCATTGTTCGTTCGTTGTTGTTGTCGCCGTGGTTGTATTGTTTATTGTGACAATTCTTGTCAGCGGTCCAAGCAAATGTCAACGGCACATTGATGGATGTTCCGCCAGGGCCCAGAGGCAGAATCGAGAGCCAGAGCCCGAGACTGTGGCTGAAGCTGAAGCCACCGCCAGGTGATGGTGATTCATGACAATTGCATGCGGTGTATGGTCAAATGTGTTGTTATTGTTGTGGTTTCTTTGTGGTCGCTAAGCGAAAGAGTTAAGGGGGGGTTTGTACAATGTGTAGAGCTGTTAACGGATCATGTTTAATGAGCATTAAGATTAACTGCACAAAAAGAGACACTCTCAATGTTATTACAAAATGGCATACCATCAGACAATCACAATTCGCGAATTCTGCGAACTAGTATTGAGATTTAGTGGGCTCGTAACATAACATATTTAATTACACACGTAAAGAACCTATCTGTCACATACACTAACATATAACAGAGTAAAAAAGAAAAGTTTTTGATCATCCTCTGAATAATTTCCGCATCCATTCGGACTGGAAAGTTAGCTTCCCCTTTTTGGGATGCATTAAATATTTTCAAAGTTGATTAAATTTCGATACTTAAATATCTATAGGGCGGGTGTGGCGCAGCGCCATTTCTCTAATGGGAAATATTATGGGCACACACGCCAAGAGATTTAGAGAAGCTCGGCTTGTAGCGCCTCGGGCTGTGTAGACCCCCAAATCTATCCTTTTTCATATCAATTTGATCTTTGTGAAATATCCACTTAATCTAATATAATTATCCATTTGATATTAATGACATAATGCTTTGATCTGTTATTAATATTCTTTCAAATATGAAATTGACTTTAATGACGTATCCCAAGGATCCCAAAAAAAATACAGCACATTCATTAAACTCAATTTATTTTGCTTTTAACGCGCAGATATCGCGTTTCTTCGTATTTCAGACCTTGAGGAATCAAAATAATAAAAAAGTAGTTTAAATCCTTTTCAACATTGAATCAGATTGACCCACAGGTGTACTGCCAAACTAGGCTCAATCGACTAGTTACTGTTCCTTTTTCTCTCTTTTTTATACCCTGTTCCCATTAAAAATGGGAAACAGGGGATCATGAAGTTGTGCAAATGTATGTAACAGGGAGAAGGAAGCATCTCCGACCACATAAAATATATATATTCTTGATCGGCATCAACAGCCGAGTCGATTTAGCCATGTCCGTCTGTCTGTCTGTATGAACGCGTCGATCTCAGAGACTGTAATAGATAGAGCCACAAGTTTTGGAATGTATATAGGTGTATACTGTACCCACATCGAGTTTGTTTCAGATTTCGAAAATTCCTCCTCCTCCATCTTTAAACAGCGAAACACGGTCTTTTTCTCTGTATAAACGCGATGATCTCACAGACTATAAGAGTTAGAACCACAAATTTTTGCATGTATGTAGGTGTATACTGTAGCCACATCGAGTTTGTTTCAGATTTGGAAAACTCCACATCCTCCATCATTTAGCAGCGAAAAACTGTCACTCTCTATGTATAAACGCGTTGATCTCACAGACTATAAGAGTTAGAGTCACAATTTTTTGCATGTATGTAGGTGTACACCGTACCCAGATAAAGTTTGCTTCAGGTTTGGCAAATTCCTCCTCCATCTTCTTCTAACTGCGAAAAACTGTCAGAGCTTAAATTTTTAAGTTTTAATATAGTGACTTAATATATATTCAGTGAGGCCCAACATCTATCGATTCTGAGATCCGAGCAAAAACACCAAAGATATGTACATATGTGCGCCTGCCCATTTATTGAAATAAATGGAACTCAAAGCTAGAGGAACCACATTACTTGGGACAGGGTATTTTGCTGTCGGGGCACTCGACCGCAACACTCTTACTTGTTTTATATATAAATAACATTTAAACATGTTTTGAACAGTGTTTTGTACAACTTATGTCAGAATAACGAACACTGATATATACCACTAGGCATTTTGAACAGAGGAGGAGCTGTATAGCCAATTTTACATTTGACAACTACAAACTGAACTTCCCTTACAAATTTACATTATATAAATATTTGACTTGAACAGCTGAGACTCTTTCAGTCTTTTAGCTTCTGTGCTTCAAATTTTGACTAAGAAAATGGACTTTCATAAATGTTCGTACCTTTAAGACATATCAACATAGTAATCAGTCATATATCGATTCTACCAGGGGTTGGAAATATCGTATGGCAATTATTAAATCGTAGGTCCCAGAGCATCAGGATATTTCCAGCTTAAGGATCTAGCTCAAGAATCTCCATAGAACCGATAAATACTTACAAAATACAAGACTGAAAATGAGATGACTGCATAAATTTGAATTTGCTTATACCGAACCGCAATAAAATATCATGGGGGACCGATGGTGAAGAATTTAGAAAAGCGAATTACGAATGTTTCAAACCACTTTACCGAGTCTGATGAGTCTTTAAATAAGCGAAGGCCATTTCGCATTTTGTTATTCACACCGACACGAGTCGAACGCATGCCGAAGCTTGTGCCAAGAGAGCAAATAGATATTCATCGCAAATCGTATAATTGCCTAAATGATGAGGAGTTTCAACACGAAACTGTTAACCACTCAAAAAACTTTGTGAATCCCTCAAGCCGTGCGCACATGCAAAACATAGAAAGACTTTGGCGGGACGTAAAGTCCGAATTGCCTCATTTTGGGCTGAAAAAGATCATTATCTGGGATATTTGGCAAAATTTATGTTTCACAAACAGTTCCGGAATAATAAAGACAGGATTCATTACATCTTTGAGGCAATTGGACTGCTGTATAATCCAACATGAAAAGTATGAAATATAAATGCGCCGCAGTCAATTTTTTTTTATACCCTTGCAAAGGGTATTATAATTTTGCCCAGAAGTTTGCAACGCATAGAAATATTCATTTCCGACCCTATAAACTATATATATTCTTGATCAGGGCGACGAGCTGAGTCGATTGAGCTTTGTCCGTCCGTCTGTCTGTCCGTCTGTCCGTCTGTCTGTTTCTACGCAAACTAGTCTCTCAGTTTTAAAGCTATCGAGCTGAAACTTTGCACAGAGTCTTCTTTTTACTGCACACTGATAATATGTCGGAAACGACCGGATCGGATGACTATATCTTATAGCTGCCATAGGAACTATCGGCTGAAAAGTGGGTTTTTGTGAGAAAACTTTTTTGTTTTTAATGTAAACGCCTTCCGCTTCGGCAATTATTAGTTTTATACGCTTTTACACAGATTTGGAAGTTTTTGTCAAAATCGGAGGACTATATCTTATAGCTGCCAAAGAAACTATCGGTCAAAAAGTGGGTTTTATCAGAAAAATGGTTTGTTTTAATGCTGACGTTCGTAAACTCTGATGTATTAAAACATTTGCAAGGGTATTTAAACTTCGGCAAAGACGAAGTTAGCTTGGCCTTCTCGTTTTTTTTTTAAATCGCGTGATTTAGATAAAACAGAGTTTTTGTTTATATTTCTTTAAAAAAAACACCTCATAGAAGGATAATGAAGGTGAGGAGAAGAAGAACAAAACTACGTTTTTCACTTCCTTACGTGGACTAGGACGTTTGGGGATAACCACATAAAACAAACGCGCCTTGAACTTTACCTCCAACGGGTGGTGTGGAAAATAGTTCAACTATGACATATTTCTCAAAGCACGTAAGTAAGTTTTATTAAGTAAAAAATTAAAACTTTAAAATTTCTTTTTAAAAGAAACCATGGAAAACCCCACCGGTTTTTTGTTAATAAAAAATCATCATAATTCACCATCTCTTGAAGGAAATTTTTTTAGAATTTTTGAGGTGAGGTCCCTATACTAGACAATTAAATATATATTTTTGATTTTTTTTTTATTGCTCAATGGTTAATGATTTATTTTTTTATTTTATTGTCCGAGTTTTATTTTTTTTGCTCAAAAGGATTACTTAAACACCGATTACGGTTAGCGCATAAGGAATTTTATTAAGTTTCACTACTTGTAACGACCTTAAGGTCGTTGTAATTACTTACAAAACTACGACGGGAAGAAAGTACTTACTGAATTTATGTTTTCGGTGTTTAATTTTAGGCTGTCGCCGTAAATGCAATTTAGTGTTGAAAATTCACGTTCCACAGACTTTGACTAAGAAGACACTTATACACATAACAGGAAACAAATGAAAAAATGCGTTTCTCACTGAGAAAGACACTTACACTCAAAAAAACTCACTTTCACTGAGCGAGACACTTAAAACACTCTATCTGTTTGAGAGATATTTCAAAATGTCTAAAAATAACAAGGTTATTTCACAATTCGTTTACTTTGAGTGAGATATTCCCGACCTGTGAAAATAACATGCACGCCAATAGATCGTAATAAATAAGATAATACTAAAAACAGATTAAAAGATACATTTTATATCATATTTTTTTACCCAAATATGTCTCTTTATTAATCCCATTTGATATCTAAACCATCTCTAAACATTTTTTAGACTTCAATTTACTACACATCTCGTTCAAACTGCTCTCAAAAAAGAACCTTTACCCCTAAACAGCTGGCAACAAGTGTGTGTTTTGCCCAATGAATCCTTTGAAGTGTAACAAGAGCAAGGCGAAAAGTCAAAGAGGGTTAAGTTCACACACACACACACATGACAAAGAAAAATAAAAGAAAAACTGCAGCCTAAACGACCCATATTTTGAGGTCCCTTGGCCCTCCGCCCACATAAGAACCCACGCGAGAATCAATTGCCCGTGTCTTTGTTTTTTGCCGCCCGCCCTCAGTAAATTAGCATACAACAAAAGAACGAAATGCAATAATTGCAGTCCTTCACAGGATAACAGCAGCCACAACAACAACAACATTGAAGGAAGTGGAAGACACTGCACCAGTTTCACTTTTGTTGTTTTAACCCTTTGATGTTCAAATAGAAGTGGCACTCTGGCCGTGCGTCCTTGTGTCCTGGCCAAGTCAGCAGGTGTGGAGTGCCGGGGATGGTTAAGGCGGCGGGGGCAGTTGTGCTCTCTTTAATCATTGAAATGCAATTTAAATTTTTTTCTTGTATTATTTCGCTGGGTGTTAATTAGGCCGCAAAACATACAACATTTCTCGCATGCGATAAATGGGACCAAACAACCAGCCCTGCCTCAATATGTCCCAGTGTGCGTGTGCGTGTGCCTACGTGTGTGTGTGTCCTTTGATGTATTTGTACTTTCGCCAGCCAGTCGCAGCAAGTCACCCCCAAAATGAAGAGAGGCGCCTTCACCCCATACCTCCCCCCATCCTGACAAAGATCTCGTAATTCCCATCGTATGCTGCCCGCTGTTACAAGGATAACACGACTGGCACAGGAAACCGACTACGACGGCGCTGCTGCTGCTGCTGAAGCTGCTTCTGTTTTAACAAATTGTTCAATTTTAATTTGCATTTAGAGGCTGTCGGACTCGGCTCACCTTTCATAGTTGCGCGACTCGTTTCGCAGTCAGGACGTTCGTGTCCTGTGTATTCCGTGTGAGAATTAAATAGTGTGAATAAAAAACTTATTTAAAACAAAAGACTTTTTTAAAAATCATACATATAAATACTTACAATAAACATAGAAAATTGGAAAATAAATAATTATTGCAATAAATTTTTTACAAAAAATTAAAATATTTTTACAATTAAAGCAATCAAAAACATTACACATAAAAATTTGATAACTTAGGTGATTACAGATCGTTCAGTTTAACTTATTATCGAAACAAAAACATCATCAATATTAATTTGTAAAAAGTCCTTATTATCCCCGAAATCATTTAAGCTGAACATTTCAAAAATGTTTTCTTACTAATAGAAGGAATCAAACCGAATCGCATTTCGGTTCGTACCGAAAGTTATGTTTCAGTATTAGGATTTGTTTTGGTTCTAATATCATTTCGGTATTCGACTTTTATTCGGTACCGCTATGTACCGTCCGTCCAATTTTTTAGCGCTGACATAATAATTACACTGCAAAAAACAAACGTTCTACACTTACCTACCCTTCTCAAAGACAAATTTGGAAACTTTGTCGAGTTTTAACTTCTTTGTTTTGGGAACGAAGAATCAAAAGCATTTCTTGCTTTGGACAAAAATTCCCTGGAGCACTCTATAATTCCAGTTAGTTATGCACACTAGACTGAACATAATCGTATGGGAATTTTTTTTTTTTCGGAAAAATTTCAACACGTCATTTCAACACACGTCAATTCAACAAACGTCAATTCTACACACGTCAATTCAACACAGCACAACTATAACACATATACAACTTCAACATAATCAATTTTAACACAATGCAATTGAACATCAGCAAATTTCAACATATTACGATTTCAACACAGTACAATTTGAACACTGGAAAAAAAATACAATATTAAAAAGAATTATATTTTAAATGTTGCAAGTGGCAATGTCAGTCGAACCTGACTTTAATATCCTCCGAAAGTGTATGCACATTTGAAAGCACCAGAGATAACATTTTCACAACTTGAATAACTTTCATCCAAATGTAGGCGTTGTAAATAATGTTCATGTTTGATTGGTTTTGTGTTGAATTTACGTGTGTTAAATTGACGTGTGTTGAATTGACGTTTGTTGAATTGACGTGCTGAAATTGTTTTGTGTTGAGTAGACGTAGAGCCTAAATATCCTCCGAAAGTGTACGGATACTTGAAATCATTAGAGATAACACTCTTTTGTTCAAAACTTGAACAAATTTCATCCGAATGCAGACGTTGTAAATATCGTAAAATTTTTGCCTGCCGCTTGTGTCACCCTTCTTTCCCAGGATGCATTTGTTTGTGTTTAATTTGTAATGTGTTGAAATGACGTATGTTCAATTGACTTTTTGAAATTTATGTGTTGATTATACCGGGAATTGGTTTATTAAATCGGCGGGAGATGAAGGTTGCGATTGTGGAAAAATTGCGCCGCACGCAAAAATTTGTTCGCGCGATTTTTTCCAAAAAAAATTTTAACTGCAGCTAGTGTCCCCCTTGTATCTCTGGTGGTACTTCACAATTGCATTATATTTACTATCACTAATAAAAGTCATAGTTACTCAACTTTAGGTTCCACGTCTATTCAACACTAAACAATTTCAGAACGTCAATTCAACACACGTCAATTCAACACAAAACAGTCTTCACAAAAAAATATCAACACAAGTATAGACGTGTAGAAGTAATTTCAAATTTAAATGTAATAATAAATTAATTATTTTGTTTTGTGTTGAATTGACGTGTTGAAATTGTTTTGTGTTCAATTAACGTGTGTTGAATTGTTGT
The DNA here is from genome assembly GCA_018904275.1 of Lordiphosa clarofinis. NCBI lineage: Eukaryota > Metazoa > Arthropoda > Insecta > Diptera > Drosophilidae > Lordiphosa > Lordiphosa clarofinis. Next base: position 7,226,205 of record JAEIGQ010000001.1, read on the forward strand.
GTTTGGTGAAATGACTTAGTGTTGTATTGACGTGTGTTGAAATTGTTTTGTGAAGACTTTGTTTTGTGTTAAATTTGTTTGTGTTGAATTGACGGGTTGTTGAACTGTGTTGTTGGGTGAAATGACTGTGTGTTTTATAGACGTGTCGCCGTTAGAGTGCTAAATCTGACGTGTCACCGTTGGAGTCCTAAATCTGCCAATGACTTTTCATTCCACCAACAAACAAGCATTATATTTCAAAACGAAAACTTGAGATCACTCAATAATTTCATTACCCATTGATGTAGTCCTACTGAAGTCTACACTAAAACTTGCATTTGTTTTCTGGGTTAATTCAAATTTCCCCTTTTCAGATTTAAGAGCTACACACAAGAGTGCATTTACCACACAACAAACTGCAAAAACTTATATATATATAAATTCTCTAACAAAACGATCAACGAATCGAACCAGAAAAAGAAACCCACCCAGAAACAGAAGCCGAGTCAAGTAAAGTTTTGTGTAAGACAAAGAGAAAAAAATAAATTGCTGTTCAGACGGCCAATCAGACAAGCCCAATGCAGCAAAACGATTGTAAATAAAATACAACAAGAAATACATATAAATAAAAGAATGTAACAACAGAAAAAACATTACCAGAAAAGGAAAAAATACCAACTGGCTTAGAGGCCCCCCAGCCAGTAGCTAGTCGGAGATCCAGTTGTACCTCAGTGCAGAATGTGAATGTTTATGGGCGAGTTTTAGTCATGGCCTAAACAGCGAGAAAGGAAGTAGGAAAAGTGAAAGAAAAACTAAATGGAAATGTGTAACTAGTGAAGTGGAAAACAATTAATACCCTTTTCAAATACTCAGAAACCAAATCCAAACAAAAATAGTTCCAATGTGCTCAACAAAATGTTTCCCGATGTCTGGCCCCATCAAATCCTTGCCAAACAAAGCCAATTGTTTAAAAAAAATGTTTTACAATTAAAACTCAACCTACAATTGTATGAAAATTTATGCAAATCAAAGCCAAGCGATGATGACTGGGTGGCAGCAACAACAACAACCACCAACAGGAAGAGGCAACACCAATTTGGTGCTGAACAATTTGCATTTAATTGTTGTGATTATCTTGGCCTGTTGCACACGCTGGTAAGTATTGCTTGTATGCTCTATCTTAGCCAAGACTTGTAAAATAGCCTGTCAACAAATTAACTCAACACTCGTGAGCTCATTACCTGCCTACCTACTAGCCATATCCATGTTATGCTTTCTGCTTCTAGAGGTAAAGTTAATTAATTAAAACGACAAACTATGAAAAACAGATTAATCAATTGCCTGGCTCTGGGCGAAAAGGGAGGGAGAACTGTCCGTTTAAAGGTGTTGGCATAATTAATATTGATCTTGTAGATAGAAGTGGAGCGAAAAGTTAACCTCACCTCGAGAGCTGGGTAATGATTATGTCTGTTATGTGACAGAAATTGCATGGAATGGAAAAAATGGAATGAATGAACATTGTTGGGGAAACTGAACTTAGGATCTCTAAGAGGAAATAAAAAACAAAAAAGAAAAGTTAAAATATTTTGAATCAACGGTGCGCGTCTTTGATCCAAAACTTTTGACAGACACTCTTGTTTTCAATGTTTCCAAATTTACATTATTGGACATTAAACCACCAACACGCATACGTAGAGTGTGGACAGAGAAAAAAATGAAAATGAATATGAATTATCGATTCGGCGCCGTTCGCTGAAATTGGGTCTATGTTCCTCCGTTACGTTGAAGATATAGCTAACTTTTAAGGAATTGGCGCTGGCAAAGTTCGAGGAAGATCTACTTTTTATCGCAAAATTGTGTTCAGCGACAAAGCTCTTTTAAGTTAAAATAAATACGTGCACAAACAAAATTTCCGTATTTGGTGACGATTTGACGATTACAAATTATTTTTGCGCCCCAAATGGAAGAGCTAGACTTGGCTGACCTGTGGTTTTAACAAGACGGTGCCACATGCCATACAATAGCGAAACAATGACCCAATTGATAGGCGAGTTCGTTGAACAGTTTATTTCACGCTTGGGGCCGGTCAATAGACCGCCCAGATCCTGCAATATAACGCCTTTAGACTATTTTTTGTGGGGCTATGTTAAGGCTCATGTCTATAGCGACAAGCCCGCAACAGTTGACGCTCTGAAAACCAAACAACCAACCGGCCGATATGTTGGAGAGATTATGCCAAAATTGGACCCAGCGTATGAACCATTTGAGACGCAGCCGCATTTATCTGATATCATCTTTAAAAACATTTTAAAATTATATAGATCGTTTTTTCAACTCAAATTCGACTTAGAATTCATACATTTTCATGAATTGTATGTACTTTTTTTAAACCAAAAGAAAAGCTGCTCAAAACGCATCCGGGCCACTTGACTACAGCGCTCTTTCTTGATTTGTATAATATTGATAAATCGCATTTTTGAAATCATTGACGTATTGATGTTGTCATTCTTTAAAGAGAAACTCTTATCAAATAGAAGTGTAAAGGCAGATGTAGCCTATTAAAAAGATATAAGGGAATCTCTCAACTATCATTAAAAGCATTAAATCGAGTAATTCGGTGAGTTAGGTGGTAGCTCTTCACACTGATTGGGAAATGCAGGCCTACACAGAGAAGAAGATGTCAAAAATAAAATAATTTAAATAAGAGCAAGATGTCAAATTTCTTGACAACAAATGTTCCAAATGTTTTAAGAATGAGTAAAGTTTTTCTCAACCGGATAATATTTGCTTTATCCAGCAGAGAAAGGCTCTCTTTTTATCTCTCACTTCTTTATTTTTCAACTCGACTTCTTGTCAGCGCAACCAAGAATAAAAAGCCCTCTAGATGTAAGTCTGCAAAAGTCTGCGACGGCTAAACGTGTTGGCGCGTTTTTCCATACGTTAAGTGTATAAGGTACCAGGTTCAATTCCCAGTTGAGACCGACAAAATTTAACTGTGTTTTTTCTCAGTTGGTGTGGGTCGTTGAAGCGATGTTTCTAATTCTATGAAATATATGGGAGAAGGAAAAAGCAGCAGCGCGCATATCCATAAGCCTGACCGCCCTTCACTTCCAATCAAAATAGTTATCTCCCCGTTCCCTATTTCAGGCAAATGTAAGGAATCCCCTCACACCTGGTTTAAAATCAATCAAAATTTTTTTCCGAGTTGAGTTGAAAATTTTCTTGAAAACGGAACAATAATAACTGAAAGCAAGTTCTTAAAAATGAAACTCAATTTGAGTTTTTGCGTTCTCAAAAAACTGTTCTTTAGGTAAGAACATTGTACTACAAAAGAGAAAAAACCTCAATATTCATGTTACTTGACCATACAACAAAATGGCCGCTTCGTTGTTAGAGACTCCACAAACTCGCCATTTTGAATAGCATAACACACAAAAACTTGCCATCAGCTCCCGTAGCCAACATTCTTCATCTTCTTTCTGACTGCAATTCAGGCTCAGGCCCAAATCCAGACGCACACAATTGAGTTGCAGGGTGGTCCCTGGTACTCAAGTTTTATAATGCGCCTGGGCGCTGTCAATCCGAGTCTCAGTGCGCAGTCAGGCGGAGCAAGGCAAGGCAGGGCAAAGGCAAAAGGCTGCCTGACTGGTTGCCTAGCCTAGTAGTTGCAGCTTGTTAATCTCCTTGTTGTTGTTGCAGTTGCTGTACGGGGTTGTCAACATACTTTTTTTTGCTTGTTGACAACAACAACGTTGCCGATGCCGATGCCAATGCAGATGCAGTCAACTCGAGACTGCAGGCTGAAGTGCAGCCTGCAATTCGTCGTAGTTGCAGCGTCATAATTGCCACGCATAATGAGGCCGAGGCAGGAGTTGCGAGTCAGGTGCCACGCCAGTTCGTGCCACCAATTTGTGTTTGAAATGCAAATGAATTGCTCACAGGCAGCCACGCCTCCAACCAGCTTCATTTAATTGGGTGCATCAACCAGAAGTGTTGCAGGATTCACACGTTCAAGTGGCCTGTTCTACTCGGCGTATGCGCAACGAATATAAAATTTTTATATTTTTTTTGTATACGAGGTTTTTCCCGTTGCTAACTTGGCAGTCGCTTAAGCATGAAACTGGGCGGGAAATGGCAAACAATTGGATTATACAAACCTATTCCATTTCCTTTTACTGACGTTTCCCTAATTAATATTTGAATCTAAAGATAGAAATCTTGAAAGATTCAAAGGGGTCCTGAGGCCAACGCTTACATTAATCATCACGTAGAATTTTGAAGAACAATTTTGTTGAATTGATTACAACAACCGCAGCTGGGCAATTAAACTCTCAAAAAAAAACTCTTAACCCAAAATTTGCCATTAACCTTGAGTTTCGAATACCAAAACCGCAATTTAATTTCATTTTATTTTGTGAAATTAATTTTTGCCTTTTCTTACCGTTTTTTCGGTCAGATTTTAATCAAATCAACACACAAAACCAACAGACTGACAGTAGCTAAAATACAATTTTCTGAGCTGTCATAAATCTTGGTGTCATGAGTCATGGCAGAGGAGAGCAAAGAAGTTTCCAAAAAATATGTGAGTCTTAGACAAAGACGAATTTGTACTCCATAAACTCTCATTGAACCCATTTAGAGAACGCGCCAAGGCATTCAAGGTCAGGGCAGAGAGGTGTTCTGCTGTGGCTAAGTTAATGATGCAGATAGGCAGACGAGTTTTTTTTTTTAACAACTTCATCAAGCCGTTGCCACATCGCAGTTGGCATCGCATCGCATCGTTGATCTACGACACGCAGGCTTTTTGGCCAGTGCATACCCGGGCGTATACGTGATGGCGAGCTGCTGGCGTCTGCAAATATGTATTTTCTTTATGTCTCAGCGGGGTTAATTGTGGCACGTAAGCTCAACTCAAATGTAGAAACGTGCCATTTTCACACACGTCCTACGGTTCACAAAGATCCTCATCTGAATTGTGTACATCATTTGTATGCGATTCACGTAGATGCAAGTGCAGATGGTTTAGCTGGTGTCCCTACAAAAAGAGAGAGAGAGAGAATGGAAAAGATTTGCGCTCTACAATACACCCAAATTTCGATTTCTACCAAATTTATAAGCGCTGTCTTAGACTGGAAGTTAAACCAGTACATTAAAAATATGAATACATAAGTAGTAAGCAAGGGTTTCAATTTTCGGGCCCATTTACACACGGGTTTCTATTAACACAAGGGACTCCTTTCCTTTTATGATTTGTCAATACTGGTTTCTTTCTTCTGTCTCTCTATCTGTCCGTCTGTCTCTTTATTTACTGGGTCTGTCTGCCTCCATCTTCTACTATTAACTACCTCGACTCACCATCTTTCATTCTCTATATACAGAGTGACCATCATTCAATTACGAAACCTTAAGCCTGAAATATTGCTAAATTTATACATTTTAACGGACATTTTCAAATAATTTCAAAGACCACAAAGTAAGATGTAATGAAGCTAAATTAACCAAGCCCAAGTACCTCAATCGACCTCTTAAACTTATTACAGTGATTGTATACCTCATAACATCTCTAAGAGTATTGTTCAAATCAAGTCTGCAAACCTTTAAAATTTTGCAGAAGGTTCGGTCCAAGGGTTCGAACCCATTGTGAAATCAAAGGTTCGCTTCGCGGACCGGTTTCTGGATCCCCAGAACATAAGGTTTTGGTTCGAACCTCGGTTCGCTTGAACATTAAAGAATAGTTTCGATTTATTAATACTTAATTTAAATAATAATACTCTTTTGTTTCATTATTAAAATTATCAAATTCATTAGGGACATTTACAACTTTCGAGATCTGCTTAGTTTCAGTTTGCTTATTAACTTTATAACTACATATCTTCTGGGAGCTTTTAATCTATATTAGTTCTTGAGAAGTCTCGTTCAACTGATACCTAAGTTGCTGAAACAGGAAGTATAGTTAAGGCAATAATTTTCAAGTCCTCGTTTTTTTTACCTTTTCAAAATTCTAGCATTTGTCGATGTATGTTGTCTTTTTGGAGCTTCAAAACTTTCATCGAGGCTCTAAGATGGTAATAAACAATGTTTTGCTGAACATTTTAGAACAATTGCTCGACATGGAAAGCAGTAGTAATTGGGAATCCTACATCAGTACATGTTCTACATATGGGTAATTATTTCTGAAGTGGGCAACTATTTTTTTCATAGTCCTCCAAAAATTTTAATTTTTTTGCCAGGATGAAACCGCAGTTTTCAACGGTTTTTAATAGATTTTTCAGAATTTTACCATTGTGGGATGCAAAGATATAGCGACTGTTTATATTTGTTAAAGTTGGTTATAACTAAAAATTTAATAGCCCTAAAAATAAATAAAAATTTTCAAAAAATATTGTTTTTCCTTTACTTTGTGGTAAAAATATTTTCGATGGTTGAACTGGAGGAAGAAACCGCCGAAACTTAAGAAAAAAAATTTAAATCGCGGTTTGTGGAAAAACGACCATTTTGAGATTTTTCAAAAAAATCAGGAGTAATCCTCTTAATATTCTTAGTGATCTGAAAAAGGCTTTATGATGGGACGACCAAAACTTTCCGCGAAATGCAAAACACCGTCAAATGATGTACCATTTTTTGATTCACCTACGAACAACTTCATATAGGCAATAAGTAAGACCTAAAAACACACCAAACTGCATTTCCAGATTCACCAATGTAGCCTTGGTTCAGGGGTTATGGGCATTTTTGTTTTAGCAATTGTCTTTGAAAAACATTAGCAAGACGCTAAGATGCCTGGAACTGAAGTAATTAAATGATTTGAGCTGTTTTCCAGCTGGTGATTAAAAACATCACTAATAAGATCATTTGCATAATATTGGAAAAGCTGGTTGATGCCCAATTGGTCAATATTTTTTAAAGCCAATTGAGAGAACAAAAATGACCATAATCCATGAACCAAAGCTTCATTGGAGAATCTATAAACGCAGTTCGGTCTATTTTTAGGTATGGTTTAAGGCTTGTATGAAGTTGATCGTGGGTGAATCAAAAAATGGTACTTTGTGTCGCGGTTTTTTGAATTTCTCGGAAAGTTATGGCCGTCCCATTATAAAGTTTTTTTCAGGGTACTAAGATTATCATAAGGATTAGCCCTAATTTTTTTGAAAAATCTCAAAATGGCAGTTTTTCCACAAACCGCGATTTAAATTTTTTTTTCTTAAGTTTCGGCGGTTTCTTCTTCCAGTTCAACCATCGGAAATATTTTTACCACAAAGTAAAGGAAAAACAACATTTTTCGAAAATTTTTATTTATTTTTAGGGCCATTAAATATTTAGTTATAACCAACTTTAACAAATATAAACAGTCGCTATATCTTTGCATCCCACAATGGTAAAATTCTGAAAAATCTATTAAAAATCGTTGAAAACTGCGGTTTCATCCTGGCAAAAAAATTAAAATTTTTGGAGACTATGAAAAAAATAGTTGCCCACTTCAGAAATAATTACCCATATATTTTGAGGTACGTTCCATTCAGATGTTAAGCTCTTTAAAAAGAGTACTGAATTCCAAAATCTAAAGCAGTTATTCAACGTTCGCACATTATGTATGTTAAGTTCTATCGCGTCACACAGTCTAGCCAAGGTTTTTTCAACTTTTCTATATGCTATAGATTTTTATACACTTGAAAAGTATATTATAATTTTGCCCAGAAGTTTGCAACGCATAGAAGGAATCATCTCCGACCACATAAAGTATATATATTCTTGATCAGCATGACGAGCTGAGTTGATTAAGCTTTGTCCGTCCGTCCGTCTGTCTGTTTCTACGCGAACTAGTCTGTCAGTTTTAAAGCTAACGAGCTGAAATTTTGCACAGAGTCTTCTTTTGTCTGCACGCCGCTAATATGTCGGAACCGACCGGATGGGATGACTACTTCTTGTAGCTGTCATACAAATGATTGGTCGAAAAATGGGTTTGCTATTCTCATTTATAGTCTTATAAAGTGCGCGAACTCTACTAACGTCAAACTAAACTTTTTTTAAGAAAATCGGTAACTAAATATAGAGTCCTCCAGGGAATCTTTTTAGGTCACTTGGTCATCATATGCTGTTAATGCACTTTAGGATCCTTTATCAACTTTATATTCTTCACAGTTGCATTAATTTTTTGCTCCGCAGTTTTAATAATTCTCTTGCTCGATCCATATTCGCTTCATTTTCTACGGTGTTAGTATTAATTTGACCTACAGAAATGTCGTAGAAATGGAGATCTTCTTGAATGATAGCAGTTAGATAACAAAGAATTTTAATATTTCCCAGTATGTGTCGTTGGAAAAACTACTTAATTTTGTGAACCGAACCTAATTTTTTTAAAAAAGTCGCTCCAGATTTTCTCAATCCAAATAGAAAAGTATTAACTTGGGTAAGTATTTTTTGCCGCAATAACGTCTTTAGACCGACTTATTGGAAGAACATTGGAGATTAAAATGAGCTCGATGTTTTAGCTATGTTCAATTCGAAAAAAAATAGCTCGATATTCAAACTCGTTTCAGTTTAGTTTTGAACATGATCTCGGTTAGATTTTGCTTTTTCAAAAAAGATTTCGTACATATTTAATCTTGGTGCCGAATGATATTAAGAACGACTTATAATTGAAATTTCAATCCGACGTTCGAGATCAAATCAATGTCTTTTTACTCTGATTTAAGCTTTCCCTTTTTTTGTGAATGAATAAGAAATCCCGAAAAATTTGAAAATGAAAAATTTCGTCGTTATCTACTGTGCAGGCAAAAGTGCTCTGAGTTTGAGCTCCAGTTTACATGAATAAATAAAGAATTATTTATTCATAAACTAATTCCCGGTATTTTACTATGTGTTTCTTTGTCTACAACTCATGAATGAGTAATTAATGTGTCCAACAGCAAGCTAATTAAGCCTAGAATGGTCTACTAAACTCAATAAAATCATTTGCTTTGTAAAATACCAAGGTATTAAATATGTACTTTAATTTTCATAGGAGTTTACGTACAAACGATTTTAAAGATTACAAAACTTTCGAAAATATTCAACTCGAAATTTCTGAATTACTTGAAATATTATTTTGATAATAATGAATTTTTTTGGAGTGTAGAAGCTGTTAATAAGAAAGGTCTAAGCTTTCTTTTGATCTCATTACTTTTACACTTCCGTTGCCCCATTCCTTAGGCTTATCCACAAAACTCTCAGGCAAAATGCATTTTAATTGGCTGACATTTGCGGCGATAGCTGCTGATGCTGGTGCTGCTGCAGCCAGACATCTCCTCCAGATAAAGAATTTAAACTGATGCACATTTTGTTAACAGCTTTATAAAGCATCTGGCAGGCTTTTAGTTTGGTCATTGCCTCATTGGCCTTACCATTTCGCCGACTTCAATAAAAACGAAACACTGATTAGCAACAAAGTGAAGGAAGAGCAAGCCGACGGCTGAGTCATTCCCAACTTATCCAGTCCTGTCTTGTCCTGTCCAGTTCGGGCTTGACCGTCTGTCTGCGTATTTCACGCGATGCAATTGATTCGCTTATAAAATTTATCGATCTGTGTTCCCTATAAGGTCTAAAACGACATGCGTCTTATCACAGTTCCTCCGATAAAAGTCCAACTCATTTCGATTTAATAATTTACGAAAGAACAGAAACAATTTGCAGTTTGTTTCTCACGCTTCGCTTTAGTTTGGAGTATTGTGGAGTTCTATTGAAATGCCATAAAATGTTTGAGGCTTCAACAGGCGCCGCCAAAAGCCAAAATCTTCAACTCTTTTTGGTCTGCCAAACGGTAGCCCAGGCATAAATCAAGGATTTTTTTCAACGAACTATATCAAATCTCTGCTTAGACCAAGTCATGTTTCCCACACACACACACACACATAGGCACAGACATACAAATGGGTGAGGAGGGGGGAAAGAGAAGCATTTTTTGACAGGGTAGATAGCTTTTGTTACGCTGGAGACATTCCTCAACCGCTTAGAGGAGTCCCCGCAGCAACAGCTAGGAATGCCTTTGATCTAAACCGACAACAACTGAACAGGGTGACTTGGTCAGCAGGCAGCGGCTTAAAGCTCAACGAAATGAAATATTTGCATCGAGTTGGAGTAATTAAATCAAATTATCACATTTTATGTTTAAATAATTAAATGAACAAACAAAATATTTCAAGAAGTAAAAGTCAACAAAAAACGACAAAAACAATGTGTCATTGAAGCGCAGCTGCAGAGCCAATCAATGCCAAGTTTTTGCAAAGATTTGTTAAGACTAACGTTTTAAAACTTTGGAAGTTTAACTGACTACATAGATTTTGAATGGCCTTAATGGACTTAAGCATGAAAAACTCAGGGATCAAGAATTTTTGTTCTCCTTTTAGTATATAAACTATAAAACATAAATTATATATAAGCAAGAACTCAAAGCTTACCCAAACTCGCTCTGAATGTATGAAATTCTCCTATGAAATCCCGTTTTAGAGCGATTCACCCTAAATTTAAGGAAAATAACATCTTAATATTATGGAAACCTTTTTTAAAACATATTGGTAGTTTTTTTTTAACCAGTGTGTAGCGGCTGACCCATTTGAGCCGAAACATTCTAAACACATATCGAACACCAACTTTTATTCAGACTTACAATCTAGCAAAACACATCCGAACAATCCGAATAGAAACAATCTGAAGCTATACACTTTCTATCCCGTTCTTTCAAAAAAAAAAAAAAAAATTAAAAAATTATGTTTTTAAAAGCTTCACAACCTTTTTAGACAAATATGTAATTTAAAGTCCATTCTTAATTACATTCTCAGGCAAAACACTTTTCATCTTCAAAGTCCCGTTACTTCCGAGTTGTTAATTCTTGATCTCTATTTTATTGAAGGAAATTTTTTTCCTGAGCCACTGGCGTTGATAGGGGGTGATTAAGATGATCAATCCAGCGAACTGTGTATAATAATATAAAATTAAACATTTGTAAAAAAATTATTTGGCAAAATTTGTGGAAACGGAATTTTCAAAATTTTTTCAAATATTGCTCTTTTCTGCAGTCAAACTACAGTTGTCTTTTCATCACGTGAAATCCTTTTTATGTTTTGTGTGGGTGTGAGTTTTTGAAAAGCTCTTCTTACCAAAGAACTCAATTTGCGCCACATTTCAAAAATTTTTTGAACTGTAAAAAGCATAGGAGATAAAAATTTCATTTCTATCAAATCATGCGGAATTGGAGTTGTTTAATGTTCTTCTTGCTTCCAAAAACCGAATATGCTATACGATTTTTAAGTTCAAAGTCCCAATTACCTTTATCCAATCCCCTTCGATCTTTAATAGTTTAGATACTTAGAAATTACAACTCTCACCGACTCCGATTAATCGGATTCGGATATGAGAACAGGCCTGAAAGATTTAAAAAGAAACCTATACAGAGAAAAACGAGAGCGCAAGTTAAAGTCGGCTCTAACCGACTTCGATATACCCGTTACTCATGAAAAAACATGTTTAACAGTATTCCTGCGTTCCTTAGGGTGAACATCTGAAAAGTATGCAACACTTTTTTAACTTTTTCACATTTTTGCTCATAACTTCAGAACCGCTCATCCGATCCTTATCATTTCTTCGGCAAATTTATTCATTTTGCTAATTACTAACTATCTTTAGAAGGTACGAATCGTCTATCTTTAAAACTGTAGAAGATATAACGATTTTTCCGAATTGCGGGGGCGGGAGGGGGCGTGGCCAAAATTTGAAATAAACTTGTTCTGCGTGCAGATAAAAGGAGCATTTGTCCCATACATGTCAAATCTCTATCTCTTACCATCTCTGAGATCTAGGTGTTCATACAGACAGACGGACGGACGGACAGACGGACAGACGGACATGGCTATATCGACTCGGCTGTTGATGCTGATCAAGAATATATATACTTTATATGGTCGGAAATGATTTCTTCTGCCTGTTACATACATTTGCACGACTTTAGTATACCCTTTATACTCTACGAGTAACGGGTATAAAAAGATCCCCGTAGAATGGATATTCGAATATCCAAATTAAGATCCATTTTTTAAATACCCTTTACACATTTTTCAGCTCCTTTGGATAAAGAATAAAGACCACTAAAATATTTTATTTCTGATATATCCTTTTTAAGCGAAAAGAAATCGATTTCGAAAATATCCAATGGATCCCTAAAAATCCAGTCCAAATGGATGCCGAAAATATCCTAAGGATCATCAAAACTATCCTTTTTTTTCTCAGTGTAGGCAACTACCTTATATTCTTATAAGGAATAAGTCGTTTAAATATTTATTTTTCATTTTTTATTTGACATTTGGCAATTTTAAAAATTCTTTTAAAAAGAAAACCAAAAATTCTTAATAATTCGCGTTCTATCGAAAGGCTCTTTTTTAAATTTGCTGATAGAAGGCCAATAACAATAATTAAAACTGAAACGAAACAAAAAAATAAATTCTAAAATTCATCACTCCCCATTACAAAAAGCTATCTACGCCACTGTCCTGAGCTCGGATAGTCATAAATTTTGCCTTAAGCTAAGGGCCGATTTCTCATTTTATATATTGCTACTATAAGCCAGATAAACTTACTATAAGCTCAGATATTTGTGACCTGGAATGCAAACCGATCAAAATTATGACTTGTTCGGTTTAGTGGTTCGTGGATTTCATAAACCAACGCTTCGGTTTATAACATGGTTTCGGATGCAAAACAAACAAGTGTTTCATTTTTATTTTTCGTGCATTCTTCTTTTTTATAAGAAACGTGGAGATGGACAAAACTGTTGACCGACTGCAAACAGAAAGATTTTCGGTTTTTAAAAATTTGTCATAAAAACTCTCCAACTAGAATGATGCAAAACTTCTCGAAAGATAATTTTCTTGAATCAACAAGTTGCCCAAAAGTAGACGCTTGTGTCATCAAACATCATATTTAAAAACAAACAACCCCCAAAATCTATATAGCAAGGAATCGAGCGCTTAACTAAAAATTTTCCCTATTTCAGGCTCTATGGCTTACCCGATGGCCGTGCCACCTGCCGTTCAGTGCCTGGTCTAACCAAAGATCAGGTGGAGCTGTGCTACAAGGCCAGTGATGTAACTACAGCAGCACTGGAAGGACTTGATATGGCCATACGTGAATGCCAAATACAGGTGGGTGTTAGGCAAGCTATTTTTTTTTAAATCCACAAGACCACTAATACTTTTCTCGAACACAGTTTCAGTGGCATCGCTGGAACTGCTCATCATTGAGCACAAAGAGTCGCAATCCGCATGCTTCCAATCTATTGAAGAAAGGTACGTTCCGTTCCCATCCTCAGCTTACTAAGTAACTAACTACTCCTGGCCTGGCTGCCTGGCCTGAGAGAGCCATTAAGCTGACACTAAAATGTGCAGTAAGCGTGGCTCAGCTTTCACGCAAACAAAATCGCTTTATGGCCAACGGCAACTGCAAACTGTCAACGGGTTTGGTTTTTTATACACTTTTTTCTCTGTATTTTTGCTTGCGGTAAGAGGAGCACCTATGCGAATGGTGGCCCACACGCAAACCAAAGTCTAATTAAAAATTTTGCCATTTGGTCAAGCAGGCAAATGTCCCAAGCTATTAGTTGGGCGGCATAGCGAAGCTAACTAAGTTTCTAATGCGTCTCAAATTTCATGGTAAGTAAGAGTGTTGGCGGACCTGAGGACGCACCATATGTAGGGTACGTATGTCGGTATGTTATAGCCTAGTGCACAACGGCGGACTTTGATATCTTAATCTCTGGTCCAGGCATTGTGTTACCTAAAGACGGCGTGTGCCGGCATATGTATATGATGGAATGGTTGGAGCAACAACAACAACAACGAAGCTACTACAAAAGAGTCTGCCGCATTCTAAGCTCTGCTTTTGTTTGTTAAACTCAACAAGTAGCGGTAACTGTGATCACAAGGCGCCGATACCAAAGGCTGAGAACTACTGTTATGAGCCATGGAAATGGAGAGATACTAATACTTGCTAGTTAAGATGAAGTGGGGGGTTCCTTCTCTAATAAAATGGCAATTTATATATTTTAAAAGAAACTTCACATCAGGTCTGGTGACCGGTTGTTTAAAAATTTAAGTGAATTCTTTGGAATTCTTTGAAAATGACGGCCAAGATGTGTTAAGTCACTGTATAGCCACTGTTAAGTGACTTTTTAGTCACTGTTTAGTCACAGCTTAGACACTTTGACGTGACTTTTTAATCACTGCTTAGTCCCTGTGTAGTCACTGTTTAGTCACTGTGAAGTGACTTTATAATAACTGTTTAGTCACAGCTTAGTCACTTTGACGTGACTTTTTAATCACTGTTTAGTCACTGTGTAATCACTGTTTAATCCCTGTTAAGTCACTGTGAAGTGACTTTTTAATAACTGTTTAGTCACAGCTTAGTCACTTTGACGGACTTTTTAATCACTGTTTAGTCATTGTGTAGTCAATGTTTAATCAGTGTTTAGTCACTGTGAAGTGACTTTTAAATAACTGTTTAGTCACAGCTTAGTCACTTTGACGGACTTTTTAGTCACTGTGTAGTCACTGTTTAATCACTGTTTAGTCACTGTGAAGTGACTTTTTAATAACTGTTTAGTCACAGCTTAGTCACTTTGACGTGACTTTTTAATCACTGTTTAGTCACAGTGTAGTCACTGTTTAATCACTGTTTAGTCACTGTGAAGTGACTTTTTAATAACTGTTTAGTCACTCTTTAATCACTGCTTAGTCATTGTTTAGTCACTGTTAACCCTCCCATTCCACACAACCACAAACACACAAATCACCTGTGACTACGACAAATAGTAAAAGCGGTTATATATGCAAGCAAAATGCAAAGACAATCTGTTGCAAAGTCAAATTTTGTCTAGTTCTAGTTTCCAGTCGAACGTCCGTATAAGAGCTTCCCTTTAAAATCAGTGTAGAGACAACCCTTTAAAGACTTTGTAAATAGAAAACCGTGTGAAACTAGAATACCGTGTAAATAGTGTGTGAATCAAAACCCAGCAAAGCCGGAAAACCTCTCGTTTACATTATAATAATTTTTTAATTAGTTAAACTTAAAAAATCGTTGATTTATTTATTTTGACTCCCATTTTTCGACGTTGTTGGCGGATTTTTCCACAATTTGGTAAATTCTTCAAAACAAAACCCTAAATCCGTTCACAACTTAAGCAAATTTCATGTGGATTTTGTCTCGTTTAGGCCATATAATCAAATTAATGCAAGCGACAACAATGTTAACTCTCAAACTGAGTCTGATTGTGAGTCTTGTTATGGCCTCATCCATAACCATGTCCGCGTCTGCATCCGCGTCGATCCCATGGTCGTCCGCGCGTCGTCGCGTCGTTTCGTTTGTCGTCTCTTCGAAAATGTCGTCTCGCTGTCGTTTTGCTGTACGTTGTCAGCGGTCGCGGCAGCATCCGTCAACTAAGATAACAATTTTTTAAATTGAAATTGAATGAAGTGGTTTGCTTACAATATAATTTATACGATGAATGCAAATAAATTACGCCCGGAGCTGGAGTGAGGCTGGACCCATCCCCATCCTTTACCTTCCCTTTCGAGTAGCATCGGCTACTGTTATTGAAATTTGTGAGAAATCTTTTGAACATTTTCAGCTTCTGCCTGGCTGAGAGTAGTATATCGTTTGCATCTTGCATTTGCAAGACGCCGCCATTTTGACCCATTCCCATGCCCAATTGGCATTCCCCGTTCCCATTGTTTTGGCATTTTTACAGCAATTGTATGACGCATAATTTAACTAATGAAGCGCAAAACTGATACAGGGCTGAAAGTGCACACAATGGTGATAATTTCAGCCCTAAGAATTATATTTACATATCAATCAGAGTATCAACTGACATAAACAGAAATTTGAATGTTGAACAGTTTCGCAAGCGATTGAAACATTTGAACAAAGTTATACACGGCACAGGATTAATATCTTCTTATTTCCTGTGAAAAAAGATTACGACACGAAAACCTGAAGAAAAATAGAAGCTCATAAAATTATTAACTAGAAACTTCGCAATAGATTGAAGAAGGCGTTTTGTAGCATTTTTCGACTAACTTTATGGTCAAAGAATTCAGGTTCAAGAAGTTTTTCTTACTTCAGTAATATTTAAGGGCGTTCTTTGAATTAAGAATGTTTTGTACTTGATTTGATTACATCCAAGAATAAAACCTTCTTGAAATTTTAAGTACACAGAGAAAAAAGCCTGCTAAGAAAATAAGTTGCCTTCATCTCAAAATATGAACAAATCTATTCAGCGCTTGTTATTCTTCCACTCTAAAGAGATATTTCCAGTTGCCTTTTTCGAAGCCCCAAAACTTTGAGGGTCCGTTTAAAACCTTATCCAAAATCAATTAAATATTTTTCCCCTAAGAGTTTTAAATGTTCTTAAACAGTATCAACTAAAATCTATTTTTTTGTTCTTTGCGTCCATTGCACACAGGGTCATGGCCACTGGCGCCACCCTGTCGCACAAGCAATTGTTTTGATTGGTAATAAAGTAATATTCATGCATTACCACAAGCTCCGAAGTTCATCAGATGTTTCGGTCTGTGCGAAAATAAAGCTCTGGGAATTTGCTCTGACATAATCGCTTCGAACTCTGACGAGCGAATGACGGCTTTCTGCTCTTTTGGTGTCAGCCTCGGCAAGCGTTCGGGTGCAAGGGCCATCGCTGGTCTAGAGACCCGTGCACTTTACAAATTGGTCTTAGGAATCCTTGGATCTATCATAAATCTTCGGAAAAAAAGGTATAGTCAAATTAAGGTATTTTTTGAAAAGAAAGATGCTAATGTTACCTGCCATGGCCATGCCGTCGGTCCGTCACAACTTCTCCTACAAAGAAACCAATTTAATAGAAGTTTGATAAATCCAAATGTGGAAATCATTTAATAATCCCAAGGCTACGAACCACAAAATCTAAATCAATTCCATTACAGCAGATAATATGCAAATTATTTTCGATTTGACCATAATCTTAGCTGCCCCATCAAGTGCACAAAAAAAGTCACAAGACCAAGTCGAGGCGGGTTAAAGTTAACAAACACAATGCCAAACCATAAATCTCCAAGTGCATGCCACACCAGCAGCCAGTCAGCCAGCCGGCAGCAGCTTCCAAGTAACTCTCGACTAGCACAGCCTTCAGCGAATATGGTAAACCCGGGCTTATGTCAGTGACATGTCTCTGAAGATCGTTCGTACGTACGTTCGTTCATTCGTGCGTCCATTAAATAAGGAAGGAAACACTGCACATAACGAGAGTCAATATTGACAGGCAACAGACTTATAAGGGCAGCCAGCCAGAGGGATTGTCGAGAGATCTTTTGGTCGGCCAAGTGAAACGAAACAAATCAAGTCGCCCCGAGGCACAATGACTGACAATCGAACCAAGCTGGGGACAGGTCAACTATTTTGCATACATACTCGCATCTACTATAACTTATGTGCACCTCGTCGAATGTTGATCGTTCGCTCTTGCTCACGGTGGGCAAAAAGCGACGATGGATTGCATTAAAATGTAAATATTTTTTTGGAAGATTTCAAAAATACAAGAAAAAGTACGGAATGCAAATTTTGACTAAAATGACGATTTTAAATTCACTTCAAATCAGTAGAAAAACACATACTGGACAGGGATGTTTATTTGCAAATAAGATACGATGATAAATACCCTTCAAAGTATGCAAGTTAAGAGTTTAATAAATTTGGTGTTTGTTTTTTATATGTGGAAAATCGAAATTCAGTGATATTCTTAATAATCTTCTAGTCAACAGTACTTTCTGGGTTCGGAGGCGTTACCAACTTTTGATGAAATTTGAATGATTTAAAATAATTTTTCAAATGGCTCAGTTATTAATTAAGTTTTAAAATAATTGTCGTATATTATACGGGTGTGCCACAGAAACCTCTTCCAATTGAATTCCATTTCTTAGGTGCAACAGAAATGTCTTTTGGTTGGTTTCAAAGCTTTCTTGTTTTGTTTTTTGATAAGCAAAATTAATATTGAAAATGTAAACAATAATTTTTTCCTGCATAGGTTGCTTTAAATGAACAATATTTTAATTCCATATCAATAAAAACCAACTTGCCAATCAATCTAAACTGGCATTTCTTTCGCCATCTATGTAATTTCACAACCACAAAAGGGTCATTCTTTTATAAACCGAACAGCTAAAAAAATTTTTATTTTTCATTTCAATAAAAAAAAATCCGAAATTAGAGCTCGACATGCCCACCAAAACGTAATTTGCGGTTTTGCACAAAATTTTTTTGTTAATTTTATAAACAATTTCAAAAATCGTCAAAATCGAAAAAAAGGAAAAAAAGGGTTTTTTAAAAATGTGATATCTCAGGATTTGTTTATCGGATAGGTCTCAAGTTGATATCGATGGAAAGATTTTTACTGTATCTGCTCAAATTAAAATTTTATAGATTTTTAAATTATTTAATAATATTAAGTAAATGTTGCTAAAAATTATTTATAATTTTTTCAAAGTGTTAACCACCATGATATAGCTTCGAAGGATAAAAAGTTTATTGTCCTAAATATAACTTAAATTTTGGTGTTTTCAAAAAGATGGAGACTTTTATAGTTGAAAAGTTATGAATTTTTGAAGTTATAAACAATTAAAAAGATGCCCTTAAATAAAAATTTTTCACGCAGTCAGTTTTAAAGTCATGTGATTGAAACTTGGCAATCGTGCTTTATATTTATCAAGCTTTTCAAAAATGTTAACATCAGGCGGATCGGATGAGTATATCATATAGCTGCCATACAAATGCTGAATTTAGTAGTGTTATAAATTACTTTGCAAGCTCTGGCCAGCCAAATTCACAACAAAATTCAATTTATCATAGCATTCGTATGGCAGCTATATGATATACTTATCCGATCCGCCTGATGTTAACATTTTTGAAAAGCTTGATAAATATAAAGCACACGTGCCAAGTTTCAATCAAAAAGCTTTGAAACTGACTGCATGGCGAAGCTTTTTTTCAAGGGCATCTTTTAATTTGTTTATAACTTCAAAAATTCATAACTTTTAAACTATAAAAGTCTCCATCTTTTTGAAAACACCAAAATTTAAGTTATGTTTAGAACATTTGATTGTACATCCTCAGAAGCTATAATATGGTGGTTAACACTGAGAAAAAATTATATGTAATTTTTAGCAACAATTACTTAATATTATTAAATTATTTAAAAATCTACAAAATTATAATTTGAGTAGATACAGTAAAATTCTTTCCATCGATATCAACTTGAGACCTGTCCGATGAACCAAACCTGAGATATCACGTTTTAAAAAAACCCTTTTTTTCCTTTTTTTCGATTTTGACGATTTTTGAAATTGTTTATAAAATTAACAAAAAAATTTTGTGCAAAACCGCAAATTACGTTTTGGTGGGCATGTCGAGATCTAATTTCGGATTTTTTTTTATTAAAATTAAAAATAAAAATTTTTTCGCTGTTCGGTTTATAAAAGAATGACCCAAAAGTGTTTAAGGCTGCCAAGTTTTTTTTTTTAAGATACTGCCATTTAAAAAATTCCTCTCTGACATTGATATGTAACTAAAATATCGAGTTTTTGCTATTTTTTTCAGTATAAAAATCACATCTTAGCAAGCCAAATAAGAATTAACGTTGAGCATTAGGAGTTTTTATTGCAGTTCAAAGTTGGATAAAAGTACTCAAATAATGTAGACCGCTTTTGATTTTTGTACAGACTGTGTGTTTCTCGCAACAAGAACCTGCAATAGTCTCCCATCATTGCAGGATCCCACTTGCATTTTACATTAAAATCATTTGCTAAAAGTACCGGATACAAAAACTTTTTAAATTTTGTGTTATTGGTGATGACACTCTCTGTTTCCAGAGAGTAGCTAGTATTTTTAAAAAAAATACCTGATTCCTTCGTGGGGAATGTCAGCCTTGTACCATTGAAGGAGAACCTCGCACGTACAAATAATAAATATATTTTATTTTGGTTCGAACTGGCCTCATTTATCCGATGTGCAAGAATTTATTCGCAATCAGGTTCAATACAAGTTAGGTTTATGACTCGTTGTCATAATCGCGAGCGTCAGCCGAGCCGGTTAAGATGACGTTCAAATTAAGTTCCAGTTTATGGGCCCTGTGTTCGAGTCACCCAGTAGTAATAAAAATTTGTATCAAACTATTTATAATTCGATGTTTTTCAGAATCAGAACGCCGTGTTTGCACTGTGGTGTGTGGTATTTGTATGGTTTGTGGTATATGTACTTATGTTTATTGTTTTTTTTACTGTTTACTGTGAACAATGGTAAAATTAAATATTTTGATTGGTTGGAGCATTTTGAACCGTAATTTCTGGTAAGAATCTAATGTGCTAGTATTCCACATTTACTGTAGCTGACGGTAAGTTCAACCCACGATTGTGGATTGGAGCATTTTAACCTTAGAATTGTTTGAATTTAACGACCAAATCTCTTATGTGTATAATCATTGGCAGCTGACCCTGAGTCTCCTGTTACCCTACACTAATGAACTTACGCTCATTTTAAAGGTAAAGAAATGCTCTATCATAGTCCCCTTAAAATTAAATTCTTTCAGTTCACAAGTTAAGATTTTTGCAACGCTAAATCGGCGTCGATGAAATCTCTACAGTTGTAGGTTACCCTTAAAAATTATGTTTCTATAGTCTATAATCACGCCTTTCCCGACAGGAATACGTAAATTGTGGTTATTTTTAAGGCAGGAGCACCTGCTATTAGTTTTTGTCGTAAATTTTTTTGCACCTATCGTCGCTTACTGCCCACCGTGTCTTGATATGCTTGTTGTTGTTGTTGCGGCTACTTCGCCATGCATTATTGTCAATCAAGTGCGGGGTAGTAAAAGGATTACCCAGATCGTCGACGATCGACGACCTTTATCTTTGGGGCCCTCTGTGACAACAAGCGAGCGACGTATGTCGCAAACAATTACTTGGGATTGCAGCGGACAAAGAGAGATATGGTTGCCATGCAGGAGAAGGGGGGGGAGGGGCACGACCTGCTATGCCAATTTATTCAGGCGCGGTGGAGCCCCCAAATGGCCATGATGTGATTTGGTTTTCGCTTAAAACAAAGCGTGCATAAATCAAGCTGGCAATCCGCCGGCCTGATCTGACACCGGACAGGGGCGGGCTACCGCCTACTGCTACTACCACAGCTACTACTACTTGGACTGCCTGTGATGCCTTGATGGATGGCGTCTTAATCGTCAATCAAATGCATTGCACTTGCAGTTTTGTGATCGATTCATCGCAACAACTTGTCACAATCATTGACATTTGCATTCGTGCGTCCATCCCAGTCCCCAGTCCCAGCCCCTTCCATTCAGTGAGTGAGTGACGGACCTGGACTTGGACTTGCCTGACTGATTGTCTGACAGCTGAAGCTGAGCTGAGACTCACATTGACATATGTACTGTGTCACCGCCCCAATGCGCTGCAGGATCCACTTTTGGATCGCTGATAATTTGCATGTCAATTGTTTGACAAATGTTGCCAACTTTGGCCCACTCAATGCCGTTGGTTGTCGGGAATGATTAATATCAATTTCTGATTTTGACAGCCAACTTCTTACTTAGCGATAGAATGATGTAGAAAATGGTTCTATTTGAGAACCTATTTTGGTAATTTCACAAATTTCAATTTTCAACCATGAAAAGCAACAATCATGTTCATGAGCGCTGTCCACATTTTTTGGACATGTCCAGTAGTTCATGACAAAGCCAAATGCCGCCCGATTCCCTCGACGACAACTTCGATCACTTCGTTTGCAGGCGTTAAAAATAACACCGCATAACTCTTGCATCACCACATTTCCTCGGGGACCAACCGCCACAACAAATCCAAATCTCATTTAGAATTCTTTCTGGTCTGTCTTCCCTGTCTTCCAGGTTATCGCGAAAGCGCCTTTGCCTTTGCCATTTCAGCAGCCGGGGTGGCCCATAGTGTGGCTCGCGCCTGCAGTCAAGGTCGTTTGATGTCCTGCGGCTGTGATCCGACCATAAATCGCAAGACTCTCAATAAGAATCTACGCCAATCGTTGGATAAGGAGAAAAAACAATTTCTGCAATATTTGGAAACAAATCAAATTCTAACACCTGAAGAGGAGAAGAAATATGAACGCTCAAAGATAGCAAGTCGCTGGAAATGGGGTGGCTGTTCGCACAATATGGACTTTGGAGTGGAGTACTCCAAGTTGTTTTTGGATTGTCGAGAGAAGGCGGGAGATATACAGTCGAAAATTAATTTACATAACAATCATGCAGGGAGAATGGTAGGTGGATGAAACATTTACGAAATAGTTAATGATTTACTAAGCTAACTTCGTCTGTTCCGAATGCTGGTGTCAAGTTTTAAGATCGCGAACACTAAAATTAAATATTTTTCTGACGGAAGATTTTTCAAAACTTTTTTTTAATTTTTTATTCGTTCACTCAATGGCTACAAAGGTCTTTTTGAATTTCTAAATTTTTTTTCGAAGTATATGACAATAATGTTGATCAATTCCGATTTCAGGCGGTATCCAACAACATGGAGTTCCGCTGCAAATGTCATGGCATGTCCGGCAGTTGCCAGCTTAAGACCTGCTGGAAATCTGCACCCGATTTTCATGTTGTGGGCAAAGTTATCAAACATCAGTTTCGCAAGGCCATACTGGTGGATCAATCTAATCTGGGCAATGGTGAACCGGTTGTAGTTCTAAAAAGAACACGTAATAAAAAGTCAAATGGAGGAGATGGCGGCAATGGTGGCGATGCTGCCGATACGTCTGGCTCGCTGCATGTAGGTCGTGACCAGACCAGACACGAAGAGCTAGGTATGGAACGAGGTGGCGGTGGCGGTGGCGGTGGTGTTAGTGGTAATGGTGGATCACGACAACCCAATACGGATAAGAATGCGGCGCGTATGGCACGTCGATTGGAGACATCGCTTTTCTACTATCAACGTTCGCCAAATTTTTGCGAACGAGATGTGGGAGCGGATATACAGGGTGAGTATGGTAAATGATTTCTGCTACATTTTTGAAGTGAAATGGGCGCATTCAGCAGAGCTTGAATAATTATGGGCCAACTTCTTCTCTTAAGCTGCTTCATTTTATATTAATTTATCAATTTTAAGCAGAGCAAATTTAAAAAAATGTGGAAAAAATTTTTTCGGTACAAACAAGATTAAAAAATTTGAATTATAATATAAAAAGTTAAAAAAAAAGTTGTAAATTCATATTTGACTTTAGATTGTCGTAAAGACTGTTAAACAGACGGTTGCATAGAACGGTAAATATACCCTTCCTGTTAGACTTAAGTGGACTTAACTAAGAACAACACCGCCTCCTGTCATCGTATGTGGACAGATTCTGTCTATTAAGCCTACCGTCCTTGCAAGATCGTAGAGTCTATCACGGAGCTATGTTGCTTCATCAAGTAATAAACGGTCATATTGGCTCTTGTTTAGTTTGAAAAGCACGAAATTCTTGATTTAAGTAAGAAAGGGCATAGCAGAATAAGCATACAAAAACTGCCCCCACTCCGATCAGAACCAAATTTAAATATGTTGTTACCATCAATGAGAAACTCACTCTCCTAAATTTGTAGTCTTCTAACCGCTATTGGAGTAGAGTTATGAGGGCGGAAAGATAAATCAAAAAAGTCGTTTATCTTAAGAACCGCTAAACCGATTTGGATGGGTTTAATATATGTTGTAAGTGTCGACAGACCAATGCAAAAAATAATTTTTGCACATTTTTATTGCCAATTCTTTGGCCCAAAGAAAATTATTGAAATTTTCAAATAATTCTTTTACGGTGTTAGCCTTTTGCTACATCGACAGTTTTTTGCTGGTTTTTTCATCAAGAGGTCCCTAACAACATATAATTTTTGCAAACACATCCCAAGTGTACCTCATGGTGAAATACTATTAAACGTTAAATTATGAATTTTTATATATATTTAATACATATTAGGCACACTGTAAATCAACTTAAAAAGGGGAAAAAGGGGAAATTTTCTGTCAATTCTGTGTGAGTAGTTACAGTGTGCTCAGTATTATAAAATATATTTGTAAAACTGTTCACATGTTTTACTGGCATTCACTATGAAGATGATTCCCGATGACCGTACAAAAATTGTACATTGTTAAGGATTTCTTATTAAAAAAACCAGCAAAAAAACTATATGAGTTGAAATCGATTTACACCTCGAAAAAATTATTTTTAAATTTGATTAATAGTTTTTATACCTCAGAATATTATAACATATTTTTAACGCATTCAAATCGGTTAAGCGGTTCTTAAAATAAACGAGTTTTTTGTTTTACCTTTCCGCCCTCATAACTCTACTTCAATAGCGGTTAGAAGACTACAAATTTAGGAGAGTGAGTTTCTCATTGATGGTAACAACATATTTAATTTTGGTGCTGATCGGAGAGGGGGCAGTTTTTGTATGCTTATTCTGCTATGCCCTTTCTTGATTCAAGGGCGCTTTTAAAAATACTTTAATTCTTGATTTCAAGAGCGAGTCCAACGCTATTCTCTCTTAGTTTCCTCCCCCTCCCCCTCCTCCTTCGCCTTGCCTTGTCAAATTGAGAACGAATTTATCTCCATTTCAAGAGCAAAATTCTTGAAATTTTTTTTTTAGAATTTTCAACGGTCAAATTCGAATTGAAGAACGAAATGATCTTAAAATAAAACTTTTTTTCTTGAATGAAGATTTTTATACCCTTGCAAATGGTATTATAATTTTGCCCATAAGTTTGCAACGCACAGAAATATTTATTTTCGACCCTATAAACTATATATATTCTTGATCAGGGCGACGAGCTGAGTTGATTGAGCTTTGTCCGTCCGTCTGTCTGTTGTTACGCAAACTAGTCTCTCAGTTTTAAAGCTATTGAGCTGAAACTTTGCACAGTCTTCTTTTTACTGCACACTGCTAATATGTCGGAACCGACCGGATCAGATGACTATATCTTATAGATGCCATAGGAACTATCGGTCGAAAAGTGGGTCTTTGTGAAAAAAAGAAACTTTTTTGATTTTAATGTAAACGCCTTCCCCTTCAGCAATTAATAGTTTTATACGCTTTTACGCAGATTTGGAAGTTTTGGTCAAAACCGTATAACTATATCTTATAGCTGCCATAGAAACTATCGGTGAAAAAAGTGGGTCTTTGTGAGAAAAACGTTTTTGTTTTTAATGTTAATGCCTCCCACTTCAGCGACTATTCATATTAAACACTTTTACACAGATTCGGAAGTATTGGTCAAAATTGGATGACTATATCTTATAGCTGCCATAGAAACTATGAGTCGGAAAGTGGGTTTTATTTAGAAAAATTTTTTGTTTTAATGCTTCGGCAAGACGAAGTTAGCTTGGCCTTCTCGTCAATTTCGAATTTAAGAACGATTCGTACTCAAAGTAAGAATATTCAAGAGCGAATCGTTCTAACAAAATTTTAGACCGAAACAGGTTAAAATCAAAAGCGTTTTTTTAAGACCGAATCGTTCTGCTTTTTTTTTTTTGAGTATCTACAGGTAAATCGGAGGTGTAGATCAAACGGTCCATCAAAAATCAAACAAATTTAATAATGGTTTTCATTACTTTGAAGACGGGTAGAGATAGAAAGATCTTAAAAATGGTGAAAATCTGTTAATTTTCATATGAGCTTAGATTATATTAAACAGGGGTACGTATATATATGATTAAGACGAAAGGTACAACAAATCCCGAAATTTGCAACAATTTTAATTGAGTTGAGATACTCACGAAGATTTTTAAAGAAGACAATTGTCATATAAGCGTGCTTAGCTGCGGGACAGCTAGTTATATATACTTATAACTTTATTTGCATACCTTTTTATTAAGTTCAACAATGATCAAAGTGTTCTAGTGAACTGATTTTCAATGATTAGAAATGTATTTTGTTGACTATCTTATTCAAAGTTGAACGATATGCTCAATTTGCTGACATCTATCTAATTAAAACTGATTTATGGATTATGTCAGCATGCAATAAATTTGATTTGGCTCTAATAAATAAATCACAAATGCAAATTAACAGCATCGGCAGCAGCAACAAAAATATACAGCCATTTATAAGCCAACTACCAAAACATGCCACATAACTCAAAAAAAAAAAAAACTGCGCTTGCGCACACGGCACGTCCACGTCTGCGACGACATCCAACTGC
Source organism: Lordiphosa clarofinis (assembly GCA_018904275.1). Classification (NCBI taxonomy): domain Eukaryota; kingdom Metazoa; phylum Arthropoda; class Insecta; order Diptera; family Drosophilidae; genus Lordiphosa; species Lordiphosa clarofinis. The sequence goes on from JAEIGQ010000001.1 coordinate 7,252,442, forward strand.
CACTTGCAATTTTCGTAAGCCATTTTGCTGTTGACACATTTGCAAATTATCTAAGCTACTACAGCTCCGCTCAGCTTGGCACCACTTTAAAGTGTTAATTACGAAGCAAATTTATAATTAATCGTTGGACAGAGCTACCGCGAGACGGCGACCCAACCCACCGCCGAACACCTCTCAACACTCTAGTTGGAGGCTTGATTCATGTGCAAAAATGATGGCAATTAACGTGGGCAATTATGATACTTTGTTTATGGATTAGCTTAATTGTTTATTTATGGATTTTAATAGTCACAAGTCAAAAATAAAGTAAAACAACATGGCATTTGTTTGTAAGTAGTCATTGAAGGTAAATTAAATGTCTCACCAATTAAATTAGCACCAGGTTAGCATCTATGTCTGAGACAAATAATGCAAATGCAAATTTCTGGTCAAAACAAAAGTAATAAACGCGAATCTTTGATTTGGAATTTCGCAAGACTTTAGTCTTATAATACAGGATTGACGAAAAATTCCATGAAAAATATTTTAGGCCCAGCATCAATTTTAGACTTTCCCCAGGATAGGAAGTCTAGTCTAGACATTCTCATTTGGTTAGATCTTAACTTCTACTTATAATCACTTTTTTAAACCCTAATGACTACTTTAAACTAACTTTAAATACTTCTTCTCATCTGTTTTTTTTTTTTTTTTGTTTCCATAGGCACTGTGGGCCGCAAATGTAATCGCAATACCACCACCAGTGATGGTTGCGCCTCGCTTTGCTGTGGGCGTGGTCACAATCAAGTCAAAGAACGCCGAGCCGAACGTTGTCGTTGTAAATTTCAATGGTGCTGTAATGTCGAATGCGAGGAATGTCATGTCGAGGAATGGATTAGTGTATGCAATTGAGGAATTATGAACGGAGACACCCCACAAAACAAACAAAAAAATAAAAACAAAAAGACTTTTCTTCCAAAAATTCCAGTTTTTCCGAAACAACAATAACAACCAACAGTATTAACAGTGTGTGTGTGCATGCAAAGTTGCATTTTTGAATATAAATATTTTGTAAATACTTACGAATAATAAGATACGCATAATTAGTCAGTCCATCGAAAACAGCTGAGTTTCATTTCGGTGTTTGTTTTGGTATTTTCTGGCACGTGAATGTCGTTGCAGATAATTCAATTAGTTGCCTCCAAGGCGCGTCTGAATACCTAAACTTTGTGGGTCTTCCTTGCACAAAATAAGCAGGCGATTGCACTTGCCACAACTTTTAGTTGGCTTTCTGCAGCGTTACGTGCTGCATGCGTGCGGTCGGATCGGGGAAAATAAAAATTCAAAAAATTAAAAGAGCTTTTGGTTGTGTGAATTACTCGAAAAGGAAGGGAAAGGTGTGTTCAAAGGATAAAGGAGTTTAGTAGTTTGGGGCCCCCAAAAGTGTGAAACTGCTACGCTAATTAGTTTGAAATATGTTAAGAGAGACTGCTTCAGGCACTTAACCTTTAATTATAAAAAACTTGATCAGTGAACATTTAATTTAAAAAAATATTACTAAAAACAAAGTCATCACCCATCTCCAAAGGGAATAAATTAAATTCAACAAAAATATATTTTGATTCTGTTAGTGTTACTTGGTGAAAAAAATAAGTTTCAAAAGCTACTTGTAAAGATGACCGGTTGTGTACAAAAATTTTAACAAAAACTTCTTGTTTTTCACATAGTAAAAGCATTATTTTATTCCCACACTTAGAAAAAAACGACCGGGATAGTTCTAGACCAATCGGGATAGAATTTATACCGTTTTGTACTTGAAATTTTAAGTATGGTTTGTTCTTGAATGTACTTAAATTAAGTGCGAAACATACTAGAATAGAAAAACGACTTTTATAATTATTCAAATGAGAACAAACGTTCTTGAATCAAGCTCGTACTTACAGTTCGACTAAAAATCTAAGAAAAGATCGTACTTAGTTCAAGTACAAAATTCCTTGGATTAAGTATAGAATAGACTTACTATGCGAGCTCAAAAAAGTGTGCTACGAAAGCTGCGAACTATTTTACGTTGATTCTATTCTTGAAATTCCCTCCTGGTTCTAACACTTTGGTAATGGAGTGTGGGTAGACTTCCGAGATACAGTATAAACATCTTGGTCTTTGGTTAATTTATTTCCTTTGGATTTTGATATTATATAGAGACCTTTATAACATTTTGTACTTATTTTTTGAAGTATTTTTTTGCTTCAAACATGGTTTGAGGTTGCCTTTTGAATTATTAGACTTCGATGAAGAACCTTTTTGCACTTATTTTTAGAGTAAATCGGGCTGCATTTAAGACCTTAACAAATTAATAATATGACCAAAAAGATATTATAATAGTTCGAAATGTACTTAAAATATCCCGAAACAGTCTTCAAACAAGTATTTTCGGATTGAAAAAATCGTACTTGAATTAAGGATTTTGTACTTGAATCAAGTATTTTTGTACTTACCGTACTATTGATACCGTTCGTACTTGATTCAAGTACAAAGCTCTTGGTTTTTTTTCTGTATGCAGTTTTCTCCTCCTCGTTTCGACGTTTATAACGTCTTCATCAGGGAGACTTTTTTATTAAATGTTCTTTTCAAAAAGATAAACTGAGCTGGAATCGATTTAATGAATATAAAATAGTGAGAAATAGTAAGTAGAGTGAGCGGCATTGTTAAATGACTGTGTTATTAAACAGAATCGAACGCTGGCCTGATAATATGATAAACGCCCAGCAAAGTAGGCAAACTTTATTTATTTTAATAAATTTGTAGTTGATGGAGAGAATTCATGGTAATTTTTTGCAGCGTCATTCATATACAATCCACACTAAATATGATCGAGTCGAGACCAGCAATAGCTGAGATGGTGTGATGGTAGAAAAAAATCCTTGCCTGTGTTTGCTCTGGTTTGATGACGATTTTATTATATATTTAAAATTTTTGCTTTTGATTGGATTTAAGAATAGCATTTCTCGTAAACTATTCTTATTTAGGGCATATTTGGAGCTCTGAACATGGCCCTCAAAACCAAAATTACAAAAATGTCCTATAAATTTTCAATTTTCCCCTTTTTATAGTCTTTTAACTTTGTCTTCGAAACCCTCATGTATTTGGCTAAGTAATACTAAGCAAAGTTGTAGCTTAGTCTAAAATAAACTAAGCCCACTTCATTTGATTACTCCTTCATCTAGTCTGAGGTCTACAAACAGGTAAAATGTTCACCAAAAGTCGAATTTTTTTTTAACCATTCAGGACCTGTAAAATGATCATTTTATGAGTTTGTAGAATATTTTATTTGCTGAAATATATGAATCAGTAATTGACTGAAGTGTTTTTTTAGGGTTTTTTTATTATGGTGTACGCTTAAATTTTTTCCTGTACTGCTTGGTCGAATTCGAACTGTTTCAATATAATAAAAATCTATAAAAAGGGGGAGCACTTGATGTTTTTCCACATTTTTGTAGTTTCTTAGTATGAAGGTAACATTTTTGGAATTAGCAAAAATTTGTTTTGCGGTCTTATTTCATTTCTTCTTTTGGGAACTTATTTCATTTTGAAATTTTATTTAGCAAATAATTCCCCCAAAAACTAAATAACAACCCAAACTTGAGAAAAAATCGTTGTTTTTGTTTTCCATATAAATTTTTTAAGCCCTATTTTACTTTTTTGCTTTTTTTCATTGGGGCCTTATTTCGCAGAGCCTTTTTGGACTTGCAATGTACAAATGTTTTGTAGTCCATATCCAAAGCAAAATCTTTGCTGAAAAACTTTAATAAAAATTCTGGATAGTTTACGAAATATTTGGTTATAAAATTCAATCAGAAGCTAATCAAAACTTCAAAGTGCTATAAAATTAAAACGTCAACTGACCTGACCAAAACTAACCAAGGTTTCCCTTTCAGCCTTTTTTGGTCTCAACTAACTTTACAGTTAAAGTTATACATGTCTTATTTAAAACACGAACGTTTATAGGAAAATCTTATGATTTTAATAGATTAATTAAAAATTCTTTAAAATGAGTGTTACAGATAATCTGGAATTTATTGTATTTGCTTAATCGATATAAAAACATTATAACGATTTATTGTTTTTATAATATAGACCTGGGTAGAAACAGATATCAAGAAAGCTTGTATAAAAATCACTCCTCCCTATGGAAAGGGAGGCCATAAAAGGCCGTAGTCGTGGTCTGATCTATACAACGGTAATTGAATGTTCACACCTTAACATGCTCCCATAATTTTCAAATACATTAAAAGAAGGCCCTACCAAATCCAGTACTACATAACCAAGCCCAGAAGCCCTTTAAATGCATTCAATAGTAACCTGAAGACTTTACACAAGCAACGTCCAAGACTAATGCGATTTATAAGATCAATAATTGAGCTTTGCCACCCTACTTCCACCGTGACGACAAGTAGGTTTCCGCTTTCGAAAGGATTAAATTCCACATGATATTTACAAAGAGCACAAAAGTTTCAATCATCGGGATTGATATTGTTACACCTTATGCCACTAAATATCTTTCTTTAAGCTAAGCGTTGTCCAAGATGTATCTACCGTATTCCCAATTACCGGATCCCACGGACAAATTTGAGATCTATGAGGAGATAGCCCAAGGTGTCAATGCCAAGGTATTTCGGGCCAAGGAGCTGGATAATGATCGAGTGGTGGCACTTAAGATTCAACACTACGATGAAGAACATCAAGTATCCATTGAGGAGGAGTATCGTACGCTCCGGGATTATTGTGCTCATCCCAATTTACCCGAATTCTATGGGGTATACAAGTTATCGAAACCCAATGGACCCGATGAGATATGGTTTGTGATGGAGGTGAGTGGTTGGGGATATCATGGCCATACTTTGTAAGTTAATGCTGTTTCCACTTCCCCAGTACTGTGCTGGTGGTACGGCAGTGGATATGGTCAACAAGCTGTTGAAATTGGATCGTCGTATGCGCGAAGAACATATAGCGTATATCATACGGGAAACTTGTCGTGCCGCCATTGAGCTGAATCGAAATCATATACTGCATAGGGATATACGAGGAGACAATATTCTATTGACCAAGAACGGTAGGGTGAAGCTTTGCGATTTTGGCCTGTCGCGTCAGGTGGACTCGACCATGGGTCGTCGGGGTACTTGCATAGGTTCCCCCTGTTGGATGGCTCCTGAAGTAGTGGCTGCCATGGAGAGTCGTGAACCGGATATAACAGTGCGCGCCGATGTCTGGGCTTTGGGTATAACGACCATTGAATTGGCCGATGGTAAACCACCATTTGCGGATATGCATCCGACCAGGGCCATGTTTCAGATAGTACGCAATCCGCCGCCCACTTTGCTAAGACCTACCAACTGGTCGCAACAGATAAATGATTTTATAGGCGAATGTCTGGAGAAGAATGCTGAGAATCGTCCCATGATGGTGGAAATGGTGGAGCATCCTTTTCTTACGGAGCTTATAGAGAACGAAGAGGAGATGCGTACGGATTTGTCCGAGATGCTGGAATTGTCCAGAGATGTGAAAAATTTGTACAAGGAACCGGAGTTATTTGTGGATCGTGGCTATGTCAAGCGGTTCGATGAAAAGCCCGAGCGTATGTATCCCGAGGATTTGGCTGCTTTGGAGAATCCCGTAGATGAGACTATTATTGATTCGCTACGTAATCGTATGATGATGGGGGAGTCCTATAGCTTTATAGGCGATATTTTGCTGTCATTGAACTCGAATGAACTCAAAGAGGAATTTAGTCCAGAGGTGAGTGGGGAATTTCCTCTATTTAGAACTCCACTTGTAAACAAAGCAGAGCTCTCAAAAAGTGGTCCCTTTTGAAAGGCTGTCAGGATAGAAACATTCCGTCTTAGAAACTATGAGAAAGGGAAACGAAATGACATTTCATCTCAGTCCTTTCTCAACGTGCTCTTTGCTAGGCAGAAACTGGCGAAAGTGTCTATTGCGCATTTGTGAATGCCTCATTAAACTGCAAGTGTGTATGCGTGCTTGTTTGCTATTTTGTCTTCCTCTCTCTTTCACACTTTACTGGTGAATAAATGTATAACGCAACGTTTAAAACAAACACTACAATGAAGACACCTTCGGGCCTAATGAAATCCCCATCAAGCTGTTATCGAAAGCCAGCTGCTCTCTTCGAGAACTATGAAACAAGTGTTCTGTTCAGAGACTGAGCGTGAGTCTATTAGGCTTGTCCCTACCTCTTCGGTGAACAGACAGCGTTAATAAAAATTGGTTGACCATATTTTGAGATCTCTCGAACAGATTCAATTATCAACTTTTCAACCATTCTTTCAGTTCCATGCCAAATATCGCTTCAAGTCGCGTTCAGAGAATCAACCCCATATCTTTTCCGTGGCTGATATTGCCTATCAGGATATGTTGCATCATAAGGAGCCCCAGCATATTGTTTTCTCTGGTGAAAGCTACTCCGGAAAGTCTACCAATGCGCGTCTACTGATCAAGCACCTTTGCTATCTGGGTGCGGGCAATCGTGGAGCCACCGGTCGCGTGGAAAGCTCTATTCGTGCTATCCTTATGTTGGTCAATGCGGGTACTCCTGTGAATAACGATTCCACACGTTGTTTGCTTCAGTATTGTCTGACTTTTGGTAAAACGGGAAAAATGAGCGGCGCCGTGTTTAACATATACATGCTGGAAAAACTACGAGTGGCCAGCACCGATGGCAATCAGCATAATTTCCACATCTTTTACTATTTCTATGATTATATCAATCAGCAAAATCAATTGAAGGACTATAACTTGAAAGCAGATCGTAACCATCGTTATCTCCGTATCCCGCCTGAGGTGGCACCCTCGAAGCTGAAGTATCGTCGTGATGATCCGGAAGGCAATGTCGAACGATTTAACGAATTCGAGCGCATTTTAAAGGATCTGGATTTCAGTCATAAGCAGCTGGAAACTATACGTAAGGTTTTGTCTGCCATTCTTAATATAGGCAACATACGTTTCCGACAATCGGGCAAATATGCCGAAGTGGAGAACACGGATATAGTGTCACGCATTGCCGATCTACTTCGTGTGGATGAGAAGAAGTTTATGTGGTCCTTAACCAATTTTATAATGGTTAAGGGTGGCATAGCCGAGCGTCGTCAGTATACCAGTGAGGAAGCACGCGATGCACGGGATGCAGTGGCCTCGACCATATATTCTCGTCTGGTGGACTTTATCATCAATCGCATTAACATGAATATGTCATTTCCTAGAGCGGTATTGTAAGTTTCCATCCAGCAACTTGTATTTGCTAAATCTCTGACCAAAATGTTTTTATATTTTCCAGTGGTGACACCAATGCCATTATTATACATGATATGTATGGATTTGAGTGCTTCCATCGTAATGGTCTGGAGCAGCTGATGATCAATACGCTGAATGAACAGATGCAATATCATTATAATCAACGCATATTCATTAGCGAAATGCTGGAAATGGAAGCGGAAGATATCGATAGTATTAATCTCAACTTCTATGATAACAAGACAGCCTTGGATAATTTGCTGACCAAGCCAGACGGTCTATTTTATATAATTGATGATGCCTCACGCTCTTGTCAGGATCAGGACTTGATTATGGGTAGGTTTTGTAAAACGATTTTTTATTTCCTGTATTATTCAAGGAGTAATCAATTTGATTTTTGATGTGAAACAACTTTAATTTCGGTACGGAAGATTTTAGTACGAGTAAAATTTGATTTCAGCGTCACGTGACGATGACTTCATGCATATTTTCTGTTGTTGTTTTAGCGGAGTGTCCCAGAGGAAGAGGATTACAAGATAAAAGTAGAGGTGACTAAACAGTGACTTGACAGTGACTTGACAGTGACTTGGCAGTGACTTAACAGTGACTAATCAGTGACGTGACTTGATACTGAATTAACAGTGACATGACAGTGACTAGTCGGTGACTTGACAGTGACTAAAAATTGACTAAACAATGACTTAGAGGTGACTAAACAGTGACTCAACAGTGACTTGAAAGTGACTAATCAGTGACGTGACAGTGACTAAAAGGTGACGTACTAGTGACTCAACAGTGACTCAACGTTGACTTGACAGTGACTAAACAGTGAACTGACAGTGATTAATCAGTTTCTTGACAGTGACTTAACAGTGACTAAAAGGTGAAGTGACAGTGACTTGACAATGACTAAACAGTAACGAAACAGTGACTGAATAGTTACTAAATAGTGACTTGAAAAATAGTAAGCAGTGACTTAACAGTGACTAAACAGTGATTTGACAGTGTCTAATCGGCGACGTGACAGTGACTGGACTTAACAGTGACTAAACGGTGACTTGACAGTAATTAATCAGTTTCTTGACCATGACTAAGCAGTGACTTGACAGTGACTAAACAGTAAACTTAGCATCATGTTTCACATCTAAGCCTCGTGAGTGTATACAACACTCACACATTTTTTATTTATTTCACGAAAGATAAGTGTATTTTTTCAATCATTTTTTCATCAATTGACAAATTTTCAAGGAAGAAATGTCGTCTAATAACAGGTAATTTAAGGGGCCGTGCTTGTATAGGGACTTCTTCTTCTTCTTCTTTATTAGCCATCACAACCGTTTGACGGTCTCGGCCTCTGCAATCAATGCTCTCTAGTCGTTCTTGCTTTGTGCAAGCTGGCACCAAGTCATCGCCAACTTTTAAAGGTCCATAAATCCTTCGAAGAATTTTTCGTTCGAACACGCCAATCGCCGCTATATCCGCTGCTGTCATTGTCCATGCTTCTGCGCCGTATTGCAGGACTGGGATGATGAGCGACTTGTAAAGGGCTATTTTTGTTTTTTGCGTAAGGTCTCTGCTCTTGAACTCCCTACTTAGCCCGTAGTAGCAACGGTTTGCAAGAGTGATTCTTCGTCGGATTTCCAGACTGATGTTGTTGACGCAGGTTATCGTCGTTCCGAGGTAGACAAAATCCTCCACAACTTTAAAGTTGTTCTCATCCATTTTAACAGATTGTCCAAGGCGCGTAGACTGCTGTTTCGAAGATACTAGGCATTTCGTCTTGTCCTCGTTTACCGCTAAGCCCATTAGTTTAGACTGCTTCTCAATCTCTGAAAACGCCCCACTTACCGCCCGTTCGGTATTACCGATAATATCAGTATCATCATCATATGCGAGTAGCACTAGATCTTTATGAATAAAAGCGTCGGTTCTGTTATATATTCCATCAGTAGATTAAAGAAGTCACAAGATAAGGTATCGCCCTGCCTAAAACCTCTTTTGGTATCAAAAGGTTCGAAAAGGTTCTTTCCTATTTTGACGGAGCTTTGCGTACTTCTCAACGTCATCATGCAAAGTCGAACGTACTTTGCTGGAATACCTAAGGTAGACAGGGCTTCGAAGAACCTTGACCTTATCGGTGTGTCGAAGGCTGATTTATAATCAACAAAAAGGTGGTGTGTTTTGATGCCTCTTTCATAGGTCTTCTCCAGTATTTGTTTGCTTGTATAGGGACTGATCTTGACAAATAACCGCGCTTCGTGCACAACAAGTACTGGTTTCATCTTTAAAATGCAGTTTTAAGTTCAACTTTGCGGAATTAAACAAACATGTTTGTTTATTTCGGCTTGATGACGTTCTAAAATATCATGGTCAGCCGTCTGTTCATCTTTCAGCCGCATGTGTGTGTGCGCCCTAAATTTGAAAAATCTTATATTAGGAAACCGATTAAAATTCCCACCTTTACAAATATTATTGTCCGCTAAAGACTCTACAATGAACTAAACCAAACCGAACCGTGTTTTATATATGGTTATCGGTGGGGATCGTCGTTTTCGAAAGGACGAAAATTGCAGTTCGATTCCTGGTTCGGTTCGGTTCAGAACCGGTAATAATATCAGTTTTAATGATTAATTTAATTTTGGTTTGACAAAAGCAGAAGTTGAGAAGGCAAAATATAATATGGAATAATTTCTTTCCCATTTGTAGATCGCGTTTCCGAGAAGCACAGCCAGTTTGTGAAGAAGCACACTGCCACCGAAATCTCTGTGGCTCATTATACGGGTCGCATTATCTACGATACACGCGCCTTCACCGATATCAATCGTGACTTTGTACCCCCCGAAATGATTGAAACGTTCCGCTCCTCGCTGGACGAGAGCATCATGCTCATGTTTACAAATCAATTAACCAAGGCCGGTAATTTAACCATGCCTTTTGAGGCAGTGCAGCATAAGGATGAATCCGAACGGAAGTCTTATGTAAGTATCACAGCACAAATACCAAGGATCATGAACTATACTAATTTTGTTTTGTTTTTCTCTAGGCCTTAAACACTTTAAGTGCGGGCTGCATCTCTCAGGTGAACAATCTGCGCACTCTGGCGGCCAATTTCCGTTTCACTTGCTTGACTCTGCTCAAAATGCTTAGCCAAAATAACAGTTTGGGGGTTCATTTCGTGCGCTGCATACGCGCCGATTTGGAATACAAGCCCAGAGCCTTCCACTCGGATGTGGTGCAACAGCAGATGAAGGCTTTAGGTGTATTGGATACGGTCATAGCCAGACAGAAAGGATTTAGCACGCGTCTGCCTTTCGAGGAGTTCCTGAAACGGTGAGTAACTGGAATAGTGGACGTACCATTTGGTAGTTTATTTAACATTCTGCTTTATAGCTATCAGTTTCTGGCCTTTGATTTTGATGAACCAGTGGAAATGACCAAGGATAATTGCCGTTTACTGTTCCTGCGTCTTAAGATGGAGGGTTGGTCACTGGGAAAGAACAAGGTGTTCTTACGTTATTACAATGATGAGTTTTTAGCACGGTAGGTGGCTTTATGCAAAGACGAAGCTTCCTTTAAATCAACTTACTTCTTTCCTAGATCATATGAACTTCAGGTGAAAAAGGTCATCAAGGTGCAATCCATGATGAGAGCTCTTCTCGCTCGTAAGCGGGTCAAGGGAGGCAAGGTTTTCAAGAGTAAGTAATGTCACTTTGGAATGAACTTTTACCTCAATTTTTCTTTTCGACAGTGGGCAAAAAGGGTCAGGATCAACATCATGACATAGCGGCCTCCAAAATACAAAAAGGTAAAAAAACACTAGTTTCCAAGCTTAAAGAATATGAAGAAGAACATATTGATATAAGTGAGACCCCCTCGGAGGCGGAGGACATGTTTCTGGAGGCACGCATGGATGAGGCTCTCGCCGCCGTACGCATATCAAAAGTGGAACAGGCCTCAGTGGACGAATAGGGCCCTTACTACATATGTACTAATACTATATACCCATGTGGGTGCAACTAACTAACCTACTACTTATCAATAAAAACAAACTAACCGCATAATCAAACAACACCTAAGTGTACCTGGTCTAGGTGGAGCAGAAGGAGGAGGGCCTGTCTACCACTTAAGCTGCTTAAGGGGGAGGTGTTCGAACCTATCTGATGCAACCGGCAATCGGCTTATAGAGACCCCTGAGACACACCACTTGACAGCGATGAATTATAAGACTCTGACATAGAAAAGAAATGAAAATTTAATTAAATTAAGGTGACCGCAATTTTTAATAGGTTACTCCCCCTCTCTCTCTCTCTCTCTCTCGCTCCACAGCTTATCGCGGCTTTCGCGAGCGTATGCGCTTTCCTCCCTTGGTCAACGAAAAGTCTGGACAACTAAATGAGAATACCGCCGATTTTATAAGACCCTATGCCAAAAAATGGCGTGAGAAATCCATTTTCCAAGTTCTACTGCATTATCGTGCAGCACGTTTTCAGGATTTGGTCAATCTCTCCCAGCAGGTAATTTTTCTTTCCTTATCAGCTTAAAGTCCCCCTAACCATTGACTATTTCTAGGTTCACATCTATAATCAACGCATGGTGGCTGGCCTTAACAAGTGCACTCGCGCCGTGCCCTTCGAACGCATCAATATGCGTGAAGTAAACTCCTCACAACTTGGACCCATGCCTATACCCATTAAAAAGATGCCCTTCCGTTTGGATCAAATACCCTTCTACGATACCCAATATATGGTCGATCCAGCCAATTCGATATCACGTCAAGCATTTCCCAATCAATTGTTGATGCAACAATTGGAAGATGATGAAGCCTGGGATAGTCCCTTGCAACGGAATCCATCCATGACTTCGTGCGCCCTAACCTATAATGCATACAAAAAGGAACAGGCGTGTCAAACCAATTGGGATCGTATGGGAGAGAGTGATAATATCTGCAATCAAAGCTATTTCAGAGATCCTCAACAACTGAGAAGGTATGGTACACTGAGGAAACTATTTGTGTATTGTAGCCTTTGGAATTATTTGGAAATGACCGCCAAGATGTATAAATTTATCGATATTTTAGTGTTAAGGTAACGTAATCGGATGATGATCACTAGACTGGCCCTTATATTAACATTTTTTTCTGATTTCCAAATACCGGGCGAAAAAAAGTTTCGTTTTAGTCCCAATAGATATAATAAAAAGTTTGGCAGCGATCGGACTTTATTTAGTGGACACGCGCTCACCCTCAAAATTGAAAATTTGAAATATATGGGAAATAATGGGGATGGGTTTCGAATTTAATATCTAAAAATTAAAAAAAAATGTTTATGTGTTAATTCTTTTTATATCCTCCGAGTGTAAACTTGGTTTGAATCAAATCAAATCGTACAATATTTCAAATTTTTATTTTTTTTCTGAGATGAGTTTCGGATTAAGGGCCTAAACTCAGATAAGATAAATTTTTAGTTTGCTACGATATTTCACATGAATAGAACACCTTTTCATAATCATTCAGATTTCAAAGCTATTTAAAACTGTTTCTATTCATGTGAAATATTGTAGCAAACTAAAAATTTATCTCATCTGAGTATAGGCCTTTAGTCTCTAAAACTTTCAAATTTTTTTTAAAGTGTTATCTCTCTATATATAAAACAGAGTGTCCTGATTCACTGACTGATTCACTGATTCACTGATTCACTGATTGGCAATCATCGCACAGCCCAAACGGTAAGAGATAGAGGGCTGTAATTTTCACAGAAGTTTCTGTTGGTGGTGAAAGTGCGTACTAAGACGGGGTTTTGGAAAATTCCACCCGGAAAAGTCGGAAAAGCGTCGGAAAAGTTTGTATGGGAAAAATGTTATTTTTCATCCGATTGACTTGAAACTTGGTTTGTAAGCTTAGTACGGGAAATAATTTGACACGTGTTTTCCCGATTTTGGAAAATCCGTCCACGAGGAAAATGGTCGGAAAATTCTGCATGCTAAAAACTATTTTTCATCCAATTGGCTTGAAATTTGGTTTGAAAGGAAAGTAGGTGAAATAAATTGAAATGTGATTTTCCGAAGTCGGAAAATTTGCCCTGACGGCCGGAAAATTCCCGGAAAATTCTGCATGAAAAAAACTATTTTTCATCCGATTGGCTTGAAACTCCGTTTGTAAGGACAAAATACGATATAATTTGAAATGTGATTTTTCAATGTCGGAAAATTCGCCCACGAGGAAAATGGTCGGAAAATTCTGCATGCAAAAAACTATTTTTCGTCCGATTGGCTTGAAATTCGGTTTGAAAGGACAGAATACGAAATAGTTTGAAATGTAATATTTCGAAGTAGGAAAATTTGACCCAACGGTCGGAAAATTCCCGGAAAATTTTGCATGAAAACAACTATTTTTTATCCCATTGGCTTGAAACTCGGTTTGTAAGGACAAAATACGAAATAATTTGAAATGTGATTTTTCAATGTCGGAAAATTCGCCCACGAGGAAAATGGCCGGAAAATTCTGCATGCAAAACACTATTTTTCATCCGATTGGCTTGAAATTCGTTTTGAAAGGACAAAATACGAAATAGTTTGATATGTGATATTCCGAAGTTGGAAAATGTGACCCAACGGTCGGAAAATTCCCGGAAAATTCTGCATGAAAACAACTATTTTTCATCCGATTGGCTTGAAACTCGGTTTGTAAGGATAAAATACGAAATAATTTTAATGTGATTTTCAAAATCGGAAAATCCGCCCGTGAGGAAAATGGCTGGGAAATTCTGCATGCAAAAAACTATTTTTCATTCGATTGGCTTGAAATTTGGTTTGTAAAGTCAAAATCGGAATTAATTTTTGTTTTTATTTTCCGATGTTGGAAATACCGCCGGGATGCCCACTGGGAAGTGGTTGGGGAGTGAATGGGTTGTGGGTGGTAAGTTGTTTTGGAAGTGGGTGGAAAGTGGGTGGTAAGTGAATGTAAAGTGTGTGGAATGTGCCGGGAAGTTGGAGGGATGTGGGTGGGATGTAGATGGGAAGTGGGTGGGATGTGGGCGGGAAGTGGGTGGTATGTGGGTGGGATGTTGGACGGATGTGGGTGGAAAATTGGTGGGATTACGCTGTGCATTGGTTCTATACTGTTGAAGGCGCAGCGAAGCGCGACGGGAAATTTGCTAGTCTATATATATAAACAAGTTTAACCTGACTGACTGACTGACTGGTGACCGTCGCACAGCCTAAACCATAAAAGATAGGAAGATGAGATTTTCACAGTAGTTTTATCGTATGCTGAAAGTGAGTACTAAGAACGGATTTTGAAAAATTCTGTCTGCAAATGTGAAAAATTCGCGGAAAACTGTTGTATGAAACTTTTTTGCTTTTCATCCGATCAAGATCAAACTTATTTTCAAAGCTCTATATGAAAATTTAACAACAACTGCATACCAATCTTCTGGAAAATTCACTCCCCCTGGGTGGAAAGTGGGTGGTCAGGGTTGTATGGGCGATACTTTTGTTGCCAGCGATTAGCGCCAAACTCATTTTCAAAATTACACATAACAAAACATAAGTTGTAAGCATAGTACGCGAAATAATTTGACACGTGTTTTCCCGATTTTGAAAAATCCGCACACGAGGAAAATGGCCGAAAAATTCTAAATCCGGAAAAGAATTTATCATACGATTGGCTTGAAACTCGGTTTGTAAATATAGAATACGAAATAGTTTAAAATGTTATATTCCGAATTTGGAAAATTTGACCTGACGGTCGACAAATCCCCGGAAAATTCTGCATGCAAAAA